>CAXHWN010000937.1:437500-1037500 GCA_964020975.1 Hermodice carunculata | reverse complement strand
GTACATTGGTCATGGGATGAAAGTGGGGAAAATGACCGGGCGCCCACCGCGGGAGTGAGAGGGCAAGTGGGGGGTCCTCGTGCCTGGGGTAAGGCCCCGGAAAGCACGACAGCATAAAGCTTATACGGTATTTCTTTTTTCCTCCCTGTCTTTTCTTTCTTTCTTTCTTTCTTTCTTTCTTTCTCTATCTCCTTCCTTCCTTTTTTTCTTCCTTTTTGCATCAGATAAGCGGAGAACTACAGAACTACTATTACTATTACAGTAAAACCTGTTTTGAGAGACCATCCCTGGAACAGACTTGAAAGTGGTCACATAAAGCAGGTGGTCTTCCAAAGGAGGGTTAACTCTTTTGCCACCAGACCAACAAAATACCTCAACGTTGAATTACCATCCATTTATAATTTAGATTCATACATGTGTGTTTCCATGCTTACATGTATACCCAATTCTAGCTTGCAGTCATGTGTTTCTTCATTTATTATTGATATTATCAACATAATTATTTAGTTTTTCTAAACTGGTTTTATCAAAACAGTCTTACTTATTTTGTTCAAAGTTGGTGAATTCTACTTATCTAAATGGGATGTTTGTGACTGGACAAGTGGTCTTTTGAGGCTATTTTGGGTGGTCCCTGGTCAGGTTCTGCAGGTGGTCTCCCAAAAGAGGTAAATTATCATTAGAATGTGTTTTTGCACAAGAAATATAGTCACAAAAGGCAGGTGGTCTTCTAAAGGAAGGGTCTCCCAAACAGGTTTTACTGTACAACTACTGGTACAACTTTCATTTCTTTTGCTTCCAGTGACCTACAATATCACATTTTATTTTGACACCATAACACCACGCTTTGTGTGACATCGCTTAGACAACATGTCTTGCATGTCTCGAATCCAGCCTTTCTTTGTACGGTGGATCAGAAGACCAGAACGTTACTGTGTCTGCATCCTGGCAGTGGCGTTGTTGTGTTGTGCAGGCACCAGTTTATGCCAGTTTATGGTCACTTGCGGATTTCACCTTGTAGCAGGTATGGACTTAAGACTTTTATAACAATAATAGAATCTTAGTAACCTTATCTGACCTACATTGCATTATATGCATACATGAGTGCGGTAGAACTTTTTTTCAACCAACACATGCTGCAGATTTAATTGACAATATCCCTGGCATAAGAACTGTTGGTCGTTGCACGTTGGCAAATGTACAGGATTATGGTCAGGTCACTGTCATACATTGGGTAAGTAACGGCCTTGTGTACATGTAATAACATTAGCATACCACATTTTATGCAAACAAGATATACTTAGAAACATAAACCATGTCAATGAAAAAGCACAATTTTCTATATGAACAAGTGCCCCCGGCTGTGGCCAGGTAACAAATTAAACTCACGTCAAAAGAAGTAATATGTGTAAACGCACAGGGATTTGCATCAGAAAAATGAAAATGTGTCAATATTAATTATCGTTGTTTGTCTTGCCCTCTGATCAAGGGCGCCAGACTGGGGGCGCGAGTCCCTCCAGTGAGGAAGTGACTCGCACCCACAGTCCGGCGCCCTCCATCTGAGAGCGAGACAAACAACGATAATTAATATTGACACATTTTTGTTTTTCTGATGCAAATCCCTGTGTGTAAAAGGGGGAAGAATATCCATTTTCAACATGTTTCAACAAATGTCCAAGTTACCCAAGGCCTAACAAAAAAATATGTGTGGTTCCGGTAACCTGATAGACCCTACTAAAACGGCCCAACCCAAAAATTAATGGAACCAAAAAAAGTACTTTTTTGTTAGTGGCCCAAGTGAGACCTACACAACCCAAAGGCATGCTGGGGGGGGGGGGGGGGGGGGAGGGTCTGGGTGCATCCCCCCCCCCTACAAAAATTATGAATTTGAGCATGCAAAAGTGGTGCATTCTGGGGAGTTTTGAGTATCTTGCCTTCCTATGGTTGATGAAATCACAACATTTTAGTCCTAATGATACTTCTTCAAGTTACCAGAGCAAATGGTCATCAACAAATTTTTAAAAGATGACTTACTATCTTAACCCTTAAAGTGCTAATCACGGCCATAGTCATTTTCTCATTTCTGTTAAACATATAATGGTTAAGATTCAAATTCCTCATAAAGATACCTTTCATTCAAACGCCAGGAAGTCTGGTTTAAAGCAAAAAGTAGTCTTATTCAACAGCTTTCATCGGGGCATTTTGCGTACAATGCGCGCAAAGTGCCCCAAAGAAAGCTGTTGACTCAGTCCTAAATTAGCGCTTTAAGGGTTCACTTTAATCTGTCCACTCGTGTCTGTCTGAAGTAGTTATCATCGTTAGTTACAAGTCCAAATACAACGTGGAGGCATACATGCACACATGTTGAGCGCCATTTTAAACATAGCTCAATGCATCGTGGGAAAGGAAAATCACAGTGAATCGCAGCCACATGTTTTTTAGCACTGTTCCAGGTGTCAGTTCTTAGAGTTACCATGGAAAATGGGCGTTAAAGCACTTTTAAAACATGACTTTTTATCTTAACTTTAGTCTGCCTGCTGTGTTATATCTGAAGCAGTTATCAGTCATCAGTTACAAATACAAATGCAACACGGCACGCTCAACTCGAGCATCATTTTGAACATTGTGCAATTAATACATTGATTGCGGTACAGTCTCACAAAAATACACTTGATTTGGATATCAAAGTGAATTGCGGCCACAGCATATATATCACTATTGATGCTCTGAAACAATTGCAAAATATGTACTTTTGGTTTCATAACCCTCTTCCCACCCCCACTCGGCAAGATCATCCCAATGCTCATTTACAAACCATTGGCATTGGGTGGGAACTCACTATATTCACAGTGGCAGCCAAGTCGATTGGATATTTTGAAGATGTAGCATCCAAAATATATGTGTGATTAGTGTTAAGGGAAGATTAATTTGTTGAATGAATGTAATGTACAATATATAATTGGACTTTTCCAGAGTGAGCATTACCTGAAAATGCAAATAAAAGGACAGTGACCAGTTGTAGGCCCCAGTGTTAAGATTTTGTATCAGACAGTGAAGCCACCCTGAGGCAATGAAATAAGGGTCAGCAATAGGCTGAATGCCAAGTGCCCCACTGCGTCAAAGATGAAGCTCAGTGGAGAAGGTTGCCCTGATAGTGGATAAAGGTCCGAAAAGACCGGCGGGTTTTTATATATAAGTGGTAACAATGGAATACAAGGAATCCTCATCATCCTTTTAACTTATGGGGCATCCAGTGCTGTGTCATGTGCAGAAATAGATCTCATACTGTGTTTTAGTAAAATTTCAAGCAGGAGATACTCGTCAAATATTGTTGGGAGTCAAAATACTGCTTACAGAATAGAGGAAATGGCATCCTGTGGGTATAGAACGTCATCAAATCATAAACGAAATACAGGAAACTTTTGTCATCATCATCATCTGACAACACTGATCTTAGTAGAATATAATATTTCATCTCTTGGCAATATCATTGAATACGTAAGCATTTGGAACTAAATTCACCTAAGAATATTTAGAACTGTGAATGGTAGGCCTGCACACAAAATACCATTATGTCGGTATTTTGAAGCCACTTATCATGGAATCGTGTGTGTGTGTGTGTATGCATAATATTTTGACATAATTCCATCATCAATTTTGCAGTTTTAGGGGAATCTAGCCAACAGTTTTGGAAAAAGGCAAAAGTGTTATATTATAAAACACAGAATTCCACTGAATCAATATCTGATGTAAAAAGAAACTTAACAACCCCAAAATCTATAAGCCCAAGTACCGTTTGAACACTATCAAGTCCAATATTCCAAGAGTAAAGTCCTACTCCATGCCACTCACTAAAATACTGTGTAGTTCTAAATCATTATAGCAAATGATTTTGTGTGAGAAACCAGTCATATTCATAAAATTTGAAATGTAGAAGAAAGTTTTTGGCTTCATCAGCCTTTCCCTAAAATCGGGTCATCAGCGGGGAATCAGCTCAAGACTTGTTTCCATACCATTAATCCCTGCACAAGTCATTCTGCTAACTGGCAGCACCATGTTTGTATTTCCAATACAAACATCTCGAGCTGAATTATTATGTGGTATTGATGTAGCCCCAATAGTAAGAAGAGATGTTATAAACTACATGTATATCCCCGCCAACTTTGGTGCTGGTATCACACTCGGAAAGATTTATCGGTTGCAACACTATACTGTTGTCTCACTTATTGCCAGAATAGGTAAAAATTCAATAACTTATTTTTCAAAAAATGGGCAATAAATGCACGATTATTAATTGTAGGCCGAATTACAAGGATTCTGTCAAAACATGTGCGTAATTAAAGGCAAAGCAAGGGTTGGAAGAAAAAGGCAGATGTATAGGCCTACAACAAATTAAAAACTGATAGATCATTCCAATTATTTATTAGTTATTTAAAATGTTTTTCTGAGTAACCTTGTCATCCATTCTCACCAGGGGTCTTATTTAACATAAAATATGGACATTCAAAAGACAAATATGTCAACAAAGATTCCAAGCTGACCTTAAATGGAGACTAAAACATACAATCGGACTGAAACAAGAATAGTTAAACTAAGGACATGCATATCTATTCATGCAAAACAGCCAAAACAGAAACACAGCCTTGTGTGCTACATTGTTATACCAAAAATTGCACCAGCACACGATGCAGTACGTGCCAGGTCTCTCGTTCAGAAAATCAGCAAAATCTATGACCTTACATTTTGAAAGACCGTTCAAAAACCCCACAATGACAAATAATTAAACTTTTGAACAAGTGTGGCATATTCCATCCGTTTCGTTTGTCTTTCCTTCAAACTCACCCCAGGGTGTGATAATTATGGAGGCTATCAACATTCGGTAAGGCAAGTTTAGGCTATATTTTCATTTGTTTGTGCATGAATGTTGAAATTTTCAGAAAATGGAAGTAGGCCTATGCTCATATGATAACACTCTTCGAAGTTTTGTCTGTTTATTCTGAGTAGATCTTCAGATACAGTGTGAAAAAGGGGTCCATACTCCTGACTTAGGAAGTTAAGTGGACTAGAGCAAATGCACATCCACGCTAAGACCTTTCCTGGCTGATACAGGTGTGCATACAATTTTATCTTATAATTAAGGCAAATAGAGCAAGCTGATTGGTTAAAAGGCGTATTCCATATTTTGTATTTGTGTTATGACACGTAACACCATGGTAGACCATACGAAAGTTGTGTACAGCATTTTCATCGTGTAGCACATAAAAACAATGGCAATGGCGACCAAGCGATGTTTTGCTATTGAAGGGGATTTATCTTCTTCCGTTAGACAACCGCCTTCAACACAGTAAAGATTCCGGTGTGATTGCGTATGCTGTTTTATCTTCCAAAAGAGCGGCATTAATGCTCAAGAACACCTTAAAAGCCAATTAATCTTCAGCAAAACTATTCAGGGCATGTTAACTAGAAGCTGGACAGAACGTGGACTTCCTTCGCTTCACAGAAGAAGAACCTGATAAGCAGCTGGTTGTTTAAATTCTGGTTCGCGGCTCGAACTGGCGAGGGTGAATTGTACAAGAAATCCATTCTTGAACATATTCGATATGGACTTTATCGCTATGTAAAGGTTGTTGGGGGCGGGCTGTTTTTGTGTGTGTTTTGTTTTGTTTTGTTTGTTTTTGTTTTGTTTTGTATTTTTTTCATTTCTTTTGTTATTTTGTTCGTTTTTTATGCCAACAACTTGCCTTGAATATGAGATAAAATTGCCATGCCATGCTCTGCCGTGGTACACAAGATTCTGCCACCAAAGCAAGCTGCATCAGCCAGCCATAGAATATCAATGGGAAACCACCTAGGCGTGTATGTGTCCAGGGCTTCCTTTTGTGTACATTTTTATTCCCCCCCCCCCCTGCCCTTCAAAGGAAGCCTGAGTGTTCTGGTGAGTCAGTTATGAGGGCACATGGTGTCAACAGAGCTCTGGAAATGAAAAAGTAAATATCACATATTGAAAAGAGAAAGCACAATTCCTCAGTTCTAAAACGCATCCTGCATGTTTATCCTGCAACGTCAGGTATGTTCATATGTTTCAGGATACTAGACTTGCATAGGCGCCCACACCTGCTATATGAAATGATATGATATGATGGAGAATACATAAAAAATAGAAAAGGTGTGGAGAAATTGTGTTTTTGCAGAAATAACTCAGCCGCTGGTGCTGCATTAAATTGTATATCAAATTTGATGTGAATGTATTTGCATTTTCTGTTTGCAGTGAGCCTGGGTTTTTTGCTTTCACTTGCATCCTGGCATCTGTTCTGTAATTTTCCTTTTGACACGGATCTGAATATCACAACCCTCTTTAAAATATACGTTAATAAGGTATCACTATATACTTGTGGATGGTACAAATACCACACACTACAAGATGACACCAGGAACATCACAGCACGACAGCAAAAAACTTTGATGCACATCCTGAAGACCAACAGTTGTACAGAATTCGGGAAGTCTTACAATTTCCAAACAATCAAAAACACAGAGCAATATGCAAAGGAAGTACCCCTCATGACAAGCATCCAACTGCAATATTACGCTGACCGTGTAATCCACGGGGCAGAGCATATTTTAACTCTAGAAAAGCCATTCTTTTTCCAAGAATCATCAGCAGAGCCAGAAATGGTAAGCGGTTTACCAGTGCTTGCCTCAAGCGTAAAGCGTTTTTATACGGATGCTTTGTCAGTTTCTTCATATATCATGGCCTATTATTATCCGGAAAGCACTGTTATACGGCAGGAAATGCGTCTTCATTACCGCCTTGAAGGGTATACTCAATTGTGTGAAAAAAAACAAGTGGGCCCGCGCGTTCAATTTCATGCAGCACTTTACACAACACCCCAAATCGCAATGAACATTTGCCAAAGACAATATCTTCGACATATACATTTTGTTTTTGGTCTCAGGGACAAGACAATAGGATCTCTCTCTGCGCCATCTGCATTGGTATTGTTTGAGGATCTACAGTACCTCCAGGAGAACTGGGAATATGTGGTGGAAGATATAGAATTTGGCAATATAGGGCCTGACATTAGTATAACCGATGACGTTCGCACAGCAATAAATTTACTTCTCAAGCCGAATGAAACAAGAGCAGAGGAATTGCGGAGAGAGTTTAGGAAGGGATTTCGCGGAGTTGTCAGACGTTTGTGGCCAAAATGTGAATTTGTTCTCACACCTGACAGTGGGGACCAGGCATACTATGCGCACATGTTGCGCGAGCATTTCTGCGAAGGGACACCAATGTATTCAGCATCTGTAGATGCAGTTCGAGGTATTATGTGCCTTAACATCTGGCCTCGATCGCACAGGAAGGAGTATTTACTGCTACCACGATTAGGAGTCTATGAATTCATTACTTTGAAAGATATTGATGAAGAGCAACCTAAAACGTATTTCATGGAACAAGTAAGGAAACCTCTGCAATAGGAGCAATCCAAGTTGCTAGTACAGCCTTCACCACTAGGTGTCACTCGTAGCATTACCAGGTACAAGTTGAAACAAGCAGAGCTAGGTGGAACCTGCACAAAATGTATCCATCTTCTGCCATTTTGAGTGAAACCAATATTAAACAACTTAATATTTGGTCAATGTATGTTTTACCAGCTGAAATTTAGACTTTTGTACTGAAAATTTGTGTTCATAGAATAATAGTTAATATATCTAACATAACTGGACAAGCTGAAAAATTACCAACATATACCATGAAATATTTATTTTTCCCTGTCCAGGGGCACAGACGGTGTTCCACTCTGTTAAACTGTCACTGGGTCACTTTTCATGCGACACTTTGTGTGAGAGGCTATACTACCAACTTGGATGGGCCCTGTTATTTTTGCAGATACTTAAGGTCAGTTGATGGATAAAATTATAAAATCAAAGTTATTCCTTGTTCAAGGCACTTTCATATTCTCTGTTTATTGTGAATTACGTATGAACCTTCGAGTGATACAGTGGTATCGGCCATTTCAGACAAAATGATGAAGAACTGTTAATTTACTATTGACCTCAATGTTGGGGAGATAATTCAATAATATATAGCTTATCTGGGAATTTCACAAATTGTTCAGTAAAACTGATGGTCCGCTTGGAAAGTGCTGTAAAGTATACATTTTCTCAGGCCACTGACCTGTACTGCAACACTTGGAATGGAGAAAAAAACACAAAGATTGTATTGTTTATTAACAAGCCACTATTGCCCCAATAGTTTAAATAACTTGCCACATGTCAAGCTAGTTTGGGGAAAAATTTCAATAGGACATTTTCAAATAAACTATGATCATGTGCTACCGAGGCTGCAGCAAGGGAATTAACGGGGGGGGGGGGGGATTCATGATTTCAGCACTTCCATATGAGGTGCTGTGATATAAGTAACAGCTTAAGAGGACCCAAAAATCTCAAGAAAAGTAATTCCCTAGTTTTAAAACCTACCAGACGCTAAATGTATTTAGAAAATTTCAATTGTTTGGTAGAAAACGTGTTCTATCAAGTTGGTTAAGTGATATAACTGGTACAAGTATCCTTATTAGGGGGGAAGCAATGTACCATTGCCTACAATTGACAGGACCAGGGCAGGTCTGCAGTTAATCATGAATATCTCCTATTCCGTTATCGTTACGGTGACTCTTTCATTGTCAATTTTGACGAGTCGATATGCACTGATTTGACACAAGGATACTACATTCATCTTTTTGCAAACTGACTTGTCATTCAAATACCAGCATGCCTGGAGTTGCACAAGCCATCAAAATGTTTCAGGTCAACAGCTTGCTTCAGTGCTCTTTGGGCACATTATGTCCAAAGCACACCGAGGAGAGCTGTTGATTCAGTCAAAACGTGCCTGTCAAAGCGTTAAATGGCATTTTAAAAACTAACGAACTAAAGGTTTATTTTGTTGCACTTCACAGTGACACTACATTGTAATCTTTGGACAGCAATTCTCACAAAGGACCACTGTGATTTAAGGCTAATATGTCTACAAATATTTCAGTTTATATTTTATTTATTATTGTTATTATTATCATTATCATTATCATTATCATTATTAAAACATACTTGTACCAGGTGACCATTTCAGCTGGAGGCAGTTCTTCTGGGGAGCACTGCTAAACGTATGAAGCTATGCCAGTCGTTCAGCTGTGTACTTTCACTAGAAATAATAACTATTTAAATGCAACTTTATAATCATCAACAGTGAATCTTTAAAAAAGTTGGGAGACTGTACCACACCATACTACCACAAAAAATGGAAAAAAAATAGCCTTAAAAATCTTTCAGAATTATTCTAACGGGATTTAAGTCTTTATTTTTTTTCGACGGCTATGCATAAAGATTTCATTCAAACATTAAAGTTCATAATATTTGTGCATCACGTCAGATAGAATAGAGCTTCCATTGCATTTGTTATATGGTCAATTAAGTACATTTTAAATATTTCAGTGGCTTCAAAGCAATCTGTAACGCGTGCCTTTCTAACACCTGGCTTTTCATTTGCCGCGAGAGTTCTTCTGCAGTAAATTGTACTGATGTATCGACTCTGAAAAATGTGTTTATTAAGGAGAGCATAATAAATCCTTAAGACTTATGAAAGTATGATAAGATACCTTGAACAAACTTCTGCAATCAAATTAAGGATAAACGTGCATCCTAACCAACACAGAATAGATCGAATAACGTGTCAGGTTATTCAAAATATGGCAACCAATTTTTAAGGTATGCTTCAGGTAATTTTGTTGCGTGTGGGCTTTCATTGTATGGAAAAGATGGCCACTGGTTTGCCAGATACTCCATTCTTTTATCATAAAGGAAGTAAAGGTATGTAACTGGTGGGGAAGATTGTTTCAGATTATGGAAACACTTCATGTGTTCTAAGTGATAGTTCTGTAGAAGAAATACTTCGGAGTTTTGACCAACCATCCAACTTTTTCATGTACAACATTGCCATAGAAGAACTACATTCACTAAAATATGAAGGACTGTTTGTTGCCTGTATGTATGATGAACATTTCACCAAATATGGTTTTGTAAATGCTTGAAACTGTATGCACTAAATCAATATTTTACAAATTTGACACAGGTTTGGAAATGGATGACCTTGTTTTATTCTCCGTTAACTATTTCAAATTGTTCTTGTAATACAATGCAGTATTTAACTCTCTCTCTCTCCCCTTGAATTTCGGCTGAGTCAACAACTTTTTTCCTGGGGTCGGCTCGGTCCTCAACCACACCAAGGAAAGCTATTGTTCTTCCTTGACACTAAAATTAACAAAAAGTCATTAAAGCAGACATTTTGTCTGCAGCCTAGCAGATTCAAGATGTGAGTGTATTGATGCAGGAAATTAAGCACTTATTTGGCTTAAACGTAGAGAATTGGTGTGGCCTGTACAAAATGAAACCTGTTGCATGTGTCACAGGCCAGCAACATCAATGGATAATCCATATATTATAATCCTTTACTATTTTTTATTGTAATTTGCTGTTAGTAAGTTTTTGATTGTTAATTTACAGGTGGAAATAGGCAAGCTGTATGAAATCGTGGCAACAACATATGATGGCTTGTACCGATACCGCACGGGGGAAGTGGTTGAGGTTACCCGTATCCACAACGAGTGTCCAGCTGTTGAGTTCAAATACAGGTAGAATATTTCAAAAGATGTGTAGAGATGTAATTTAATAGTTAATGCAAAAGAAGCTTAGTGACTAAAGGGGATAGTCTTGACAAAATTATTAATGTGTTTATATACTTTCATTCCCCCATGACAAAATTGAGCAGCAATCGTTCAAGCACTTCCATGTTTATTGATCGATATACATATCAAAATTGGAATTCCCCTCGGCACATTCATGTATCCTATTTTTTTCATGGTGTGTTTGTAGTTATGTGTTTTAAATAAATGTTTTCCAGGCAAATGTTTGTGCCAAGGTACCTGTTTTCGCCAATGCTAAATGTTGTGAATTTGTTACTTTGGTACACATTTTTTTCATGAAAATTCGGATTTTCAACACAATATATATATATATATATATATATATATATATATATATATATATATATATATATATATATATATATATATATATATATATATATATATATATATATATATATATATATATATATATATATATATATATATATATATATATATATATATATATATATATATATATATATATATATATATATATATATATATATATATATATATATATATATATATATATATATATATATATATATATATATATATATATATATATATATATATATGTATATGTATATATATACAGAGCAGGAGGGTAAAAAGTATTAAGATAAACAAACGCTTTGTTTATGTGGGATGCCAAACTGTGTATTTTCAAAAGCTTTGCATGTAACAATTTCCAGTATTGTCTTCTAATTTGACAAAAATGTGAAAAATTGAACGATGACTAGCCACAAAGTTTGCAAGAAAGAGGACTCAGATTTGTGTCCCCTCTACATAACAGGCTGTTAGTGCTGGCTAATGAATTTTTCAGTCAGTCAGCAGTCCCCGACGTATGTTCAAATATGTCAGGAAAGAAACTCACTGCAACTACACAAGCTCCAGGTAGATTTGAACTTAAGTGAAACCAAAAAAACAAACAACAAATTTAAATACTAGGGTTCCATTCTTTGCACACACACATTCATACTCACATTAACAGGAGGCAAAACCCTTACAGAATCTAAACGAAAAATGAAATTGTATTCATTCTGATCAGTGCAGTAGCATTTGTCTTTGCATGCTGTTTGAGCAGGATATTATTAGCATTTTAAGTGTCATGTATTTATGTACGGCCTAGCGTGTCTTTACAGCTTTTCAGCTCTGCCAACAGAAGGGTGCAGAGGGTATACGATCACTTATGTCTGTCCGTACATCCGTCTGTCTATTGGCATGCACAATTTACATCTACTAATTCTCCAAAATTGTCTGTTAGATTTACTTCACACTTAGTGGGGATTTACCTTGGGAAGGTTTTTACAAAGTGGGTTCGTGTTGTCATGCTCCAATGATTTTTTATTTTTCATGAATATTTTTGTTCATTTTTTGGGAAAAAGCTTGAAAAATTTTGTTTTCCAGAAACACATATCATGTGCTCTGAAATTGCATAGGGATGCTTCGAGGGACCCTCAGACCTTAATTTGTTCAACAGGTGGTCCTTCGATTTTTTTCTGTTTTTAACAAATTTGTGTTTATTTTTCCTATTGTTGACATAATTCTCCAAAACTATTTTCAGATTGTTCTGAAACTTTGTGGAAATGTAGCTTGTGAGAGGCTTAAACAAACTGTTTACAAGGTAATAATACTCTGGATCCCTGATTTTTCAGGTACATGTCAGTAAATGTATGCATTTTTATTGATTGCCCTGTTAGTCAATGGGGAATGCAATGGAGATTTACATTTTTGACTTCTTGAATATCTATGTCAGCGGAGGATGGGCTGTTCACCTGACCCTCTTGTTTCCTTTTGTACAAATTTTTTCGTGTGGTTTCTCAGTTTAAACTTTTTTAAAATTATGATTCTTCTGAAACTTGATGGAAACGTAACCTGTGGGAGGATTAAATAATGTGTTCACTTGGTGGTGAAACTCTGGATCCCAGACTTTTCGTGATTTTTTTCAATTCGGACACCTGTCGGTTAATGCATGCAATCCAATTCATTAACATGTAAGTCAATCTGGATTGCAATGTAAATTCACATTTTGTCTGTTTCTCCAAAAAAAAAAAAAAAGTCTACCATATTAACTTCAACCTTGCTGAAAATGTACTTTAGGTTGGTTTCTGCCAGGTTTATAAAATGGTTGTACTCCGGTGATTTTTGGAATTTTTTTAAGTGACATTTTTCCTTTGGAGTTTTTGGAAAAATCTTAAAATTTCTTCTTCTCTTAAGGTCTTGGACTAGTAACCCCTCAAGGTCGGGTCAACTGATCCAGAACTTTTGATCGAGTACTGAATACTGTTGCTGTGTCTATTGGATGTTAATATCACAGGAGCAGAGCATCCCAAATTAAGTCCCATGATCATTTTGGATAGGAAAATACTTATCAACTGTGAGTTTTAGAAAGGCACTGCTACTCTAGAAATATTTTAAATCATGTGATAACTTTGTGTATTTTTGGAGACATATTTGGCGCGGAACAGTCAATCGTTGAGGTAAGGTACACAAATGCACCTGTAAAAAAGAAATCTAATCACATGACCCCCCATTTTCTTGGTTTTAACTTGCTGCTACCGGTATAAACTTGAGGCAGAATGCCAAGGAAGTTGCAGTTTTACGTTTCAACTAGGAGAAATAAGCCAGCAAATGTCGCTTTTTTAACATGTAAATGCATTACGCCTAGGTTACTGGTCCAAGACCTATACCCCAATATACAGGCTTTTGAGTCTGCCTGTTTTTCTGTACACACACCTAAACCAAATGACATCTTTCACTATTTTTTTCACATTTTCTAGGCACACAAGTGGTGTCAAGAGGAATTAGCATATTTGTTGGCCACATATGAGCCAAATACAATTGGGTGTAAATTATGGCAGGGTGGACCGCTCTCTGCAGGGGGTCATTGCAGGTACAACTCAGCTGTGTTTGTCTTTTTTTTACAAAACATATTTGCCAATACCAGTAAATTACTGCCATTGCCTTCCACTTTGTGTTAATTACATATTTTTGTAGTATTTCATATGACATGTTGATGTCAACACGGAACGCCAAGCTGCACTGTCTATTGGAATTGGGAAGGGGGCACACACAAATGCAACAGCTCTTGTTTCATACAATAAAAACAACTTTAACATCCAATCTTTTCATTTTTTCTGAAGCACCACATTGTGCTTTATGATGACAAAAAATAAAGCTCGAACATGCAGATCATTATATATATAGGTCTTGGACCAGTAACCCCTCAAGGTCAGGTCAACTGATCCAGAACTTTTGATCGAGTACTGAATACTGTTGCTGTGTCTATTGGATGTTAATATCACAGGAGCAGAGCATCCCAAATTAAGTCCCATGATCATTTTGGATAGGAAAATACTTATCAACTGTGAGTTTTAGAAAGGCACTGCTACTCTAGAAATATTTTAAATCATGTGATAACTTTGTGTATTTTTGGAGACATATTTGGCGCGGAACAGTCAATCGTTGAGGTAAGGTACACAAATGCACCTGTAAAAAAGAAATCTAATCACATGACCCCCCATTTTCTTGGTTTTAACTTGCTGCTACCGGTATAAACTTGAGGCAGAATGCCAAGGAAGTTGCAGTTTTACGTTTCAACTAGGAGAAATAAGCCAGCAAATGTCGCTATTTTAACATGTAAATGCATTACGCCTAGGTTACTGGTCCAAGACCTTAAACCTGTTGTCCAATTGCATAGGGACACTTTTGGGACCTCCCAGAACTTAATTTGCTCAACAGGTGGCGCTGTGATTATTTTTCACTTTTGAGCTCTGCTGACGAAAACTTGCAGAGCTTATGTGACCATTCATGTCTGTCCATCCGACCGTAAACCTTCGCTTGCTTGATACCGTAGACAGTTTTCAAGTCAGGCAAAAATAACTTTGAGGACTTAAAGAGCGTATAAAAATCTAGGCTTCTTTTGATATTAGTGCCTCCACCTACAATATTATGTAATAAGGGGGTCAAAATGTGAAAATCTTGTGAACACTCGGGCATCTTTATTATCTGCGGATCTTCACTAAATTCGGTGGGATTGTGGGGGAGGTCAAAGTCTAAATTGCTAGTGATATCAGTGGTGCCATCTATAATTTGATGGAAATTATGAGCCAAAATGTGTTTGAAGATGTAAAATTCCATATTTGGAAAAAAAAATAGATTACACATGCCAATTTTATAGGATAGATAAACAAAGTCCAAAGCCAGAAAGTTGTGTAATATCAGTGACCTTGATCTATTTTTGTGACGTCACCATGGGTGTAAAGTTGAAAATATGATTTTGTAATGGCAGTGTGTAGCTTGGACATCAATAGCAAAGAGAATTGAGCCTTCAGATCAAAATTTCTCTTGATTATATATTACATAAAAGTGTAGTGTGTAACATACTTTTTCGGTCACCGTCACCCAATAATTATGGAGATTGGTGCTTGTCAGAGTTTTTTGTTTTTCTTCAATAACACGAAAAGTTTTTACCTGATTTGAAAAAACAGACTGTCAAAGGTCAATGTCAAGTGACCAATTTGAAAATAGGGGCCATCTCATGAATGCTCTGCACTCCACAATTTTTTAATTAAGCCCATATAACTTTTAGGAGTTATAAATTTATAAAAAAATCTTTGTCAAAATCAATGTAGGTGGTGCTACCTATAGTATTATCTAATATACAGGTCAAAATGTAAAAATCTTGGGACCGCAATGCCATCCGCAGTTTTTAAGTTAGCCCAAGTTAACTTTCATGACTTACAGGTTGTATGAAAATCTAGGTCCATGTCGATATTGGCGGCACCACCTACAATAATATGAAATAAAAGGGTCAAAATCTGAAAATCTTGTGAACAATCTAGTTGCTAGTGGTACTATTGATGGCACGTATAGTTTTCTTACGAAAATTATGAGCCTAGTTGTATTTTCAGATATACAGTCCATATCTTTAAAAGTAATTGGATTAGGCTTGCTAAATTTATAGGATATATAGACTATGTTGAAAGCTAGAATGTTATGTAACATCAGTGACCTGGATCTACTTTTGTGAGGTCACCATGCCTGTAATGTTAAAAGGTAATTTTGTAATGGCAGGGTGTAGCTTGGACATCAATGGCAGTGTCAGCACAGCACCAGGCCTATAGGCCTCTTGCATAACATAATCTTGATGACCTTGATCTTCTGGCCCAAGGTCACTGACGACATAAAGTTAAGGACTCACTGATTGTTGTCATAGCACATGCAACAATATTCATCACAGGAATTACACAAATAGGCTATGATTACTTGTGGAATGAAGTGCCATCTGCTGGACATATTATATACTAAATTTACACAAGCTTTATATGTCCAGAAGCCCCTTGCGGACTCACAACTTTGAAATGAAGAGGTGCAGTATAGCCATAGTGCCAGCAGAGCATTAGGCCCATGGCCTCTTGTTAAAGAAGTTTTATGCGTATTTACTTTTTTGACTTTTTCTCTTAAACAGTAGCTTGGATCCTCTTCACACTTATTGTGGATGTACATGGACTTAATTTCCACCAAATTGTTAAGTAGAATAATATGTCTATTTGCAAAAACCCCACAGGAAGCATACTGATGTGGCCACCTGCCTTCTTGGCCTCCACCATTGACCCCGTTGCCTCTTTCAGCATTTATTGAAGTTTGTCAGGCAATGGCGCTATAGTAGGCCTATCTATTATCTATCTACAGTTAAGTCTGTCTAAAGCTTAACAGCCAAATGCATTTTTGTGGTGCAAAGTGTTGTACTGTGGTTTGTAAAGGTTGTAAAAGGTTTGCAAAAGGTTGACAAGGGGTTTGTAAAAGGTTGAGAAAAGGTTGACAAACCATTTCAATATTTTAATCAATAAGGTTGAGAAAGTGTGTGTGAAATGGTTAACCATTAGAGAAAAGTTTGAAAGTGTTTAAAAGGGTAAAATGCAATAAGAGGAAATGGTTTTGAAATGGTTTGGAAAGTGTTGGAAATGGGTTTTAAAAAGGTTTGCCTTTCACTCAAAAGGTTGCAAAAGGTTGATGCTTTTGGTGACTGTTAAGTTTAACGCAGGCTTAACTGTATCTATCTATATGTCTGTCTGTCTGCCCATCCATCCGTCCGTCTGTCTGTCTGTCTAGCTGTCCACTTACCCGTCCTTTCATCTATCCATTAGGAAAGGATACTGACAAGTGATGTTTTGTTTCTTACGACAAGATTTACCTGATAATGTTTCATTCTGAAATTAAAAATGTTTATAAATTTTCTTACTGTTCAATTTCAGTCACAGCCAGCTAGACGCCGAGTCCAAATCCAAGAAATCAAATCCCACACTTGCGGAGATTTTGCATGATGTCTCATGCTGGTGGCCGGATTGAAAACCTTAAGCCTGTACATTGTGACGTTACGTGCGAAATATACTGTCCTGATGACGTTGCTCTCCAGAGCACATGGAGCAAAACTTGGGACCAATCATGTGTATCTGTCTTGATTGGGAAAAAAAACAGGCAGCATTTATGACACTGAACCATTTCTGGTAGATTTTTCATTCTTAATTGGAAACGTTGCACGCCGATAAGTCGGCGTTAGGCCTTCAGAGTTAAATCAGTGTCTGTACAAGATCCTCTTACTGTAACAGGAATATACTTTGCATATTTAGTATCTAAATTATATGTTTCCATCGGAAACACATGCCTTATCCCAGTCACCAAGGATTATCAGACATGAAAAGACCATGGATACATGCCTATGCAAGGGTAATGAACCAGATCAAAATTTCAACTTTCGGAATTACCAGTATGTAAACATAGGCATATCATTGTGGGGGCTTGTAGCATAATCTTTAAAATTTACACTTCATATATCAAATATTCTTCTAAACAGGCAGCAGACATGCACCAGCGTTTTGTTGTGCAAGTC
Source organism: Hermodice carunculata (assembly GCA_964020975.1). Classification (NCBI taxonomy): domain Eukaryota; kingdom Metazoa; phylum Annelida; class Polychaeta; order Eunicida; family Amphinomidae; genus Hermodice; species Hermodice carunculata. The sequence continues at coordinate 1,019,866 of CAXHWN010000937.1, read as the reverse complement.
TTGCATTTGCAACCTTGTCCCTGCATACACAGTTTCCATGGCGATTGCAAGTGCGGTTTTACGTACTTATGTTGTTTTTTTATGCGATATGTCAAGATTCAATATTAAGCTGAGACCAATAGCTGCTGTTATATATACATCTTCAGGTGTTTCAGGATCTGAAACTTGTTTTGACAGTAACCGTGGGAGACCTGCTTTATCTTCACAGGCAAAATAAACCCTAATCAGAAACTTTTCTTACATGAAACTTGATAAGAATAGAATTAGTTTGATGCAAAAATTTTGCAGGACAGATCAGAAGAACAAACATTATGGTAGTTATTATTTCTTTCGTTTTTCCTTTTTAGCTCTGCTGACCAAAGGTTGCAGAGCTTATACTACTATCTTAAAGGGAAAGCATCTTTAATTTGTGGCATATCTTCAGCAAATTCTGTGGGATTGTGGGGGAGGTCAAGGTCTAAGTTGGTAATGATATTAGTGGCACCTCCTGTAATTTGATGGAAATTATTGGCCAAAATGTGTTTTAAGATATTAAATTCCATATTTGGAAAAGTAGTTGGATTAGACTTGCCAAATTTGGTTTAAACATATTTTATTCAGCCAAATTTATAGGATTTTTAGACAATGTCCAAAGCTAGAATTGTTTATAATATCAGTGACCTAGACCTATTTTTGTGAGGTCACCATGCCTGTAAATTTGAAAGATTATTTTGTAATGGCAGGGTGTAGCTTGGACTTCAATGGCAATGTCAGCACAGCAGCAAACAAGCTTATAGGCCTCTTGTATTACATACATGTAATCTGGGCATCCTTGATCTTTTGTCCCAGGGTCACTGAGGACACAAAGTTAAGGACTCACTGATTGTTGTCTTGGCACATGCAACAATATTCATCACAGGAGTTGCAAAAATAAGCTATGATTACATGTGTTGCAAAGTGCCATCTGGTGGACAATTTTAAGCTTTATATGTTCAGGAGCCACTTGAGGACTCACAGCTTTGAAATGAACAGGTGCAATATAGCCATAGTGCCAGCAGAGCATTAGGCCCATGGGCCTCTTGTTTTATTGCATGTATTTATGTATATGTTTGTTTTTGTAGGAGCATCAGAAGCTCTCTCCCATTTTTAACGGCTTAACAAAAACATATCTAAGTAGCAAAGATGCAAGCAAAAGTTTCGTGTTTACACGTTTATGTGAGGTAATTGCAGTCATAGTCATACAACTATACAAACTTATTTTGGCTTTCAATGGTATGTTAAACCACTTGATTTGTTGTTGAAGCTACTAATACGAATTTCCAGGTGAAAGTCATCATTTGTTTGTTAACATAAAAAGTCAGCCATTAAGTCTATCTGTTGTAGCTCTGAGGTAAATATCAGTATCAACGATGACCTCCATGAAATCTGGACACTAGGGACGTACTGCAAACAGGGCAACCAGAAACAACCAAAAGTCAAACTGCGTCAAATATGCATTTATATGATTTTACGTTTTTATGGATGTACATGTATGTTTCTTTGGATTTCTTGTTTTCACAAAACATAATACAAGAATGTGTGCACAGGGTATTAGGAAACATTGGAACATGCGTGATCTTTCATTGATGTGTTCTTATTAGCTGAGCTGACTTGTCAGTCAGCTGAGCTTATCTTATGGTCCTCCCTCCGTTGTCCGTCCGTCCGTCTTCCGTCAACAATTCACATTTTCGACTTCTTCTCCAAAACCGTCTGCCAGATCCACTTCAAACTTGGTGGGGATGTGCATTGGGTAGGTGTCTATTAAGTTTGTTTAAATGGGCACAGTGCAGTGAATTTTGGATTTTTTATGAATTTTTTTGTTCTTTATTGGGCAAATCTTAAAAAATCTTGTCTGAAACCACTCGCCGAATTGCTTTGATATCACACAGGAAGACACCTAGGGACTCCTTGTTCTTAATTTGTTCTCCAGGTAGCCCTGCAATTTTTTTCTTTCTAACTTTTTATGATTTTTTCTGTGTTATGGCTGTTCTCTACTTCTTCGTCAGAACTGTCACTCAGATTAAGCTTAAACGTGGTGGATATGTTCCTTGTGGAAGGGTCAAACAGTATCGTTCGCTCTGTGGGTATGCTGCAGATTCCTAATGTTAAATGATTTTTTTTCAATTTGGCTACTTTTCAGTAAATGCACCTTTCCTATTGATTACTATGCAAGTCAATGCGCATTCTAATCCTTATTTACATTTTTTACTTCTTCTCCAAAACCATCATCCAGATTTACTTCAAACTTGGTGGGGATGTACCTTGGGTGGGTGTCTACCAGGTTTGTACCAATGATCATGTTCCAATGATTTTTTTTTTCAAAAATCTTTACAAAAGTTTGAATAGGAAAGTTTAACATGGGAATTTCTTGTAATGGTTATAACTAAAATAATTTTGGCCAGATTTACTTCAAACTTGGTGGGGATGTGCCTTGGTTGCATCTCTACCAAGTTTATTCAAATTGTCATGCTCTATTGATTTTTGGATTTTTTATGAATTTTTTTGTTCTGTTTGGGGGCAAACCTTAAAAACTGTTCTCCTCTGAAACCACTCACCCAATTGCTTTGAAATCATGCATAGACACTCCCAGGGACATCTAGTTCCCAATTTGTTCAACAGGTGGCGCTGCAATTCTTTTCTAATTTTTTGATGAATTTTTCATGCTTTAGCTATTTTTGTCTCCTGTGCAATGGGGGGACATACTGTTTTTGTATCTGTTTTTTCCGCTTCTTCTTCTTCTTCAACACATTGTTGCGTGCATTGGGGACGTGATAACTCGAGAAAGATTTGACTTCAGAAGTTGAAATTTTTTGTGAAGATGTTCCTATATAGAACCTTGCTTGGGATTGCAGGTGAGTAACCAATACCTATTTTTCAAGGTCACGTAGGCATGTCTTGTAAAATTGACGCGGACACAATAACTCCACAAGGATTTGACTTAAGAGCTTGAAATTTTACATGATTATGCCCCAAATTATGAACTAGGTTGGGAGTATAGATGGGTGATCTTGACCTAGTTTCAAGGTCACATGGCCACTTTTAAAAATCATTGCAGATGCACTCGAGCAAGATTTGACTTAAAGAGGTTGATATTTTGTGTGATTATGTTTCTATGTAAGATTTTCATAAGACTTTGCATGTAACTGCAGATGCATGACCTTGACATATTTTTCAAGGTCACATGGGCATGTCATGTAAAGTTGACATGGACGCAATAACTCCACAAGGATTTGACTTAAGAGATTGAAATTTTGCATGATTATGTACCAAATTATGAACTTGGTTGGGATTGTAGATGGGTGACTGTGACCTAGTTTCAAGGTCACATGGCCACTTTTAAAAATCATTGCAGATTCACTCGAGAAAGATTTGACTTAAAGAGGTTGATATTTTGTGTGATTATGTTTCTATGTAAGATTTTCCTAAAACTTTGCTTGTAATTGCAGATGCATGACCTTGACCTATTTTTCAAGGTCACGTGGGCATTTCGTCTAAAATCAATGTGGACGTGATAACTCAAGGAAGATTTGACTTGGGAAGTTGAAATTTTATGTGAAGATGTTCCTATACATGATCTTGCTTGGGATTGCAGATGGGTGACCTTGACGTATTTTTCAAGGTCTTGTGGGCATGTCATCTGAAATTGACACGCATGCAACAACTCTGCAAGGATTTGATTTAGGAGGTTGAAATTTTGCTTGTTTATGTTCCATAATACTAACTAGGTCGGGGTTGTAGATGGATGACCTTGACATATTTTCAAGGTCACATGGCTACTTTTGAAAAATCATTGCAGATGCACTCGAGAAAGATTTGTCTTAAAGAGGTTGACATTTTGTGTGATTATGTTTCTATGCAAGACTTTTGTTAGACCGTGCTTGTAACTGCAAATGTATGACCTTGACCTATTTTTCAAGGTCACGTGGGCATTTCATCAAAAATCAATGTTTTGAAATGTCGATAAAGAGTGTACCTTCACCACATCTGTAGATCATTGGAATCGGTATGCCTATTTATAAAAATAAGGGTGACAATAGTAAGGGCGCACCGGGAGACATTTGATTTTCTGTTGGAAAATCAGCCTGTTCTAGTTTTCACTTGTTCTCAGAACTGTGACTGAGATTAAGCTGAAATGTGGTGGATATGTTCTTGTGGAAGGGTCAAACAAAGTTGTTTACTAGGTGGTACTGCCTTCGATTCCTGATTTTTAATGATTTTCAATTTGGGTACTTATCGGTTTGGGTACTTATCGGTCAATGCAGCTTTCCTATTGATTACTATGTTAGTCAATTGGCATTCTAATGCTAATTCACAGGACAACTGACACGAAATTTACTGTTTACTTGGTAAATTGAGATCTGTTTTGAGTTAGTACCATGATGTTGCACATGTTGATGTTTCTGTATGAAGGTCATGCTTAGACAGTACATGAATGACCTTGAACTCGTTTCTGGGGTCACAGTGCAACATCCATGACTTTTACTCTTCACAACTTGAGAACTACTTGAACCTTGATGTTGCACATGTTAGTGTTCTTCAATAAAGGTCAGACTTACTCAGAACATGGGTGACCTTGATCCTTTCCCAAGTTCACAGAGCTGCAAGTGTGATGAATGTCTAGGTCAGCTGAGCATGGGCTGTTCACACTTCCCTCTTGTTACCTTGAGATGGCAAGGCAAAGCTGACGCAATTCTGTTTACACAGTTTTAATGGAATGCTGTGCTAGTACATGTATACATAACAAGTGAAAAAAGTTGTGGGATTTACTTTTAAGTTGATTTACTAATGCAGCAATGGCAAAAATTTTTCACCAGAAACTTCTTTTGGGAACATCTCATTATTTTCATTGTTTTGCTACCTCACAATCATGGGTGATTAAGGAACGAGTGAATTTGTGTTTGTTTGTTTTTTGGGGGTTTTTTTTTGGTTTTTGTTTTTGTTTTTTTGGGGGGTGGGGGGAGTTTGGGTGGTTTTTTTTTTTTTTTTTTTTTTTTTTTTTTTCAATTAGATAAGACCAAAGAACCCACTCCTGGTGGTGGTATCTGCTTATCCGAGAGTCATGTATCAACAGTACTGTGTGCTTGAAATGCGCCTTATTGGCTTGTCCATTTTTGATATGCTTTTATGCTATACATGTGTGCAGTAATAAAGTTTTAGAATGATACTGGTTCTTGCCTGAAGGTAGTGTTACAGTATAAACCTTCTTATATGCTCGAAACACGTTTTATTGGTGTGTCTATTTTGCATGCTTTGATACTATACATGTTTACCTTTAAAAAATTTTAGAATGGTACTAGTTTTTTGTCCAAGAGTCGTGTATAAACCTTATTGTATGCTTGAAACACGCTCTGGTGGCATTTTTATTTTCTATGCTTTTATGATGGGTGTACCTTAAAATTTTAGAGTGATACTAGGTTTTTGTCTGAGGCTAAGCACCTCCTGACATCACATGTACTAACAGGTACATGTTCAATAGCAAGCACAACCCACTAGGACTGCTGTAGTGCTCAATATTGTTCCCTTTTGTGCGTATTTTAGCAGACCTGTGAATAGGACTGTGACAATCAGGAATAGAATAAAAGTTTGAATCAGGTTGATTTGTAGTAGTTTGTTTTACCATCTGTATACACATGAAATAAAAATTGAATACCAACCCACAAAAGTAAAGCAATGGGTCATGTAAAGCCATGAATACGAACACTGAGGCCACACATGTGACAAAAATGTTGCCTCCTTTATGTTCCATCAAAGCATTGACTACATTTATGGACAAGAGGCTGTGGCCATTGTCAGGCACGATGGGCTTTATAAGGCATAGGTAAAGTTTGACAAAAGCTACCCAAGCCATCTGAGCAACATGAGCCCATGTAAGCAGCTCTTGTACTGAGAGGATGGAAATTGTAGTCCTGTACAGCTAAGCAGCTTGATCGCAGATAGGAGCCGCCGAAGAGGTTGGCATCAACAGGTCTCTGGCCTGCAGATTTGTACAGCACTGACAGGCTCGAGTCGTCAGGGACAGGGCAAGAAGTGGCAGATGAAAAGCCGCAGATGATGAAGATAGGCAAGTATGTAGCACACATGCCATTTTGAACAACTGTAGCAGGTTCTCTTCACCATCACAGCCGGGTCCATTATGATGTGGGGTGCAGTACGTGTCTTATCACAGCAAGTCTTACTCGGAGATTGTCGAGAGAGCTATGGCTCCTGAAGAGTACAGGGCAGTATCCTGGAGCCTGCTACTCTACCATTTGAGCTTGCATCCATTGGTGATGGGTTTATTTTCCATGATGACAAGGCAAAGCCACACAGAACAAGGGTTGTCGTTGAATATCATGACAACCAAATGCAGTATGCCACTATGGGATGACCAGCCCACAGCCCAAACTCCCGTATCTTTGAACATGTCTGGAATATGCTGGACCAATCAATAAACCCACCAGACTGACAAGCATGGCGGACCTGGGAGTGGCCCTCCAAATTGTCTTGGCAGAGACCCCTTGATACAAGATACAGAAGCGGTACTTGTCAAACAGGCAATGTGGCGTGTTATGTCTGTAAGAGGAACAGTCAAAAGAAACTGATAAGACCTGTGCTTGAGCACCTCCCCCGAGCAAAAAAAAACAAAAGAAAAAAACACAGAAAAACAAATATAGGAAGGAAAAGCAATGTAGCAGTCCCTTAAGATCATCCATCAGCAAATCCAAGTATAAGTTTAGACCCATATCTTTTACATGGATTGGGAAGCAGGCCAAGCCTATGTTAATCACTGTCCATGGCTCAGATCGAGGCGTATACTTCCTACCTACATGCTTGGTGGAGGAAACCAAAGGACTTGGGGGGGGGGGGAACGTTGCACAGTCGGAGTGGTAGGAACTCTTTCCACATGCTTCCCCGGCCATGAATGGAACTCGGGGCCGCGGAGGTGAAAGGTGAGCATGTTGCAGCTCAGCCAACCATACAAATCCAAGTGGCAGCCCAGATGATGATGGAGCCTTCCTTAAGTACCAACACAGCATGTTACTTGGATGAGCGCAATTCACACACCCTACCTAAGTAATAGGCAAGGGCAAGAACAGAAGGTTCAACAACTGCCTAAAAGAGGGCACTGCAGTCAATGGAGGGCTAGGGTTGTGTATTCCCATTACTTTACACAGTAATTTGCCACATAATAACTTGAAAACTACTGCACATTATAAAGGAACACCAAATTTCAGACAGGAAATCTAGATGCATAAATAATACCGTACAAAAATCGTATAACTACAGCTACACAAGTGACTAGTTTATTTAAGGTTGCTTTAACATACTAACTAATGGGAATACACCGCTCTAGCCCTCCAAATGTTTGTGTATTAGGGTGAATACACACCTTAGAGCAAATTCTGACCTTTCCTATTAGGCTGACACATACAAGTACACATGGTCTTGTAGAATCCCACATACTGACAAACAAAACGTGTCATTGAGAGGGGGCAAATTTGCCAAGAACAATAGCATTGTATTTGTGTCTTTTTTTTTTTTTTGCTTTTGTCAAGAACCAGCACCACTTCCTAGTGGTCTTTACCCTATTCCACAATCCAAACTCTTTACTCTCCATAAGCTAACCTGTCACTGTCTAACCTATACACATGTGGAAGTACTATTGTCCATAATGCAAACATTCTTCAGTAGAATTTTGACATAGGCTGTATCAGCTCAAATAAATTAAAGGGCCTTCAGCGGGTAACTACTCAGAACGTTTCGGAACTTGTACCCATATGTCTCTCTGACTACGCTAAATATTCAGCAAAGACAACCCGCATTATAATGAATAAATGTATGAACGTGTCAAATGATGAATTAGCAAAGTAAGTGATGTTTTCCTTATAAATGGAGAGCTTCATTATGAATAAAGGAATACCCATCAAACCAAACATAATTACTAAATTTGTATGGTACAAGTTTAGATAAGAACAATTTGACTTACCCCAGAACCAGTATGTACCCTTTCTAGCTGGATAGCTTAACTTACTTAAATTAAACCACTAGACTTACACAAGTCCCTGGTGCATGTCCCTATTTTCCCATCCCGCGGTCCCACCCAGAAGTGCGATACATTTTCCCCGCCACAAAGTTAACTGAATAATATTATGCCAACTACACGGTATTATTAAGTAGGTCCTACTGTTATTATTATTTTTTTTTTTTAACTGGTCGACACTGCCGCCGTGTCAGTTTCAACAGTAGCAGCTATTGAGTCCTGCTCAGTTCTAATCCCATTATCATTGCGAGTGGAAAGTGGTCTTCGATGAATGCATGGCTAGTCACTGGCCACTCAAGCCAGACAAAGCTGACCGTCTCCCTCCGGCTGCCGACACCACTGGACGCCCTCCGCCTGACGCGGTGCACTGCAATTCATCCTTCATTACACAGTAGCTCAATTAACAGCTTCTGAAGAGGAGTGCGTTATGACTGCTCGCTTGTCTGTGTGATAAGAAACACAGTGCAGACCGCCCGGCGCTAATCATCTGGAGTCAATGTTATCTGGTTATATACACGTTCCACGCCAATCAGGTAGGTAACTTGAAGGGCCTACCTGTATTGTAACAGAATAAGGCTACAACGTGTGTTTACTTAAAATTTAATTTGGCAATGAATTTGATTTTAAATAAAATACGGAAGTCCAGTGAGACTTGAGCAAGTCTATTAAACCACCTGCCAGTGTATAACTGAGGTAGAAACAAACTGGGGCATTATATTCACTCCCAGTGATTGTAAAATAAATAGTTGCAGATAGACCACCTGTACAAACCAAGGGAAATCCTAACAACTACTGCAGCAATGGACATCCTGCAGCAAAACAAACCCCATGACACCAACTCCTCACTTTGAAAAATTCCAAACCATAAAGCCCTATTTCGTTGCAACGTGAACAAACTGAGGGAAATCCTAACAAGTACTGTAACAATGGGCATTATGCACCAGAAATGTAAAAAGAAACCCCATAATGACACCTACTCCTCACTTTGAAAGCCGTCAAGTTTGTGACATTCGAGTAAATACTATCAAATTTGAGTAATTTTTTGACATTGAGTAAATGTGTACTTGGGGATGTCCCGAAAGAATGAAAGTCATTAGTATTTAGGTCAAAAATGTTATCAAAATATAATTTCTCTCAACCAGATTTTCAGTACAGTTAGGCAAACTTGTAACTGTTGTTGGCCGCTGCTTGCTACCATTAGCCCCTGGGGGTTTAACCTGATAGAAAAAAATGTGAGCCTAAAATGTCCGAAAGGTGAATGATGAAACAGAATGATGCCAAAAGATAAAATTAAGTCGCAAAACAGGCAAGTCTAAAATCTTTAAAATTATTGCAGCCAAAGTTTCTAACAATGTGGATATGAGCAGCAAAATTTGTAGGGCATGTCGGAAAAGAATGAAAGTCCTTAGTGAAGAAAATGTAATCAAAATATAATTTTAAATGACAGGGCAAGTAGCCAGTAGATGATGAGGCAAAGGTTGTGCGACACGTTTCGACTCATGAGTCTCCTCAAGAACTGAAGAGATCTTGTTTAGACCATAATTTTTATAGTGAGGTGTAACAATTATGTTGCTTCGTTACGTTACGCAGGGGTCTGCTCATGCATAATGAGGACTGAACCCAAATTTCAGTTTTGTAGCCACGTAACTCACTTTCCAAACAAAAGTTTGAAATTGTTTGTTTACCAAATATGGTAAATATACAGCCTGTTTTGGGTCAACTAGTGCTGTTCGACGGTTGTGTTTACCTGGTGAAAAAAAAAAAAAAAGAATTTTGCACCCAATGCCCTATCACAGGGGCAGGCAGATAATATATATAATTTTCCATAACCAGATATCAAGTACAATTAGGAAAGCTTATTCCTGTCATAGGCCACTGCTTTCTATTGATAGCCCCCTGGGGGTTTAACATGACAGGAAAACAAGCTTAAAATGTCTGAAAGGTGAATATTAAAACAGAATGATGCCACGAGATAAAATTAAGTTGCAAAACAGACAAATCTAAAAAATTCTATAAAATTATTGAAGCCAAACTTTCTAACAATCTATGGATATTTACAGCAAAATTGTCAAAATATTTGATCAAAAATACATCTTTGAATCCCCTTGACTCGAATTTATTGTAAATAAATTTGGTTCTAGATGCAAAGTCCTGAAATTTAGAACAAATACGACCAAATCTTAAAATTTGTGACAAAAATGTAGCCAATTGCTTCCGAAATACTACTGCCAGGGAAAGGATATTTAACTACTTCAAAATTAAACTCATTAATTTTGTGATAGACTAATATCCCTGTCCAGAAACAAATCTCTGAAACCATTTGAATTGTTACCTTCCAAAGGGATATATTTTTGGGTAAATTTCTTTAGCAATTTCAATGAAATTCTGTACATTTACACAAGCAATGTCGTCAATATCTCTTGTGTTGTTTGATAATTTGTTGCCACATGACAGTCCCTTTTCATCAACTTATCCATATAGTTGAATTCAAGCCATGTAAAATATAAATCCTCAAGTAGCGGGGAGCAGTTGCTACCCATTGGAATACCTTTTATTTGTTGAAAAACCAATTTTCTGCATTGAACAAAAGTGTTATCCAAAAGAAATTTTATTTTCATCTATCAAAGTTTCAACAGTGCAAGATTTAACATTACTTTTTGCATATTTATTATGAGCAAAAGTTTACAGACATTCAGTTCAGCTCTGCACATAATCTTAATTTGTAAATTTATTGGTTTTTTTAAAAATGCATTGAAAATCAGAAAATGATACCAGCACCATGGCAATGTAATATGCACTAACACACGTCAGTAAAGACTACCAAATTTCAAAGACTTCTGCTGGAAAACCGGAGACTAGTTGAGGGTACAAGTTCAGCCCCCTCCATAAATATTAACATGTATGTTTACCTATCATTTTGAAAAATCAGAAAATGACAACAGTTTCATGCCAATGTAATATGCACTAGCCTAGACCATGCCAATGAAGTATGCCACATTTGAAGGGGAGCCACAGAAAAACGAGGGACTAATTGCAGACACAAGTTCAGCCCATTCATGAATATGAACATGTAGATTTACATGTACTTAGGATCTGTAAAATTTAAATGAATCATTCAAAATCAGAAAATGAAAGCAGTGACACGGTAATGTACATGTAATATGCACTGGCCCACATTATGCCAGTTAAGTTTGCAAAGTTTGAAAGGGATCCAATGAAAATCCTGGGACTAGTTGCAGATACAAGTACAGTGTTATGGACAGACGGACATGAGGATTCCAATATACTCCTTGCCGGAGTATAACAATGAGAACTTCCCTGAATTTGCCAAGCATGCACTGTATTCATGTTCATGCCAGCCAACATCAGCTAAGCCTATGCTGGGCCTTAACCAAGGAGTCTGGAACCAACACGCGATAACTTTACTGGATTTCGCTGTGGCCAGTGTTGTCCACAGGTATTATGTTGATAAATTTTACAGGTTTTGGTGCAATCTAGCACGACCCATGAATGTATAGGGACAGAATCACCCCTAACAATGACTGGTTAGCTTGTTTGTAAACAGGCCTGCACATGGGAAATGTGCGAGTCCTATATGTGGACTGTTCTTAACAAAGAAAGTATATGTTGGAGTTTGAAAATGCTTCAAAAGTACACTTTCCAACCACGAGTCTACAAAATAATCATGTGGGTCATTTCGCTCTATTGCCAGGCTTTCTAATTAAAACATTTAGATTATGGTGCAGGGATCAGAAAAAAAAAGAAAAATGAAATTTTCTTGCTGTTCTTCCATCAAAATTTGGTAATTATTTTCACAGCCAACATAAAGCAACACAAAAAAATTATAGGTCTGAAACAGCTTGAAATTATACAAGCTGGGAATGCAATGAAAAGTATTAAAATTAAAGTGTGCTCTTCATCTACAGAAAGCATTGACCTTTACCTTCTTAAATATTTCTTTTATGCTTTTTACTGGAAACCCACAATTGGAATGAAAGGGGCTACTCGTGTGTGGTCACATTGACAATTGCCCACGCCTTGCTCTAACCCATTGCAATAACACTCCGCACTGATGGACAAATCAGCTGAGCTAAAAAAAAAATGGATGTATCACTTTGGAAATTACGGATGAATTATCCAGAAATTTTGACAGCAGTGGGAAAACTAGGTTTTATATAAAAGCATGGCCAGAAAATGTTTTGTGGGTTGAGATATTGAGGCTGTCAATGTAAACATGATTCATTTCTAAGCAGGAAATGAAATTAGTACCTAGCATTTCAAACAAGATAGATCCTTTATGTATATTTATTAGGCAAAATGCAATGTATGAGCTGGGACTATTCAGGCTAAAGGTTTCTGTTTTCATTGAAATTGCCAAACAGTTCAACATTTTGAACTGGTATCTTTTGCTAAAATCATAATGTTCCATAAATACATGCTTTCCACAAATTGTTATCAACACATATATTTTGAAAGAAAGAAATAATCGCATTAATAACTGGGATTATAAGAAAAAACCCATTCTGTCGGTGGGAATGAGAAATATAATGAAAACACTTTGCTTCTGATAACTATATATATTTTCATAATTTCTCCTAACAACAGTTAACAACTGTCACAATATCCATATGTGCTACTGTAATCTCATAGCATTCTATAGTCCATATCATTCAACATTCATTCCTTTACCCCTAAACCCTAGTAAACCTTCTACCCAGCAGCAGGACTGATTGACATTTGGGACACTCAGACTCAATTTCTAAATAATAGATAATCTGTTTTTCTTTTTTTTATTTCCTGTGGGACAGTGCATTAATACAACTGGAAACAAAAACATTGAATTTCCAGTCATTTAACCCTCTGGACCCTAAGAGCTGAGGCATCAGCTCTAAATACCCTGAGCTGCAAGACGCTTAGGGTCAGGAGGGTTGAGCAACGGTCATTTAGGGCTTTTATTGCAGGCGGACTCCCCTCAACTGTCAAGCGATTCCATACAGAACACATTCATCCTTCCCCATGTATTTCATATAAATATCAAGTGGTCCCCCTCTTATAAGGCCACTGCAAATGTACAAGAAATGTGGTCTTAGAAGAATGATGGTCTCTATTCGGGGTAATATAAAATGAAAATACCATTTTAAGTCTTGCTGCATGGAGATGTAGTCACTGCAGGAGATTTATAAGAGATTTAATTTCGCTAATTTCCTGACTGTGTACGGTAACAGCACCCTCTACAGAGACCACTTTTCCACGCAGCAAGTGCAGTACTTTCATTATATTTCCCCCCTCAAGAAAGGCCACCCTTCTTATAGGGCCACATTTCCAGTGCACTTAGGGTGGTCTTATAAGAGGGGGACAATTGAAATTGCAGATTTGCAAAATCAAATACATGTACAGTGGTAGCTGCTCTATGTGGCCACCCCTTCTGCCAAAAAGTGGCCACACACAGCAGGTGACCTGTCACCACAGGTAAATTTTACAAAGAAATTGACTCCTATGTCCAAGCCCAGGGACCACAAAAAGCAATGCGGCTGCTCACAGCACTAGTTGCATACAGCAGGTACCACTATACATGCAAAAACAAAACAACAAATTTGTTCAGCATAGTGTTCCCTCCATAAGGTCCTCATTACAAGGCAGATTATCATACAATGGTACCTGCTCTAAAGACTACCTCCAGTGAAACACCCTGTACCTTTTCTGAACCACCCTCACAACACCAGAGTCTATTTGACTCATAAATTTGCTTGTATTTTAAGACCAACCACAATATAAAAGTAAATGATTGGACCTAAATAAATGAATTTGGGTGAAATTTAAGATCATTTATTCAAATCTTTGCTATTTTACATGTTTTTGGCGTCTTCTTTTTTTAGAAATAAATTTATAAATGACCTACACAAATTATGGGATAAATACAGGCAGTCATTGGCCTGTATCTGCTGTCAACTCACAGACTGTGAGCCACTTGTGAGGAGTGCCTTCCTCCTTACTGTTTTAACAGTGAACACTACAGTGGACCCCCTCTTGTAAGACCACCCCAAGTGCACTCGAAGTGTGGCCTTATGGGGGGGGGGGCTTTCTCGAGGGGGAAAATATAATGAAAATGTTTTATTAGCTACATGTAGGGGGTGGCCTCTGGTGAGAGGGGCCTTACAAGAGAGGGACCACTGTGCTTGTTATGGTTTGTGTATGTACATGTAGGTCATCCTCGTCCAATCCCAGCCACATATGCCGGCCAGGGTCGTACAGAGATGACGTATACTTCTTCCGTTTTCTACTGTGGCAAGTTGTAACAAGACCAAAGCTGGTCACAATCCTTCACTTTCTCAGGTCACTAAACAAACCATCATAAACAACAAGTTGTATGATGAAAATAATGACAGGAGCTTCTTTCATATAATTTAAGTTGCATAATACATGTATATGCAAAGATACTGTGTGGGTAGGCAAAGTGAATAAAGTGACAGTCACTTTGGCTCTGCCCCGGGTCATTATGTTACAACACGTGACCCTGTTTTGTTTTAATGAGTATGCAATTAAATACATTTCATTCATGCATATACATAGAAGCCAGGTACGTTTTAGGTGGCAACAAGTTGGGACATAATTGTGATATGATAGTCCAACTGTGCTTTTACATGTACATAAGCTGAGTTACGCAGACAAAGTTAAAGTTACCCTGTGCCATATACATAGACACAACAGTCTGCCTTTTGGTCCCTGACAAGTCAGTGTTAAAAGTAGCGTTCAGAGAACGGATTACCCTCATGGCCCACAATCTTTTTTTCCTCAATTCTGCAATCATTATTTTCTTTTCTCTTTTTGAGACTTCCCAGGTGCCATAATACGGTGTAACTTCACCAAAAAATGGATGAAGCTGTGATGAATCTTTTTAAGATATTATGGTAACACTTTCCGCTTGTGCACCACTCACACAGCTTTCAAATAAATACTTCCAAAAGTTTTATGACAAAATAACAAAATATTTACATGTTTAAAAATAATAAGAGGAAGCTGGTTTTCAATAGGAACGTGGTCCTGTATAATGTGCATCTCTGATAAAAATATAGTGAAGCTGCCATAGATCCTTGTTGAGATATTATTGTAAAGTCGTCCTTTTTGTGCCACTCGGACGGCCTTGAAATTAATACTTTATAGTTTCATAAAAAGTTTACATATATAAAGAGGAAACTGGTTCTAAATAGGAACCTGGTCCACCATAAGATGCATCTTTGCCAAAAATTTGGTACTGCTACAGTGATATTTTTTTAGATACCCTGGTAATGTTGACAGGATGGACAGATGGATGGAGAACGCAGGGGATGACAATACCCTCTCGCACTTTATGTGCCAAGGGTAATAAAACCAATCAGATAAAACCCTCAGCCATCATGGCTTCATACTTCTCACATGGTTTTTCATAAGAGTTTTCTGTTGTATGAACAATACATGCTCTGGCAACAGGCATTGGACATACCTACCCCAAAAAGCAAAGATAACTTAATAATACAGTTAAAGCCATTGCAAAATATGAGGAATTCCTCACAATTCAAAGAAGATTCCAATGCCGGTGATAATGAAAGTTCTGTCACACAAGGAATATTAAAACATCTGAATTTGTGAAGCACTGTTTTACATACCCATATATATAATACACGGTCAGGTTACATGTGTAACACAAGGGATGTGACCAATTGACTACACCTCCTTTCACACAAGGGATGTGACCAATTGACTACACCTCCTGTCACACAAGGAATGTGACCAATTGACTACACCTCCTTTCACACAAGGAATATGACCAATTGACTACAACTCCTTTCACACAAGGAATGTGACCAATTGACTACACCTCCTTTCACACAAGGAATGTGACCAATTGACTACAACTCCTTTCACACAAGGAATGTGACAAATTGACGACACCTCATTTCATACACAGAATATGACTAATTGACTATACCTGATCCCACAAGATATGTGACAAATTGACCACGCCTCCTGTTACACGACATGTCACAAATTGGTCACATCTTTTGTCACACATCACAAATTGACTGCACCTCTTGTCACACAAGGAATGTCACAAACTGACTAGCTTCCATCAACGAAGGAATGTGACCAAATAGCTTGCAGCTGGTCACAACAGAAATATGTGACCAACTGACAAGGCCTCACTCACAGGGAATATGTGACCTGCTGACTAGCCCTCTGGTCACAGTAAAAAAAAAAATGCAGTCAGATGAACAACTCTTCTTTTATTACACAATGAATACATCATCAGATTACAGTGCTCCCCTCCTGTAAGGCCACCAAGTGCACTGGAAATGTGGCCTTATATGGGGGGGGGGGGCTTTGTTGAGGGGGAAGATATAATGAAAATGACACATTTGCTCCATGCAATAGTAGCTTCATATATGAGAGGGGCTTGACAAGAGGGGGGTCACCGTAGTAGCATTTCAATTCGATGAGGAATGCATGGTCACATTCCTTCCCTGTTATAATCCCACGGATGTGACTCAGGTAATCTTTCTGTCTGGGGAGAAAAGTGTGTCCCATGATTACCCTTTTCATCTGACAACATATGCAAGAAATAGCAACAATCAGACAACAACGTGTCCCTTCTTTCATTCACATACAAGCATTTGTGGTCAGATATTACCATTACTTTCATACAAGTAACACATAGTAAAGTATCAGCCATAATCTATATACAGCACACACAGCCTGAAAATGTCCTTTGTACACAAGGAGTACACAGTCAGATGATGGTTTAGTCAGACATGTAAATACACGGACCTGTCGATTCACAACATGAAATACACTTTAGTCCTCATATAACTTTCATGTAAATATATCCAAGTTTGAAAACAGTAACACCCCAGATGCAAAAAGTGAACATACAGATGCACATACACACCACAATGATGACAATAAACTCTCAACCAATAGGGAAGGTGGTAAAAACTGTATATATTGGTACCTCTAACTGTATGTTTATATGTACATCAATCCATATACAGTGAAAAAATCATTATCAGACAATTAAAACTGAACATTGCACACTAATAATACATTTTATAAATTATGGAATAAACTGTTGAACACCTGGTATTTACAAACACAATGGTACCTGTCATTTCTTCATGATGTAAATGTTAAAATTAAGACAGTTTATCTCCTTGGTGACAGTAAAAAATGTATAAATTGGGAAACTTCTTGATATTTTCCATCCAAACACATCTTCCAATTTTGCACGTCTCCAAAGATATCCACTCTGTTTACTTGTTGATTACATAATTATGTCCAGTATAGAAAATTATACAATTTCCTTGTGAGGTGTATGTTTGTGCCAGAAATACCAGACGTGGACTCTCGACTCAAACACCTTTATGCTTGCAATAACATTGGATAGCTGAAGTGTTGTCCAAAAATATCCTGGATTATTCTATAAGATATGTTGCTGCTGCTGTTACTGGGAACTAAAGATAGATTTCCACCTGTATGTGACATTCAGCCAACATAAAGTGGTATCAGTGTCATGCTGGGTGTATTTCTTTATGGCCATCTAAGTTCCACTTCTTTGCTGCCTGGTGGCAAATGGCTGTGCACGATGGTGACACCTAGTGGCTGGGATGGTATTGAAAGAGTCCCACACTGTGCTCATGTTTCTTCAAGAATGAGAATGAGATTAATTTGGTGGTGAAAATTACAAGAAGGTTATGCCCTGCACAATTTGGTCAATGTGGCCTCCCAAAAGAGACACATAAAATATCAACAAATAAAAATTACAAGACAACCACATTTTGGGGAAAACATGGGGAAGATCAGCCTGCAAGTAGTTGTAATCACTCCCAACGTGTCCATGATGTCTGGGTCACGTTCAGACAGTTTGCCTTTAAGCATTCAAAATTTTGACACTAACTTGTCAAATCAGGATGTACCTTCTGAGGGTTAACAGCAAATATTTATTACCAAGGAGTCTAAAGGCTCCCTGTTATTACAAATGAAAGGTGAAACATGCATATCTGGTTCTTATCTCACCACAGCTGGGGAGGGGAAGGGTACATGTACATGTATCATGCTTTTAGCAAACGTTGGATAGGTAACACATTTCTGTACCCTAACCATTGGAAAACCAGACAGCCCTGTAACTTCCAGTTCAGGCATATTGCAAGCCTTCAACAGTGAACACATATAGAATGACATAATATATATTGTTACAATGTTTATATCCTTACACAGTTATATATACATGTGTAGAACCTATCAACACATAATACTGATACAATTGTCCAGTCAAAATGTCCTGTTCCCACACGGTTGCCACTAATAAACTTGCGCTGTACTCTACGGTACTCAGCAACGGAAACAATGAAGGAAAGCAGTTTCCCTTACTCACATTTATATTCAATGTCGTGCACTAACGATTCAATCTTTACAATGTGTCCTTCTAATATTTCCTCCCACTTCCAGGAGTACAGTATCTTCATATGCCTTAACCAAACAATATTTTGACATTAAAAAGGCAAAAACTTGCAATTAATTATATTCTCACTAAGTACTCCTTATAATACCAGATATGTAAATTCTTCACCACAACCGACACAAGTTAATCCATGAAATTTGATCTTTCATCACATTCTTCTCTGAGTAACCTCAAGTGCACTACTTTCAAAGAAACAATATGTATGTACTTCCTTCCAATTATAAATTACTGGTCCCTTACGGCAATGTACAATGATTGCTCCCATTTGAATTTTAGCAAATACTTTTTAAAAGTCTTTCTTCAGTGTACACATACTGAAGTTCTAAGAAGAATTGAATTTCAATTCTGGAGATCCTGCAGAATTTATCAGTGAAAACCTGTAGATACAAGCTAGC
The DNA here is from genome assembly GCA_964020975.1 of Hermodice carunculata. Lineage (NCBI taxonomy): Eukaryota > Metazoa > Annelida > Polychaeta > Eunicida > Amphinomidae > Hermodice > Hermodice carunculata. The sequence goes on along the minus strand of CAXHWN010000937.1, from coordinate 1,000,941 downwards.
AGAAGCTCTGAGGTTTTGACAACTGAAATGTTCATTTTGAGGCCTACTCTGCCACTTAATTTGGAAATATAGGATTACATTTTTTTCCTCTGATACAAAAAAAAATGGTAGTATTATTTTAAATGTCATTAGGTCCACAGACATTACAAGAAGACAATGATTTTTTCTGGAACTATCAATATTTTGGCAGTTTGTAACCTCTGCAGGTATATGTACATCGAAAGCTGATACATTTTGATATGACAGCTTGTCATGTCTCACATCTGACCATAAACATTATATTGTACTTGTCATAAAAAATACTGAAAAAATCCAGCAAACATGGGCGGTTATGTATAATATATTGTATGTGTGAAGGAGATAGCATCCAACTCCTAACACCAGTTGTAGGTAGAGATCATGGTGTAGCTTAGTACCCCTGTACCATAAGTGTACCTTCATCCTAAGTATGCCAGTACCATAGGAGTACCTGTACCGTAAGAACACCTGTCCCTTAAGAGTACTTGTACCAGATGATTACTTGCTCTACATGTACTTCACCTGTACCTTAGCTGCTGCAGTACCCATACCACAAGAGTGTATATTTGACAGGAGTACCTGTATCACAGGAATTCCTGTACGCTAAGAGCACCCGTAGCACATGAGTACATGTACTGAGGGAATACCTATACTCCAAGAGGACCTGTACCATAGGAGTACCTTAACTGCAACAGTCCCCGTACTATAAGGGTACCCATACCTCAGAAGTGCCTGCATCACAGGATTATCAGTACCATACATGCAACAGTACCTACACTGTAAGAACACCTCTACCACAGGAGTACATGTACTGCAAGATTACCTGTACCACAGGAGTGCAGTGGTCCCTCCCCTGTAAGTCCCTCCCCCCCCCCCCCCCCCCCCCGCATCAAACATCTGGCCTAATGAGAGGAGTGGCCTCCCTTGAGGGGGAAATTAAAGTGAAAATACCATACTTGATGCATGCAGAAGTGGTCTCTCATCATGGGGGCCTTAATGAGAGGGGTACCACTGAACCTGTAGCACAACAGTACATGTACCACATGAGTACCTGTACTGTAAGAGAGAACCTGTTGCATAAGGGTACCTGTACCACAAGTACATATACCACTGCATTACCTGTACCATATGAGTGTCTGTACCACAGAAGCACCTGTAATGTACCTGTACTGCAAGAGTTCCACATAAAGAAAATCTGTACCATATAGGAGTATCTACTACGGTACCATAAAAGTAGCTGTCCATTTAACTCATTCCATACTATGGTCACAGGCCTTGGTCAGTGGTTCTGGCACTGTCTGGCACGTCATGCTTACGGCAGCTGCAGCATGATGTGCCAGACAGTGCCAGGACCACTGACTTAAGACTACAGGCATGTTGGTACTTGAATGAAAACTCTTTTCAAGAAGAATTTAAATATGCAATTGTCATCTTAACAATAGGTAAATATACGTAAATATCAGGGACTGGTATGGAATGAGTTAAAGTACCTTCACCATACTATAATTTTAGGCACCTTGGGGGTGGCGGTGTGAGGAGTGCTTGGATGTGAGACAGTGACACACCCACTGTGACAGACCTCTGGACACAGAGGAATCCATAATATCTATAATGGCTACACACTTTGCATGAACCAGAAATGCACGTCATATATTTACTGGTCATTCCACCACTCAAATCTGCATACAGGTGTGCCTGCAGGCCTAGAGGCATAATGGTTCACATCTATATACAGCCAGCAAAAGCTGACTTCAAAAGCTTTTTCAATTTCAATTGGAAATCAGCTTCATCGTGCTGAGAAATATGTTAATTTCGGTATTTTGCATGATAATTGATGCTGGATCTTTTTGACCAATATTTTCTCTGAAATGAAAATTATTCAACATCAGGGAAATTAGTCATAAATTTTGCTCTAAGTTTGGATTAACTCCAAGACTGAAAATTTCAAAGGGCTTTTCAAACAGTTAGATCTACCTTGGAGGAAAGGGAGGGGGCAGGATGTATCTTAACCTTTCAATATGCACATGTAGAGTATGCATGTTGTGGAGGTTGGTCGTGACTGCCAACTAGCTACATGGTGTGAATGATTTTTTTATGAGTGACCTCCCCCCCACCCCCCCACCCCCAACAATGTATAAATTTAGCTGGAAAAGCCCCAAATCCATTCTCCATTTTAGTAGCATCAGCTGTTAATTGTCAACTGAACCAAGCCAGCAATACACGAACAAGATATACTCCAAAATAACCCCCAATTACAGTCATTTCACCTTTGTGTCAATAAAAGTGTCTACAAAATGTTCTTTGTTCTGGCAGACACTACTCACTCAGTGACTGGCCCCCTGTAACCCTTTCCCCCTTGAATTAAGACTAAGTCAACATCTTTCCTTGGCATGGGTTGGCACTGCCCAACCCATGCCAAGGAAAGCTGTTGACCTGGGGCATGTGATCTTAATAAGTCTCATGTACATTTCTCAGTCAAACTGTTTTTCATAACTGTTGAAATTAGTTGAAAACCCTGAAGCAGACGACATTTGACCACCAGCCAGATTTGGCCAGTTTAAGGGGGAAAGGGTTAACTTTCTTCTCCTGAATGACCCCTAGTCAACAGCTGTCATCATCCCAAAAATTATGTAGAAAACAAAGGAGTTTATTAATCAAAAGTAAATATATATCCTCTGTATTGCTGGTTCACAACATTCATAACTACTTTTATGTCTCCGTTTTGTTTTCGTTTTCAAACACTGAGGCAGATACAAGTTGTAGTTTGGCGGCAATGGATGGCTACACTGCCTTCCACACCCAGGGTCCTGCCCTTTTGTCTGTTTACAATCATATCTGCAGTTCTGTGTCAACTACAGTAACTTATTGAGCATATCATATTTCAAATTAAATACATCATACTTAATAAATTGTTCAAACAAAAACAACATTTAATTGATATATTCGATATACCTCCGATCAGTTAAAAACTAATATTGAGGGAGCTAGCTCAACTATACAAATAATAGTTTAAGATGACATAATCTGATAAATAATAAATGGAATTTATGAAGTATAGTTACAATTTTTACAGATCAATGGTAAATATGTAAAGTTGTGATTTAATATCTGCCCACTTTGTGCTAGACTATTTGGGTGGTCCATCTAGATTTGTCTCTGCTTCGTTATCTACAAGGTTAATTCGCACGTCATCTCCTTGACTGCCATCTCGCATTGCTTTTGTGAGCATCTCTTCTCTGTTGGCTCTGAAATCACAATAAAAAACAAAAAAAAATTAAAAGACAATCAGATATTGCTGGATCCATGCCTCCTTGCCTAATTTATAACCTTGCGAATCACAGGTCTCACTTTAAAATAACTGTGGTAAAAAAAATACCGTTCAAAGAACGTGGTACCCTTCGGCCGCCTTCAATCTCTTTTGCTGTAAGTGAATAGGAATAGTGTCCCATAGTATCAGGTATAGTTACCTACACTAATACTACTATTGTACACTTGACCTCTGACCTCAAAAACATAAGATCAAATATAGAGGTATAACCTTGACTTTCAATAACCTTCTAGATCACCCTATGTTGCTTCTTTTGTTTTAAGATTTAGATTTCTAGATGCACAATGTCAATCAGCAAACTTGTGACCACTGTGTGACCTTGGAAGTTAAGTCAAGGTCAATTATGCTTGCAGTGGTGTACTATCATATGCAATTTGAAAGTTCTGTCTCAAAAGTGTGTGAAGTTATAGTGGGTAAATGAACTTTTAATGAATAGGTCACTGTGACCCAGATACTTGACCTAGTGACCTACTTTTGATTCATGACACATTTTTTGGTTATGACACATTAGTGGATAAAATTTCATGTAACTGCCTTAAATACTTCCTTACTTATGCCAATATCACCATTGTGCACCTGATCTTTGACCTCAAAAAGTAGGTCAAATATAGACCTATGACCTCTATTTTCAATAGGCTTCTAGATTACTCTATGAAGCTTCTTGTGTGTAAGGTTTAGGTTGCTAGATGCAGGCTTTCAATAATTAGAGCGGTAACGTCACTCAGCACATGTGACCACTGTGTGACCTTGAGAATTATGTCAAGGTCAACTATGCTTGCACACAAAGTAGGCCACATAGGAGTGCAATATCATGTGCAATTTGACAGTACTGTCTCAAAAATTTCTGATGTTATAGTGGTTAACAAAATTACAATGAATAGGTCACTGTGACCCAGATACTTGACCTAGTGACCTACTTTTGATTCATGACACATTCTTTGGTTGTGATCCATGTGTGTATAAAATTTCATGTAACTGACTGAAGGACTTCCTTACTTATACCAATACCACCATTGTGTACTTGACCTTTGACCTCAAAAAGTACGTCAAATATAGAGATATGACCTCGATTTTCAATAGGCTTCTAGATCACTCTATTAAGCTTCTTTTGTGTAAGATTTAGATTGTTTGATCCAGGTTTTCAATAGTTAGAGGGGTAACGTTGCTTAGCACATGTGACCACTGTGTGCCCTTAAGAATTATGTCAAGGTCAACTATGCTTGCACACAAAGTAGGCCACATAAGAGTGTAATATCATGTGCAATTTGAAAATCCTGTCTCAAAAATTTCTGAAGGTATAGTGGTAAACAAAATTTCAATGAATACATTACTGTTACCCAGATACTTGACCTAGTGACCTACTTTTGATTCATGACAAATTAGAACTTTGGCTGTGATACATGTGTGTATAAAATTTCATGTAACTGACTTAAAAACTTCCTTACTTATACCAATATCACCATTGTGCACTTGACCTTTGACCTCAAAAAGTAGGTCAAATATAGAGCTATGACCTCTATTTTCAATAGGCTTCTAGATCACTCTTTGAAGCTTCTTGTGTGTAAGATTTAGATTGCTAGATGCAGGCTTTCAATAGTTAGGGTGGTAAAGTTGCTTAGCACATGTGACCACTGTGTGACCTTACAAATTATGTCAAGGTCAACTATGCTTGCACACAAATTAGGCCATATAGAAGTGTAATATCATGTCCAATTTGAAAGTCCTGTCTCAAAAATTTCTGAAGTTATGGTGGTAAAACCATGGGACGCACGGACAGACGGACGGCGCTGGGTACGACAATACCCGTCGGCCTCATAAGGCCGAAGGGTAAAAATACGCTATCACCATGACCCAGATACTTGACCTAGTGACCTACTTTTGGTACATCACACACCCTTCTGTCCAGATGCACCTGTGTGTACAGTTTCATTGTTCTAAGTTGAAGTACAAGCGAATTATAGCCTGGACATGATTAGCGGAGATCCTGATACTTGACCTAGTGACGTACTTTTGTCTTGCGACACACCTTTAGATCAAGATATATATGTGTGTGTAAAGTTTCATTAATCTAAGTTGAAGGACAAGGCAATTATAGCCCGGACACAAAATGTGGACAGACAGATGCACGGAAAAAGCGATCTCTACATGCCCCTCCTCCGTAAGGAGGGGGGCATAATAATAAATAAACAGGAAAAAACGGTGAGCACATTATGTATTATGTGTAATATCAATCGGCGATTTACACATCTTTACCCCTGATCCGCATGCTGGTCATATCCCATGAAAACTCACAACAAGAACTGTGTATTTTACACACAACATACACAGTAAGACTTATGTGCAATGTTATGAGTCCAACATGTAGAATCTGACAGAACAATGCATTTTAATTGTTCATCAGCTATGTCAAAGTAATCAAATGGACTTTCCTTATCAAAGTAATGGGCATAAGTAAACACAAGGTAATAGATGTAAAATGTTATCTACACCTCAGTTGGTCTTTCAAGTACTGGGGATAACATTTGGACAATCTTCAGGAGTGCTGTAACTATCACATGGTGTGGTGACAAGAAATTCTGCTTGTAAATTCTTTCCCACATTGAAGTTAGTATGTGGACCTTTAGAGTCATATTCCTTAACCCATATACTTTAAATTGCTTTAATTTCACCGTACTCTTATTTTCCCTTATTTGGCTGATGGCATAAAACTGTGAAAATAAAAACATGGTGAAATAGTATTTCAACATTGTTTGAATACGAATCATGTCCAAAACAGTGAAATCAAAACTACACTGTACAGTGAAATGTCAAAAATGCAAAAACTGAAAATTTGCACATGAAAAATAAAGCAATTTACAGCACATGCGTCATATTAATACTTCTATTTCATCTCTGCACACACAATGACCCTACCAGTACATGTATAGAAGTGCTGTGAACTACATTCAAGCCTGCTAACAGACACACAGAAGCCAGCTACAAAGTGCCAAATATTTTCTACTATATGTTCACCAGCACAGGAGCACAGAAGTGAACTAACAAATGAATTACAGCTAACAATCCTAATATACATACGATGAACCACACTAATGACAGCATTTTTGAAATTTGCAACATCACATCTAAAATATAAATGTATTTAAACTGTATTGTTCCTATTCCATGGAGCTTGAAGAATTTTCATAATGTATCACTAAGATTCATATTTATGCTTGAAGCACTATAGTATTAATTTCAACAAATAAATGGTAAAAGCTGGATATATTTACATTATTTTATAATTTTCTGAGTAGAAAAAGTTGGAAAGGTACTTAAAAGGACAGGGGTATCAAAAGGGGATAATATGGAATGCATCTCACTGCACTTTGTTTGAAGTTCATACCAAAGAATTCAGTTACTTATTTTTTCTTCTACAACTTTGATACATTCATTATATCTGTAAAACAAGGTGTAACTAACCCCTCCCCAATGTCATTAGAAATACTTACTTTTTCCCAAGAGACATGAGTCCATATATGACGCCAGCCACCATGATGAGTCCACTTCCCAATAGAGTAGACCACTTAAAACACATGGCCAGAGCAGGAATAGCTATCCTGAAATAGCATGTACATATACCATTACACTCATGTAAAAGTGTCCCTATTCTGCCAGACTATCCCAAACAGGTCAAAAAGTGATTGTTCAACAAAATATATTCATTTTTTAAGTGAAAAGAAAGTGGATGCATAGCTTATGAATGTGATGAACATGGTTTTCAAACCCAGGTGTACAACTTGTTGTTCTCAGTAGTCTGTGTAAGTGCCATAATGACAAATTACATTTTCCAATAATTAAGACTGTAAGACAAGCAAGATGGCTGTGTACACAGCCCATGCTCAGCTGACCTAAGGTTGTCCCACAAAATCAAGGTTGCAACTGAATAGACCAGTGTTCAGCTTTAGCTGAGTGCATATGACATTTAAAAGTATTTCTAAGACCGAATACTGAGCCTCCTTAAAGCTCAGTCTGACTAGCAAGTCAGCTGAGCTAAAAATTGCAGTGCCATCCGGTGTACAAATTAAGAACTAAGAGTCCCTAGGAGTGTCCCTGTGTGATATCAAAGCTATTGGATGAGCGGTTTAGAGAAGATTTTTGAAAATGTGCATAAAAAAGAACAAAAAAATCATAAAAAATCCAAAATTTATTAAAGTGTGACCATTTGAACAAGCTTGGTAGAGACCAACCAAAAGTACATTGCCACCAAGTTTAAAGTCAATCTGGTGGACGGTTTCAGAAGAGAAGTCGAAAAATGTGAATTAGCATTAGAATGCCCATTGACTTGCATGGTTATTAATAGGAGAGGTGTATTTACGGACAAGTACCCAAACTGAAAAAAAATTGTTAAAAATCAGGAATCCACAGCAGTGCTACCTAGTGAAGAAATTTGTTTGACCCTTTCACAAGGAACATATCCAAAATGTTGCAGCTTAATCTGTGTGACGGTTCTGGAGAAGAAGTAAACAATCGTGAAAATACACAAAAAAATCATAAAAAATTGTAATAATTGCAGCACCACCTGGTGAACAAATTGGGAACTAGGAGTGTTCATGTGTAATATCAGAGCAATTGAGTGAGCAGTTTTATAAGAAGATTTTTTAAGATTGGCAAAACAAAGAAAAAATCACGAAAAAAAAAAACAAAAGTCACTGGAGCATGATCATTTGAAAAAAATTTGGTAGAGACCCACCCAATGTATATTGCCACCAAACTTGAAGTGAATATAGCATACAGTTTTGGAGAAGTCAAAAATATGAATTGTGAATGGACGCCAGACAAAGAGTGATGGCATAAGTTCTGCTGGCTGATAGAGCCAGCTGAGATAAAAACGAGAGGGCTGTGTGAACAGCCCATGCCTCAGCTGATCTTGACATTCATCACACTTGCAGCTCTATGAACTTGGGAAAGTCCTGAGTAAGTCTGACCTTTATTGAAGAACACTTACATGTGCAACATCAAAGTTCAAGTAGTTCTCAAGTTATAATGAAGAGTAAAATTCATGTATGTTGCACTGTGACCCCACAAACAAGGTCAAGGTCATTCATGTACTGTCTAAGCATGACCTTCATACAGAATAATTAACATGTGCAGCTAACTCAAAACAGATCTCAAGTTATCAAGTAAACAGTAAATTTTGCGTCAGTTGTCCTGTGAATTAGCATTAGAATGCCCATTGACTTACATAGTAATCAATAGGAAAGCGGCATTGAACGATAAGTACCCGAATTGAAAATCCTTAAAAATCAGGAATTCAAAGCAGTGCCACCTAGTAAATAACTGTTTGACCCTTCCACAACAACATATCCATCACATTTCAGCTTAATCTGAGGGACGGTTCTGAGAACAAGTGAAAAATAGCAAAACCATACAACAAATTCATAAAAAAATTGCAGCGCCACCTGGTGAACAAATTGGGAACTAGGTGTTCCCGGGAGTGTCCATGTACGATATTAAAGCAATTGGGTGAGCAGTTTCAGAGGAGAAGAATTTTGAAGGTTTGCCCCAAAAAAGAACAAAAAATTCATAAAAAATCCAAAAAACAATAGGGCGTGACCATTTGAAGAAACTTGGTAGAAATCCATCCAAGGCACATCCCCACCAAGTTTGAAGTGGATCTGGTCAATATTATTAAAGTTATGACCATTACAAGAAATTCCCATGTTTAACTTTCCTATTAAAACTTTTGTAAAGATTTTTGGAAAAAAATCATGAAAAAATCCAAAATTCATTGGAACAAACCTGGTAGACACCCACCCAAAGTATATTGCCACCAAGTTTGAAGTAAATCTTGATGACAGTTTTGGAGAAGTCGAAAATGTAAATCAGCATTAGAATGCCCATTGACTTACATGGTAATCAATAGGAAAGGTGCATTTACTCTAAAGGAGCTGAATTGAAAAAATCATTAAAAATCAGGAATCCGCAGCTTTCCCACATAATGAACAACTTTGTTTGGCCCTTCCATATGGAACATATCCACCAAGTGTAAGCTTAATCTGAGAGACGGTTCTGGAGAAGAAGTCGAAAATAGCTATAACACACAAAAATTCATAAAAAAAAATAGAAAAAAACTGCAGCGTCACCTGGTGAACAAATTAACAACAAGGAGTCCCTAGGTGTCTTCCTGTGTGATATCAAACCAATTGGGTAAGGAGTTTCGGAGAAGAAGATTTTTTAAGATTTGTCCAAATAAAAGAACAAAAAAATTTATTAAAAAACCAAAAATCACTGGAGCATGAACATTTGAACAAAATTGGTAGAAACCCACCCAAGGTACATTGCCACCAAGTTTGAAGTTAATCTGGATGACGATTTTGGAAAAGAAGTCGAAAATGTGAATTTGCATTAAAATGCCCATTGACTTCCATAGTAATCAATTGGAAAGCTGCATTGACCGACAAGTACCAGAATTGAAAAAATCGTTAAAAATCAGGAATCCTCAGCATTCCCACATAGTGAACAACTTTGTTTGACCCTTCTACAAAGAACATATCCACCATGTTTCAGCTTATTCTGAGAAATGGTTCTGGAGAAGAAGTCGAAAATAGCTTTAACACACAAAAATTCATAAAAAAATAGGAAAAAATTGCAACGCCACCTGGTGAACAAATTAAGAACTAGAAGTCCCAGGGAGTGTTCCTGTGTGATATCAAAGCAATTGGGTGAGCAGTTTCGGAGAAGAAGATTTTTTAAGATTTAGCCAAAAAAGAACAAAAAAATTCATTTAAAAATCCAAAAACCACTGGACTGTGACCATTTGAAAAAACTTGGTAGAGACCCACCTAAGGCACATCTCCACCAAGTTTGAAGTGGATCTGGATGACGGTTTTTGAGAAGAAGTCAAAAATGTGAATTGTGGACGACAGACGGACGGACGACGGACGGACGATGGACCCTCACAAAAAACCTCAGCTGACTGACAAGTCAGCTGAGGTAAAAAATGGCACAAAGGAGTGCTGACATAGATTCATCTGAAGGATCTGTGGTGATAATATAACATCGGTAAATAAGAGTACCACACAATTTATTTCTCTGGACATCGAAAATATTTCATTAGCTTTTTCCATGCCATTTTTCACTGCATGTTGATGAATCACCCATAGCCTGGTTTATTTGGGGGTATTTAGAAATTATACACAAAAATGATCCACCAATCTGCCCATATTTTGAACATTTTATACATTGGTACATGGATTATATTCCAATATTTGTTTGTAACTAGAAATACATTCAATGCAAAGCATTGACTGAAGGGTCTACAAGGAAAAAATCTGCAATGTGCTCAAATTATGTCATGGTGACACCAAAATCTAACCAGTTCATTTTGCAAAGTAAGAAAAGCACATTGCAAAATGTGAGCAAAATACATGGAGGCATTCTGTAGATATCGCGGTAACGAGAATTTTCACATCAGGAGGGACGGACAACCTGAAAACATAAAGGGTCCCCCCCCCCCCATGGGTCAGACCCTTAAAAATGGCAGGGAATCGTAAAGAATCAGGCCTAGTGAAAAGCAGCAATAACAGGGCACCAATTAAAAGTGTGTGAACATCAATACTTACAGGAAATATATAATGCCTTTCTGTAGATAGGGTCTGCTGTCAGCGAAGTTTGCTAATGGCTGTGTTACATCTAAGAACATGCAGCAGCAAGGGGCCTCGAATATTATAACAAGACAGCCTACTAATCTGAAACATTAATACCCAAAATTGAAATGTTACTGTAGAAATATACCTGCCATATATAGTGAAAAAAATAAGTTACCCATATTAAACATTTACTTACTATCACATCTGTATGGGTAGATCCAAAACATAATTACGCTGCGATAAAAATAATAATGTTCACCGACATGGTCATATCACTTAATTTAACTCTGTCACTGCCAATTACGTCTAAAGTCGATCTACTAAAGTCAAACCAGTCTGAGTTATCATTATGATCTAAAATTTGTATTCCTTGTAAAAAGAACTTTTATTTAACTACCAGCATGCCTCTAGTTCCATAGAAAAGCTGCTGACTCGTTCCAAAATTTGGCACTGAGAGAGTTAATAATTTTCACAGCTATCAGAAGAATATTCTGACTGTCCTCCTTTTCATTTTATATTACTCTGTAGCAAAGAATAAAGTCTCACTGCTACCATGGTATGCCATTGGCAACAACACATTTTCTTCTGTCATTATAGGCTTTATTTCAAGGCATTTTGGCAGTTGATGTTTGATATGACTACACTTAATGTCTCTTTATGTTGAAAGCATACTGCCATATCAAGTATGAAACTAACACTGATACTTACATTTGTATAATACCAGCAGCAAAACATATGGGACTGAAACCAATTATTGTCATAATACCGAGTATCATCGCAACTGGAACAAAAAGAATTTATAACATTTAATTTCTTAACAGATATATACACAAAATGGAAGATTAACACGATAGCATTCTGTGTTCCATACCATACTAAGCTGAATAGTAAATTATAATTTTCAATAGTTACAGATTTTCAAAAGCAAAGGTCTTAACATGATTGGAGTATTGTTTTTATACTATTTTCTTTCTCCTTTACATCATGAAAATATTTTTTTCCAATTCAACTTTGAAGTGGATCTCTGTCATTGCTCAAACAAAACAATGTCAAGGGGTAGGCAATGTTGGAATACTGCATGAAGTCTGGCACTGCCATATGTATTTACAAATAATGGCATGTCAAAAAACTTTGAGGTTAGTTATATACGAAAACTTCCTAAATCTTTCACATCACAAAAAGGTTCATTTGGATAAACTTTACGATGACAGAAGGACAAGAAGGCCTTTACTTCAGATTTTCAGATAAAAGTGAGCTGACGTCTGGGCAAGTAGCTGTGGATGGTGGGAGGCAAGTTCAAACAATTTTGATGCTCCGTGCGTTTCATAAGGAACTCTTGAAAAGAACGCTAGTAGCCTGTTCATATACTCTGTGTAGCTACTGCAGTTTCTATGTAAATCATGCGCATGCTTTTACCTAGAACAGTAGCTTCATGTCCATATCTTTGTTGATATGATGTGATTTCAAAAAGATCTCTTTTAGAATTGGCATGGCTTTCTTAATCAAGAAAGTTGTTTTGGCCTATCAGCTGGGGTCAATCGGTGCAATTGTATTTAATTTGCCGGGTGTGTTGTCATTGTGTCAAAAATGAAGACAAGTAGACAACCTCATCAGAATATGTTATTGTAGATGAATCCCCAAGTTTTACAAAGTTACTGTATGTGTGTGTGTGTGGGCGGGGGGGGGGTTGGCAGGTAGCGTTAAAAGTTAAATTAAAATTAAAATCAAATGTGATTAACTCCACAACAATGTGTATTGGGTTGATTCCTTGATTGTATTACTTTCTACAAAAAGTATTTATTAATGACAACATTATCATGATTATGATTTACACTTGGTTATTTCATTCGCCAAGAAAAACGCTCAGTTTGCACCATGCGTTAACACATATTACGCGAGGCTACTCAGGTTGACCCGCTATTGAATACCCGGATGAAAGCTGTCCGCAGCGCCACATGGCGGTCAATGAGAGAATGCAGAGTTATTGCTCTACCATATTGCCATAAATATGGGCATATTACATGAGTTTCATTTCAATTGTGGTATCTTTGCAGTCTTTTTCATGTTTTAACACTTTCTATGTTAAAATTGAGTGAAAAATAGCATGGAGAGGTGAGCCAAGATAGTAAAAATGTAGCATGAGACAATACAAGAAAGCTCATCTCCCTATGATATTGAGGCCGTAAGGCTCAATGGAGCACAGTTGGTTCATCCAGTGTTTCTCTAGAGTTAGTGACAACTCTCTGGTACCTATGTGCTAATTTTGGTGGAGTTGGGATGTATTCTAGCATGGAAACTGCAATGTCAAGTTCATCGTGACCCTCTTGGGTAAAATGTCTACCCAGTGGTTGGGTGGTCACTTTGTTATTAAAGAAACGACAGTGTTCTTTTAGCCTGTCTTTGAGAGGACATTGTGTTTGTCCTATATACTGTTTCAGGCAGACTTAGCATGTAAGAAGGTAATTAAGCTGGAACTTTCACAACAACCTCCTTTTGGGACAGCATAGGTAATTTTAATACCTGCATATTTGAAAATACACCTGATATTATCTGAATTAAGTAAAGATGTACCTGTAGGAGATCAAAAGTGCAGTGGTACCTGCTGTATGTGGCCACCCCTTCTGCCAAGAAAAAGTGGCCACTAACCGCAGGTGACCTGTCACTGCAGGTAAATTTACAAAGAAAGTGACATTATGTCCTTGCCTAGTGGCCACAAAAAAGCAATGCAGCTGCTCATGGCAGTGGTTGCATACAGCAGGTACCACTGTATATGACCAGTTCTTGCAGGGAAAGGATCCAATTACATGTAGTTGATACTAGCACAGCTAGGTTCACTGACAATAACCGCATTGTTTTAATGCAATAATATTCATATGGTATTCAAACTCAGTTTCATTACTTTTTTCACCAGACAACAACCAACTTATATATCATGTATACGTAGCATATCATGATTCCCATATGATCACACCATGCTGGAATTCCAATATGGGTCTTCACCATGCTGGAATTTATTCCAACATGGATCCAGGACAACCACAAGGTGTTTTATTGGTTCTGTACTAATTATTTAACTTTGGGAGGGGGGGGGGGGGGGGCGAGGCACAATATTTGGAAGGGGTCCAAATTTTGCAGAACCATTGGGTCGGGGGTCCATTCATTAAATAGAAGTGCCACATTATTGTATTTTTGATGTTTCACTATTTAAATGAGTCATTGATGCCATTCATGTTTTACTGAAATACAACGTAGATGTGTGTAAGATATATTTATATAAGCAAATACTTGAAATTTCTATGGATGTAAGATAAACATATACTTAATGATTTAATTCTACTCTGGCAAGTTCCCTTGTAAGTGCCTTCATAACAAATGCTATACATGTAAATGTATGACCATGCATCTTTACATGCACAAGTGTCTTCCCAAGCAAGCCATACACTGAATCAGTAATGTATCCATCCATAGTTGACTTGGTAAGTATGCTATGATCCAGTTAGACCAGAGATTCCCCAATGTAGACTCGTCCACTTGTTCACTTTTCCTACCAAATACAGTTTAGAATAGGGGTGTGTATAGATGTTATTTTGTTATGGGACATGAACTTCATTATAGTTTTTCTTAGGTATATCTATTTTTATAATTTCAAGCAACATTCTGTCCATGTAGTATTAGTCATTGGTTGACATAACAGGTGCTAGGTATCAATATTATATATACGTCTTTTTTTCTCTCTGTTTTTCAATATTCTCCAGTAGATTAGATAACACAGACTTTTATCACCTGGCATGTAGGCATACATGAGCATAACTAAGGGGTTTCTTATCATGATAGTTGCCATGTATGACTTCACGCCTAATTTTATTTTCAGTTGCCTCTTCTGTTTGCCTCAATACATATGCATGACTAATGAGTCAATAATGACCCTATTAGCATTAATTAGTCCCCAGTGGCCCACCAATTTGAGAACCCATCCGCTCTGTAACAATGACACTGTGACATGTCACATGGGTTCACAGTGCACCTGGTGCTGGTTATAAGTAAAAACTTTCCCAGTACAAAGTAAGAAAAAATAAGACAATTTATGGAAAAAAATGGTTGGCGCAAAGTATGGAAAATACGGAGGCTTCCAGTGTGCAAGCGCACAAATATATGCCCCTCTGTAAGGGTCCCTGTACTGTGGCCCCTAAACGTCAGGGTCGAAGCTTTCCAGTTAATCAAGGCAATCATTGTTGTTACTCATCTGTAGCTGCGCTTTGTTTGATTGGGTATCATATTAGGGATTGGGATCTCGCCGGCTCATTCTGTCAATGACAATGAGTCATCGACCAGGCCAATAGGCAGTAGCCAGTATACCGACCACAAGCAGCCTGCCGCCGGCGTGACACTGTAACTTGACATCGACGGTCTAACTCGGAGAACGTCTGGGTGGGCTTCACCTGACAGGAAAGAATCAATGAATGAACGGCACAATATAGTATTATGCCTGTTGGTGAATTATAAGCACTACCATACTTCAACCCACACACATCTTTCCCTGAAATCTAAAATTCACATTTCGGCCTTCCACTGGCTCCAGAACTGACATAAGTCATGATAAGACGAAGAAGTGGCTTACGAATAGCTCCGATCGCACCGACAGCTCTTGCAATAAATTTCAGCCACCATGGCTGTTCTGGATTCGGATTTGGTGGTGGAGTTTGGTTGCTTCCTCCCTGACCCATTTTCACTGTTTGTCACCTTTTCATGAACTGATAATTCAATAAATGACAAATTATGTGATGATGTACCGGACGACAGGACGTGGACCAGCCTCCCTTTCACTTGTTTACGTCTGTAAATCTCGTTGAAATCGCGAGACGAAAGCGTAATAATTTTGCTCACCAGATGTCATTGCATGAATGGTTTCAATGGCACCTTTTCTCTCTCTCTCTCTCTCTCTCTCTCTCTCTCTCTCTCTCTCTCTCTCTCTCTCTCTCTCTCTCTCTCTCTCCTCCTCTCTCTCTCTCTCTCTCTCTCTCTCTCTCTCTCTCTCTCTCTCTCTCTCTCTCTCTCTCTCTCTTCTCCTCTCTCTCTCTCTCTCTCTCTCTCTCTCAGCTAATGTTTAGTCACTTTTTTATGGGCTCTAAACTTACTACTTTTATTTAGAGCATGCAAGCTTTGGTGTTTAATGCTAGGCCTGGACATTGGATTCACAGCTGCTTGACATGAACTTCATAACATGGCAAATTCATACGGCACACTGTCCTAATGCAAAGATTTTCTGAAGCAAACATGGTTTTCGCAGATTTTTGTGATAATGATATGTCCTAATTTACAATACCACAAGCTATTATAGAATCCGTATTCCATGTACAACAATGAACCTTCTTTCATAGAAGCAGTTAACTTTTTAAAATATTGAAAAAATGCTGAATTTTTAATAAAAACTCCAAGATTTAAAAGCAGCTGGTGTGCTTCTATTTATTAGCTAGGGCGTATGTTACAATTGGAATGAACACGGTAACTAGCATATCACGGTCATAACAAAGCAGGTTCTGGTGCATACATGTATGATGGACTTACTTACACTTACAAAGTTTTGGTGTTCTGGTGCTAGACATGGATGCTAGTATCGCACGGTCTTACACTTACAGTCTATCCTAAAAAATGTTTGGCTTATCATGGCCATAATTTCATCCTTAAGAGACATTTGGTTAGCTATATGGCATCACAATACATGCAGAGGGTGAAGCCTTCAATTTCAACATTCAGTGATGTATTTGGTGGTATGAAGTCTCTTGTCAAATGTACATGTCACGAAAGCTATTCACCATAGCTAATAATAGGTATTTTCATAAATCTTGGGTCCAATTAGATACTAGTCCCTGCATGTATTGTAAGGGCACACCATGAAATGGATTTGTGTGAACTCTTTCGCTTTTGTGATCCAAAAGAGCGGGCGTGTACAGGGTGTGAAGATTTTTAACTTCATTATGCCATTAATTTAGCTTAGTCCTAAAGTTTTACGCCATTTTATAAAGTCTGAACACATGCCTTACTTCTCTTTTAACTTAAACTTTTACTCTTTCTGTCATGGTTTTCATTCATCACATCATTCATATCACCTCCACTGACCATTTTACCCAACCATTCTTCTTGTATCATATCTAAAATATTTTTGTGGAAGGATTTTCTTTTCGTTCGGTCATTTGGACCATACACATTCACAACATTATAGAGCTATGTCTTTCTGTAATTTGACATCAAGCATAACACAGCGACCATCGCTTGCTTCATATATTATCAATAACCTCACTCTCCAAATCATCTTTTACCAGAACAGAAACCCCAGAGCTGGTGTTGTCGCCATAAGAATGATACAGTTTACAAAGATTGCTGTCGATTTGAGGGAACAACCAATTGCTGCATCAATTTCCCAACAAACTCATAGTTACCACACAGAAAAAGCAAAAATTTCAAAATAATCTAATTTGTAGCCAGTTGGAAAATTTGTAAGATCAAAAATTCCTCTGCTTTTTGGAATTTGTACGACCCGCTAATTACACAAACTTTTTTTCAATGAAAAGCAGCCCTGTTGAGATACAAACATGGATAACTCATCTCCAGAACTTACTTAACAGATCAAAGGCCATAAATGTGATGACGCTTCATAGAGGATTTCATGCAAGTATTTGATGATCTGTGTGATCCTTTCCTCTCACACGATCTCAAGTTGAACTGCTTAATGTGCGCAGATAATCTTGTTTTAATGTCTAGGCCTACTTCTGCAACTGACTTACACAATAATAATTGAATAGGGCCTGCCATCAATGCGTGTGCGCAGCCATTCAGGACTTTACCTTTTAGGCTAACCCTGGCAAGTGCAGTATTTTTACGTATCACTGGTATTTTCTCATTTATGTATATATTTATGGCACTTGCTTATTTAAGTCAGTAGCCTCAGCCTATACCCACGACGACTGAGAGAGTGGCTTCTCATTTATCACTTTTCTATTGTCGTCTTCTCTCATAAACGCATGCGTCGGTTCAATGACTTCGTTATTAACGGTTCTGTCCATGTTGTTGGGTTGTTGCTGTTAGTTGGTGATACGTGGGCCTGCCGGCGACCTTTGTGACATCACGTTGTGCCAATATTAATGTTCGCAGCTTAAATTCTGATAAATTTAGAAAATATTTGCCTCCAAAGGATCCCCCTAGATCGTCATATGTTTCTGGTGTGCTCTCATCGGTGAGCTCCCACATCAGTGAACGCAATAGCGAGTCAGAGGGATGGTTTGGAGACAAAAATATATCAAAGCAGATCGATATAACTCCGGATTTCGATATAACTGGCCTTTCTGAAACACCCCTGTCTAACATGTATTAACAAAAATTTTTCTAATATGCCTAAATTTATCAGCAAAGCTCAAATTTCACCATCAATCATTCAGTAGTGGCAACCAAATTAACCTTTCGGCGCAAAAAGAACCAACACTTTACAGATATATTTGGGAATACGAAAAGGCAGATTTCTGATCAATTTAGAGAATCTTTGAACACTGCTAATTGGGATGATTGTTTTCAATCTGATAACATTAACGATTGTTGTGAAAGTTGGACTAAATTGTTTCTTCATATTGCGCAACAAACGATTTCCGGTAAATCAATCAAAGTACGGCCCGCTGATTTACTTTGGTGTAATTCTCAGCTCCGATGTGAAAAACAGAAAGTCATGCGATCATACAGCAAGGCAAAGGACAAAAAAACATGATTTAAACTTATGGCATGCTTATAACAATCTCCGAAATCAATATCAAGAAAAACTGCAACAGACAGAAGAAAATTACCATGAAATCTTTGAACCTCATTAAAAAGTGAAAACAAAGCATGGTGGCGAAATGTTAAATACTTTATGAACCGCAACCAATCTTTTACCATTTCCTCTCCCTTGCATGAAAATCGCCACATCACAGACAACTTCTCCGAGGTCGAAATTTTTCATATATATATATATATATATATATATACATATATACATATTTATAAATATATATATATATATTTATGAATATACATATACATATACATATACACATACACATATATATATATATTTTTATCATTATTATTATTATTATTATTATTATTATTATTATTATTATTATTATTATTATTATTATTATTATTATTAT
This sequence comes from Hermodice carunculata, assembly GCA_964020975.1. Classification (NCBI taxonomy): domain Eukaryota; kingdom Metazoa; phylum Annelida; class Polychaeta; order Eunicida; family Amphinomidae; genus Hermodice; species Hermodice carunculata. The sequence goes on along the minus strand of CAXHWN010000937.1, from coordinate 981,793 downwards.
TATTATTATTATTGTTTTGTTTTTTTTCAGTCAGAGCAACATTGATACCGCTAGTGCCCCGGGCTTCCATCTGTCAATCCACCGGCTTTTGCTTGATTTTATCGAAACTAATCGGGACAAAGTCATGGATACTTTAAAAAGCTTAGGTGTCACAAAGGCCACCGGTCCCGACGGGATTGGCACCAGACTTTTAAAAGAGGGTGCACCATCTATCTGCGATTCGCTGGCCACACATCTTTACATCTTGAAACTTTCCCTAGCTCACGGAAACGGGGCAGTGTTACTCCTCTTCTTAAACAGAGCGAGACGAATCTTTATAATTACCGACCCATCTGTAGATTGAGTTGCATAGGCAAGATAATGGAGAAAGTTATATTCAAACACACTTTTAATTTCATCTGAGAAAACTTGCTTTTGTCGGCACAACAGTCAGGACTTATTCCTGGCGACTCAAAAGTAAACAAACTTTTATTACTGTATCATGAATTATGCTCAGCTATCGATCTCCAAAAAGAAGTTAGAATTGTTTTTCTCGACATAAGCAAAGCTTTCGAGCGTGTTTGACATGAAGGTATTTTGTATAAACTCGAACGTAGTGGGATATCTAACTCCTTGCTAAATTGATTTACAAATTGTTCAATACGATCGTCAGCAGCGCGTAGTTATAAACGGTCAAACATCAAAATGGGGCACTGTTAGTGCTGGTGTTCCACATGGCTCAGTGTTGGGGCCACTCCTCTTCTTGATCTTCAGCTATGATATTGCAGACATTGTCTATTCAAATATCAAACTCTTTGATGATGATACATCATTATACCTTTCTGTGGACAACCCTCTATTAGTCTACAACACTTTTAATGAAGATCCGCTTCTTTGATTCGTGGTTCTCTAACTGGTTGGTGACTTTTAATGCTGTCAAAACCGCTGCCATGTTGATATCTCGAAAAATAAACAGAGTAGATCACCCTGCTCTTGTTTTCAAAATCATCATTTGCAAAATGGAAATCACCATAGACACTTAAGGCTCATGTTTAGGTCCGATCTAGGAGGGAAATATCCTATTGACCTGATCGAGGCAAGGGCCACCAGCAGCTCAACATCATGAAATCTTTACAATAATCTCGACAGGACCACACTCGAAATGATTTATACATCCTTTATTCGTTCTTTAATGGAATACGCAAGTATAGTTTCGGATGGCTGCACACAGGCTGATGCAGATTGACTGAAAAGCATTCAACTGGCTGCTCCCTGTGTCATTTGTGGTGCTATGCAGACCACACCAAGTGATAAACTGTATGGGGAAACCGGTCTCTTAACCTTGGCTAAACGCAGAGAACCCTGTAAATTAATTTAAATGTATAAAATAATTCACAATTATTAAAGTCCCTGATTATTTAAGCATTATACTTGCGCCTGATCAGAATCTAAATATATATATATATATATATATATATATATATATATATATATATATATATATATATATATATATATATATATATATATATATATATATATATATATATATATATAATACAATACAATCTTCCAGTCTTCATTTTAGTGCCACAACTGAACTATTTAACATATCCCAGTGCAACCAAACTTTGGAATCTACTGCCTCTTAGTGTCCGAAATTCAACCACTCTAGGTATCTTTTCAAATCGTATTAGAGTTAATATTCCCCGCCCTGTTGAGCACGAGAATTCATATTTTGTTGGGAAAAGATACGCTCCTATTCTCCATGCGGGAATACGAATGGATCGCAGCCACTGGAACGCCCACCTCTATAATATTGGTGCAGTCGATTCTCCTGAATGCCATTGCCAACGATGGCTTGAAGATGTATGGCACTATGTTTTCGTCTGTCCTGCTCATGGAAATCAAAGAGCTCATTTGCATGCTTCAGTAACTAAGTGCGCGCCCTTCAGCTTGGAGAGTGTTCTATTTGGCGCTTCAATTTGCACTTTTGAAAGTAACAAAAAATATAACCGACTGGTATTCATTATCAATATCAAACGTTTTCAGCTCAGTGCCGTTACATTATGAAGTGAACCACGTGAACGTATTCCTGCTTTTGCTTTCTAAAAAACTTAACCACCTTGATATACACTTTTATTACTACAAATTATTACACGCATATATAAGCCCCACTATCTGTCGAGTGAAACTGTGGCGAACTTCTTAAATTCGTTTTACTTGCTGCAGTGCTCCAAGACATCTGTCGTCTTGGTGGAGCATTGCTGGAAGCTTTGTCTTGTTACGTCTGACCTGTGTCATTGTCTTTTTCTTTGCGAGAGAGGTTAAAATAGTGCCTGGTCCTTCCCACAATATTCATTTTGAATAAAATACGTTCAAACCAACTGACTTACAGCGAGCCCTCGACAGATTTCATGATTATTGCAACACTTGGCAACTAACTGTGAACGTATAAAAAACCCAAGGTTATTGTTTTTGACAAAGATGAACTACATCAAGTAAATTCACATATGGGCGTGATATATTAGAGACTACCAATAGATACAACTACCTTGAGTTCTGCTCATCGGCTGTTTTTACACGTGCACGTACACATTGGATAGAGATTAGAGGAAACTCCTTGTGATATTTCTCCTCCCACCCGGCATTAGCATGATTATCATGTATCTGGTTTGTTTATGTCGAAATTTCATATATACATGTTATGATGTATAACTGTGTTGTTGCTTTTTTTTCTTCTATGATTTTGTAACTGTTGTGCTATGTATCTTTTTGTATTTGTGTGTACTTTGCTGTATTTGTATTTTTTTTATACGTGTATGTGACAAAATGCCATATATTCTGTTTTTTTTTTTTTTATGGTGCAGTCAATAAAGTTTATACAAAGTTTATACATGCACGTGCCATTAGCAAGCCCTAAGACCAAGGGAATAAGGCTCTTTTTTAACTACGCCAGTATCCTTTCAACAATAATGTTAATCTATCAATGAAGCTGTACAAATCTCTTATTCATCAGCTATTATCTCGTATGGCAGCAAACTATGCGGTGTTTTTCTGTTTAAGGGTGCAAACAATAATAATCTTATTAACTTATGTTTTGACTGAAAGCATATACACCAAATTGTGCGAGTTTATTCTCTCTCTCTTTCTCTCTCTCTCTCTCTCTCTCTCTCTCTCTCTCTCTCTCACACACACACACACACACACACACACACACACACACACACACACACACACACTAATGTTTTCCAACGAGGCTCATTTCATATTTCGTAGTGAATTTGATTGTAGTTTTCGATTGTAGTTTACAAGCATCAAACATGTATGATTCGGTAACTCTCATCTTAGTCACGTTGCATAAAATTGCATAAAAACAACTAAGTTCAGTGAACATAGCAGCAAACAAACAACAACAAAAAAGAAAGAAAAGAAAAATAAGGAAAAAAACCCTGGTGCCAGCTGACAGCTGATAGAATGAGCTATGTTCTACAAACATCAACGCAAAGATATGCCAAAACTACTTTTCACTAGCGTTAAGTATCTGATGAGATCAAAAAAAAATCATGATATCATCCGCACTTCCAACAGTTATTATACGTGTAAAACCTACCGTATGCTTCATTTCTATATACACACTTCATGTTAAACTTGTAATGCCTGACATTTTTTTGCATGAAAAGTATAGGCTACGTGATCACTGAAAGGAACTTCCAAAGCCATCTCCTTTGGCTCTATAAGAATTGAGGTTTGGTTATGCTTATACAAGATGGCTAGGTAGTCGGGATAATAACAATAATAATAATAATAATGATAATGATAATGATAATGATAATAATAATGATAATGATAATGATAATAATAATAATAATAATAATAATAATAATAATAATAATAATAATAATAATAATAATAATAATAATAATAATAATAATAATAATAATAATAATAATAATAATAATAATAATAATAATAATAATATCCCCATAAATGTGTCTCAATGTGCCGCAGGAAAACTTGTTGGGGCCCATTGAGAAGCTTTTGATTTCCAGTTGCTCTCATATCGCATCTCCTATGCTTACTCTATGGTAGTGCTAGCCTTTTTATTTCTCAGAATGTGGAATTAAGCGTCCTTTACTACGTCAAACGTGACCTTGAAAATTAGATTACGGTCATTCAAAATTTAACACCACCTATGGCGTCACCATGACTCTACTCGTCACGGGCTTTTGCTGTTTTATGTTTCTGTAATGGTGTATTGATACATGTGCACCACTTCAGATGTAATTACCACAGCAACAAAAAATCCTGAACTATATTCACTCCGTGACCTTGAGAAAGTAGGTCGAGGTCATCCATATTATACATGAAACTTCTACATGTGACAATAGTGGTACATTTGTTATCGTTAGCTTTACTCTTTCTCAGCATATTCGATTTAATGTGTTTTCAACACCGTTCGATCCATCTCTTTCGTGATGCTGCAAGTGGCACCACGAGTTTCCATGTGCTTTTTATTTATTTATTTTTTGACTGATTGATATTCTTTTCAAGTTTCGACTTTCGTCATGATTCATGAACCATATCTTCGAAAAACATCTGTCTCAACATTTTGGTATTTGGCCTATATTCCATCTTACTATACTATATCACTCATATCGAACTCAACCTAGATTTTCATTCACTTGGTAAGTCCTGAAAGTCCGGAGGTATCTTGAAACCTGTGGACTGTATCGCGCTCACAAGGAAAAGTTTACGGAGGGACGGACGGAAGGACAGACGAACAGACACGAGTGATCGCATGAGCGCTGCGACATATGGTCAGCAGAGCTAAAAAGGGCGTGCCTCCTTCACCATTGTCATAACCACAAGTAAATCAGACACAATTGGCGTGTTTTGGAAAACATCCACATATTCGTACAGTAAAATCGCTGAGGGTGTAGGGGATAAGGAATTAAGATACATTTTTCCTGATCTTATCGCCCAAGTCTACAATACTCCCCTCATTCTGAATTCACCTGGTAAAAGACCGGACTGGTGGTCCAACCATTCAAACTTCAATAAACGTGGTGAGCACAGAATTTGATGTGCCCTATTTCAGAAATGTTCATCGGTGCTCTGCGGGCAGTCATCATCCATGTTGCACAATACCGGCGTGAAATACAAGTTAATTGACTTGTAGAAAAAAATTACGACCATTTTGCTTGAAATTTATGACTTACTAACAGAAACAGACATAAAACAGACATGGATACGAGAAAATTTTGAAATAAATTATATTTTCTAAGGTGTCTGAATTTTTCATAAACATCCGGAATTTATTAACAAACTTAAATGACATATATTACAAAATGGGTACGGTATTACAAGCATGCTTCACGTAAAAAAAATAGAATCGTCATATTCTTATACTAAAATATGAGCTATGTATAACCCAACCGGCTGTCCTATAATAGATATTTACCAAGTTGTCATAATATTGATTGTATTATAATTTTATCCTGTAATGCAAAGCCTTGTAGTCAAAGCTTATAGCATGTGTGCATCTTTAAAGAGACGTACAGTGTACAAACACATAAGACTTTCACCATCATGTATATATGGTCTTATTTGTTAATTTTGCTGTAAAACACTTTTCATAGTGAAGCAAAACTGGTGCATTAAGCAACACTTTTCCTCTTTTGAACCCTCACCCTTGTGCCCCCTTACTTGATTTTGGTAGCTTATCACTGCTGATGAGCCTGACACAAAGACATAATTAATTGATACCACTCCTCTGTTTGGGTTGATAGCAACTTGCCGTGAACACATCTGAAGACTAATGTACCAGGCTAATTAGACACTGCTGAAAGCCCAGACCTATTCGGAAAACTGGACTCGGTCAAAATCAGCAGTCAGTTACATCCGGAAATTGAACTTAGGCAAAATGGGAGCCCAGACCTATCTGAAAACTGGACTTAACCAAAATCGGGACAGAGACCTACCCAGAAACTTGACTCAGTCAAAATCAGCACTCAGTTACATTTGGAGATTGGACTTAGCCAAAACCGGAGCCCAGACTCACCCGGAAACTGGACTTGGTCAAAATCAGCACTCAGTTACATCCGGAAAATACCACTTAGCCAAGATTGAAGTCCAGACCTATTCAGAAACTGGACTTAACCAAAATCAGGGCCCAGACAGATCCGGAAAGGGGACTCAGCAAGATAGGGAACCCAAGAAGACCCAGGGGACTGGAAAGAATGAGACACAGATAGACACGCACACCTCGACCTCACGTCATGGTGCAAACCCATTGACTGGTGGACTTGTATATTCTTTTTGGTAAATCATCTGGACCCTCCTGTTATTTAAAAAATATTTGAAGCTGAGCTAATGACGGATGTGCACATCACATGGTAGTATATATAAGCAACTGAACAGGAAAGAAACCCACAGCACTGTCATGGGGTGAAAAGCTTAGGCTTGCTTGATCAACTATTGCAAGAAATGAAAGTATTGTATGGAACTGAAGACCCTGCGTTAAGTCTTGACTTTTCCCGCAACAATAGATTCAAAGCTAGCTGTGGACTGAATAGGTGACGAGAGACAAACTCCATGCTCTTATTCCCGTGTCTGAGTGTTATGACTACATTGGGGAAGAGGCAGTTAAATAAAATGACCGTGAAGTAAGTCATATAAGGTACAAAACACTGTCTAAATTGCTGCAACCTTTGTTTTTAGATTCATTACATGCGCAACGGTCAATACCCCCTAGAAGAAGTTGAAATAACCTCTCCATCTATTATAGTTTTGAAGATATTCCAGATTTAAAGTTTCAAATGCTGCTATTTAGCAAAAATTTAAATTGCTACAACTTTTGTTTTAAATTCCTTAGATGCGCAATGGGCTATAACCCCCTAGTACAAGTTGGAATGACATCTCTATCTATTATGCTTTTGAAGATATTCAAGATTTAAGATTTCAAATGCCCCTAATTTGCATAATTTTAAACATCTTCATTCCTCTGCATAAAAAGACCGAACTCCTTGTATGGAGGTACAATCATGCCAAGTTTGGAGTTTCTATGTACATGTATAATAGTGTCAGAGAAAAGTGTCGGACAAATTCACTGGTAAAGAAGAAAGAAAAGAAAAAGAAAGAAAAAACTTGAGGAAAAACAGAAAAGTGTGTGTTGACACACACACTTTAATTAGGGGAGGGTGTTCAGTATATATCATAGCATTCTGGAAGTTGAGTTACTATACCAACAGTATTACATATAACAATAACGTTTGTTTTGCCGGCATTGGGATCATTTGTGGCCCATGGTCTTCTTGTGGCCCGACCGAGGTCATTTGCGCCCGACACGAAGCGGAGAGTGCAAATGAACACTGGAGGGCCGAAAATCGAATACCAAGGGCCGTACAATGATCTTAATGACATAAAAACAAACACTATTACTATTTTTATTTGTAGTATATGTATATGTCAATATGTAGTGTATATGTATATGTCAATATGTAGTGTAAATACTTCCCGTCGCTTCAAGTCTTTTACGGCCCACAACCTTCCCATTTATGCCTGTTGTTATGTTCACTCGGCATCATTATATCTTTCTATTGTTGTTTTTCTTATTCTTACAGGGTTCCTGCAGTACAGGGAAGTTCAAAATTGACTTTTATTTTTTTAAAGAATGTTGCAGGCAATTTTTAATGATAATTTACTGACCAAATGCGAGTGCCGAAGGTCTCCGGCCACATTGATGCCCGGTCAGCACAGAGCACGGACGTGAAGGGACAAAGAAAGGTTTCAGGTGAACGATCTTTAGAAGCATTATTTTACCATTAAAGACATATTTGTCTCAAATTCAAATTTGGTGACGTTAATGGCAGCAAAAATAATTTATTACCTTTTAAGGATCTTAAAGAGAGGCAATCAAAATAACGGACTTTTAATGCACAGAACGGTCTTATCCTCTGGTTGAGGCATACAAGATCAGAATTGTCTTTTGCACTGAAACTAATGGAAGTATATAAATTTTGAAATTTTGGGTTTCCTTAATTAGTGCATAGCAGTTATTAATGGCCGATACTGGAATACCCTCCAGAATTGACCGTTGGTAACTACTGTGAGGGCATGAGGAGCCAGCTTGAGTTGATAAAGGCCTTGTCTAATGTTATGCTCCAGCTGCTTGTCTACCAGTGTCATCAGGATTTCCCTGGCTGTACATGGATGGACTTCAGACCAGCCAGAATGATGGGCTCATTTGAATAAAAGCTGGTAACAAAAATTCAGTATATGCAGTTCCCATTTCATTCCATGCAACTACAAGGCAAAACACAAAACACAATTATATTACAGTAAAATGTCTCTAGCCAAAGATCTCTTACAGGCTGAACACCTTTTCTTAGTGCCACAATTTCCTTTTCAAATAGTGTATAACCCTCTCTAAGTCAAACACTTTCCTTTGGTCTGAAGTGCATAAAGCTTCAGGAGGTTTGACTGTATATAAACTAAAGTGTAACCCTGGCCACATTAACTGGTTCATGCGGGTTCTCAGTAGAAGCCTCTGTTGGCAGGCAGGCTAGGTGTGTCTATTTCCAGTGTAATTTGCACCTATATAACTTTCATACTGCTCAGCCTGGAAACACTAAATTCCTTGTGGTAAATGGTTGCATATGGTCAAAATAATCCTGTCAATTAAGGTACTTTTGCTGCAAAACTAGTCAACATATTGAATATTACTTTAACATTGAATGTTATGGGAATACACACCTCTACCCGGCAAGAATTGTGTGTATTGGGTTGTGTATTTAGATGAACACACAAAAATTGCCTTTGCCGCCTCTCCTACTGTAATATGGGAATAAGGTGCTAGGTACCAATGAGAACTCGGAACACAATTGTGAAAGTATAACATGTACTTTAATAGAAAACGATCCCTGTAAGCAAAGTCCATTTCATATATTATAAAATTTGACCATTATTTGAAGTGAGCCTGGATCAGTCATCCACCCCTAACAAATATGCATAGATGAATCTGTCATTGTTTGCCAAAGAAAACATTTGTGCTCTTTCTCCTGTATGTCTTTTCAGTTCTGTAACAGTCGTGTGCAGCATCCTGAGGTGTGCATCATTTCTATTTCAAAGCTCCCCTGGAAAATTACCTGAATGTACCTGTTAAGGGGTTCCCAATACAATAACTTTGATTATTTCTTTGTTTACCTAAGGAGACTGGCCCCTTAGTTTACCATATCATGCACAGGTGATATTTCACTATCGTGAAATGTGCATAGTATTCATATGTAAAAAAAAAAGTGCCCTCCCAACAAACAAAACATGTTTATATTTTAACTTAGTGAATCCCGCTGCATATTTGCCACACTCTTCCCTTTTCCTGAGCCTACACCGTCTTCAGCATCCAAGCTTTAGAAAAAATATTGTAAAAAGGCAAAATATCCTACCTTATGTCACTTTTCTTAAAGTCAACATAAATTCTTCCTGAATCAGAGTAACACTACAGCCATCTGTTCTCCGTGGCATAGGTTGGCCAATCAACACCAAGGAAAGCCACGTATCTGTAGCAGCATGTTGTCCTCATATGCCTCATTTACAAATCTCATTCAAATTGTTTCTATCAGTAAAAAACAATAAAAAAAATAATCCCTAATGTTGACCAGATGACATTTTACATCTGGTTCCTCTCAACGGTAGATACAAACAAATCTTGTCCCAAATTTTATTTCATTACAAAAGGGCCCTGAGCACTAGATGGTGATAACGGTAAAACAACAAACCTGGTAGTTCACCCCCCAAACTCAACAAGATGACACACCACGAATGAAAACCTTATGAAACTGACACAAGTAACATGTAACCATGCTTTGCGAATTTTTGTTTTTACAATGTAATGTACAGGTATTGAACATTTTTTGTGCATAAAACAATACACATTAGGAGAGACAAACTTTGTACTGATCAGTAATCCAAATTCAAAACTTTTGTGTGTGTGTGTCAAATAACCTGGAGGGTCAGTCTTTTTACATCCCCTTGCAACTGCAAAGGGTCACCACTTTAGAGAAGTCATTGGGATATGTTGTCCACAATTGTTGACTATAATGATATGCAATGTTGAGCAGGAGACAACCAGGTTTGCTCTTGTGCTCAATGATATGTAAAGTTACATGAAGAAGCTCATTTTTAATGATATGCATTGCCATCATATAAAATATCAGTTCAATCGATGCCCTCAACAGTATGTGATCACACAGTATCACCCTCTTGCTCAGATTATACTGTCAATGAAATGCAGTCACACCCCAGTCTATGATAAGCTCGTACTCTCTAGGATATGCAACCACAAGCCAGGCTCTCCTCAGCTTGTACTCTTTATGATATGCAACCATGACTCCAGCTCTGCTCAGCTTGTAATACCTATGATATGCAATTACAAGCCAGTCTGCTCAGCTTGTAATACCTATGATATGCAATCACAAGCCTGTCTGCTCAGCTTGTAATACCTATGATATTCAATCATAAGCCTGTCTGCTCAGCTTGTAATACCTATGATATGCAATCACAAGCCAGTCTGCTCAGCTTGTAATACATATGATATGCAATCACAAGCCAGTCTGCTCAGCTTGTAATACATATGATATGCAATCACAAGCCTGTCTGCTCAGCTTGTAATACATATGATATGCAATCACAAGCCTGTCTGCTCAGCTTGTAATACCTATGATATTCAATCACAAGCCTGTCTGCTCAGCTTGTAATACCTATGATATGCAATCACAAGCCTGTCTGCTCAGCTTGTACTCTCTATCATATGCACCCACAAGCCAGACTCTCCACAACTTTTGCTCCTCTATGATATACAGCAATTGCCAAGCCATGCTGTACACAGCTTGTGCAGTCACTCTCTATGACCCAGTCACATTATTACGCCATCTTCGCTGGCACCCTCAATACTCTGCACACATCGGCATCTCTGCTTAGCGGACACTCCTGACGATAAACAAAATGATGCCACAAACCTCGGTGCAGTTCACACTGTCACTTGTACGCAGTCATTCCAAACACCCTCCCAGGCGTGTATTCTTGGTTATATGGCAGAACTGGTGGCTACTGTGTCATCAAAAATATTTAAATATATTATGAAATAATCATGTTGAAAGTACAGTGTGGAGAACAATAACTTTTGGAAGTAATTCCCATCAGCATATGCAGACAAGTGTGAAAAATTTCACCAGAAATGATATAAAGTGTAGGGTTAACATCCACCATAAAAACCTGTGAGGAAAATACCAAATTGTGTATAGTCCAATTGAGATCACAGTTTATCTTTTTTTGTTTATATTTAAGAAATGTCTCCCATATGGCTATGAATAATATACAGTGAAAACTTGTCATAATGACACCATCTGTTCCCTTAGAAATGTGTCAGATAACTGAATATGTCAGACACATGAATTAAGTAACAAAGAAAATGAACTTTTTCCCATGCAAATTTGCGTCATTATATTAAATATGTCGGATATTTGAATGTCATTATAATGAGGTTTCACTGTACTTGTATAATGTAAAGTAGTTTGCAGTTTTTTATTATGTTCTTTCCCTTAACCTTTGCTTACTCAAATCAATCAAAATGAAGGGACGTAAATTATTGTCTGCTTTAATGTGTCGCACATCATCACTAAAAGATATTTTAACTCTTCCAGTACTAACTACAACTACAGTTGAACTACTTACAATGAACTGGTCTGAATTATAATATGGGTGCTTGTTTCGTGTTCCTTGTATAAAAACAATTTATACTGTGTTACTGACATGGATGTTAGAGGTCCTGCCCTGCCAAGACTGAAAATGGCCAAAATTAGAACTCTTCCAATAGAAAACAATGGCATATTAAAAGCTCCCAAGACTGAATTCTGTCTGAAGACTGAAGTTTGACACCCATGTACTGAGCTGAACTGCTGCAACGTCAACAGCTTTCCTGATACCAGGGCACTTTGGGTTCACACCTAAAGTACACCAGGGAAATCTGTTGATGATCTCCAAGTAACCATGAAAAGCAGTGCTTCCCTTTAAGCACAAATGTGTATATATGATGCACAGAGATTAACTTGTGACTCCACAAATTTGAAGTTGAAGGGTAAAAAAGATCCCCTAGAAATCCCATTTTTTTCTTTTTTTTTTTTTTTTTTTTTTTAAATCCCAGTGACCCTCCAAAGATACTGGAGAACATTCTCCCCCATGATCTCAAAGTATATGGATGATCTGCAGGGAAGAAAATTAAATAAAAATGGAAACTCTATAAAAGAACCAAACAATTCCAAATTTAAACCAGGATTGACTCATCTTGAAACTTTTCATCCACTTTCAAGAGAAAGGCAGATTTTGCAAACCTCTGTTCAATACTGAAAAGTTGCATGAAAATGTATTTTGACAAATCCAAACATACCCTTGACAATGCTGCCATCTGATGGGAAATACCTGCACTAAATATCTAATGAAACATGCAGGTTTTTAGTTTACTCAAATGATAGGAGCACAGCAGCACAGTCCAGGTAACATGGGATTTGGTACCATATGACCTTGTAATGCTTAAAAAGTCAAACTTGCAACTTAATTAGCATATAATAAACTCACGAACTTTAACTTTGTATCTATTTGTAAGCAAGCAGCTGAAAATGTGTCCTGACCTCACATAATGGTTACAACATGCCAGAAGAAAGAACAACTCTGGACCTTGTTTTAAAGGCTTAGCTGGGGTCCAGATCATCATTGACCTATTCCTCACCTTTGTGTATACTTCATCTAACAAAGAAACTCTGCAAAAAGCAGCCACTGTTCTGCTGGACACCAGTCATCATGTTTCTCTTTCAATTGCTTTCTCAAACCGTTTAGAAGTGATTTAGGTTATGAATGGATTCTCAACTGCCCACTACAAATGACATGCACAGCACTATTTAAAGCGAGGAGTCCACAAGCATTCATCTGCGGGATCTAAGTGGTAGTATGTTCAACATATCAACCTAAACCTGGCATGGGGTCTCTTTTGGAAAGTAGAATTGTATGTTCTTTTCTCTTCAATGGAAAACATTCAAGTCCTTTCTGCTATATACATGTAGCCAATAATAGTTATCACAGGATAAAAACAAGCTAACCACTATTTACATGCAATAGTTAGCACAGAAGCAAGCAAATCATTAGCTGACTAGCATATTTTTTTTCATTTCTTCGTAATACTCAAAACACTGGTGAAATAACTCTTTTTTTTATATTGCTCATCTACAACATGGGCATCTGATTGCCATATTACTACGTGTAGTACCTCTTTTGCTGAAAGTACATCAGCCAAGACATAGGGCTTGAAACTTGGATCTACCTCATGTACTTCAGCAGTATATGTATTTAAAGTGTAAAAATATCATAAGGTCTGGTACTTCAACTTAAGAAACATTCTTAACAGAGGAAACAATACTAACTGTAGCTTTGTTCAAACCTTAATGCATTTATTAGCTTTGCAACACCTTCTCCTGAACTAAATTGCTGTGGAAATAAAAACATGTTTACGCCAATACCTGAACTGATGAATTCAACAGTTCCACTACACTCTTATGTGCCTGACAACAGGTCCAAAGATGTTGAGAAAAGTAGCTCTCCCTTCCCATGAAGTTCTCTTCACAATCAATTACAAGAAAATCTGAAGCAATAACAATATTTGACAATGGCTTTATCATGAGCTTGTACTTGAGCAAACAGAAACAAAAAATATCAGACACATATAACATTTGCCATAAAACTGTGAGGAATCATTTGAATGAAAATTTATAATATTTGCAGACAGGAGATGGGGATTCGTCTTGGCATTAATCCAAACACTTGTGGCACATGCTAAAAGAACAATCATCTTTGTATGACCATACTTTGTTATTCTTGAGGGTATCACCAATGTACTAACATACTCCATTGCTCTTGAGGCTATCATTAGTGTATGAACATACTCTGCCAATTATGAGGCTATCATTAATGTATGAATATACCTTGCTACTTTTGAGGCATTTATCAACGCATGAACATACCCAGCCACTTTTAAGGCTATCATCAATGTATAAACATACTTTAATTGTTACTCTTAATTTCTTAAGGTCCCTCATAGACATCCATATGCACCAGTCAACTGGTCTAAATTTTATGTTAAAAAATTGAAAAAAAAAACCAGGTCAAATTATGGAACCTCTGAATGCTGCTGACTTTGCACTGCAGAATTCTTTCCCTTGTTTTTCAGCAATAGGTTGGACATACTGCTTCTTCAATATTTTGAATATCTACTCTCAATTTTGACTAGTGTCCAACCACACTACATGTACATGTCCATGTCTGTGTACTGATGTAGCTGTCTTAAGCACTTTTTAAAGATTTCTCTTTGAGCTCTTTTCCTTCATAGAAATCAATTTTATTTCATTCATTGGTGTCACAATTTGCCCACCCTGACTTTATAAAGTGTCACATTATACCTCTCATTATGGCCATGTATTTTGGCACTACCAGCTCCTAAACACTTCTTGAATAATCTTCCCAATCATTCTCTTATAGGTTGGCCAGCTGTACATAACAATCTTGAATAATATATCCATTCACTCTCCTATTGATTGGCCAGCCATACATAACAGTCCTGAACAATATATTCATTCACTCTCTCATTGGTTGGCCAGCCATACACAACAGTCCTGAACAATATATTCATTCACTCTCTCATTGGTTGGCCAGCCATACACAACAGTCCTGAACAATATATTCATTCACTCTCTCATTGGTTGGCCCACCATACATAACAGTCCTGAACAATATATTCATTCACTCTCTCATTGGTTGGCCCACCATACATAACAGACCTGAACAATACATTCATTCACTCTCTCATTGGTTGGCCAGCCACAGATAACAATGCTGAATAATAAACTCTTTCACTCTCTCATTGGTTGGCCTGCCATACAATTCTCCTTAATTGTACCACACTCGTTACTTACATCTAAATATATCTATATGTATAAATTGCCACTTAATGAATTAATATTTTGGCATTGTTCCATGCAAAGATATATACACTAGATTTCCATCATAAGGTCAAATCTGAACGATAAGGCCACATTTGTTTCTATTACAAGTACATGCAGTCATTTCTAATTAAAAATCAACTCACAAACAAGGTCACATTTTCCATCATTATTTCATAATGATATGTGCTCATTTTACAGTGCTGTTGTTTCACGACTATATCTCAAAACAGAATACTTGAGTACACATAGACGGTTCCAGTACAGACCATGCTTTGATGTATTCCCACAGAGAGATCTTTCCTCATAACTGGAATTAAATATAAAAAGAGTATATACAGTAAAGTAAAATCTTCTCACAAAAAGAACCTCCATTGAAGTACCATTACTGTATTTGTCTTGGTAACGGCACCCCCTGCCTCCTTGGCACCTTTAGGACCAAAAATCAGATTACACAAATCTACATTTGATAATCTTTTCATAGAATTTTACCTGTTATGTTCAACCTGGGGTTCTATATGGAAGGCTTTACACACTCTAACTCTATAAGCGCTTCAGGCACTGACAAAAATAAATAGAGTATGCCTAGTCTGGGGTTTTTGTAAGCGCAATGCATCGCCATGGCATTTACCAGATAAGTACGGAATGAAATATTAGTGGGCATACATCATTTACTGGCAACTGTCATAGCTTGCCTTTAATTCTAGGATTAGCTAATACCAATATTCACAGCTTACATACTTGCCCACCAGGTGGTGCTCTTTCACATATAAGCTGTACACACCAACATGTTTTCAAGTCATGATTCATGTTGCCAGTTTAGGTTATCAGAGCCTTTAAGCTCTCCGTACTTGGATAAAGTGCTACAAACTTCATGTGTGGCATTAAAATATGTTTACAGTTGCCTTACTGCTGCAACTTATTGGTATATAATTGAGATATATGGTGTCAGTCTGCATCATAAGACACTTGGTCTGTACACAATGCATACACAATGAGCTGTCACTTAGTTTACTGATCCATGTAGCCTTACTTGTTCCACACATCATGTCATATTAGGACCTTAACACTTACTCCTCCAAAGTCATTGACAACAACCACAAACATCATATGTCAACTTCTGTCACTCTTTCTTGATGTTATGCTTCCAGAGAGAGAGAGAGAGAGAGAGAGAGAGAGAGAGAGAGAGAGAGAGAGAGAGAGAGAGAGAGAGAGAGAGAGAGAGAGAGAGAGAGAGAGAGAGAGAGAGAGAGAGAGAGAGAGAGAGAGAGAGAGAGAGAGAGAGAGAGAGAGAGAGAGAGAGAGAGAGAGAGAGGCACATCAAGCTAGTACAATGCTTCATACATAGATGATGGGGTCCATTGAGAAGACTTTGTTGTTGCAAAATCACTTGAAAATGAATGTAGGTCTAATGTGGACACAATGGTAAAATTACTTGAGTAGCAGACAACAACCCACCACGTTATATCAGGACCTTGTGCTAAGAAGGGTTTATAAAGGGCACTGCATACCCCCTGACCACAGCCTTATTTGGCATGTTTCTTTGCCGCTCCTCACCATGACTGGGTAACAAAAGGGTTACCCGCCTGTGATCCGTAATCACTATATATCACAGCCCCATGCGGCTTAGTGTTAGGTCTGTCATCATTATCTAACAATCCCCACAATAGACTGGACATAAATGTTGTATGTGCCCCCCACCATGCTTCACCAGAATTTAATCCTGTCTTGCATCAGCGAAGCAAAAAAAAAAAAAAACAACTTTGTAGAATTAGATGTGCATAAATAAGTCGTGCACAGAAACAGAGAGTTTTGCCTGTAACAGAGAGAGGCCTCAGTGGGTTGTACAGGTAGCACACACTGCCTCTGTGTTCAACAACAATAACAGTTGTCCCTATCTAGTCAGGCCCCTGTCACCAGAGGCCACCTCCTTTACAGAGGCCAGTTCTCCATGCAGCTAATATAAATTTTTATTATATTTCCCCCCTCAGGAGAAGGCCACCCCTCTTGTAAGACCACATTTCCATTGCACTTGGGGTGGTCTTAGGAGAGGGAGACCATTATAACACTTCTTCTCTCTACAAATCTACAGCTTCCAAACATCCCAAAATTGACCCCAAACTTGATTTACTGGCATCATTCTTTTTAACTTCCCCTTGGTATCCACAAGTTGCAGGCAGAGACACCTGGGGATTTAAAAGAAAAAAAACTGCTTCATTCATTGGTTCATAATGTCATGTGACACAGAAAGCAAGTGCTGCCACCATGCAGAATAGTGTACCTGACATACACTATTCCATTAATTAATCAATCACCTGTGAAAGACCACCTGTGTACATGCCAAATGAGTCAAACTATCAAGACAGGTTTTACTGTATTACACATTAACATACCAGTTTTACATGCATTTTTGTTGTTGTTGATCAGACAGGTAGATAACACTGAAATTGTCCCTACCATACAAAAACCCACTCCCACTGGAGTGGGCATCGTGACGCTTTACACATACACAACACTCTTTGTGCATATTCCATTTCAGTCTGCTGACACAAATAGATCAGTAAAAAAGGAAAGAGTAAGCTTTATTACATAAATATTAATGTAAATGTTGCAGATATACATGAAGGTAGCTTTTATAAAGAATTCCATTTTGACATGATAACCAAAAGTTAACTGTCAAAGTAAACTGAAAATGATTATAACTGAAAACATTATACAAACAATTGTGAAGCTCTGTATAAAATGGACTACGTTTTCTATGTACACATATGCTCAAAACTAGGTCACACAAAATTGATGTCTGGAAAAAGGTTATTTTGTTCCACATGGGTACTGAGTGAAAATTTATTTTCTACATATGCACAAGCTCAAAAAAGGTCACATGAAAATGATGTGTGGAAAAAAGTGATTTTGTTCCATATGTGTATTATGTGGAATTAATTTTATGTTATATTCACATACTCAAAAATAGGTTACATAAAAATGATGTCTGAAAAAAAATGGTCATTTTGTTCCACATGGGTAACGAGTGCAAATTTATTTTCAACTCACACAAAAACTCAAAAATAGGTTACATGAAAATGATGTCTGGAGAAAATAAAAGTAATTTTCCTCCACATGGGTACCATGTAAAATAGTATTTACCCTGATGCCGTCTACATAATTACATTCAGACCTGTAGTCCAAGTAATTAAACTTGGACCTTGTCCCTTGGGATTAACCCTTCAGATCTCCTTCCCGAGGAAGTGGGGTGGTGGGGGTGGTGGAGGGGAAGGGGGTGGGGGAGAGAAGTATTTGCATCGATAGTGGCAGCTGTTTCAAACCTAACAGCAGACATGTGTGCGAGACTTTCCCCATATCTTCCACTCAGTAGCAGAACACAGAACAAAACTTGATGACAATGCCCAGTGTTCTTTGGTATTAGTGTAATATCTGTTTTTTTAAAGTACATGGTATGCCAAAATCTGTTTCTTCCTTATAAACATTGAAAGATGTAGTCATAGATTGTTCTGTGCCTGGCGACTATCCTGCCTTGTATTTGCCTTATGCGTAATTAATGACCTGTTTATGATGAATTTTGCAAAATATGGATTCCCATTTGTGCTATCTCTTAGGTAGCCCCACTGAAAGCAGGTATCATAGCCTTTACTCCAGTCATCCTGATACATGTATGTGTTTTTTTTTTCTTATTTTGTATTTTTGTATTTGAATATAACTGTGCATACATATTGCATCCTATTTGTATCCGTATGTCAAATAAACTACTTCTGAGTAAATTGGACTAATTTCTTATGGTGAAGTATTGCCACACATAATCTTACATTAAAATTTCAGAGGATGCATCTGACACTGGAAAAATTAAAAGAATGTCATAAAATATTGATCTGCTTTTTTCAGCATGAAAGGTACCAAATTGGCTTATTTATTCCCTCAGTGGTAGGGAACACAATGTGCTTGATGGCAAACTTGATTCAAATAAGTAGCCCTGGGAGACATCCTATCATTACCTTCACAAGCATTTAATTTGTAAATATGTCATGTTACTCCTTGTAATCATGCTGCCTTCCAAGCTGGCACACAATTTACTTTTTCCCCGAATTGATCAGCACTTACCATAAATGCAAAATGATTATTAGTGCACATGAATCCAAAGTTGGTTAGCAACCCCCCCCCCCCCCCCCCTTTTTTTTTTTTTTTGATTGGCACGCTGTGATGCAAATCCAGTCAAATTGCACTCTGTTCAGATATCTATTGGTCCAAATGCATCTGGCTTCTGCTATTGGCCCAGGGGTGTGAACTGGGATCTCCAGCAATGGTGCCATCTTGTGGCTAAATGGCTTCTGGATTTACCCCATTGCTGAATAAATCTGAACATATCAATATCCAGATGGGACTACCTACCACTTTTTTGCAGTACATGTACATGTATTTGTTTTATTCCATATTGTGTTTATTTGGCATACTCAATTCCATATGTCTGTAAAATACTGCTAATACAGGTCCATCTGGCGACAGAAAAAAAAAAAAAAAAGTCACCTGTTATTTTATATTGCGCATGGTCATCACATGGTGTCAAATGACCTAAATAATGCAGCATGAGAGATGACATGTATGGTCACCAGGTGGTGCTTTTAAGCTCCCAACCAATGCAGATTTAATGTCAGGTGACCCTGCCTTTTGAACTGGATATGCTGGCTCACAGCAGAGACGTCCATAGCCATCATGTGATTAGGGTCCCATAGTGAGGAGACAGCTACCTTCTTGAACACGAGGCAGTTTGTGCAGGGTCCAATTTCACGGAGCCCTGGCACGAAATGCAACAACTGAGCACTAACTGCAAGATGTCACCACCAGAGGTGGGAGGAAAGTTGGATCAAATTAGGTCAAGGCAAATATCCATGAATGAATATTACATTGCCAATGAGCCAGTCTTATATGGTCAGTTGGCTATCCATGCACCATCTCCACTACACCACATTAACATGTCCTTCTTTTTCATTTTTGCCCACTGGATTTGAAAGTTCTATGTTAATTGTTGCTAAATGAAATGAAGTTAATTTGTCAGTTTGTTCCCGTGGTAGTGTTTTATAAGTCTAGGCTGACTTCATAAATATGTAATAAATTAAAAAATTACCAAACAGCCCATGAGGTAAATATTTTAATGATGAGAGCAGATTATATATCACATGTCACTTTCACTCGTCTTGTGCCATGGGATCTTCTCTCCTGATAATATGATGTACATGATGTGCCACTTAATAACCTCTATATGCCTTGTATGATGTAACCCCAATTTGGCAATTCCTATGACTAGGAGCAGGGTTTTAACCATTTCCCCCCTCAAACCAGCCATAACCGGCTGGTGGTCAAATGTTGTCTGTTTCAGTGTTTTTAACTAATTTCAACAGTAATAAAAAACAATTTGACTGAGAACAGTAGACGACACCCATCAAGATCATATGTCCCAGATCA
Organism: Hermodice carunculata; assembly: GCA_964020975.1. Taxonomy (NCBI): domain Eukaryota; kingdom Metazoa; phylum Annelida; class Polychaeta; order Eunicida; family Amphinomidae; genus Hermodice; species Hermodice carunculata. Next base: position 961,298 of record CAXHWN010000937.1, on the reverse strand, counting down.
ACAGTTTTCCTTGGCAAGGGTTGGGCAGTTAGTGCCTAACCCTTGCCAAGGAAAACTGTTGACTAGATTTTCATTCAAAAGGGAAGGGGTTGGTTCAAGCTTTACAGTAGACATAACCAGCTGCAGACTCCTTGGGCAGTTAGTGCCCAACCCATGTCAAGGAAAACTGTTGACTGGATTTTCATTCAAAAGGGAAGGGGTTAATTCAAGCTTTACAGTAGACATAACCAGCTGCAGACTCCTTCAAGGCACAATAGAACTCGAGGTATTTTACAAGGTCTGTACAGCTGTTTGTGTAGGACCCACCCCTCAGTGTGAAGTATGTTAAGCGATGAAGAGGGCTAAATACCTGGATTAAAGAGGGATTTGCTGGCGGGTCCACATGCAAAGACTGGCTACTGTAAAGTCTAGCTTGTCACCCCAGTCTTTATAATGGATGCCATGTACACATGTGAAGTGGTCTGCGCCCAGTTCTAGTTCAGTAGCTGTTTGCCCTGGCTTTCACCACCACAACCAGCTAACTAGTGTTTTGATAAATGCTTCCAGGCTTATACAAGGCAAATTACAAGGGTTTCAACATATGGAAAGCATCAAATCAAAATAAAGCAGTTGCATTTTCTGCTGTGTCCCAACCCTGCCAGTGTTATAGTTCTGTTTGGAAGGTACTTGAGCAGCCAGTGGCCCATAGAGTACAAACATTGCCCGTTCTCTTCAGTCAAATATATGCACACATGATCCAAATGTATCGACTTGTGTGCAAACAAAAGCAAAAACCCTGGACACCACACCTGCATTAGCCTTGAAAAGTGGGAAATGTGGTCTGGAGATGACCTTGCTCATATCCACCTGGTAGAAAGCTGCATCATTCTGACAGTTACTGGTACTACTTTCTCTCCTCATTTGGAAAGAGTATGCTCAAAGGTCAAAAGTCAAAGCCAAATGCAAAAAAAATCCCCGTTCAACAAGAAAATGGAGTCCTTGATTTACAAATGGCTCACTAACTGACTGAGCAGGGATACCTTTGGCAATATCTGTAAATCTGCTTTGACAAGGTGCATGTGGAATTCATACACATCTTATAAGACCTGTGGAGCATAATCTGCCTGAAAAAAGCAGACCAAGCTCTGTGTTATCTTTACTACACTTAGCCTACTACAGGGCAACAAGATTTTATTTCGAGTGAGGGTAGTTCAACTGTCACCCTTCTCAGGGACTGACAGGCCAATGAGGAAGTTGAAATAAAAACCTTGCCCATTGGCAGGATGTGTGCCCTGTTTAACTGCAGCTAGTTATTACAGTAACCAAAACAGACCAATCAGAATTTGAGTCACTTTTTTAATACTAAAACAGTGATCATGTAGTAATAGGGCAGACTGTGCATAGTGGAGAAAGCACACAGATACATGTAGGTCTGTTCAGGAGGATAGAGAATGACATACATGTATAATTGAATGGAAACAAAAGTAATGGCATGAAGAATACCATTATTCAGGCATGTCACTCAGAAATTTCAAAATTTATAAGTGAATTTGCACAAGGGCTGACCCCCAACAACTAAAATTTTTCAAGATAATACCAAATTCTGAATTCTTGGACTGAGATCGCAACTCTTTGTTTTCATACATACTCAGAAAAAAAGGTGAATTATTGCTGATAAGTGAATGAATGACATGCCTGCATTACATGTACTAAGGACTGCTTTGTTTGTGGTCACTCTGGGCAGAAGTATTCTTCAATTGTTAAGTTCTATTATTTCATGCCTACGTCAGGGATCGGGCCTGCAGTCAATTGCACAAGGGCTGACCCCTAACAGCTAAAATTTTTCAAGATAATACCAAATTCTGAATTCTTGGACTGAGATCGCAACTCTTTGTTTTCATACATACTCAGAAAAAAAAGTGAATTATTGCTGATAAGTGAATGAATGACATGCCTGCATTATTACATGTACTAAGGACTGCTTTGTTTGTGGTCACTCTGGGCAGAAGTATTCTTCAATTGTTTAGTTCTATTATTTCATGCCTACGTCAGAGATTGGGCCTGCAGTCAAAATGTCTTCACTTCTTTGTTTTAATACTCTCCCGTCGCCACAAATACTATGCGCTATATTGTTCTAATGTCATGCAGCTTGTCTCACAGTCTCACCAGAGATTCCCTCCACTTCTTTTCATGCAATCCCAGCCACCAGTCATCTTTCTTACAAGGTTGGTATTTTTTTTTTTTTTAATCGGCCAGCCACCTCTCCAGTGTGGCTGATTTTCTACTGCATTCAGGATGGCCATAACAGAGGATCCTGAAAAGCAGTTAGATAAAACTGATTGAAACATTTGTTCTCTAAACAGCGTATGAACCCTGGTGAAAGTACATTTGTCACTCAATGCCCTGTCTTACCTGATTAACAGTAGTACCAAATGAGACAAAGGTTTTGCCTGCTACCGTACACATGTATAATGACAAAAATCATTTTGATTTGTTGCTTTGGCCCCTTCACAGTTTATGTAAACAGAAACATAAAACCATCAAAAACAGACCACTCCTAAGTGTGAACACATCGGGTATAGTTAGTTCCCTTACAGCTGGAATGATTGAATGTGTTATTGTTAAAAAAAATATCCCTTTACTTATTGGTTTATATAGTTGTTGAGGTACACTTTTTTGTATACATCTGGTGACATTTCATATCAGAAAATTATATATACTTCAAAAAAAAAACAAAAAAACAACAAACAACAGGTATAAGAGCACTTTTCAGTGTCCATAAATGTTACGTCCATGGTAAGTTCAAGTGAGAAAAGGCGTCATCCAGGTCCATGGTGACATGACAGCACAGGTTGTGGTAGCTCACAGCATTCTCATCGCCACAGCCCTTCGAGTGCTTCATGAAATTCTTTATCTTTGTGTTTGTCACATAAATGTTGTGTCATCATAGTTTGTGTTTCTGTTCTTGGAACGAGCCTCGAACATCTCTCGTATAAGTGCCGCTTTCTCCCGCTCCAGTTGTGCAATGCGTTCACTCTTCTGACTCACCTCCTGCAAAAGGAGACATTCCCATCATGCATTTCACATAACAAAATTGTTCCCTTCATATAGTTCTTTGCTTTCTGTCATGGGACAAGCATATTTGACCACACCAAAATTGAAAATTATTCTAAACACGTATATTCAAATAATGTAGTCAGGGAGACTCCTATACGGACAAAAGAATTGTCACTTTCTCAGGAGTCACCATCTTAAGACTAGCATAAATTGTCAGTGTCAGAAATGGCATATGATTTGTGCTTTCCTTTTTTTTTCTGCTGTCATAAATGAGATAGCCAATCAGTCAACCGCTGTCTTTTGACAAATTACATGCAAAGCATAAAGCTGTTCACTAAGCCCCAAGGTAATAGACTACAATTACTTGGTCCCAACAGGGGCCAAAGTCTTAAGTTACTCAGAAGCAAGAGGGTCCAAATCTGTGGTGACTCTATCCCATGAAGTCCATGTCTTTGGTTCCTCAGTCCCATGGAGGTCCAGGTCTCTTGTTTCTAAGTCCCATGACGGTCCATGTCTGTGGTTACTTAGTCTAAAGTGGGCCCAAGCCTACGGTTACTTAGTCAGAAGAGAGGTCCACACTTGCAGTTAAACAGTCCCAAGAGAGTCCAAATCTGTGGTTTTTCAGTCCTAATAGGGTATAAGTCTACAGTTACTCAGTCCCTGGGGCATGAGTCTTTGTTTACTGAGTCCCATGGGGCCTGAGTCTGTGGTTACTCAGTCGCATGGAGGGTCCAATCTGTGGTTACTCAGTCCCTTGAGGGTCTAAGTTTGTGGTTATACATGTACTAATTAAGGAAGGAGGATCACTAGGCAAATAAAATAATGCTATGGTACACTTACCAGGCAAAGGCTACCTGCCATCAAAACTTTATACTTAACGAACCTTGCCAATTACTCAACAAAGGATATCAGTTAACTAACAAAAACAGTTCTTGTGCACATCTATCAGGTGAGGTCTGTCTGTCAATACAAGTTTCAGATGAATAGCTGCCACATTCTCTGTGAAGAGAGCTCTGGTAATATTAAATGACCTTTTCTAATTTATCAACTATGGAGGATATGCCAGAAAAAGAATGATACAGTAATCCTACCATGCAAGGGCTATCTCACACAAAAAGGGGGTGAGGTCAGTCTAGGATGCTTTATGAACTTTGCTAATTAATTAACTAAAGAGAACAATTATCCATAAGAAAACTATAAAAAGCATTCCTGCTATATCAGGTCTAACCATTATGAAATTTTCAGATGACTAAGCACCATAGGCATTGAGAAACAGCTTGGCCAAAACTGATGAACAGACAGAGCCCAGTACCTTCAGCAGTGGGGGCTAAAATTACCAGTACACATATACAGTGGTACCTGTCTTGAGACACCCCTCCAATGAGAGACCGCATATCTTTTTAAGAACGCTCTCTCAGAACACTGTTCTATCTTTTTCATGTTATTATACCTCTATTACACCTCTAATGTGTTCTATCTTTTCCATGTTATTATACCTCTTATGAAAGACCACCTGTTTTGAGAGACCACATTTTGACCTGCCTTGGAGCGGTCTCTCAAGACAGGGACCACTGTATCTATTAACTGACAGAGGCAAAAAAAGAAAAAAGAGGATAGGTAGGTAGACATTTTGGAAAAATGTTTTTACAAGTAAATTCACTAAGGAACCTTAAAGTAATACACATAAATCCTATATTCAGAACTGTTCTTAACCTGTGATACCACTTTGTATACATTAGATGTATTTGCCCTATACACTTTTTCATTATGCACCTGAAACAACCCACAAATGTAGCATTAAAGGCACACAGTGGCATCTTACAGTGAGTAATTGACTTCTTTGTAAATTACTGTCACTTTAACCAACAGGTGCTGGGAGGGTTGCAGGGAGTCACTTTGAAACAGGGACACGGTGGTCCCTCTCTTGAAAGACCAATAGGCAGAGATCACCTGTCAGCATAGTTTGTCAAAACAGGTGGCATTCCAACACACACACACACACGACATGAAATGTACCCAGCAAAGTTTCCGAAAATGTCATCTTTCAAGACGGGTGATCTCTCATAGGGAGGGTCTTGCAAGAGAGCCATCATTGGCATTGGCTATAAATGAAACTCTCCATATTGCACTTTGTGCTGTAATTGTTGGATTTGGACTCACCTGAGTAAGCAGCCTGTTCTGTGCCTTGGTCATGGCGATCTTGGTATTCTCAAACTCGGATTCCTCTCGTCTTTCCTGGAGCTGCGGAGGCATGGCTTGTTGTCGCACAGCCAGGTTCATGTGCAGAGGAAATCCCTGAAAGAGGCACAATCGCAACATTTTGAATCCAGTTTTGTGGATTCAATGCTTCACAAGCATTTTGAAATGCAGTACTTTCAAAATAACTATTTACCCTCTGGAAAGTGCTGTTAACATTAACCCTTTCCCCCTTGAATTAAGACTGAGCCAACAGCTTTCCTTGGCATGGGTCGGGCAACCCATGCCAAGGAAAGCAGTTGACTTGGGTCATGTGATTTTGATAAGTCTCGTGTACATTTCTCAGTCAAATTGTTTTTCATAACTGTTGAAATTAGTAGAAAACACTGAAGCAGACGACATTTGACCACCAGCTGGTTTTGGTCGGTCTGAGGGGGAAAGGGTTAATTTACCAGATAGGTCACCTGCTGTATGTGGCCATGTTTTGCGGCAGAAAGGGTGACCACATGCAGCAAGTACCACTGTATTCCAAAAGTAAAATACTTTTGACCGTCCTTACAACATTAGCAAACAATCCATGTGACAACAACCATATTTGTGACCACCCTTATGACAATAGCAAACAGTCCAGGTGACACAGACTGTTATTAGTGACCACCCTTATGACCATAGCAAACAGTCCAGGTGACACAGACTGTTATTAGTGACCACCTTTATGACAATAGCAAACAGTCCAAGTGACACAGACTATCATTAGTGACAACACTTATAACAACAGGCTTACAGCAAACAACCCAAGAGACAGAACCAAAGCAACACAGTAGGCTGTGTTTTCCAAGGAAATGAAGTTTCATACAAAGCAATGGAATTAACTCCATCATGAATACAAGCGCTTCAGCCACAACATGACGTCAAAGACTGCAGACCAGGGCCAAGCAGTCAAGCATACAGATACTGGACAATTCAGGTCCAGAGGTACTTGCTATTTCTACAATTCATTAACATGCGACACTTTTGTAGGTACCGTATTCATCTTAATAAGCGCTCAGTGCGCTATGAACAAATTTCATCCACAAAAGCTGAAAATATGTAAATTCTAAGTGAAATAATAAATTCTACCACTTGCTTGAAAACTATGGGATATTTTGGGGGTCCCTTCTTTGAAAAACATGGGGGGTGCACTTATTAGGGAGTGTGTGCTATTTAGGTGAATATGGTATATGATAAAATGCAATGCTCCCTGGCATGACAGATTGTTCCCTCTGTCCTGGTACTGTGCGTTTGGCTTTTTATTCATCTACCTTCTTGTCAGTTTAATAACTCATACACACTTTGGCAGAATTTTCCTCAAATTTGGTAAGCATACATGTATTAGACGAAGTTAACACTCAGCAAAGCTGGAATGCAAAGAGAGTGTCTTGAGAGTAGGACCAATTTCTACTGTTATGGGCCCCCCCCCCAAAAAAAAATTGAAATGCAATAAGAGATTGCTAAATCCATGCCCCCTTCCCCACACACCTCATTGATAACCTTACAGCCTGGACGCGATTGGCGAACAGACAGAGGCAAGGATGCATAATGCTTAACCTACTTTTGTTATATGACAAACTTTTGTGTCAAGATGTGTGTGTATGAAGTTTCATGAAACCAGCTTTATGAGTAAAGGAATTACAGTCCGGACATGATTTTACCAGGATATACCAGTGACCCAGATATTTGACCTAGTGACCTAGTTTTACTTCATGATGCACCCTTGCGTCAAGATATATGCATTTTTGAAGTTTCCTGAAACTAAGTTAAAGATTAAAAGAATTACAGCCTGGATATAATTTTACAAGGAAATGTCACTGTGACTCAAGATGCTTAACAGGGATCTACTTTTACGCATGATACGTCCTTGTGTTCAGATACAGAGGTGTGTAAAGTTTCATGATTCTAAGTCAAAGGACAATAGAATTACAGCTTGGACATGAAGTGTCATGTAGTTTTACATGATTGTATCACCCTGACCCAGATACTTGACATAGTGACCTGGTTTTATTTCATGACAGCCTTTAGGTCAAGATCTATGTGTGCTTCATTATTCCAAGTTGAAGGACAAGTGAATTATAACCCGGACACGAATAGCAGACGGATGAACAGACACACAAAGATACAGGGGGAAAAAGCAATTACTATATGCCCCTCCTCTGGTAGGAGGGGGTAGGCCCATGTGAGTGAAAGGAAGACGAGTACATATAGTATGTAGCTGGGTCAGCCTTGGCTTGTCAGCCTCATGGGGCATGCATAAGCACAGTGGATAATACTGTAAAGTTGCTTACTGTTCCTGTATATAAATTTTCACAAGTTTTCAAGTTGCATTTCAAGCTATAATTGAAGTTTAAATTTGTCAATGTCTGCCTTGGGCATAGTTCCAGTTAAACCTATGTAAAACATTTATTCAGTGGTGCTTTAATTTTGATGGTTTTGTGTCATCAGCCAATTGAGAATACAAAATACAGTGGTCCCCCTCTAATAAGGCCAACCCAAAGGCAACCAAAGTGGCCATATTAGGGGGTAATTTCCCTGGCCATGTTTGGTACTGAGTAACCAAAATATACACCACAAGCCTGCTACCTTGGTCTCCCTCTGGTGAGCAGGTTAAAAAAAGTGAGATCACATCAGGTGCCTGTATGTACATCTGCACCTTGAGTACTGGAAATGTATGTACATTCACACATATATATTTTCATGGTTCTTGCATTTCAGGTATTTAACAGAAGCGTTACTTTTGCTATTTTGGCAACAGTTCCTATTATACCTATGTTACCATATTTTTCATCTTGTATTCTTATTTTACTTTCACTTTTTTGTGCTGTTAGCAAAGTAAGCAAAATAAAAAAAACAGCAAAAGTAAGTCAATTTACACACTATACCTGTAGAGCTGAGCTGATTCTGCCAGCAGGTCACATCAGCACATACCCGTCCCTCTAATTTTGTACTGCATGAAGACAAAAATTCCTGGAATTTACTCACTTTTTCGGAACTGTCCATCAAAGCCTTGAGCTGCTGGTTCACTTCAAATATACGAGCCGTCTGGAAGTTCATCCTTTCTTGGTAGGAGTCAACAGAGTAATCCTAGACAAATTGATAATATTAATCAATATGTGGCATACGGAATGCGCAAGCTGCACTTTTATCTGACAAACTGCTGTCCTGGAAGGTTTGTACATGAACGATAAAAAGAAGAATCGGGAGAGATGAGTGTGAAAAAAATACTGTAATGAATAATGTGAGCAAAACAAGACGGTATCTGTTTGTGTCTTATTTCAAAGGATACTCCAGAAGATTAAAAGAAAAAAAAGTAACACATCAATTTCCTTTCACAGCAAAACATCTTATGAATTCAAGAGTTTCTTTTGAAACTTTCACATTTCAAACCAAATTTATAAGAACCTCTGAAAAATAAGTCTCTGTGTGTACTGGTTATAAAACTGCTGGCAAAGGCTGATTATTTTAAGCTATCATCTGTTAACCATAACACTGCAAAAAGGCCTGCACTAATTTAGGACCTGGGGGGGGGGAACTCTGGGTATGACTGCTATGTTCTTGTTTTTCCCTTAACAAATGCGACTCCAAATAGTTTTAGTTTGAATGGTAGCCAGGAAAAAATAAGATTTAGCTCAAATTTGGCACAAGGCTACCTCTTGTGGCACAGACTGGTTGGACTGTATTGCTGGGCAACTATAAGCTGGTAAGGCAAATCAAAGTGTTCACTTTTGCAATGCCAGTTTTACATTTTGATACTGCCTCAATCTTTCATAGTTCTACAGTGCTAGCTTTACATTCTGAGAGCTGGCCTTCCATTAAGATTAGCAAGTTTAAGTTATATAATCTTCTTTTGCTAATATGTCAGACATAATTTTTTCCAGGCTTGCTGGGTGAGGTACTTACATCTCTAAACCTTGTATTTTAAGTGCAATTTTGGTATATCTCTAGTATTTTTAGGTGGCCCTCATGATAGCGGCTGTTGTGGCCTTAATGAGGGTCTCCTGACTATCTATGTTTCTGCAATAATGTATATGTATATTCAGTCAAATAAAAGATCTGCGAGTCTGAGTCTGAGTGTAAAACAGGCGGCCTTAAGTTATGAAAGATGACCTTATATTATGACAGGTGGCCTTATGTTATGAGAAATGGCCTTATATTCTGACAGGTGGCCTTATGTGATAAGAAATGGCCTTATATTATGACGAGTGGCCTTATGTGATAAGAAATGGCCTTATATTATGACAGGTGGCCTTATGTGATAAGAAATGGCCTTATATTATGACAGGTGGCCTTATGTGATAAGAAATGGCCTTATATTATGACAGGTGGCCTTATGTGATAAGAAATGGCCTTATATTATGACAGGTGGCCTTATGTGATAAGAAATGGCCTTATATTATGACAGGTGGCCTTATGTGATAAGAAATGGCCTTATATTATGACGAGTGGCCTTATGTTGCCTTCAGTGCTTGTATTCAGAAAACTGCAGGTCAGCTGCAAACAGCTCCCTTAAAACAGCCCATATGAGCTCTTATTTGCAGGCGAGCTAAACATTCAAGTTAATATAAAATCTGATGTTCAGGTGAGCAGCAAACGGATCTCCTTGAATTATTTTAAATGCAGTGGAGAGGTTGAAGTGCCACTGATTGCCTTAAATTACAAGCAGTGGGTCTTACTTTATGAGCGGCAGCCTTTCATTATGAGCCATGGCCTTACATTATGACAAGCGGTCTTATGTTATGAGCTGTAGCCTTGTGTTATAAGAGGTGGCCTTACATTATAACAGGTGGCCTTACATTATGATAGGTGGCCTTATGTTATGAGAGGTGGCCTTACATTATTGTATTTGTGTCTTTTTGCCCAGAACCACTTCCTAGTAGTCAATATCCTATTCCGCAGTTCGAACTCTTTACTCTCCATAAGCTAACCTGTCCCTGTCTAACCTGTATACATATGGAATTACTATTGTCTATATTGCACACGTTCCTCTGTAAAATTTTGACATAGGCTGTATCAGCCCAAATAAATTAAAGGGTCTTCAGCGGGTAACTACTCAACATGTTTCGGAGCCTTTTACCCGTACATGTCTCTCTGAGTAGCGGCTCCTTGTCTAAGCTAAATATTCAGCAAAGACAACCCACATAATAAAGAATAAATAAGAACGTGGCAAATGATGAATTAGCTAAATACGTGAAGTTTTGCTTATAAATGCAGAGCTTCGTTATGAAAGAAGAACCCCTGTCAAACAAACCATAATTACTAAATTTGTATAGTACAGGTTCAGATAAGAACAATTTGACTTACCCCTGAACCAAAAGTCATTAGCATTTACATCAAAAAACATGTTATCAAAACAATTTTTCTTAACAGGATTTTGAGTACAATTAGGCAAGCTTGTAACTGTCGTCAGTAGCTGCTTGCTACCTATAGCCCCTGGGGGTTTGACCTAACAGAAAACAAGCAATCCTAAAATGTCCGAAAGGTGAACATTAAAACAGAATGATGCCAAAAGATAAAGTTAAGTAGCAAAACCGACAAGTCTAAAAACTGTAAATTATTGTAGCCAAACTTTCTAATAATCTTTGGATATTAACTGCTAAATTATAGGGCAAGTCAGAAAAGAATGAAAGTCATTATTTGTACTTAAGTCAAGAGAATGCAACGAAAATGTAATATTTCTTAAACAGATATCAAGCACAATTAGGCGAGCTTGTAACTGTCGTCAGTAGCTGCTTGCTACCTATAGCCCCTGGGGGTTTGACCTAACAGAAAACAAGCTAGCCTAAAATGTCTGAAAGGTGAACATTAAAACAGAATGATGCCAAAAGATAAAATTAAGTAGCAAAACCGACAAGTCTAAAAACTGTAAATTATGGTAGCCAAACTTTCTAATCTTAGGATATTAACAGCTAAATTATAGGGCAAGTCAGAAAAGAATGAAAGTCATTATTTGTACTTAAGTCAAGTACTTATTATAACAGGTGGCCCTATATTATGATAGATGGCCTTACATTATAACAGGTGGCCTTACATTATGAGAGGTGATCTTACATTATGAGAGGTAGCCTTACATTATAACAGGTGGCCTTACATTATGATAGGTGGCCTTACATTATAAGAGGTGGCCTGACATTACAAGAGGTGGCCTTAGATTATAAGAGGTGGCCTTACATTCTGAGAGGTAGCCTTATATTATGATAGGTGGCCTTACATTATAAGAGGTGGCCTTAAGTTGTGTGAGCTGGCCTTACATTACAAGAGGAGGCTTTACATTGAGAGGAGGCCTTATGTTAAGGGGGGGGGGGGCTTACATTATGAGAGGTGGCCTTACTTTATGAAAGACTGGCTCTCTTTATAAAAGGTACCCTTACATTATGAGTGGGGGCCTTGCTGATGTACTTCTGTTTGTCCTGGACGGCCATGATCTGTTTGTGGTACCAGTCGCGTGCCTGCTCCACCACCTCAAGGCCCTGGATCAACACGTCCTTCTCCTGCTCCAGCTGCTTCATCCGCTTGATCTGAGGAGAGCCAGAAAATACCAGTTATTGCACTGGATAAGCCCACATTGTCTGAGGAGAACCAGAAAATACCAGTTATTGGATAAGCTCACATTATCTACTTGATCTGATGACTGACACAAAACGTCAGTTATTCCACTGGATAAGCTCAGATTAATTACCTGGGCCTGATCTAAGGCCAGCCACAAAATACCAGTTATTGTAGTAGATAAGCCCAGATTATGCACATGTACCTGATCTAAGACCAGCCACAAAATACCAGTTATTGTAGTAGATAATCCTAGATTATACACTTGATCTAAGGCCAGCCACAAAATACCAGTTATTGTAGTAGATAATCTTAGATTATATACTTGATCTAAGGCCAGTTACAAAATATGTTATTGAACTCGATTGGTCCTAATTATGTAGTTGACCTGGCGACAGCCACAAAATACAATTTATACCACTAGATTGACCTTGGTTGATGTATTGCCAAGTCCCATCTCAGACCTCTCCCATACAGACATCCACTTCATCTGAAGACAATTATTCATTCAGGTTATCCCTGATTCATACAAGTGCTTAATTTCCAAACAATGATCCTATTAAGCTATCCTAATTAGTACGTCACATGACCTGAAGGCAAATACTAAATCAATACTGTATTATCTAAAACACTGGGTCCAAACTGCAGGGTTTTGTTATAATATGGTATCTCCGTGCCAAGAGCCATGCAAAACTAGCTTACTTGCCACGCAATAATTCATCTGCAGTACAATTGTTGCAACACAAATTTTCTGCCCCCAAAATGAGAAAACTTGTCATTACTTGATACTTTTCTTCACTTTCATTTAGACAATCAGATGTGAATTGTTTCTTACTATCATACTTTTGCTTTTATGATTGTGGCGTGACATAAATCTAATAAAAACATAGGAGTGATTTCACAAGTTCCCATGGACCAGCTTGATGTGGCAGTATTCCAGGGACTCCCCATCACAATTAGTTTGCAAGATATGTTACTGGTGAAGTTTCCAGGCTTGTCATTGGTGGATTTCATCGCATGTCTCTAACTGGCCAATCAAATGTCTTCTAACACACACATAACATCTATGTTATGTGGATCCCAAAAGTTGATGTGTGGTGAGAGGAAATCATGATTATTCTCATGCAAGTTACTGTCCAGATCTAGGCACTACATTTTAGCACCATATTTTCATAAAATTGATTTATATATATATATTCAAACAAATTTTAACACAAAATCAGACAGAGTGAAAAAAATATGGAAGAAAGTAAGAAAATGATGCAGACTGCAATGATGAAGAAGCCCACATTTAATGTATTTGATACATACAACATGCTTGTTGATCGGTGACTGCAATACATGTATCCCAATACAGATAAGACATGACATAATATTGGAACAAGCACCAAAAGTTTATTGTTGTAGTTTGATTAAAATGTTTGAATGGAACAACTTTGTAACACAGAACTAGAAGCCCATGGGCCTAATGCTCTATTGACATATAATCTTATGACCATCACTGAAAAATCATTCCATCCATGACCCTGAGAAATTAGTCAAGGTCATCCATATCATGCAACATCAAACTTTCCATGAACACACATTCCTGGTACAATTGGTCTTGTTTCCCTTATCCTTTCCCAACATATTGAATTTGGTGTCCTTTTCATAAGTGCTTAATGACCTTGAAAAATATGTCAAGGTCACAACATGTATTAAAAAATTTGAGCATTGGCTTAATGCGTATTTGGTGTAAGTTTCCTAGTTCTACCACAATTTATTACAATGGTACCTGCTCTAAAGGCCACATCTCATGAGACCACATTAGTTTTTACAACCACCCCTTCAAGACACTGGACTGTCCCTTCTTTTTTAATTTACCTGTAATTAAAGACCACCTGCCATATGTGACTACTTCTGTATGGCATTAAGGGTGGTCCTAAATAGCAGGTACTACTGTACATTATAGGCATCACAAAAAATCATATCCTGATATGCATGCCCTCTGTGACCTTGAGAAAGGATGTCAACATCACCCATATTATGCAATTATAAACTTCTATATGATACACATTTGTGGTACATTTGGTATTGATACCCCTTCTTCTCAACCGTAAAATTTAGTGTCCTTTACTATATCCTTAATGACCCCCGCAAAACATGTGAAAGTCACCCAAAATTTTACAAAATTTGATCACTGACCTAATGCACATTTGGTGTACGTTTAGAGGTCCCCTGTGAACTTTGAATCAAAATATCTAATATACCTTACTTTTAACACATACGGTCTAGTTCCACTTATTCCCACCAATGGCACCACGTTGAAGTTATGTACTTTTGCCAGTATATTCTTGTACTGGTACATTGATAGATGTGCACAAGTTCAGATGTAATGACCATAAAAAAAATCCTTTCCTGCTATGTATTCCCTCTGTGACCTTGAGAAAGTAGGTCAACATCATCCATATTATGTGACAAATATATGTGACATATAACGGAAGCACATATCAACATTCCCCATCCCCCTCCCCCTACCAGTAGCACATATTAACATTCCCCAGCCCCCACCTCTCTACTGGTAGCACATATTAACATTCCCTAGCCCCCACTTCTTTACTGGTAGCACATATTAATGTTCCCCAGCCCCCAACTCTCTACCAGTAGCATATATCAATGTTTCTCATCCCCTCCCCTCTACCAGCAGCCCATATTAGTGTTCCCCCTCCCCCTCCCCTGTGTACATCTCCAGGTTACCCAATTTTCTCAGTGTTCAACTTGATGATAGAAAGTTGGATATAAAAATGCTGTCCTAAATGTCTGTTTTCACAAATGCTCAATCACTTCTTACATTTACTGAACTTTTACTTTCACTTAACTTTTACTAATTCCCTGTTACTGGCAACCCTTACAAATGTTCAACATTTTTTTTTTGGTGAAATTCCCTCACCACTGAAATAATTTCCTCCCTGTGTGATTTTCGTAACATTCAGCACAATTTGTACTAGAAACACAATGGTTTCAAGGAATAGGGGATAACTTTGGCATTAATGATTGACAAAAGTTGCAATTCTGTCATGTGTAATATTCAACAGCATATCAAAGCAGATTGTTTACAATTCATTATTCATTTACAAAAAGTATAGTAACACCATGAATGTAGTATTAGATGATCTCCTTTGAATAAAGCTATTATAAATTTTTATTTTTTAAATTCTAAGATCCTTCCATCTTATTGCCATTTAAACTTTTATAACTTAATATATTTATTTGAAACACAAGATTATCTAATACCATGAAAAAATGTCCAATTCAAGCTTCTGCTGGATGTATTTTCCCACTGAACAACTGGCAACAAATAGGCCCGAGATGCCACCAAATATTAAAACCTAGATTTCAAAATTTTCTGGGCAGGCAACGCCCGCGAGACACATCTGTCATGCTTCGCACCTTTGGCGCTTGCAAAGCCAGTGCTCTAGAGAAGAAGCAAATTGCACCTTAACCATTAAAGTGTGGCTAGCCACTTTCATGGTTTTCTGGCCAAAATGCACAGGGCCACACCAGGTGTGGCCCTACACATTTTAAACAAAAACACAATTTTTAAGTGAGCACTTTTACGGTTAAATTCACTTCTGCTGAGCAGTAATTGCTCCATGTTTCTTGCCTGTTAAGTCAAATCCTGAGACTGCATTACATCCCAAAACATCGGGTCCATTCTCAAAAATCCCAAATTAGGATCCAGAGATCTGGGAAAATGAAAGCATTATAAAAATGCCTCACATGTGGACATGAATGATTATACACTAAAACCAATACACCACCAAACTGACAGAACATATGAAAAATTGAGGATTTTAGAGTGGACTGATGAAGATACTGGTACATGCACAGTGACAGAGAACAGACTAAGCTTAAACCAAGTTGCTGTCTTGGCACATGTACAGCTGGCCCTAGAAGTCAAAGATCATTCCATACAGGAAGTGACCTTTCCCAATTCAATGTGCTAACCTTACGCACACGTATCAACTTCTCCACTTAACCTTTTTAGACTGTTTTATGTAGAATTATACAATCGCACAGCCTACAGGTGATAATAAACACTGGCAACTCTATGAAAGCCAAACTCTCCATACTCCACACATTGTGGTTATGCAGCAGACGCTACAAATAGAGGCCCATGGGCTTTATGCTGTGCTGACCACAATCACCAAAAAAATCATTTTCTGAAATGTAGTCAACCCATGACCTTGAAAAATTAATCAAGGTTCGCCGTATTATGCAATATCAAACTTCCACACGATACACACTTGTGGTACATTTGGCATCACTCGCCTTATTCTTTATCAAGATATTGAATCAAATGTCCTTTTCGTAAGTGCTCAATGACCTCTTACTAGGGTGGTCTTACCAGACAGGTACCACTGTATATAGCCTTCACTCTTACCCAAAATCAAGGGCTGCTCCTTCTAATCACCCATGTGAATTTTGTTTATGTGGAAAGGGGCAACATAAGGGCTCCTCAAAAGAGAGCTTCTAGAAAAAGGGGACACTGTTGAAGCAGAACGCAACACATTCTTAACTCATTCCATACCAGTCCCTGATTTTTCCGTATGTTTACCTAGATTTAAGACAATAATAACATATTTAAATTCTTCATGAAAAGAGCTTTCATTCAAGTACCAACATACCTATAGTCGATGTGCAAGTCATGCTGCAGCTGCCGCAACGGCAGCTGCGCATGACTTGCCTGGCAGTGCCAGGACCACTGACCAAGGCCTGTGACCATAGTATGGCATGAGTTAACAATTGTATCCAAATTAACTCTTCAGGGCCACATGTTGCTTTTCATAGATCAATAGCTTTCTTCGGCACACTTTGGGCACAATGCACCCAAAGCACACTGCGGAAACCTATTGACTTGGACTATTACATTCTGTGTAACTTCAGGCATGTGGGTACTGGACTGAAAGGTCTTTTCACAAGGGCCATGAATCTAGCATCCTTATTGTAATTCATAACAGTTTGTGTTAAGTAGTTCGACTCGAGTCTCACTCAGCACTGAAACAGTTAAGGATGCTGTATCAAACCATCATGTTACAGCGCAGTGCGCACGTTTAATCCTCTGGCAGACCACCTTGATAAAAAAATTAACCTGCCTTGAAAGCCTTGTCAGGTAGCCAGTGCTATCTGCCCCACATTTGATCTCTATTGACGACCCATCCACTTTATGAGACCACTCTTGGACATGTCCTAGGGGTGGTCTCTATATGGAGGGCCCATTGTACAATGTACATGTGTAGTGCAAGCCACTGTCACTGTTCATATGAAAGTCATACATTTGCCATGAGAATAAATCAATTAAATGAACAGCTGGTAACACCTGTTATTGTAAGTGAAGGCAGGCACATGTTTGTGGTGGAGTATTAAGTGGATTTTGATGCTGGGTACTGGGGGTCAGGTGTGTATACACACACAGCTGTCTCCTACATCACGTCGAACCATCATTGTACCATTTTATACATGGGCGACTTGACTTACGGACATTTAGTGCTATTAAACATGACGGGTGCCTAGTTACACCTACAGTGGTTCTTGTCTCGTAAGACCACTTTAAAGTAGAGTGGTTCCCCTCTTGGATGGTCTCCCTCACCAGAGCCCATCCCTTCTGAAACACCACCAGTCCAATGCAGAAAGTTTCCATTATATCCCCCCCATCCCCACCCCTGGTCCATCCCTTTTGGGCCACATGGGGGGGGGGGGGAGCACTGTTTCATCAAATTGTGATCTTTCAAAATGGGTACTCTATAATAGGAGGTATAAACAATATGAAAATTACTTGTCAAAGTATCCTCAAAAGACTGTCATTCAAGCCAGGTGATGCCTTTCTAGAGTGCTCTTACTAGACAGGTACCACTGTATACAGTAGTCCCTCTTTTGAAAGACCCCTCTTTTAGGAGACCACCAGCCTTTTGTGATCATTTTCATGGTGCAAAAGCACCTTCTAACCATCAGACATGAGCCTGACCAAGGGAAAAATTCCCTGAAAGTATCATGTAAAGTACTCATCCTCAGTGAAAAACAACATTTGAGTGGGGGACAAACGTAACTTTCTTTACGAAGTTCAACCAGAAATCCAGGAATTTTTGTACGTCTACAACACAAAATTCCCTGAAATCCTAGAATTCCCTGAACAAGCTCATCCCTGAATCATAATTTACCTCTTTGGGAGACCTCCTGCAAAACCTGACAAGTGACCATCCAAAATGATCCCAAATGACCACTTTATCCATCCAAACATTCCCTATTTCAGACAAGTAAAAACCCACCTATTGTGTACAAGACTGGTAAAATAATTTGTCAAAACCTGTTTACAAACTCAAAATGTGTTTATAAAACAAATAAATGAGTAAACACATGGCTGCATGATGGATGGGAATTGAAAGTAGTAGTTAGCTGTTAGGCAGGTGGTGTAAGAGGTGAACCTCCTTTTGGAGACCACCTGCTTGTGACCACTAGTCTTGGATGGCACAAAGGGTGGTCTCTCGAAGGAGGGACTACTGTATGTCCCCATAATCCTCTGCCTTATGTGTTTATTGTATGTGCATCTCGCTCTCCTAGACAATGCAATACTAAAGGTAAACAAAATGCACAAGCACGCTACGAAAAGCTTTATTTGCAGGATCAACTCAGTTGGCATATTCATGTGTAAATGACCCTTGGCACACATGTGGGCACCATATTTGCTTCACAATGAAGCAACGCTGGCAAGCTGCTCTTGTCATGAAATAGTCAAAAGCCAGTGCAACCGAGTGATCATGCAGGTACAGATGCTGCGAAGACTGAATACCACCTGCTCTTTGGCAATACGAGGTGCTCTTGAAAAACCTTGCGTCCGTGTTGGCTTGGCAGGGTAAACATGATTGGTCCAGGCACGCATCAACTGTGGTAGCCAGATTACCTGAATGCTTATACATATAGATTGATCAACATTATAGGCCTGGCAATCTGTTAACAGAACAGCCACTGGCTGAAATGTGTGTTCTGGCTAAAAGATTTTGTAAACATTAGCCAAATTGGCTTCTCAAATATCAGAACTTAACTGCTGACGCACATACACGTACTCATAGTATGCACATACACGTACTCATAGTATGCACATACACGTACTCATAGTATGCACATACACGTACTCATAGTATGCACATACATGTACTCATAGTATGCACATACACGTACTCATAGTATGCACATACACGTACTCATAGTATGCACATACACATACTCATAGTATGCACATACACGTACTCATAGTATGCACATACATGTACTCATAGTACATGTATTTTACTGCTGTGAGCTGATAAGTCACCATGTACCACTGCTTTGATTTTGCCACAACACACGACCAACAGACCTCTTTCAAAACTATTTTTCTGTGCACTACTCTGTCAATTTAATACAGGAAACTGTGACCATCTTGTGCTCAGTTGATTGCTGGACATTAAATCCTCAAACTGGTCAAATGTTACATTCACCACATTGTACAGAAAGCTTCATATCAAGATCAAGTTAATGTACAATAACCAGCATGTTTCAAATTGGCAGTGACTGCATCCCAGATAAGGAGGCAAGTTCCCCTTGCATGGTATAAAGTAGACTCAATAGTGGTGCTTGCACCACTGAGGGGATGGCTGTTTTCAAACATGGTACAGTTTATGGCAGCAAATCATTGCTGCATGCTAGAAATTTACCCCTCTAATAAGGTCACATTTCCAGTGCGTCTGGGATGGTCTCAGTAGAATGAGGATTACTTAAAATCCAGCACCCAGAAGCTAATTTAAAGCTTAAAAAATTCAGTGATTGTGAAGACACTGAATTTTACACATGTGGCTGTGTCAACTTGAGAAATGGGTCAAGGTCACTCATGTTCTAACTTAACCTTGGCCCTATAGAGGACTATAATCGTGTACAATATAAAACCCATAAATGAAAAAGTTTATAAATTATTGTGCGGACACTCAATTTCACAAAAGTGGCTGTGTGACACTGGGAATTGGGTCAAGGTCATGCATGTTTAAACTTCACCTTGGTCAGATAGAAAACTACGATGATGTGCAATATGAAAGCTCTAGCTCAAAAACTTTTTGAGTTATCATAAGGAAATCACGCCGACACCATACTCACTAATGTGGCTCTGTGCCCTTCAGAATTGGGTCAAGGTCATCCATCTTCCAACTTGACTTAGCCCTTAGAGGGGGCTATAATCTTGTGCAATATCAAAGCCCTATCTCAGAAACTTCTCAAGTCATCATGCGGACACCAAATTCACTGTAGCTCTGTGACCTTGGAAATTGAGTCAAGGTCACCAAACTTTTAAGTTGACCTAGCCCTTAAAGAGGACAATAATCCTGTACAGTATGAAAGCCCTTGCCAAAAAACTTCTTAAGTTATTATTATGCAGACACCAAATTTACTAATGTGGCTCTATGACTTTGGGAAATCGGTCAAGGTCACCCATCTTTGAACTTATCCTAGCCCTTATAGAGGACTAAAATCCTGTGCAATATGAAATCCTTACCTCAAAAACTTCTGAAGTTACCCTGTGGAAACGATCTGCACAGACACATGGAACTTGCAATCACTATATCAGACTCGCCTTCAGCGGTCCCCTGATAACTCTTGGAACAGCCAAGTCAGAACCCCCCTGCCCCCCTGTACGCACAACTCCTGGTACAGCCAAGTTACCCATGCCCAATATTTATAGCTCTTGGAACAGCTTTTATATTTCTGAACTTACTGTGTGCTCCCTCCCCCAGTATTGATAACTTTTGGAACAGCTCTTATGTTCTTGAACTCACTGTGTCTGGTGTCAAATTCATCTTCTTGTCCTTTATGTCAGCAATATATCCACAATTTTGCCATGCCTTCAATTAGACATCTGGAGCTATCTATGGTATCTTAAAAATCCTCATACATTGCGCAAGGACTTTATCATTACTGACTCTACAATGTTGTATGTGCTACCCACAATCTACGCAAGAGTACTCCAAGAGCCTGCCACTCCTGTCATGCCATTCACAAGGTCAAAGTGCAGACATTGTATCAATAAGACAGTACTCTCATCAAATTGTCTACTTCCTTTGTTAAGTTATTAAATGTGGCAGACAGGGTCAAAGGTCAATGCAGATAGTTGCAGTTTGGTGCATTTGCTGGGCCAAGCTGAATCATTTGAGTTGTTTTATCAATAACCTGTTTACCTACGCTCATTTATCTGTACAGAGAGTCACAGCAGCAAACCAGGCCCTGACAGTCTCTCATGGCTCTCTGGTCAGCATGAACAAAAGTACAGGGAAACATGGAGCAGATTGGGACATAGGGTATATTGAGACACCCCCTCTGTCTTAAAATATCAAAACTTGCATGACAGATGCAAATAACTACATGAATGTCTACCTGAATCTGATCTTGAAATGGATGAGAATAGACATAAATAACACGAGTGCACTAAAGTAAGACAAGCTTTAAAAAAAAAAAAATGAAGTCATGTTTGAAATCATCCAATCTTGAAAATGATGCTATTTTACACATTTAGAACACATGTCTCCATGTTTTGCTTTTTGTTTTTTTTTTTCGATGAAGATTCTCTTCATAATATCGGAGGTATCTGAATTTTGTCTGAAAAGATACAATCTTGTTCCCTGGGGAGTCATACATAAAGAAAATTATCAGATAAATGCAGGATATAAACAATAGCTTTACTTACTTTTAACAAGTTGAGTTACATGTTGGGTGAGTGCACAGTCCATATCTGGATAACCTATATACAGTTGAGTCTCCAATTAACCCCATCTCCATAGAAAGACTGTTTCTATTTTAAGACCACAAATCTACACTCCCACTTTAGTTTATCCTTTGTTAAATTCTATCCCCAATTAAGACCACTACCCTATAAAGACCACATTTTCCCAGTCCTTTAAAAGGTCTTGATAGGGAGATTCCACTGGACATTCCTACAAAATAAGTTCCAATCTATGCTGAATCAAGCTTAAGCTTCGTCTTGAACAGAAATAAGATGAAGAAAGCTGAGCCCGTCTTATCTCTCAGAATTGATAGTATATGGATATGTGTGCACAGATACATAACCTACTGACCTAGTTCTACTAAGATCCCCTCCAAGTTTGGAGGGGAATTGGCATGTGGTTATGAAGAATATTATATAAACATACATGTACAATGGTATTCCTATATTCAGCCTGTTAAATATGTGTTCTTATTGATCAATACAAAAAGTTTCAAAAAATCTTGGATATCAGGAAATGATAGTAGCATCATTAAATGTCTTCAGATAATGAATGTGGTCTCTGAGAAAAAGCTGGCAATTGCAAAATGTCACAAAACATTACATTTCAAAAAAAATACAAAAAAGACAATGAAAAACAAAACAGAAAACATGCCCCCTCCCCCCCTCCAAAAAAACTTGAGAACTAAAGTAAGATCTACATAGTCTAGGTGTACTCATATGCGTCACTATACAACTTCCTGAGAGAAGAAAGTGAAATTAGCAAAGAAGATTTGCTTCAAAGCAAATCTGTCTGTGTGCCTTCAAAAGTTGTAAATATTAAATGCAAAAACTTCTGTCCTTTGGAACTTTACATTCCATTAAGCTTATGGCTGTGTGAAAATTTCAAAGTCCAAATGACCTTGACCTTTGACCTTTAGAGGTCACACATAAATCACAAAAGATGTACCGTGTTACAATACCTACAATTTAAGCCCAACATGAACCGACTCAGACGAAAATCAACCAAGTTATGGCTAGATGAAACTTTCAAAGGGCTAAATGGCCTGACCATTGACCTCTAGGGGTTCATGTTAATTACAAAAATGTGGACTGTTGCAATACCTACCATTTGTGTCAAACATGATTAGAATTCGATGGAAATTGGCTGAGTTATCACTGGATGAAATTTTCAAAGGTCAAATTGACCTTGACCTTTGACCTTTAGAGATCACATGTAAATTACAAAAATATGCAATGTTACAATAGCTACAATGTGAGTCAAACATGAACAACATTGGATACAATTGACCAGTTATGGCTAGATGAAAAATTCAAAGGTCCAAATGACCTTGATCTTTGATCCTCAGAGGTCACATGTAAATTACAAATGTGCAATGTTACAATAGCTACAATTTAGAGTCCAACATGATAAAAATTAACCAACTTCTAACTACATGAAAATTTCAATGGTTCAAATGACCTTGACCTTTGAAGGTCACGTGTAAATAACAAAAATGTGCAATGTTACAATATCTACAATTTGAGCCTCACATGATAAAAATTGACCGTATTATCGCAAGAAGAAAATTTCAAAGGTGCAAATGACCTTGACCTTTAGAGATCACATGTAAATTACAAAAATGTGTAGGAATTGAAGTTGGATTGGTTACCTGTACCCATAACAGTTTTGGCAATATTCAAGATTTAGATTTTCAAATGGCCCTGATTTGCACAATGTTCAAAACTGTTGAGCCTCTTTACAAAAACTCAAGACTTCATGTATGGAAGTATAATCATGCCAAGTTTGAAGTTTCTATGTACATGTATAATACTTTTCAGAGAGAGAGAGAGAGAGAGAGAGAGAGAGAGGTATGCAAAGCATTGACTGATT
This sequence comes from Hermodice carunculata, assembly GCA_964020975.1. Lineage (NCBI taxonomy): Eukaryota > Metazoa > Annelida > Polychaeta > Eunicida > Amphinomidae > Hermodice > Hermodice carunculata. Next base: position 937,839 of record CAXHWN010000937.1, on the reverse strand, counting down.
GAATCATGTTTGCACATACATGGGTCCTGTAACCTTGAAAATAGTGGCAAGGTCACCAAAATAATTGCCTCCAAAGCAGACCCCAGCTGGGTATTTTGTCTACTCCGCAAGTGTAGTGACATGGAACTTGGTCTGCTCTGCAGGCAACCAAAATAAAAAGAATTCAAAAACCGTGTCAAGGTACAAATTAGGTAAATTTAAGTGTCAGGTGGCCAGTAAGTGTCAAGATATTGTGTTCACAATAAACAAATGGTGGACAGACAGAATCATGAATGGTATGGACCCACAACCCAAAAACATATTGGGTTCTTCTGAGGGGATGGACCCATAAAAATACCAATAAAGTAGTCAAACCTAAAATCACACTCTTGGTCTGTTAGCTTGAACTCTTTCCTGGTCATAATAAGACTTGAGTCAACATCTTTCCTGGACATGGCTTTACTTCCATGCACCCACCCTTTGCCAAGGAAAGCTATTGACCTGAAGCGTGCCATCATGATAAGCCTTATTTACAATTCTCACCATCCCCCCCCCCCCCCCCCCCCCGCCAAAAAAAAAAAAAATTTGTTAACATGAAGTTTTAGTAAAAAGCATCAAAGTAGACCACCATCTACATCTGAGCATTTCAGGCAGCAATGGGTGAAAGACATCACTCAGTTAATCTTAAGTGTTTTTTTTTTTTTTGACTGGGTACATCAGCTGTGCACCACTGAACTGTTAGGCCTCAATGTCATGGGTTGATAGACACACTTGCCTTAATTGTCTTAAATACTAAAATTTATGTTCTGTTTATCTACCTTACCATAACACATGGTCAACCCCTCTGTAAATTGACCTACTGAACACCAAGGAATGTCTTTGGCTATCTTTAACATGTATATGATACATATCTTTTCTCTCAGCCAGCAGGGTAGTACGATCTTCTGGTACCTAAGGCTTCCCTGGAGTGTACTCTTTGGAGTAGTACTTATGTTACAGTAACCAGGTGGTGGTTACTCTATCTGTGACATTATCATGCTCATGAGATGTCCTGTTAAACTGAGCTTGATTGACGGTTGGACTGATAGTCCTAGCACCTTCTTGACATACTCCATTTGTGAGGTCTGCTTAATTAATGTCAGTTAACAATGTTACTCCCCACTATGTAAGCAGTGGTTTACAGTGTTCCAACTGCCACTGGCAAGAATCGTTGGTGATTTGAAGCTGGTTTGGCTGTTTCTCTTGTTAGGGGTTTATCTGTGCAATGGTCTAATCTAGTCTTTACTGTTAATCTTAAGTCCAAATATAACTTATTTTACTCCTGTCCATGCTAGCATAAAAGTTTTATTGGGCCCAGTTACCACTTGTATAAAAACCCGCCGGTACTTTCATACCTGTATCCACTATTAGGGCAACCTTCTCCACTAAGCTTCGTCTTTGACGCAGTGGGGCACTTGGCACTTAGCCTATTGCTGACCCGGCCTTAATGCATTGCCTCAGGGCGACTTCAGTGTCTGATTCAAAATCCCAATTCTGGGGCCTACAACTGGTAACTGTTTGTTGTTGTATTTACATTTTCAGGTAATGCTCACTCTGGAAAAGTCCCATTATATATTGTACATAACATTCAATTGACAAATTAAACTTCCCTTAACACTAATTGCACATATATTTTGGATGCTACCTCTTCGAAATATCCAATCAACTTGGCTGCCATTTTGAAAATAGTGAATACCCCACCCAGTGCCAATGGTTTGTAAATCAACATTGGGACTACCTTGCCAAGTTTGGGTGGGAAGAGGGTTATAATATATGAAACCCAAAGTATATATTTTGCAATTATTTCAGAGCATCAATGATACCGTATTCATCCTAATTGTAGCACATGCCCTAATAAAAGCACGCCCCCACTTTCAATCCAAGTGGTCTAGTATCAAAATCAAGATTTTTCCTGTAATTTAGCAAAGATGATACTTCCAAATGAAAAATTAAATGTCACCGCAGTATATCAATGTTTATCTAACACCTAAATGAACTGTACAGCCTTCAAAACCTTCAATCAAGAAAAGTACTTATTCCATAGTCCACGTAAACACTGCAAGATCTGGCAAATCTTTGTATTGGCATGGCATGCTACTATTAGGATGAATACAGTACACATGCTGTGGCCGAGATTCACTTTGATATCCAAATCAAGTGTACTTTTGTGAGACAGTCCCAACCTCCATTTCGACACTAGGCAAATCAAGGTAATATGTTTGCCTTCAGATGCTAAGCTATCAACAATCTACATGTCTACTGCATCAGACATAGTAAAGTGTCCTTTTTCCAATATGTTGAAGTTTGCCCATGGGACCCAGTGCATATAATGTACCGTAAATTGCTTTATTTTCATGTGTATCAATTTTCACGTCTTTTTGTATTTTTGACATTTCACTATTGTTTTGATTTCACGGTTTTGGGCATAATTCCTATTCAAACAATGTTAAAATACTATTTCGCTGTGTTTTAATTTTCACGGTTTTGTGCCACCAGCGATAGCGAAAATAAGAGAACAGCAAAATTAAATCAATTTATAGTAGTCCCTTTGGTTGCCATACAAGCACTGCCATGTGTTAGAGTTTGGTCCATAAATTGTCTTCCTCTATTTTTTTTTAAACTCTCTGGCTGGTATCTCCACCATGTTTAACAGTCCATTTTCAACAATCCCCCAAGGTATATTTGACAAGGCAGACAGGTTGCTCAAGTCTTGTGTGCCAAGCGCATGGTCATGTTTTATAGCAAACCTTCCCATATTTGTAAATGATTCTGGTTAAAAAAAAAAACAAAAACAAAAACAAAAAAACGCACTAAAATGGATGACTGTCTGTCTTGTTTCTGACCAAAAGCACGCTGCAAAGAATTTTATGTCACATGTTGTGTGTAATACATATAATTAAGGTCTTGCCATAAATGCAGGTTTATGGCAAAATTGAACTTTGACAACTGTAAGCAGTCTTTGGCAGCAAGGGATCTCTCCTGACATGGACATTGGAAACACTAGTCTAACTTGTCCTCTTTGACCGAGACTCAGTGAAAAGTCTTGCTCGACAAAGGCTGAGTGCTAACAACAGCTTAACTTGATATAGGTTCAGTGCTTAAGCAGTTTAACTTAATATGGGTTGAGTGCTTAAAATAGCCTATCGAGGGTAGAACAGACCCCAGTATACCACGTGGTTTAATGGGGGGTGCCATGGGCTAGGGTTGACTCAAACACGCCTTCGACTGGTCTTTATGTTTTGTTCTATTATCAAAAGCTATGCTAAACTGTGTGAAGCCCAGTACCCCCTTTCAGCACACCAGGGGTACTGGGGCCTTTAACCTGATATGGGTTGATGATAGCTTAACAACTTGATATGGGTTGGGTGCTTAAAACTGCTTAACTTGGCATGGGCTGGATAGCTTAACTTGGCACGGGTTGGGTGCTCATAACAGCTGAACTTGTTAAATGGGTTGAGTGCTAACAATAACTTCACTTACCTTAAGTGTTTACAACAGCTGAACTTGGCAAGAATTGGGTGCTTACAATAGCTGAGTCATCATAGGTTGGGTGCTTATATTGGCATAAGCTGGGTGTTTACAACAGCTTAACTTGGCATAAGCTGGATGTTTGCAACAGCTTAACTTGGCATAAGCTGGATGTTTGCAACAGCTTAACTTGGCATAAGCTGGCTGTTTACAACAGCTTAACTTGGCATGGGTTGAGCACTAATATGATATTTGTTTTTTCTTACAATTTCTATTTTTATATGTCACGGAGTCTGCTAGACAGTTTAGGTGTCAATTTTCATACTTTGCAGTGATTTTCATCTCTAAAAGTACAGGGAACCATCCCTGAGCACTATTATAATGTTTCAACAAGCAGTCTGTTGACACTTTTATATTTTTCAAATTATTTTCAAGTTCTTGCTGATACAATGTAAATCTATATTTCTGGAGTTTTTTTCTTATTGTAACTACTGACAAAAAAAATCTTAATATAGGGGTCAACTGGGGATCCTAATAATTACAAAAAGTATATACTCTGGCAAAAGTACATTAAAAACCCTTGAAAGACCACGTCTGTGGAAGACCAAATTGAGCTTTCTCAAGAGAGGAGGGTTTTCACAGGAGGTATAAATAAGACTAGAGATACGAAGTAAAGTATCCTGAACTAGAAGCTGATCAGTGACTGAAAACCACTTTGCAAGGATGGACAGACAGACGGATGGATGCGTAGATGATGGCAAGATCTCTCTGGTAGGTCAAGGTTACTTCTGTTTGACCTAATGACAAAGCTTTGGTGCAAATGCAATGAGCAGAGATATCATGGCAAGGTCATTTTTCTTCAATGCAACACCTTGACCTAAATATGTGACCCAGTGACCTAGTTTTCACTAGATGTCTGAGGCATCCTTGGGACCCACTGTCATAAATAATTGGTGCAGCTACAATGAGTAATTTGATATTTGAAGAAATCATATTACCACCATTTTTCTTCAATACAGCACTGTGACCTAAATATGTGACCCAGTGACCTAGTTTTCAATAGGCATCTGAGGCATCCTTAGGACCAACTGTCATAAGTAATTGATGAAGCTATATTCAATGTTTTTTTTTTATATTGTGTTTATGCAGTTTTTTCTTTGATGTAGTACTGTGACCTAAATGTGACCTACTTTTTGATAGGCAGCTGAAGCACCTCAATGGCCCCCTGTGATAAAAATTTGGTCTCTGTAAAGTGAGTATATCTGAAAGTATGATGCATTAAGGCATGGACAGACGCGTATGTGACGTCAATACCCCTCAGGTCTAAAGGCCAAGGGGATAAAAAGTGATATTTCAAGACAGGCGGTCTCTTAAGACTTAAGCAACTGTATGTGTAAAATTGAAAATAATGTAATGTGTATGACAGCTAGTGACTTGCTATATGTTTCGGTTAACTTTTCCACTGGCAAGTTTTGACTGAACCAACAGCTTTCCTTGGCATGACAATGTGGCCAAAGTGCATTCAGGAAAGTTGTTGACTTGAAGCTGTCCTCATGATCTCTGTAACTTCATGCATGCTGGTGCTCGAATGAAAGGTTAATGTACAAAGAGCATCAATGTGCTATTGTCATGTCAATGCAGGACACAGTGAATCTTATGGTAATCAGCTGTCAGCCTGTAGAACATGTATGCTTTAGTCTTGTTTCACTGAAAATGTATTGCTACCACAGGTCTATAGTGACACTGATGTAGGGCCCCATCAAGACGCTGACACATTCCGTGATGTACTGCCTTGGGTCATACACCTGGGCAGGAGTTGTAGGTGAGCATAAACAAACCATATACATGTAATGGGTCAGGGGCTGGTCTCTTGCTACAGCATGCACTGTCAGGCAGCTGGCATGTGTATAAACATCATTAAATACACATCACTTCTCACCATACAGCCTCCGACTGCAATAAATTTGTATACATGCATACTACAAACAAGCTACCTCCAGCTTTTTTCACTCCTTCCCCCCACAGACATACACTTGTTTCAGTGAAGTTACCTGTCTCTGTTAGGGGAACTCCAGGATAGGTGCTTTTTGTATCCTTTCATCAGTTTTATTTTCACAATGCTCCAAGTGTATATTGAAAGATTTTACTGAAAATTAGCACAAAGGAACTTCAAGCTTGCCAAAAACAAGCATATTGAATGAAAACCACTTGTGCGCAATAGTACATGACCTAAATTTGATACTGAGGTGCCAAGCCTAAGTAATTCGTTGATGATTATGGTGACTTTTTTTTTTTGCCCTGGTTCTGTCAATTGATGGCTAAATGCTTGCTTTATAAGTGCATCGTGTGTAATTATTTTTACTGGTATTATCATTGTTCTTGCGAGTCTTAAGTCTAAAGCCTATAGTGCACACATTTTTTTTCAAAACTAAAACTACAATGGCTTTTTTTTAAAGCAATTAATACCAAAATTTGTCCAGAAAAGCATGAAACAATGAATTTTGTACGGCAAACATCCACATGCTGCAGATGTACAGTAAATGAACACTAGCATACACATCAATGCATCTTGTGGTTCAAAGCACAACACCCAAAGCACACAACATTAAAAGTCACTAAATCAGCTACGTATACACTTCACTCTTTCAGTTTGCTGTAACTCTTTCATCGCCAGTTTTGACAAAAGTTAATATGCTCTGGATTATCATAATGAAGCTGAAAAAATATTCTTTGCAAACTCAGCTTTTACTCAAGCACCTGCACCCTTATCCTTGTGGAGACCATAAAAACTGCCCAGGTCAACAACTTTCCTTTCTTTCAGTGCATTACACTCAAGGTGTGCTAAGGAAAGTTGTTGACTCAGTTAAAACGTGGCACTGAAAGAGTTAAGGGACAACATCAAAGGTTCAGGTACAGCAAGGGTGAACACTTTTGTAATCCACAAACTGATCTCAATATATTCATGCATGTTTTCATTTTCTGCTATTTCACTTCATAAAAAAAAAAAAATGACAAGTAAGCTGACAGGCCAAGCTCTTAAGACCTAAAAAAGTGTCACAATTTTCACAAGCATTACTCACTTACAATTTAGATTCTCCCACTTATAACCATGATAACAGCGCTGAAAATAGTGTTCAAAGAATTGTTAACCCTTGGCCACAAACAACCTCTTTTTCTTCACTTATGTCATACTGCTACACAGCTTCAGTTTAACTTCTTTTTTTTCAGTCTAGAGTCCTTACGACACCTGAAGCATGACTTGTCAGGCAATGCAAAAACCAGCATTACCACCACATATAGTATAGAATCAGTTGAGTACAAGACCCATAGTACCATTTAGGTACTAAATTAGACCTGACCATGCCAACCCCCCCCCCCCCCCCCCCCAAATGAGGACTGCAATGGTCCTGTGCTCAGGTGATCTTACATGCACAGACTGAAGTGGTCCTGTGAACTTCAGAATGATACCAAAGCCCCCTTTGTTTAATACCATCATCACTGCTGCTAACATATAGATATACCCTTACTGATTTTTGCCAATTTTGATAATTTGTTAAAAATCACAACATGACAGCACCACAGTGTAGTGAATATAGTTCGTGGAGATCTAGTATATGTACATCTCCAACAAGTCTGGAGAGGAGCAAGCTTAACGTTTGGAAGAAAAAGTCAAAACAAGTGAAAACACACAAAAATTCTTTAAAAGGAGACAATAATAATCAAAGCACCACCTGTTGAACACCTTAAGGTCTGAAAGTCCCCAGAAGTGTCTCTATGCAATTTCAAAGCAATTGACAAAGCTGTCTTGGAGAAGAGTTTTAAAGATTTTCCCAAAAAGTGCACCCAAAATTTCATAAGAGAATCCAAAAATCACTGGCGCATGACCATTAAACACTATTGGTAGATACCCACCCAGGGTACATCCACATCATGTTTGAAGATGATCTGGATAGCGGTTTTGGACAAGTCAAAAATGTAATTGTGAATGTAGGATAACAGATGATGGAACCTCCCAAAAGCTCAGCTGACTGACAAGTCAGTTGAGCTAAAAATAATAATTTACAAAAAAAAAAATTATTAAAAAAAGGAAACTCCATAACAAAATATTACTGATCAAAGACAGCCAATTTTCAATGTGGATATGGTTTATCCCAATGCACATCCCTGAAAAAGAAAATTGCTGAAGCTGTCAGGTCAATCCCCCTCGAGGCATGACACCAGCACAATTCCCTTGCGCATCACTAGATGGCCTCCCAATAAATACTTATAAAATAGACACTTGGTTCATTCTCAGAAACATAACTGATAAAAATTTCTTGAAGCTGCAGTCATTCCTCCTAGAGATACTGTGGTAATGTTATCAGGATGGATGGACGGACATGCACACTGGTGGATGACATGGGATGATGATGATACCCTCTGGTACTTTTATGTGCTGATGGTCAAAAAAAGGTTTGACTCCAAATCCCCAATGTCAATTTTCTATAAATCTCCATGGTATAAAATCTGTAAAACTGCAGTTCCAAACTTTGACATAAGAGACGCAGTGATCAAACTGTCATCTTGATCATGCAGCTGAAATCGAAGCACTGCACTCTTGCATAAAAAAAAGGGGTTTGCAAAAGTAAAAGCAAGCCAAAAGAAATACGTGGCATATTTTGCGCAATAAAACAAAAAGTCACTTCTACATTCCGAGGGTACTGTGGTAATTTCAACATACATGATATAGGTGTGGGTGCAGGAAAACTGTACAATGAATAATATGCACCTACTGTCTAACAAGCACAAATAAATAAGGATACAGGACTGTGTAACACTGCCTTGGGTTATCCATAAAATCTCTTACCTGCTATCTTGGTGGAAACAATGAAAGGGAAAAAAATTACAGGAAACATGAGATGAAATGCAATCATTTACTTGTCTCTTATGCCGTGACTTGATTTTGAGCAACATCTGACACTATCATATATCTGAAGAACAGTCTGCATGCACCACTGTCTCATCAAAGCATGCCTGTATTATTCTATGGATACTCTCTACACAAAGACAGGCTTCCATGTGGGTGTGATCAAAATGGAAAAAGGAATATTCCTTCAAAGCAAATGTGTGATGAGACGGGGATTACACAAAACTGTTAATGAAAGAAATATGATAATTGTGAAAAATGCCAAATTGCCCCCCAAAATTGGATACGTTACACACTGAAAATTTGTTAGTCTTTTGAAACATGTTAAAAGCTTTATCTTAATAGCAGCCACAGGCAACTCTGAGGAAAAATGGAACAATGGCCTGCTCGTAAATGGTGGCAGGGTTAGTAGCAATTATTATCACTACGGCTTTGTGTCTCGTTGTACCCAGCAGCGACACTAATGAAGACGCTGGATCTTCCTCACATGCTTTCCTTTTGAAGAAATACAAGCACTTACATAAAAACCAACATGCCTTAATATGAATGGCATGGATAACAAATGAAAAGCCTCACATGATGTTGAGCTAATTGCAGTAGAGAACGTAATGGATCTCGAGGGGCTATTTTTTATAACACATTTTAATACACTGCATGCTGGCATTTTTACTTTGACTGTCAAAACAGATTGAATCAGAAGCATCTCAGAACTATTTTATGCAAGGAGTTTGGAATCATGACATCATCGGTGTGATGTGCAACAATGTCTGTAACAATGCTTCTGGCAGACAGAATGGCTAGCATGACTTGTGTCCTTCCACACATAAATCTTTAAATGACTCTGTCAATTCAGGGGGAATCATTAACACTCTGCTAATAGGACCCATCTAAGTTATTAGTACAGTTTCTTCCACAAGGTGTCACCTGAAGCATGACCCAGTGAAAATGTAACACGATGGGACTAGGGCAGGGTGGTTCTTGGCTGGGAAAATATAAAAAAATGTTTGATGGTATACATGTGTAAATCAGAAATACACCCTACTTATTACCATTGTGGACAAGGGTTTCATGTTTCAAATCTTTTGTATATTTTGACATGGTAAAACAGGCAGTGACTTTGTTAATGCAGAATACTCCATTCATTGCGATGGCACCAAATGGCTGCCTGGCAAACTATGTCCCATCTCACTCTGCTTGACTGCACTTGCACTAGGCAGTGATACAAGTGACACCTGGTGGTGAGGGCTGTACTAGTATATCGGATTAGTGCTCTTGGAATAAGAATGAGCCAACAACTTAACCTGGTCCAGGTTTGGCTCTAAGTCTACAACACTTGACAAAGATAGATGAAGTATGCTCAGCTAAGACACTTATGTAAGTATCCTATGATAATCGCTCATTCGAAATGTTTCCTACTGTTGAGAAATGGATATAAAATCGTTAACATACATGCCAGATTTATGACACCTGGTAAAACTGCTAAGACAGCTTTCTCTTCCAATTTACATTGACCAGTCCCTTTTGAGTCAAAACAGTTTATATGAAAACTATATAGTCAGTACTCGACACCAAATCATCTGCACAACGCGTGCATAAAACACACATTGACCACTGAGACTGGGATCTTCCACACCCTACCTTACCATGTTATAGTCAATGCCATTGGCCAGGGTGTGCCTCCTTGGCTCCTTTCTCCTAACTGCCCTCCTATTGGCTGCTGGTCCAACAGGTTCCTCATTGTGTCCAAAGTCTGCATGCTCGTTGCCCCCTAAAATCACAAAATGCAGGTATTTGTATGCAAGGTTAAAATGACACTTACCTCTCTGCTAGAAACACTATTTTCATTGTATATCATGTGCAATCTTCATGAATTGTTATGAAGCTTCTGTCAGAGTACATCATCACTTTATTACATTGGTTTCAATTTGAGTAAAATTATCCTTATTATTATGAACACTAAAACAAGACACATCTCCTTTGATGACTCTTCATGTATTTGGTCTTCTGTGTGGAGCTAGTCTTCACACAATACATATATACTGGGTAGCTCTGTGTACAAACAGTAGACATTTTCAGTTGCTTTCACAGGTATATTCTTCTCTCTGACTTTACCATGTTTATGGTGATCCAAAAGCCTCTTCCTGCTAAAACATAAACAAACATTACAAAAATATATGCATTTCACTGCTACTCTAGCACTGTTAAACATTATGCCTAATTTTTGCATCTTGAAGTTATACATGTACTGCGCATCCCTAAATATCAACAGGGGTGCTTTTGGTTGTTTTGCTCAGTGCATGCTGATTGCTATTCATAAAATTTCACTGCAGTCCAAAACTTGCTCAATACTCACTGGCAGTGGAACATTATCAAAGAGAAGTAGTGTGATTCCTGATTTGGGAGACCATCTCTTAGGCTGGGCCAAAAAGATGTCATATGAGGCAACTGGTCTCTCAATGGCGGTCAAACAACAAGGAAATCACAGCACTAGAAACCTGATACATGATGTGGTCTTAAAAGGCTGCTGTCCTCTCAATGCAGTGGTCTGTCAAAGTAGAGACTGCTGTAATGGCAAATATTTCCCCCAGTGTTTGCTGAACATGACACTACAAGTCCTGGGCCAAAAAGATGTCATATGAGGCAACTGGTCTCTCAATGGCGGTCAAACAACAAGGAAATCACAGCACTAGAAACCTGATACATGATGTGGTCTTAAAAGGCTGCTGTCCTCTCAATGCAGTGGTCTGTCAAAGTAGAGACTGCTGTAATGGCAAATATTTCCCCCAGTGTTTGCTGAACATGACACTACAAGTCCTTAACTATAACCTTATCAAATTAACATCTTGAAGTTGTACATGTGAAGATTGCTTGCAAAGCAGACCAAGTTCCGTGTTACTACACTTGATTTGCCCTTCTTCGACAGGATTTTATTCATAGTAAGGGAAACAAAACTATACTGAGACTCTCCTCCCTAAGACTGAGCCACCAACCAGGAAGTTCACCATGATTGCCTAGATCATAAGCAGCCCCTGGTCCCAAGTGTACTGAAGCTTGTTACCATAGTAACCATACTCAGCCAATTGGAAACTGAGTCACTTTTCCAAAGCTAAAACAGTGACTTGTCAAAGAGGGGCAGACCCCAGCGGAGTAGAAAAAGTATGCAGCTTCAGGTCTCCTTTGGAGGCAAATGTCAAGATTCTTAGGGCTGATATGATTGTCTGTTGCCACATGCTGTGTCATATGATCTCAGAATGTACACACATAGCTTCACCACAAACTTGATGGATTCCTCTCTGGGTACCTCCACTGAGAGGGACACTCAACTCCAAAAGCAGTGGGACATCTGTTGTTGTAACCATATACTTGTGCCCTACTAGTGATACCTGCCATTTAAGACCATCCCTTCGGCCAGCCAAAATGGGTCAAATATATAAGAGGTGGTCTTAAATTGGAGGTAAATTTACAAAGGAATCTAGACTGTTGTACCATTAGAAGTGTGCCACAAAAGGCATATGGTCTCTCATGGCAGTGGTCTCAAATTGCAGGTCCCACTGTCTATTCGCAAACTTTTAGAGCTGATTTTTTTCCCCTGCTGATTAAAGGTGTTGCTCTTGTATAGGCTTGTGCTCCTCCATCATGTACACTATCATGTGCACACAATGCACGTGTCTGACTTTCCAGAGTATGCATGTCATTGATGGTATCCCTGTCAAAGGTGGTGTCAGTCAAATAATTCAGAGTTGGCTTTATGGACTACAGTGGAACCTGTCTTAAAAGGCCCATCCATAGGATCACCAAATGGTGCACTAATGGTCTTTTAAAACAAGTGGTCTTTCATTGGAGTTGTATACATGAAAAATCCTGAAGGTGTGGTCTTTCAAGGTGAAGCGGCCTCTCATCAGGGTGGTCTTTCAAGGGAGGAGCCACTATAGAACAGTACAATATATTTACATCTAAATTCAATTCCCAGTTGTCAGGAATTTCCCAGTGGCTCCCCCTCTTACATGACCACCCCAAATGCACCAGAAATGTGGCCTTATTGGGGCATGGTCTCCCTAAGAGGTAAAATATCATGAAAATGTCATGTCTGCTGGACAGAGATGTGGCTTCTCTCAAGGGGGTGAACTCTCTTCAGCCAGGCCTAGCAAGAAGGGACCATTGTTACTGACAGTTGCACATTTAACCCTTTCTCCCCTTAAGCCGACCAAAGCTGGCTGGTGGTCAAATGACATCTGCTTCAGTATGTCAACTTATTTCAAAAGTAATGAAAAACAATTTGAGAACTGCAGGGGACACCTATCAAGATCACATACCCCAGGTCAACAGCTTTCCTTGACATGGGGTGGGCACTTAGTGTCCAACCCATGTCAAAGAAAGCTGTTGATTAAGTCTAAATTGAAGGGGAAAAGGGTTTAAGTCCTAGTAAAATTGGCTTTTACCTAGTTATAACCAGCCTGGCCTAAGTCATTGGTTTTTGCATTGCCCAGCTTTTCCTGCTCTGGGTGCTGGTGGCAACCTGTCCATCTATGTATACAATGCCCTCCACATCAAGATTAGCTCAGGTAATGCTATCAATTAGCAAATAAGCCAGTGGCTAAAAAAAACTGTAATTTGGCCAACAAAAGTTTGTAAGCTTTAGCCAAATTTGCTAAGGATATTTCATCACATATTCAACTTTTTGAGGTAAATACATGTACGGTACATGTATATTCTTGGTATTTTATTGAACTATCTAAAATTTTCAGCATAATTTAAAAATGCAAATTTTGCTCACAGTTTTGGCAAACATGATCAGCATTTGGGTACAGAAGTTAAAGTAACTCAGGCCAAATGGGCTACAATTGTAAACCTCCTAGTGGTAATTCAGATGAGATCTGTGTCTCACTGTTTCATGTTTTCACTGAGGCTATATAGAACTAGAAACAACTTGCCAGTCTGTTGTTTGTTATGTCAGCACGCTCACATTGTTCGTGGACATTGTTTGTCTGGTATTGTCACAATAATGTCATTAACAAGAGCTGTGCAACAATGTGACCGCGTTTCTCATGAAGCACGCCTCCATAGTTATATCAAATTGTTTGGAAAACATGCCACCTGAAAAGAAATAGCAAGTTTGTTTTGTAATTCAAATATACGGCTGCTACAAACGAAAATATGAGCTGACACATTTTTTTTCTGAAACTACATTTTTACTTTCCAACTAAAGTGCACTGGGTCTGGAAGATGGTGACTGAGATGGCCTTTCATGGATACACACTGATACACAATGGATCCACACGGATACACAATGGATACACACGGATACACAATCAGATGGCCTCTCATGGATATACACTGATACACAATGGATACACCATGAGATGGCCCCTCAGGGATACACACTGATAATACAATAATCCTGGAATAAACACCAAATAATTCCTATATTCTTCTTCTGTAACAAAACACAAGGAACCACATACTGCATAATCTAAAATCATTTGTATTCCCATGTATTTTACATGTTTATTTGATCCTAAAATAGAATTTCATGCATTTTACTTTCTCAGATCGACCAGTGAGCATTGCATTCAATATCTATACATAGAAAGTACTTCCTGAGGTACATGCATATGTTGCCAAAGGGACCACGTTGAGAAAACATCAGGAATATTTGTTTCTTCTGGAAAATTTACGATTATGCAGTAAACGTGTACCTTGTGTTGAAAAATGACTTTAGTGTAAACTATACTTCAAAGCAGGTTGCAAGGACCTATATGATGTCTCAGGAAATTTTGAAATTTATTCATGGAATATGAACAAGATGAAAGACTATTTCCTCTGAGAGCACGTATTCATCACAAGCCACTGAAGTCTGCATGGCCCACACTCTCCACTCGAGAAATCGATAAAAGTGAAACTGCTTGCCTACACTACGTGTACATGTGAAGAGACGAGGCTGAAGGGATACAGAGGAAGTTAACAATGAGTGAAGATGTGTCCTCTGCTCAGTGCCTGTTTTCCTCGAACAGCTGTTGTGGACTGCTATGCAGGGTGAACCACGAGTGAACCGCTTAGGTTGCTCACATTTCTAGCTTCATGTCACTGTTGTACTGATCAACCCTTTCCCACTCAAAATTACCCCAAAGCACCTGGGTGTAAATTGTCTGCTTTGAAATTGCTGCTTTTACCTCCATTCCATGTATATAGAAAAAAAAGTTTTTTCCCCTCAGCACTGCAAAAGAAAGTCTATTGATACCATCCCTAAGCCAATAGCCTTCCTAAGTGCCAGTGGGGCACACTGTGCCTGAACTAGCACCAAGGAAAGTTATTCACTCAGTGTCCTTCTGACCACGAGAGGATTAAACATGAACTACAGAAAAGGTATCTGGCTCTTCATAATGTTCTCTCTTTATTACAGACGGTAGGGTTATAGGTGTCAACCCCCAAAGACGCGTGACTGGAAGGTTCTTGTGAAAAGTGCATGAAATCAAAGGAAATCATCAATTTTGCCTCAAAATCCCTGGAATTTCAAGAACTGTTTTAGTCTCCAAAATGGCATACTCCTGGTAAAAACAGGAGAGTTGACAGCTATGAGACCCAAAAGCATAAAGTTTACTGTCAAGCATGTTGCATGGTTAAAATATAAAATGTAAATTGTGCAGAGTTCAGATTTACAGGGACGACATGTGACCTCTTAATTTACCTGCTGAAATGACAGTTACATCTTCACAAACAGGCTTAGGCAATAGAAATCTTACAAACAAGGAGGTATTGGAAGTCAAAAGAAACTACGAGGACCACACCCGTCTCGAGATAGTCATGTCTGTTGATGCTGTTTGCCCATACATGCATGGTATGTCTGTGACGATGCAGCCCAATGACGTCCTGTTTTGACAACAGTGCAGGTAGAACTACGCTCAACTGGTGTAGCACATGCCCCGAGAAATATGCGCAGGTTAGTGGCAATCTGCTCTGGTTTTCCGTTCAGTACAACAAATGGAATCTGATGTAGCTAAGAGGCAGACACTGTTTTCCTCTCAAGCGACAGCTGCTGATGCCAAAGGTAAAAAGTCTGTGAAGCTTACAAGTGATCTTAATTTCCCTCATCTTATAGAAATCGAGGATCTCAGAATGACCAAATATATTACACAACTACTTTTAACCCTAGCTCCTCACTCAATACAGTTTTGGCCCTATAAAATTTAATAACAGTGAAATAAGTCATATAAGGTACAAAAAACTGTCGGGAACAATTAATTTGGGTTTGAACAAAAAGAGTACAGAGAACAGACAATTTGAGTGGGTAAAAGACCAGCTAAAGTTGCTGATATCACCATATAGCAACTTGGTGGGAAACAGCCTGGAAACAAGTCTTCGGCTCCTAATAAGAAGCAACTTATTTTGCTCAAAAAAAAGGGGTGTAGAAAATTGGTTTTCAAGTTATTATGTAGTCTATGATGGCTGGATTCTTAATCCTCACTCACATGTAACTGGCAACTTCTATATATCTAATTTCAGAAACTACTCATATTTATTAAAAGCAACCCCTATTAGTGTACCGCAGAGCCGAAAACCTATGGGAAATTCTAGTCTATTCTGACATTAACCCCTTTAAACCCCCCCTCGGAGATGCATTCCATGTAAAAAACCCTGTGTCAGTTGTCCTTTTATTGACACTACCGATTCTTTTAGATCACATTACCAAACTAACTTTTAAAATAAGGCAGGCTATTACGTGTCAAACCAATAGCCATTTATTTAATTTATTGCAAAAAAAGCAGCATCCAATACTTAGGCCAAACCTCGCAAACCACAAACAATAGACTTCAAAATCATACATGTAGGTCTGAAACACTACTTAAAAAGGACACCTCATCTCTCAACACTTTAATTTGTCTAATTTTAACGTCATTCACTTATGTCTACTGGGCATTTATAAAGTAACGTCACACACTATGGTACGCTTACCAACTGAAAGTTCTTCAATGCAAGAACTGCCTACCAACATCCCCTTGGGATTAAATCATCCTTCACAGACCTTTTACAATTTGAATGTCTTATATGCTCTAAAAGCTACACTAGATCCACTAACTTGCGAAGGCACCTAAGAACACATGAGAGAGAACTTAGACGACTTTCATGCAGCCTCTGTTCAGCTCCCTTTGGCAAAGGGACTATATGTTCATCATTTCAGAAACCAGCACAAGGGACTCGTACTGGATCCCATCCCATGCAATCCCAGGAATTTGCCTGTTATACATATAATCAAGACCACCCCAGAAGCCATCCCTAGATCCAGAACCAGCCCTCAAACCAAGCTCATCTTCAGGGTAGTATATGGTATACCAGTTGTGGAAAAGGGATCTACCGAAGCACTGGTGCCAGGTTTACCCAATCAGCAGGGAGGCCTAGCTGTCCTTCCAGGATTTACTTCAAGCTATATCTAATCTTCAAAATCGGGTCGACATCGATATAAAAATTGTCCTGACCAGAAGGAAAAACAAAAGCCAAAAAAACCCAGGAGCTCCATGCAAACCCGAAGAAGCCATCTCTGCCCAGTTTATTAGAAAAAGTTCTTTCTATGTGAACATCATTACAGACACTTCCGGCATGGCATAAGCCCACCTGAACTTCATCAGTCAGCTTCATCAAGCTCCGAAGAACTACACCAAGTTCAATTATAACATTCTGAAAGAGGACTTATTTCTTTAACTAACGATCATCACAGATTTTTACTGCTGTTGACTCTTTGAACTTTCAAACTTTCACATTCTCTTCTCCCATTCTATAATATTATGGCCACATAAAGCTTTAGATGTACATTTATCAAATAATCCTGTGTGACTCATATAAATTCATCTCATAATGAACCATGGCTTATAACTTTCAGACAACCTTACTTTAAACAATGGACAGAATCCACAGCAAGGAACATGCTAGAAATTGAAAGTCACACAAAACTGAAACCACATAAAATTGTTGACCAGTCGTCACTTTGTAGCGCGCTCTCACAGCAAAAAATCACTGACGACGTAACACAAGAAAATAGCACCTCTTCTATATATACATAATTATGTAATTTATTTAAATAATTCAGAGCCTCCTCCTCCTGAGGAAAGCCTAAATAAGGGCCAAAAGGTTGACCATTCAGGGGGAACTCATATTTTAAAATGAGCCTACGGTATTGTGTTTTCTGTTACAGGATTTTTTCGTCTCCTCTCTAGTTGAAGCGCTTTTTTTCTGTCACCAACTGTCCTCAGTGAGAAAAAAAAATATTTGGCAGTCTGTTGGTTGTCTGTGTAGCACTGTAGCTATAGTAAATCTACTGATAAGTCTGGTTTAAGCTTCTCAACAGGGGGCACTGCTGTATGCAGTAGAATGCTAAAACAGCAGTAAAACCTTAATCCTGGTTTCCCTTTTGATTTTTTTCTAAAGAGATCATTTAAAATGTCTCCAGTAGTCTCAGAGGGTCACAGGGATATAAAATTACAATGACTCTATTGAATGATCATTTAGGGTCTTCTTTCTTTCTTTCTTTCTTTCTTTCTTTCTTTCTTTCTTTCTTTCTTTCTTTCTTTCTTTCTTTCTTTCTTCTTTCTTTCTTTCTTTCTTTCTTTCTTTCTTTCTTTCTTTCTTTCTTTCTTTCTTTCTTTCTTTCTTTCTTCTTTCTTTCTTTCTTTCTTTCTTTCTTTCTTTCTTTCTTTCCTTTCTTTCTTCCTTCCTTTCTTCTTTCTTCAAGGCGATACCTTGTACCCTTAAGTTCAAATTTGAAGGTCATGTTAATGTCTATGCATCATATACACACACTTTTGCTTAACAGAAAACACTGATCCTTTGGCACTTATGTCCTTTGTATTGGAAAAAACTATTTTGTATCCTGTAACATATTTAGGCAGCCTAAAGGGGTATCTACTATTTATCTGCCCCCCCCCCCCAAAAAAAAATCAACAAGCAAAAAACTGGCCAAAATAGGAGGTATAGTGTTATCTGCTTCAATGATTTTTCATTATTTTAGTGCTTAAAAAATTAGACAATATTAGGCTCTATCAGAACAGCTTAATTGCTTAATTCCCCTCATCCACAGCTTTTTTGTTGAGAGGTGGTGTACTTAGGATATATATATATATATATATATATATATATATATATATATATATATATATATATATATATATACATATATATATATATATGTATGTATGTATACATATGTACATACATATATATGTAAAGGGTTTCAAGGTATGATCTGAAAAGATGAGGTCTGTTATGGAAAGTGGTGTCCTCTAGCTAATGCAACTGTACAAAATTCTTACAACTATATCTGCATTGCACTTTCGTTTTTACTCAACTAACTCCATGCAAAAGAAATATTTCCATCTGAATTACATATACATTTGTGGAAGGCACCTGTGTATGACATTCTATTGGCATATGCCATTTCTTTTGTCCTGGTTATAGGTCAAATGTTTACGATTCTGCACCCAGAGTGGAAATGATATCGGCATGCACCACCTATAAATATCCTAGTTATTATCTCAATGCTTTCAGCTTATTATATCATGGAATAACACTATGCATTTTGACATGTTTCAATTAGATTGGACATATGAGGATCTATAAATTCATCTTAGTGTCATATTATACTCTTCCACATGAATGTAATAGAGCCTAAAAATAGTTGCTCTCTGCCGCCAATACCTCTCAGTCAGTGTCCTCCTCCTCCTCTTCAAAACTCTCTTAACTCATTCCATACTCTGGTCACAGGCCTTGGTCAGTGGTTCTGGCACTGCCTGGCAAGTCATGCTGCAGCTGCCCTTGCGGCAGCTGCAGCATGACTTGCCAGGTAGTGCCAGAACCACTGACTTAAGACTATAGACATGTTGGTACTTGAAGGAAAGCTCTTTTTATGAAGAATTTAAATATTGTATTTGTGTCTTTTTGCCCAGAACCACTTCCAAGTAGTCAATATCCTATTCTGCAGTTCGAACTCTTTACTCTCCATAAGCTAACCTGTCCCTGTCTAACCTGTATACATATGGAATTACTATTGTCTATATTGCACACGTTCCTCTGTAAAATTTTGACATAGGCTGTATCAGCCCAAATAAATTAAAGGGTCTTCAGCGGGTAACTACTCAACATGTTTCGGAGCCTTTTACCCGTAAATGCAATTGTCTTCTTAAATCTAGGTAAATACAGGAAAAATCAGGGACTGGTATGGAATGAGTTAATGGCAGCTGGTCTGAGGCTCTGACATTGTGATAACACATCCCTATACAGTGCAACCTCGTGTAATAACTCCATCCCAGAAGGTCAAGGCTGCTGATATGTAATCTCACCCAAGCTATTTATGAGGGAGATTCCCACGCCATCTTTACTTGATGTGGCTTTTTATATTCTCATGTTATCACAATGAGAACAAGTGTCGGATGGAGCAGAACACAGATAGACTGGCAAATTTGGTTCCTGTGTCCTTGAGAGAAGGCCAAGGTTGCTGATGTGTAATCCTATCTGAACTATTCACAAGAGCGTTAAAACTTAGTTGAGGTACATGCAGCTCTTGGCATTCTGAACCATTTTCCCCTCAAACCAGCCAAAACCTGCTGGTGGTCAAATGTCATCTGCTTCAGTATTTTCAGCTTATTTCAACAGTAATGAAAAATAATTTGACTGATAATTGTAGATGAGAACTACTGTGATAACATGACCCAAGCCAACAGCTTAACTTGGCATTATGTTTTGTGCCCAACCCATGCAAAGAAAAGCTGTTGACTTAGTCTTATTTCAAGGAGGAAAGGGATAAGTTATTGCCAGAACAAGTGTGGATATACACACAGACTGGCGACCACATGACAGCAATACTCTTCCTGAAGACAAAGTTTGGCTAGAGAATAAGAAATGATAGTGTACTTAAACATTGACACCTTTCATTTTGTTTGTATCTGTGGTAATACATTCAAATCATGACTTTGTGGCATGATACATACAGTTTCTCCAATAAAAGATAAAGCAATGATAGAAAGAAGATTTGTTTCAAAGCAAATCCCTCTATGTGCTTCCAAAGGAAAGTTGTTGCCTTGTACATTCAAATTGCTGAAAGTGTCACCAAGAAAAATGAAACACGTGAGTGATTAAAAGTGAAATGAAACATAGATCAAAGAAACCCTTAGGATATAGCTTTGGTTCTGTTAGTGCAACACCTTATATATATTTGATTTTTTCTTCTGCATTGTAGATAAATCATCAAGATTTCAACCCCAATTACACAAAATATGAAACAAAGTACTTATCAACCTCCATATGCTGTGACAAAAGCTAAAATGATGAAATTGATTTTTTTTCCCTGGAAGGCACATGAAAGCTTGTTTTTTCCAGGAATGAAAGCAACCGTTTGCACGTGGAATATTTATGCTGCCTTTATTAAAATCTACAACCAGCTCATCATTACCTATGAAAAATTAATTTGATTTTTTTCATTACCTTCTAAAAATGCTACCTGGATACAAACAAAACACACCTGGCTCAAATAACATCGGACCTGGATTACGCTGCTTCAAGATGTTCCCTTCTAGTCTTGTCATACAGGTACCACTTCTGGGTTTGAAATAACTAGAATTACATCCCAATTTGCTAGTCAAAATGATGCAGGACCATGCAAGGTGGAACTTTCTGCTGTGACAAAAGACATGATACAGGTTGTTCTAATTACATGTTACATTGGTCTTAGTGATTGTTTTCTATTATGTATTCTCTATAATGGGCCACGAGGTTGAAATATATCCAGCTGAATTGAAATGAATAAATTCTTTGAAATCTGCACCAAGAGGAGTGTAGCGGTTCCCATGCATGATTAACTCTCCACTCCGCACTTCCAAGGAGGCAGGTCAGTGTGTCACACTGGCTGACTGTTGTGAATACCAGTGAAACTGACAGGTGTTATGGTTTGTCCTTCAGAACATTTTAAATGTTTGACCTCAAAATAAAAAAAAAATAGTGTGTATCTGATGATGTCAATTTTATCATAACAAATGATAAATGTAGTGGAAAGCTGCGATAACAGAAAAAAAAAACAACCTTGACTTTTTCAACTAAAATAGACTCATCCTCATCAACAGCTGACTAGAAAACAGTGATGGCATTGGTAAAAACGTTCTAGCACGCTTCCTCTTGGTACAGCCAAATGAATGTCCGGAGGCAAGAAATGATGTTTTTGTGGAGGAAAAAGGAAAAAAAAAAAAAAAAATTGTTCATACAATAAAAAATCCTGAGAATACTACTCCTTAGAAATGGTAGTCTCAGGAAGTGCTGACCCTACTATGCTGGTTGAATATCTTTTATTACTGCAGTAAATAACTGTGTGATTGACACTTGTGTATGCGACATGTTACACCCAACGTCAATCAGTGACACTATAAGAGAAAGCTATATCCCTTTAAAAGCCATGGCTGTCATTAAGTGGCAAAGACACTGAAACACAAACAATGCATAAAATATATTAACAGTGGTACAGTGAAAACTTGTTATAATGACACCATCTGTTCCATAACAAATGTGTGAGATAACTGAATGTCACTGTCAGACAAATGAATAAAATCACAAAGAAAATAGACTTTTTCCCATGAAAATTTGTGTCATTATATTGAATATGTCACATATCTGAGTGTTGTTATAATGAGGTTTCACTGTGCTAGTTTATTTCAAAATTGTAAGAAACTCATGTTTTAAGACAAACTAAACAAACAATCATAAAACTAGAAAAAAAAAAGATTTGCTTGAAAGCAAATCTGTCTATGTGTGTGAAAAATTTGCACATTTACAAAAATATGCAATGTTGCAACACTTACAATTTGAGTCCAACATGAATAAAACTGGATGGAAAGTGACCGCATTATAGCTGGATGAAACATTCAAAAGGCAAAATGACCTGGACCTTTAGAGGTCAAATGTAAATGAAAACTATTTGGATATCAGAAAAAATTAGAATTTGCCTGTAAAAAGTAATCTTTATTTCCAAAATATCAGCAACATCCTGCCTGCCCACACAGACAAGTGCCCATATGTAGCTACAATTTGTGTCCAACATGATCAAAATTGGATGATAATTGGCTGAGTTATGGCCAGATGAAAATTTCAAATGACAAAATGACCTTGACCTTTGAACTCTGGAGGTCACATATACATTAAAAAAATGTGCAGTGTTACAATATATACAATTTGAGCTCAACATGATTGAAATTGGACGGAAATTGACTGAGTTATGGTTGGATGAATATTTCAAAGGTCCAAAAGACCTTCACCTTTGAAGGTGACATGTAAATTACAAAAATGTGCAATGTTACAATATCTATAATTTGAGCCCAACATGAATAAAATTAGATGATAATTGACCGAGTTATAGCTACATGAATATTTCAAATGGCAAAATGACCTTGACCTTTGACCTCTAGAGGTCACATATAAATTACAGAAATGTGCAGTGTTACAGTAGCTACAACTAGTGTCCAACATGATCAAAATTGGATGGAAATTGACTGAGTTATGGCTGGATGAATATTTCAAATGTACAAATCACCTTGACCTTTGACCTTTAGAGGTCACATGTAAATTACAAAAATGTGCAGTGTTACAATATCTACAATTTGGGTCGAACATCATCAAAATCGGATGAATACTTTGGAAGCCAGAAGCAATTGAATTTTTTTAATTGCCCTAATTTGCATAATTTTCAAAATCTTGACTATTCAGAACGATATGCAAAACTTCACTGCAGGTGCTATAGCCATGCAAAGTTTGAAGTTTCTAGCTTGCACGGTGTCTGAGTTTAAGACGACACAAAAATCTGGCGGAAAGAAAGATAGGAAAGAAAGAAAGCAAGAAAGAAAGAAAGAATATTGGGTAAAACAATATGTCTGTGTTCACACACAGAAATAAATATTGGGTAAAACAACGCCGCATTTAGTTTTGATTGAAGCACTGAACTGTGGAGTTGACGGATTTCAACTCTCTGTGGTGCTGGGCATAAGATCAGAGTAACGCTCAACCTGTGGTCAATCATTCCTCATTGGCCTCTGATGAGTCCAGTCATGGAAGAAACGCGCCAGGCTTATTTGGCACACTGTGTATCTGTTCTTATCAATACTTGCCCAGTCTTCTCATAAAATTAAATGTGATTGTGTAATACAGTTGCACCCAATGTGTTAGGCAGCCAGGTGTGCAGGTGTCAGGGGTCACATTAAGCTTGCGTCCTGCGTCATAGACGCAAAAAATAAAGAAATGACGCCTGGAAATTAACAAAACATTGTCATTTTGCGTCTCTGTGGATGCACGCAAAAAAACACGGTGGATTTTTGACAGATACAACTGCAAAAATTACCCCAAGCGGTCACGGTGTTTTGTATCGACCATTATCAATCTCATGATTATTTATTATACTGATGGAATCCTCTGATGTTCGTCTTTCTATGTAACAAGCTCTCTTATTTGCTAAGAAAAAATATTCCTGGGGTATCCCTCCAAAAATTTGCCACGATGGGAACAGGTGGACGTCACTCCACCTCATTATAAATGCTGAGAGCACTTCCAGGCTCCTCATTGGGTGGATTTGATACTAATATAATTTCTGACAATTTCATCACGTGGAATCAATCGCAAAAATAACAGCGCCCAGGCATGTTCAATCACGCATGCCACTTGTTGTGCAAGCGAGTTAAAAAACTGTCTGGTGGCACACCGTGTGTAACACCAGATACTGGCACAGTGGCAGCGTGCTAGGGGTTAAGCCCCATTCACAACCATTTTTTGGTAGACCAGGGATGTGCTATAGACTTAGTCGTAATAGCAGGTTCCTGGGTAGATTGAATCCATCCTTGGTACCGTCAACAACTATTAGACCCTTTTACATCAAGTTGGCATATTGGTAACTATTTATTCAATCTTAAATTTTATAATAATGAGTTACCTACATGAGCATACAGACCTTATGTTATGTTCTTTTCTAGGCTTAAGTTACCTGCATGTTTTATTTATTTATCATTGTGATATATGTTAATGATACCAAATAAAATCAATTAATCAAATTACATCAAATGAAGTCCTGACTCCAGTTTGCACAATTTCAGACTGGACCCATCGATTCAGTTCAAGGACGCATTATTTTTACTGAAAATGGAGAAAGATGGGTCCAATGGACCCATACTGAAAAATCCTTAATGTGACCCCTGGGTGTGCTTTGAACAACCAATTTCTCAAAAACACACCCAGAGTTTAGCAAACTTATCATTGAGCAGATGGCACATTTTTATGCAAAATGGGAGTTTGTACACCCTATTCTCAAATCGTGCCTAATACTATGGCTGCACTGCATGTGCAGTTTGTATGGCAGTCAAACTATTGGCTGACAGGGTAGGCACTGTTTTTTTTTATCCTATGTTTGGCAGTGAGTTATCATTTTCTGGAGTGAAATCCAGAAATAGTAACTCACGGTAGGTCACATGACCTAAACATTGTTACAAGTGAATCGTGACGCGCCTGCGTCAGTGACGTAATGCATTGACATTTAGACAAAATCAAAGGTCCGCGAGCTATGCTTAATTATACGTCACGGGTGACGTTGAATAACTGCGATGAACGTCAACAAACACGGCACACCAGATTTGACATTTCCAAGCGAAGTCTCCGCTTCAAAATGGCGACACCTAAGCAACAAGAGCGACAATTTTTGCGGTAAATACTCGATTAAACATAGAATAAATAAAATCTTACATGGCAGTGAGTGAGTGACGATTTTTCTCTCACTCGGGATCATTGTTGGTGGGGAAAAACACTCGTGACCTGTGGTCACTCGTGATTTTCCCCACCAACAACGATCCCTCGTGAGAGAAAAATCGTAACTCACTCACTGCCATGTAAGATTCTATATGTTCCCCCCCCCCTAATTTGGAGCAGTTAATAGCCGCTGCATGATGGCACTGCAGTCACTGAAAAACTTAAAGTTGGAGAATAACAACCACGTATATGTGAAAATCAGATCCCTTGTAGGTGGCAGGCACCCATGAACTTGTAATGTAACAAGAGGCCCTAATATAGGCTGGTGAGCGTGTCGGCCAAATGTTTTTTCAATAAAATATGTTCAAACCAATGAAGGGATCACCCAGCATTTATGCTATACAAGGCAATAAATTCTTCTTCACCAGGTGGCACTGCATGTACATGTAATTTACAACTGGAACCGAGGCCTTCTCTACCAGGTAACAGTCTGTTTGCCTTACAAACCCTATTACGCAGGCATATCTGTATGACATGATCACATTTAATTTTTACTGTAACTTTGGGACACGGCAACTTGAACAAAAAGACTTCATTGTGGGTAATATTGCCACTAATGACAACCCCACTATTGTGAGTAGCAACAGTTGATTTGGGACCCGAGGCCTTCACGACCAACAGTACGCTTAACGTACAAAGTCTATATCAGACGCACAGCCATATTACATAATTGCATTCAATTTTATTGCGATTTTGGAACCACAAAACTTAAGGGAAGGGCTTCTCTGAGGCTAGTGCATTTTAAAATACAATTACTTTTGATTGCTCAGTGAAATGTGACACACGCAACAACACTGAAACATTGCCTGTTTCAGAACCCAGACATTTACAGTGGGCCAATGTACAATGTATTGACAAATCAAATCTACTCCCAAATCTTACTTTTTATCAGCACACCATGTGCCAAAATACACATGTATATCATCCTATCAGCACAGAAGACTTCAGGCTCAAGTCCAACTGAGTGCAGTAGCCACTTACAGACAGAAAAAAGAGAAGATAGGTGCACACTGTCCCATAAGTTTTCTTGGCAAAGATTGGTCCCTGCACTTCAATTTCCACCTAACATGTCCAACAGGGACGTATTTATACCTCCCCTATGCAGTGTTTGCCCAGCTGGCTTTTGCTAATTAAAAGCAATCACACAAACTACCTGCTGTATACCTCTCTGGTCTTAACCAGAGGACCAAACACAAATCATTTGTAGGTAAGTCCAGCTACTAATTTTCTTCTGCAAACAGATCCATGTAAACTGAGCACAAGTGGGAAGGCTATCGCATGAGTAGTGTGAGGAGTACAGAGATCTATGGCTCACATGAGGCCATGACAGGAACGTTAATTGGCAATTTCAGGATGGAGAGTGATGGTTGTGATGAGGGGAGAAAAAAAAAATCAGAAAATGGCTGAACATGTCAATCTGAAGGAGTATTCTTGAAGCTGTGACATGCTTTCAAACATACCTGTCTCAACAGTTAGGTCTATGTTACAAGGACATCATCTTTTTCTTTTCTTAAACTACACAATTTTTATTTCATTTCATTTAAAAAAAAAAATCCTTTTCTTGTAATTCCCTAGTCAACATCATTGTCGTCGTTGTCGTCGTCGTCCTCCTCCTCCTCCTCCTCCTCCTCCTCCTCCTCCTCCTCATCATCATCATCATCACAAATTTGGTGCTCCTTCTGAGGACTGGACACAGAGATGGGGAAGGAAAAGCCAGTTGGCAATTTATGAAATAAGCCTTATGTATAAAAATATAAAATCTTAAACTTTGGGGAAAAAAGTTAACCTAAAAACTTTCCTTCCATATGAAAAGGATACGGTTGATTTGCCTAAGACTCAAACCCAGTTCTTTGGAGTATTCTCTCCAGGATTCTGTCCATTCAACCCGTACTAATGCAGACAAATGCAATACAGTGGAACCTCCTGTACATGACCATCCCTTTTGCCATGAGAAAGTGGTCACATACAACGGGTGGTCTGTCATTGCATGTTAATTTGCAAAGAAATTGACTCCTGCTCCCCAGAAGTGTGGCCACTAACACCAGATGGTCTTTCATGGCAGTGGTCATATACAGTAGGTACCACTGTAGAAACATCTAGCTATTTTGTCACAGCAGATGGCAGAACTTTATGGAGCCATCTTCCCAAGTTGTTGCATTTTTCAAAAGAAATCAGAATGTTAAATTACATACACTTAAGCCAACGTTAACTGTAGTGTAACAGGTCGCTGGTATCCTCATTTCCCAGCATGCAATATAGCATCTGATGCCTTCAGGCTACTGAGAAGTGGAAATTTGTCTCAGCTTGTGTTGACGGTTTGAATTGAAAACAAGAGGATCATGATGATCCTGTGCTGCGCAGACGGGAATCTGCTTTTACAACATTGTAATACATGCACTGTAGTCTGTATAGCAATGCATGTATACATGTACAGTGGTAACACTCAAGCATGGGTATTTGAGAAGAAGTTGAAATTGTAAACAAAATAGTGTAATACATGCACTGTATTGCCATATATATTCATATAGTGGCAGCACTCACTTATGCTTGTAAAGTTTGATATCCCATAACTTTCAAAAATGAACATATCCATATTATTTTGCAAACTTTTATTGTCTAAAACCCAACTATATTCCGATAAAATGTTCAGCAATTCTGTTTAGCCATTCTAGGGAAGAAGTTGAAAATAGCCTTAACACACAAAAATTCATATAACAATTTGAAAAAATTGCAGTACCACCTGGTGGCCAAAATAAGAACTAGGTGACCCCAGGTGACCCTATGTGCAATATCAAAGCAATTGGCCACGTAATTCTTGAGACAAGAAATTTTTTATTTCTTTCAAAAAATAAACTTTGAATTTTCAAAAGTCTTTAATAAAACTTTTATTTGAGAACCTTTTAACATTAAATTAAATTCATAAAAAATATAAAAATTCTTGCATCATCATCTCCTTTGCAAACTTAAAACGTTCAATGCAGCGGTTTTTGAGAAGAGGAAAATGTAAAAGGTCTAATGACAGATGCAAACGGATTCGATAAGCTCTGCTGACTGACAAGTCAGCTGAGCTAAAAGCCAAAACAATATTTCAGTGTAATGCTAGTTTCACAACCTTTATGTATGCCTGTCATGGCTGGCCCTGATGATGATCCATTTGGAGAACAGCTCAATTCTGCAGTGAAGATTTGCATGGATCACTGTACAGAATTGGTTACTCAGAGGCTTGTGGGAAAATGGAAGTTGGCTTCATGTAGTATTCCCTCCTCAAACTTGTGTTTCTGGTCATTTCATGCCAGGAAATTACCAAGAGCGAGTTGAAAAGTGACCTCTGCTGACCTGGCTGTGTGACAGTGTATCTGCCAGCCAGACATTTGCCTGCTATAACCCACTGTTGTCCCACCTGTCTGACTGTGCTCCACGGATAAGTGGAGTGCCCACACAGTAACGCTAGCGTAACTTAGTCTGCCTTAGCAGGCAAGCCAGACATAACCAGTTTCTAAAACATCATGTTAGCCCTTGTAAGCGCCCCATCCCTGACGTGATAGTCTGAGTTGCCACATAACACAGGTGTCAGTCAAAGTTAGTGTGAGTGTAAAGTGGGCCATACGGTTAAAACAGACTGAACATATGTACATGATTTGACCATATTCAAGGAGGGAATATGTACTTTTCTCATGCTTAAACATGTAAAAGAGTGTCTTGATCCTGATGCAGTTCACCTGGCCTTAGGTATTTTCTACAGAAGAAGCAATGTGTAGATTCTACGCTCCCAGAAACCAAATATTTTCATACATAAGATGATGATGATGATAGAGATGTCCAGTTTCCGCGATCGCGGACGGATTCGCGGATTCGGTAAATTTAAACAGAATTATACATTTCTCCAAAACTGCAACCTTTTCCCGTTATTTTCAACCATTCCAAAGCTTTATTTGAGGTAAATTCACATAAAACTCATCCTTTGTGATCGCCGCCATTCCATTCTAATAAACAATGTTTAACCAGAGACATCTGGTGACAAATTTAGATAAATTACCCAATGCCGGCGGCCAGCCTCATTTTGTGCGGGACAATTATTTACAACATGCCGAAGTTGGCCAGCAATATGGCAGCCATGCAGCGTGGCGACTGACGCCAAACACTACCAGTCTCAAACAGCCCTTCCTAAGTTGCAGAGTGGATAAAATACCTAAAACGGAAAAAAAACCCGGAATTATCAATTTGAGAAAACGGAATTTTTAATTTGAGAAACGGAAAATGACCAAAAAAAAAAAAATCATGGAATCTGGACATCCCTATATGATGACAAGTTGTATTCAAATTTTTGTGGACAGTTAACAATGATGTAATCATAATTTATCATAAAAGATATATGCACATCCATTCCACAATCTGTGAAATTGTGAGTGACAAAACTAAGAGTGTTTTTTTTTCAAATACTATATATGCACTGCAGTAACATTCATCAAACCACACTCTGGCTTTCATCAGTATGCTAAAATATACAAAATGAAACTACAAATGAAAGCTAACTTCTAAACAGACATAAGGATTAAGGCTGGCTGAAACATCATGCATGATATGCACAAATCTAGTAGCGCAGACATGTGCTTGCATAAAACAAGTGTAAGTGAACACAATGTCTTACACCTGCTCAGTTGCTCATCCATATGTAAGTGTGCAATGTCTTCAGGCACCTCTGATGACCAAATCAGCTGTGATAATACTGCGCCTCCAGACTGTCTGATCACTGCATCCCAGGACCCTCTGTCTGTTGATAGAGGGTCCTTGCTTCATCCTATTGTCAACCCCAGGGCAAGCACATGAAGGAGAATTCTGTAGACAGACTGATCAGCAAATGTGATAACTCATCATTTGCAGGCACCCCCATAACAAGAGGCATCGATAGACAGAGAGCTAATCCTATAGTAATCTGATCCATCATGGCTACTTAATCCATAAGATCAACATAAATATAGACCATACAGACAGTGTGGAATACCAAATATGAATTATTTTCCTCCCTAAGCCTAGACTCAGGACAGCAATAACAACATCCCTGTTGATACATCTATGATGTTTCTCGTTCAAAAAAAAAGCAGATGAGCTAACAAAACCAGTGGTTTCATAAGTAGTACATGCATAATCATCAATTTGTTAGTGGCATGAATTTCACTGTATTCTTTTCTCCTTTTTTCACTGATGGCACAAAACTGGGAAAATAAAAACACAGTGAAATAGTATAAGGTTGGCGGGGGAAGTGAGTGGAAAGAGTTCCTACCACTCTAAACGATGATTTTCTCTGAGTCCTTCGGTTTCCTCCACCAAACATGTAGGTAGGAAAGTATACTCCGCCATCTGTGCCATGCAGAGTGATTACTATTGGCTAGGTCTGTTTCGCAGTCCATGCAAAAGATATGGGTCTATACTATACTTGTTTTAAATAGTACTTTAACATTTTATGAATAGGAATTACATGCAAAATAGTGAAATTAAAACCACACAAAAACAGTGAAATGTAAAAAATACACATGCAAAAATAAAACATTTTACAGTAAATCATATTAGGGCTGGCACTCATCTGTATTACTTCAGCATATATATATATATATATATATATATATATATATATATATATATATATATATATATATATATATATATATATATATATATATATATATATATATACATTTCCGTGACACATGGTTTTCAAACATACGTATGTACTTGAAACAAACAATCTGGCAGTTTATCGCACAGAATTAGACCACACATATATGGCACCTTAAACTGGACCATATATTCTACTCCAATTTCCCTGTGTACCACTTGCCTGTACAAACTGCCTGAAATTGATACAGCTGTGGGTAATTCTTCTGGGACTGTAGAAGAAGGATCAAGATAACATGTTCCAAGCTAACAGCTTTTTCCTTGTCACAATTTGGGTAGACTGCTCCCGACTTGTGCTACGGAAAGTTGTTGACTTCAATCTTACTCTAACCAGGAAAGATTAAAGCATTAAAATCAGAGACATGTGTGCAACTGTACTTGGTACAATTTAATATACTACAGATTACCTTAGTTGATTTATCATCCTTTTATGATAAGCTTACTATCCTGACTGGACAAGTGATTGCAATGGCAGAAGTGTCGTTTGATAAATGCAGTTTGACTGAACTGGTAAAGAAACACAACTAAAAACCAGTGGGGCCCCATTTAAGTACACAGGCAACTTTCCATCTGTACACAATTCCTGTGCATTGTGATCACAGAGAAAATTCAAAATTAACCCTTTTTTTAATGCCAAATTTTGGGCTGAGTCAACAGATTGTGCCCGATGCGTGCTGAGAAAAGCTGTTGACCTGGGGAACTCTCTCTGGAACTATAGGCATACTGGTGCTTGAATGAAAGGTCTTTTTACAAAGAATACGAATTTGGGAGCCTAATGAGAATTCAGGCTTGGCTGACATAAGTGGATCGACTTTAGATGTGATTGACACTGAAAGAGTTAAGGGATTTACTGTATAGGCTAACTGCTTCACCCATGGACATGATGCTGTTATATCTAAAAGTATCAACTTTTACTGACATTAAGAAAAACTAGAAAAGTGTCCAAAGGACACGGATGCCCCCTCCTGTCATTGCCCCCATCAACATTGGAAAGAATATGGCATGAAACTGGTGTAAGACCTCAAATACTTTTTGAGATACATGCCACACAAATGTGACAAGTCTAACATCGAATCAACATTTTCCCTAAGTTAATTAATGATTAATTAACACAAGATAAATAATCCAAGGGAGGAACAAAACCCCGGGTGCACACTTTCATATATGGATAGTTGTTTCCACAAAGTATCATGGCTGAACCTCACATACTTTTTGAGATACATGCGACACAAATGTGACAAGTCTAACGTCGAATTAACATTTTCGCTAAGTTAATGGATGACAAATTAAGACTATAATTTAAGCCCAAGAGACAAACAAAGCCCCAGGTGCATGCCTCCATATATTGATAGATGTTTCCACAAAGTTTCATGGTTGTGCCTCAAATGCTGTTGGAGATATGCGCATCACAAATGTGACAATTTTAATGTTGGATGGATGAAAGGACTAGGGCAAATCTATATGCCCTCCTCCCTGGTGGGGGCGTAAATTTTTTTACCAACATTGACCATAACAACAGATGCAAGCAACCAAGGAAAAAGTGGGCCTAGGATCGAGGGGGAACACTCCTTTCCTGAAGTCAACAAAAACTTGAAATGTTGTATTCTGGAGCAATTGGAGGTAAACATACTACATGTACTTTACAAAATTATGAGTTTTCCTGGCAAAATACATGTTTGCACACACATTGACAAATTTTAATTTTTAATACATTTGGCTTCCTTTAGTCCATAACTGATGTGGATATGGTTCTATCAGGTGCCAAATATAAACATGGTGCTGCTTGTAACTTTCACAAACCACAATGATATTGCGGGTTTTTTTTTTCTTTTTTGATAGCCTGAAGGAAATTTATCTATTGTTCATTTGTCCTGCATACAGTATACTTTATATGATGTGTTAGTCTGGCATTTTTAAAAAATATCATATATTGCTACAGGTACTTGTATTTCAGGTTTTCAGGACAAAAGTCACTGGAAAAATATGGGGAAAATCGAAGTCCAAACCATCATAACATAAACAAGTCTCCTTTAAAAATGAAATTGGCCTCAAGATGAAGATAATATTTATCAAATCATGAGCTACTGAACTACATATTCTGACATAACTGAGAAGCAGTGCTGACCTAGTGTCTATGGCTAATAGCTTCCACAAATCAAGTCACCTGACTGATTTTTAGCTGTTTGTGTCTGTAACCTCAAACCTCTCAAAACTATTGCTAATATTCATATGCTTCCAAACAAAGCTCTGGACCTTGATTTATAGTCTTAACCTTATTGGTATTGTTACATGTCCATCAAATACGGTTGCCATGCTGCCAAAATGGTAATAATTCTACCAGACAAACCTGGACGGATAGATACAACCTCGACTAAACATGTTGTCCAGGCAACGTATCAGGCATCCTTGTGCCAAATTTGAGCAAAATATCTCTCCTGCCAGTTTTTAAAGGACCAGATGGATGGGCAGATAATCCTAAAATGTGAGGATGCCTGATTCATCAGGCGCTCAGCAGGGAGGCATAAAAAATAAATAACTACATTACCAGCCATATTTATGGCATCTATCAATCATAAATCTGTATTCCACCCAGGCAGTCTGCCCCATGAACCAGCATGAGTACAGAAATGTGGTCTGCATGTCTTGCAAGGTACCTTACCATATGCTCCCTCTTTATGCAACTCCTCATTAGGAGGTGGATTCTGATATAACATGGTGGGTGCCTTGGCTCTCACTGAAGCACTTTTTGCACTTTTGAAAAAAAATGTAGCCTTGTTTTAAGGCTGCTTTGCTATGATATGGTCAACTACATGGCCCCTGTTTATATCAGCCATATTTAATCAGACAGCACTGGACTGAAACACTTAGTGCATCAACACCATGTGGCACATCATCTACATCTAAGACCAAAATGTCACCTGTTAATTACCATGTTTACTAAGGTATGATCATGAGCAGCTTCAGGTATAGTAATATGCACTTACCATACTGATTTAAGAGCTAATTAAGTAATTTAACTGCACGTGGACTGTATCCAGACATTTATGCCTGTGTGTTACTTGCTACAGATATATGGATCTGTTTTGAGTGTGCATTTGGCTGTAAAACTGTGACGAAAGAATGTGTTCATACCATGATACCTGAGATAAAATTGATTTTCCACTACAAGTGCAGAAATAAAAAGACTATAGTCTTAAGTCAGTGGTTCTGGCACTGCCTGGCAAGTCATGCTGCAGCTGCAGCATGACTTGCCAGGCAGTGCCAGAACCACTGACCAAGGCCTGTGACCATAGTATGGCTAGCTTGACATCTGTTTGGGAATGGGAGGTGGCGATTCCCATTTAATAGTTCACTCCCATTACAAGCAAGCTTCCTATTTTTCCTGGGGAGTTATGGCCCTGTTTTGCCACATTTGGTTCACTAAATATACAGTAAAACCTCCCTATACAGAACACCCTTGGGACCGGAAAAAAGTGTTCGATATGGGGAGGTTTGCTTACATTGGAAGTATATATTTGGGACTGAGAAATGGTGTTCAGTATAGAGAGGTGTTTGGTATATGGAGGTGTTCTGCTATAGAGGTTTTACAATAAATGAAAGTACTTATTGAATGTTGTGAGTAAGAATCACACCTGGTCTTCATCAAAAGGCTTGGGTGGGGGGTGGGGGGAGGAGGAAAATGCAGCTCTGCATATTTGCTATCATGAACTGGTGCATAAAAACATCAATCCTCACATTGAAACCATGTACTCCCCATTTACACAACTCAGTTCTATATTCGAAGCAGATAATATGTCAACATATGTCACTTGGAACCGAAAGTAGACCAGTTCTGTGTTATATATTACAGAAAGCAAATCCAGAAACCGATATATTCGGAGTTACTGAAACATTTTCAAACTAGAAAAGAAGATTTGCTTCAAAGCAAATCTGTCTGCGTGCCTTCAAATGTGGTAAATATTAAATGCTACAACTTTTGTCCTTTGGTACTTCACATTACATTAAGCTTATGGCTGGATGCAAATTTCAAAGTCCAAATGACCTCGACCTTTGAACTTTACAGGTCACATGTAAATTACACAGTGTTACAATACCAACAATTCAAGCCCAACATGAACTAATCAGATGAAAATTGTCCAAGTTATGGCAAGATGAAACTTTCAAAGGGCACAATGACCTCGACCTTTGCCCTTTTCAGGTTACATGTTTTTATAAAAATGTGCAGTGTTGCATTACCTACAATTTGAGTCCAACATGATTAGAATTGGATGGAAATTGCCCAAGTTATGACTGGATGAAACTTTCAAAGGTCCAAATGACCTTGACCTTTGACCTTAAGAGGTCACATGTAAAATTGTAACACTGCACACTCAAAAATGTCCAGTATTACAATAGCTACAGTTTGAGCCCAACATGATCAAAATTGGATAAAAATTGACCAAGATATGGCTAGAAGAAAGCCACCATCAAAAGTAGCTCTTGACCTTGAAATGACCTTTGACCTTGAGATGACATCTACCTGAAGTGAACCTTGACCTCAAAAATGACATTTTGGCCTAAAATTACCCTTTGACCTTAACATTTGGGATGACCTTTACATTGCTATGATCAAACTCCTATACATTGGGAACCACATCTACTATAGTATATAAGATATTCAAGATTTAAAACTTTAATTAGCACTCATTTGCATAATTTTGAAAAGTATGACGTCTTATTATAAAAAGGCAAGACTTCATCTACAGAAACATAATTGTGCCAAGTTTGGAGTTTCTATGTTCAAATGAAATGTCAGACAAATGTGCCTGTAAAGAAAGAAAGAAAGAAAGAAAGAAAGAAAGAAAGAAAGAGAGAAAGAAAGAAAGAGAGAGAGAGAGAGAGAGAGAAAGAAAGAAAGAAAGAAAGAAAGAAAGAAAGAAAGAAAGAAAGAAAGAATTCCTGGAAAAAACACTAGGTCTGTGTTGGTACACAGACATAATACCATTGCAGACTCATAAACTAGAAAAGATTTGCTTCAGAGCAAATCTGTCTGGGTGCCTTCAAAATGAGAATGGTTTGAAATGCTACACTTTGCCATTGTTCAACATAATTTAAATTTTGTGTATTGGCCTAATTTCTATAAATTAAAATGTTACAACTTTGGTTCTTGGTTTAATGGAGGTGGCCATGTCAAAAACTTGTTTATATAAACTGAAGTTTGAATGACACCACTGTCTTTAGCAGTTTTGAAGTTATTCAAGATTTAGATTTTGTGTATTTGCCTTATTTGCATAAATTGAAATTCCACAACTCTGGTTCCTGGTTCATTCGATGCACCTATGTCCCAAACCTACAAATTGAAGTTGCAGTAGTACCTCTATGTATAATAGTTTTGAAGTTATTCAAGATTTAGATTTTGTGTCTTTGCCTTATTCGCATGAATTAAAATTGTACAACTTTTAATTGCCCCTCATTTCCATAATTTTAAACATCATGACTATTCCAAACCAGGTGCACAATTTCATTGGTACGTCAGTCAGTCACCATGGCAAATTTGGTGGTTTTTAGAAAAATAGTATCTGAGAAAAACTCAAATTTGGAGAGAGAGAGAGAGAGAGAGAGAGAGAGAGAGAGAGAGAGAGAGAGAGAGAGAGAGAGAGAGAGAGAGAGAGAGAGAGAGAGAGAGAGAGAGAGAGAGAGAGAGAGAGAGAGAGAGAGAGAGAGAGAGAGAGAGAGAGAGAGAGAGAGAGAGAGAGAGAGAGAGAAGGAAAGAAAAAATTCTTGGAAAAACAAAATATCTGGGTTAGCACCCAAACATAAATATAGGGCGTCAACCACAGGTAAACACTGCCGAGACTAACTGATCTTTACTCATCTGTCAACACATCTGACAGCTCAGTAATACTGTTTTATAACTTAAAACATTAACTACAAAAACTGAATTTTCTAAAACTGACCCAAAAATTTTGCACCTAAAGCAGAGTATCGCTCCATGGAGCGGAAAACACACACTGACACTGGTCTGTTTAGCAGGCAACCAAATATTGATATAATCAGAGACAAAATGACCTTTCACGAGACTGCTCCTAAACATGCAATTTGACAATTTCATCATACTTAGATATTACTCATCAGCGCAAAATGCCTGCATGAGGTCCCAGGGCATGCACATGAAATATGAATGACAGTTGGCAAGGAAGAACAAGATGCCCACCTGCACAGAAATGATGACAAAACTTTTCATTTATCTTCATCCAGTCTGATCCCACACTAAAGTTATTCATGATATTGTACACACACACACACACACACATATATATATATATATATCTATTTTTTTTTTCAATCTGTAGAATATTTCCTTGCAAAACAACATATGAAGTGTTGCCTGGAACTATTGACAGTGCTCATCAGATGCCATGCAATATACATGTACACAGGAAACTGTTTATACAGGTACCCAGCAAACAGGCACACTTCTTTCCCAGGAGAAACCAATAAATCACTGCTGTGGAAATTTCATGCGTGCTTGCTGGTGGGGTCTGACACTGCATACCGATTTATGTACAATGTTCTGCCAATGGGTGCAGTTTACAAAAATTCAAGTCACCAGAAACCAATACAGAAATGGCCTAGAGATTGCTGACAGTGAATACAGACATACACAGTGCCAGTTGGACCATGTGCACATTTGTAAGCATCAGGCACAACTTTGAATTCTACCATGATAGATTATACTGAATCTGAATGGTACATAGAACCTCAGCTTTCTCCCCCATCCCCACCAACATTAATTCTTTCAGTGCTAGCTCTTGCCTAGAGACAAGACACTAAAATGTAAGCCAATCTGCGACAGTTTGATGACTTGTGGATTTCAAAAATGAGTCACCATGACCCAGATACCTGACCAAATGACCTAGTTTTGTTGTTGCATCACATATCCTTGCGAAAAAATACACTTGTGTGTAAAGTTTGACGGATCTGCGAAACAGGAATACAGAACTGTAATCCAGACACGAATGAAAAATGCATATGGGGGTGCAGAAACATGGATGGAGAGGAAAAGTATTTTTATGTCCCTTCTCCATCAAAAGAGCGCATTTAAGCAGACCCATCAATCATGAAATGTCTGGCAAGTCCTGATATTTTGGTTCATTTGAAGTGAAATATGCTGTTTTCTTGTCAGAGGAGAGCACATTTTTGGGTAACATTCACGGATGACCACAGGTAATGAATGAATGTTACTGACAAATGTGCTCTTGACTGACAGGAAAACACACTTCACTCTGCCCCAGGTGAGATTCTATTTATTCTATGTTTAACTGGGTATTTTCCACAAAAATTATGCCTGATTGGATGTGATGATGTTGGCTGTAGTCATATCACATCACATCTGATGTAAAATCATATATTGCGACCCACATTTGAATTTCGTGGATGTGTCAATGCACTATGTGACTGTTGCTGGCGTGTCCCAATTCAGCTGTTACAGTGTTTCAGTCACATGACTGGGATGGAATAAGGTATTTGGTGAGGTCCCAAATATAATTTTCACATGTAGAAAAAAGGGAGAACATTATTATTGATGGGCATTATTTACAACCACTTAGTGTCATAAAAAGGCACTAGAGGTCACTAAGTATGACTGCAATTTTTCATTCATAAGCCAATATACACAGGTAATGTATGCTTTTTGGATGACTTGGTGTGCTATCCAAAAGGTGTGCATTAAGTGTATTTACACAGCAAAATTGATTTGCTGATGAACATGAAGAGATCACCAACCAATTTGAACTGTTGAATTCAACTTGAATGCAAAGCTGGCCAATCAACATGCGTAAAGCATAAAAAACTTGTCAATCTTCAAAATAATTCCTCGTTTACGCAATTACATTCTTCATGCTTTCGGATTCCCTCCATGTACTCCATACGCACTCTCCTTGCTACAAAGAGAAGTGTACATGCCATCATGGCAAGACTGATACCTGCATAGTCCTCCGTCGTTTTGCAACAAAAAATATGAGTCACAAACAGGTCTAGGAACATGGTCGAGTGGACATATGCATTTCCCATTTCAGCTAGGCGACTGGTGCCAAAGGTTGCAGGTTCGAGTCCCACTGGTTCCGAACACAAAATATAGCTTCGTGCTTTGCATAATTTACGCACATGTAGATGCCAGTCCTATGACTACTTCTGACTTTGAATTTTGCTGAAGTAGGATGTCATAATTTGACAGGGATATACCCTCATCTGGGGTGAATGGAAACACTGGTTCTCAATTCATCCTTTGCAGGGTAGCACCACATATGTGAGTTACACTTTGGTCAGACCACAAGCTTCCTGCCACTGCATAAGAGGGGGTTAACAAGAGTTACAGTTCTAGATAATATAGATACAGTGAACCCCTTCCTACAAGGTCCCCTTGATCATGAGCTTAGGAGAAGCCATCTGCTTAACATAGCCAGTTCACCATGCAGCCAGTACGGTATTTTCATCCAAGCCAAGGTTATGCCTCCCTGAAGAGGGGCAACCCTTCCTATAGGGCCACATTGCTGCTTCAGGTCTGGGGCTTTTAACTCTTTCAGAACCAAGTTCAGAGTGAGTCAACAGCTTTCCTTGGGACACTTTGATGCAATGTACCTGCAGCAAGCCAAGGAAAGTTGCTGACCCAGACAATAATATTCTTATGCTTTCCTATACATGTATACATGCATTATGTTCTTGATAACTACTTGAATGACCAGGTTAGTTTTAAAAGAATATAAATCTAGTATCCCTCATCAATTAAGAGTGCATTAACTTTTGTTGAAATTGGCACTTAAAGAGTTAAGAAGCAAATCACGTACTCTCCTGTTCTTGACCAATGTACTATTGTTTATAAACTTTTCCTCATTAGCCAGTACAAAGGGTCCATGTCAAAATTAATCAAGTACTGGGTAACACTGTGGTACTTTAATAGACCCAAGATTCTGTCCCAATACATCCTTGTAAAACTAAGATTACAATTTCCAATGCACTTGCTGCATCAAACATCCCAAAGACTGACATGGTCAACTGCTCAGGATGGTAATCCCTGGTGAATACATTGTAAATGATCACATCATGGATGAATGATACATTTTTACCACTTCATTAACCAACAAGAGCATTCCACATATCACATATAAGATACAGTAGTCCCTCCTTTGAGAGACTGCCCCTTGTGCCATCCAAAAGGTGGTCACATAAAGCAGGTGGTCCCTCAAAGGAGGTATAAATAACATGAAAAGTACTGCAGAAAGACCTGACAACTGTGGTCTCTCAAAGGAGTGACTACTGCATTTCCATCCTGTAAACATGGTGACGTGCCTCTCCCCCTGTGAAATCACCCTATGGCTTCCGGCAATTTAAGCAACATAACATGACACCTCTACAAACAGATTCCTCTTAAGTTTTTTTTTTTTTTTTTTTTTTTTTTTGGGGGGGGGGTTCGGGGGAGAGAGAGAGAGAGTGGGCACTTACCCTTGTCTCAATTCCTCTTGCAGACTGGTAAGATGATTTACACAAACTTAAGACCATACAAGTCTGTTTGAACATGCCAAAGTTGACAGTTGTGGCTGATGTACATATAAAAGTAAATCTACACTTACTTGTCAATATGCTTGTCTGCCAATGCCTACTTGTTCCCCACAAAAGTTACAGATTCAACCAAGTCTCCAAATTATTGCACAAGTTTTTGAATGATGGAGATCGGTCCTAAAGTTTGGTTTGGAAAAAAAAATTACCATTAAAGGAAAAAATTTAAGATTCATATGAAATAATAAAAAGAACAGAAATGGCTACATCAACCCAAATGCTGGTTCTTAAATCAGCGACAATATATGTGAACCAGTTTTTAAACTACATTAAAATATTGCTGCAAACTGAAAGATGTTTGAAAGGTCAATCATAAAAGTATTTTTTATGTAAACAGAGATCTATATATATGCCATACATTAGATTATAACAGATATCTACCATCAAAGATGTGGGTATCTTTCTGAACCTGAAAATCAACTTTTCAATATGAGAAATGTATTCCGTTCCCACCAAACTATCGGACCTTATCACAAGGCAATGGTTAACTGAGCCGCCATGACACAAATCACTGATGGAAGGCTGAATATGTCAGATAAATAAGTCAAATAGAAGAGGAATTTGACTTTTTTAAAGTCTCCCAAAAACTTGTGTCCCCAAGTGAACATGTTAGATATTTGAGTGTCATCATAGTGAGGTTTCACTGTACTAATGTACATTTGCGGGAATACAGAATACTTATTCCAAACACATCCTTCTTACATCAAGCTCAGTGCATCTTTGGAGAACATGTACGTAAATGTGACTTTTTAGGCAATCAATTCTATTGTTTGGGAAGCAACATGTATATTTGGTCATGTTTGATTAAGGAATGTGCCATGACGTGTTGACAATTCCTTGTAGATTGATGCAGGCCAAACAGTTAGGCAACTAATATGAATGTTTGTATTGTTCAGGTATAGCCAGAAGTTAGAATCAACATAAAGATCCATTTAATGTTCTAAAGGAGCCTCCACAACATGCTACCAGAATATGAGTACATGTATAGCAATTGCTGAAATATGTGCCAAAAATACTGGAGCCAGTTGTGGTGCCATTTCAATGACAAATGCTTCTGGTTCTTAATCCATGATTGACCTTGCCTGGAAATTCTGGTTATAATTGCTCAGATTGCAATACATTACACATAAGCACTGTGACTGTCCTGTGCTCAGCTGACCTTGGCTGCACACAGACTGAGGTGGTTGTGTGAGCTTCAGAACAACATCAAGGTCAACTTAAATGCACTATCACTGCTGATTGCAAGATCAGCCCTCACTTATACCATACAAAAGTCATCATTTTAAATGAAAAGGGCAGTATTCACTATTACAAAATATAATCAATATGCCAGTTTGACCTTTCAAGGCCACTACACTTCAAAATGAATGACACCGTAGAAACCCCAAAGGTACATGTACTTTCCTAGTAGCATTTAATGGTAACTGTGGGTTAAGGATCCAACAAGTGTTATCAAGATACATGTATAAGCCAAACATGTCAGTTTGACCTTTTCAAAGTCAAAATGAACACCATCAAATGAAACCCCATACAAACTTTCCTATCAGTGATACCATACATGGGCCAAGAATTTGCCCTAAACGAGATATAAGTTATATATAGTATGCCAGATGTGCTGCTATCCCAATTGTAACAATGTTAAAATGTACATATATGTGTACCCTTGCTGATTTTTCCTAATTTTGATAGTTCATAAAAAAATCAGAAAATGACAGCAGCACCATGTTGAAGAAATATTGGTAGAGATGGAGTCCAGGTATATTATTCCCACTAAGTTTGAAGAGAATCTACCACACAGTTTGGGTGAAAATAATTTTTTAAAAAAGTGCTCACCTGGTGAAGAAATTCAGGTATTTAGGTCACCAGCTCTATTACTATACATGTTCAAGGTAACTGGCACTGCAGTTTTGGAGATGAAGCTTTCAAATTAAAAAAAAAAAAAAAATTAAACAAGAAAATTCCTAGGAATAACTTAAATTCACTGGAGCATGACCACCTGAACAAAATTAGGAGAGACTCACCCAAGTTACATGCCCAGGCCTCACAATTACCACCTGCCACTGCCAAATGCTTTTTTATTTTACAGTGGTAGATTATTATTGGGATCAGGGGATGCTAGTTTGGTGGGTATATATATTCACCGTTGTTTCTGGGCGCAGAAGTTAAAAAAAAAGCTCAACGCACAAAAGTGTTGTTCCCTGGTTGTTGTTCTTTGTCACTACAAACTTGGATCTGTTTACCCCAGTATTCTTGTTGTCCCTTCTACATAGACACAGTTCTGTGCACTTAAACTTTCCATTTCCACCCAAGGCTGAAACCGCGGGAAGAGCATGGATGGCAAGAACAATACATTCAGTTTCATATGATCATTGACAACTACCAGTTTCTTCTTACTGTATTTATTTCAACAACTGAGTGACAAGATGATGGTGTATTGATCATGGCAAAACTATTTCATTTCAAAAGAGAATTTCATGGTATAAAGAAAGGGACTGGTTGCGTTTTGACGAAAAATAAACCAAATCTCATGTTCTGCAACATTTGCGAACAACATGAACACAGTGACAGACAGAAGAAATCGAATTTTGCATTAGGCTGTAAGAATACAAAAATGGAAGCTGTCAAAGACCACAGGAAATAATATATCCATGAGCAGTGTGTGACCCTGTAATTGTAATTTGTACATAATAAAGAGAAAACAAAGTCCAGTTCACTTGGCTTTTAAGTTGTGTATTTCACAGAGGAGGAAGAAAGTGGACATAGTTGCTTTGATTTTTAAAGTGAAACATTATATATTCTTTGGACCCTTTTCATATTTAAACTCTTGCAGGGGGGAGCTGAGCAATGTTGAATGGGAATGGATGCTCAGAGGCAAAGTATCTCACCTAAAGAAACATAAAATGTATGGTTCGAGATCATTCACTGAATGAACTTATATTTATAACCATATTACCCCCTGATTAGAGTGAAAAGCAATATTACCAGTGTCCAACTTGTGATTATCAGTTTAACACAATATATGATTTCTAGGGCCTGTATTTTTCCGTTTCAAAATGAGTGTTTTTCCGTTTTGGGAAACTACAAATTCCGTTTCATTTCCGTTTCACTAATTCTAGGGCTCGATTGTAGCACTGGTCAATAAAAAAGGAAAAACAGTTGATCTTATCGCCTCTGGAAAATGTTGATCCATCGACGAATGGCAAAGTGACTCCAAATTTTTTACTATGTATGTTGACAGCCTCCACCTACAGACGGCGCTATTATCATTGTACCTCTGTTGCGCGTTATATCTATATGTCATGCAAATGAATGGACATGGTAGTAATGGGGTCTATAGCGCGCAGGTGTCCGGCCTGTCGTTAAATTTGCTCCACGTGGTATCAATAACGCCGCCGACTCGCCGAATTTGGATCCAAGTCGGTGTGTTGTGCTTTATGCGATGACATGTGGTGATTTTGAATTATTTGAGAGGCAAAATTCACAAATTCTGCTTAATTTCCATGGCATTTGCCATTTTTTCCGTTCCAAATCATAAATTCCGTTTGAGATCATAGATTCCGTAAATTCCGTCCGTTTTCCGCGATCGCGGAAAAGTACTGGCCCTAGATTTCAGTAGACATAGAGTTGAGAAGTCACACCAATGTACTTTGTGGTCAGGTATATTGAAAAACACAATCAGGAGCCTATATACAACTGAGTAGAGTACCTCAGTATGGGCTCTGAAATGTGTAAAT
Organism: Hermodice carunculata; assembly: GCA_964020975.1. Taxonomy (NCBI): domain Eukaryota; kingdom Metazoa; phylum Annelida; class Polychaeta; order Eunicida; family Amphinomidae; genus Hermodice; species Hermodice carunculata. The sequence continues at coordinate 893,637 of CAXHWN010000937.1, read as the reverse complement.
AATACAAGCAGCAAAACCGAAGTCCTTAGACTGCTGTTTTGAGCACCCAAAATTTTAAAAAATTTCTGGGGGAGGACCACAAGACCCCTTTCTGAAGGAGGGGTGATACTCCCTTCTACACTAACCCATCCTTGGTGGTATATACCTTGGCTCCTGCCTTGTGGATTATTTTCATCAAGGGGCCATTCTGTGGTATTTGTTTTGTGACGGATAGGACATTTTGATACATTAAAAACCATTTCCAGAGAAAACATGCAGTTCTAAAAGTAATATATCTATAGATTCTTTATCAAGTGTGTGATTGTTCACCATGAGAAAAATAAAGATCCAGCTGTAAGTATTTTGGGTGATATATTAATATATATGGTGGACATGATGCTAGGCAGATAATGCCAGATATGCATTTTGAAATTTAAAGTTTAACCCCAAAACTCTGCTCTGTTTTATACCATGGCACAATGTTAATAATTGTTTAGTTTTTTTTGGTCAAAATAACTCTTATTTCGCAATGGCATAAAAAGAAAATAGCCAAAATTTTTGTAATTTTCAAAAAAAAAAACAAAAAACCAAGCATTTATTTGAAAAAAAAAATAATGTGACAGTTCTTCACAATTATGAATATGGTGAAGAACAGGATGAAGTTCACTCTCTGTTTCATCCAGTGCACATACAAATTGTTTCTAGACTATATTGTTATTTTACTAATAAAATCTCCAGTGCTATATATATATATATATATATATATATATATATATAGTCCATAACTGGGATGTTCATAATTTCAACAACTTGGCCATGGCGGACCCATTAGTTGTCCACATTTTGGCGGGATGAAAATACCTTTTTACTTTCATCCAATGCTCTTAGAAAGTTAGCTTCAGTTTCAATATATCATCCAGGTCAGACAGTTGCTGTATTTGTTAGCACCGTGCTGACTTGACTAGGTATAAAAAATTACTGCTAAGCTACATCACTCAGAGAAACAAATTTCTTAATACTATTATTCCTTTGATTGCTCCAGGGGTTAGCACATATACATTATTGATACCAGGCACTTTAACCACAAAATGTTTTGGTTGCTGTAATGTCCACTTGCACTAGGAAAATTTATTTGCATCACACCTTTTTCCATATTGGGCAAATTTTGATAACTGCATACTGGCTAAGTTTTGCATAATATATGTAATCAAATTTTTATATTTGTTTTTGCTGATATTATACATTAGTAACAATTGTTTTGTACTGTGTGTCTTGTACATACATACTGTGTGTCTCCATGTTCTGTAGAACCCATGTATTAGTCATCTCCATGTACTAAAACTATAGGGCTGTCCAGATCAAATAAATATGTTTGAGCTAATTAAACTAAAAATTGATTTAAAGTCAGGAATCTGGAGTATCATCACCTAGAGAACACATTTGTTGACATTTCCATAAGCTACATTTTGACAGAGTTTCTGAGAAATCAGAAATACCTTAAAAAAAAACAAAAAAAACACACAATTCATTTTAAAATATCATTGACCATAGAAAATATACTATAAATTTCTCATAACTCTTGTTTCAATGATGGCAAAACGATGACTTGGGACTTGAATGCAAATTATGTTTAGCAAAATACTTTCACTTTTGAAAGGATGAATCCAACCACTAACTGTAAATAACTTGTAAAATTGAAAGATAACATAATCTGGGAACAAACAATTACACTTCACTTCATAAACATTCTTCTCCATGTTATCAGAACAATGTAAATATATTGTCATCCACAGTGTGGCATATATATGACAATTGCAATTGATATTGTAATGATGGACGTTTTTTTTTCTGTAACATTTGGATGCAACTGTCACAATGTGTTCAGCCTTGGGAAGAAATTTTTCGCTTCAAAGTATATTGGGAAGCAGGAAAAATCTGCTTAAGAGGCAAACCAAGATCAGATTACCTATAACTTTGGCATATTTATTTTATCTACTGCTGAACCTGATCACACTTTTTTAAAAAAGTTTTTCCTTGTTTACAAAAGATTAGACAGATTGAAAAGAGAGTCTCATGTCAGTGCATGCAAAATTGCTTTCATGACTCTTGATTCTGAGTTTTCACAGCTCCATGATTAAGTTGAGTGAATAATGAGAGTTTAAAGCACTCAAATAAAAAAACTTTAACAATTTCAGTTCAATATCAACAGGGCAAGAAATGGGGGCAGGCAACCAACAAAAGACAGTTCTATTACATTAGACATAGCGATAATGATAGTTTACTCAAAGATATACACAGAAATAAATGAAAATTCTGAAAAAAGAAAAACAAATCTACCTGCCTCATATACACGTTAAACTCGTACACACACATTCCCCCTACCTCATCTTTTTTCTTCCCAAAACTGTTACAGGAATTAAACATGTTTTAAAGGTGGCCCTATTTGGTCCGCTGTTTTAAATTTTGCAGTTTTCTCTCATGATTTTCATTCCTTAAGATGTTTGCCCAATATAGAATACATGTTATATGTGTTTGTAGTTTTGCCACTGTATTACCATTATCGGCATCATATAATCCACAGTGTGATAACAATATTGGCTTGAATACACCTGCAGTGGCAAATACAAGCACCTTTAAACATTGCTCCACCAAATTCCATAATCCTGTACATCTCTTTGCATTTCAAAAATAGTGCCACATTTAACTGTGGATTTGAAAATGTACCTTTGTTCAACACTTTCCACGAGTTTGTGCACCATGTTTGTTGTAATATGTTCAACTAATTATGGATCATCAATAACTCTGACAAGCTGATTGTCACACATGCAAAACTGGAGATATTTGAAACACAATCTGCACTGAAGGAACATTCTCGAGTGAAACTAAAGGTGTCTCAATGCAAAGTATTAATTGATTGGTTCACCTTTCCACAGCTCCTATGACTATGAAAATGAGGGAAAGGTGACATTAAAATGTAATCAAGTCACAAATGAGGCAAATTTGAGCTCAGGTGGCCAGTAATAATCTCATGATATTATGTTCACAAATAAATAAGGGACAGAGGGAACCACAGACACATGGACGGACAGCCAAAAAACATAATGGGTCCCCCCTTGGGGTGGACCCATAAAAATACTATGGGTAATAGACTAAATATTCCAGTTTTGGAGCTTGAAACTTATTTGAAAATGCTTATGGCATCATACATGTCAAACCTTACCCATTTGGCTCCCAAGTCTCCCACCCTTTGGGCAATCTCCCTGATCAAAATCAATTTCCTAGCTATCTCCTTACTAAACAGAAAATCTCCCCACTGGTAATGAAAATTCTCACGTCTTGTCACAGAATCTTGAAAAGTATGTAGCATTGTTTACATTGACTGACATTTCCTACATTGAGTACTGTGCCATGCATGCATCATTTTTTTCATGGGGGTTTTTATAGGGACGGTTTTGAGTGTGCGTGTGTTTGTTTTTGTTTGCTCCTCTGGATGTCACAATCCAACTTACCTATATTTTCAAAGTTCCCAGGCCTACCATCACCCAAATCCCTGTTATCTGGGAAATGACTGGACCTATGTGCACTTCCATCTTTTCTGTTTGGATGTCCATTTTCAGTTAACATCTTTCCTTTGTGCCAACTTTTTAAAACATTGGCAATCCCATTTCTACTATCTTCTCTTGGCAGTGCACCATGGCTTTGATGAGCATGGGACATTTGTGGCTTGGCCTGCCAAGCTTTCTTTGCATCACTACGTTGTGGCACTGGTGGCGGGGATGGGGTAACATTTTCTTTTCTTTCTCCAAGTTGTGGCATGCTGGTTGTTCTCTGCTGTGCAATGGCATTATTTGGCCGAACAGTGGCAGTGGTGGGTCTGTGTGTTTTCTGACCAATATTATGAGGCTGACCATGACTTAGAAAGTGGCTATTAGCGTGGTTGGACCTTGGTTCTACTCCAGACCGTGGGGGTTGGACATAAGTTCCGCGGTGAGGCACCTCTCTATTTTGCCCACTGTTTTCCGGGTCAGATGTGGAAGACTTGTCTGATTTCTGGCTGAATTCCGATATATCGGATGGGATTCTCACATGGGATCCGACTGGACGTTTACTTCGCAGTAAAGCTATTTTAAGACCAGCAACGAACCGTTCAAAAGTGAGGCGTCCATCGGTTGGAGTCACTTTTTGAAGTGCCTCAACAACACCATTTGGCAGTCCAGTCACTGCTCCGTCTTGCCATCTCGTTTCAATATCCTGCAAGCGCACATATCCTGTCTTATTCTCGTCCAGTATATCAAAGAGAACCCTCAAGGAAGCCACAAATTGTCGTGGAAGTCCATCGACGCTCGATTTGGATTGTTGGCTGGACATTGTAAACATTTTTTAAACTTTCCAAACTGTCAAATTCCAGGCACCTGTTCCCCGTCCGCCATTGTGAAACTTTCGGTGGTAGTTTTTGTATACCCAACTTTGTGTCGAGCACTTTGATTGGTCAATAGGAAAACCTGTTTCAAAATGCCCGGAAGCAACAAAAGCCTCTAAAGAGCTTCATTTTCGCCTATTACGTCTTCGTAACTGTTTGAAATATACAAAGGTACAATCATAATTGATACTCGTACACATAATAACACAAAATTATCAATCTTTTTAGTATAGACTGCAATTACATAAAGCGTTGTATTTGAGAGCAAAATCTGCCGTTTGAGAGTAAAAATCAGTGAAGCCAGAACGAGGCGCCGGTAATAACATTGGGTTGATGGAGTACGATCGATTTATTATCGTGTGCACTCCGCTGTGAAACGACCACGGCCACGGCCACGGACTGTGTATCTAAACCTTCTCAGACAGTATTTGGAAGACACATACAAGGTAATGACTTCCGTATATTTGACATTTGAACATATTTTACCGTTGGTGGCTGCTGTCAGAACGGTTTTCAGGCTGGTGACATTTCGGGGAAAGTGAAATCATCTGCCCATGCGGTGCGCTGTGCAGGTTAAAGCAGACGGCACCAAACATGAGGGACAGTTTCAGTTGTGCATTTTGCGTGTGCACTGTATCTGTTTGGAGTTCTCTGTTGTTTTGACAGATGGCGAGATGACGTTACCACTTTATGTTGAGCAGAATTATCTCATGTATTTCAACTGTAATTTTGCACTTGAAAAGAAAAAAGTTCGTCACCGTAGACCCGGGATAATGTGGCCGTTTTCAGTGCCTGTGCTGTGGTTTGATTCATACTTCACACCTCTGCCTGCCGCAGCGTCGCAGGTCAGCCAGGAGTTGAACTGTCAAGGAGTTGACAATAGTCTAGAATACAATACTTAAGTTATTGTCGTACGGTACAATCAGCTTAAGCAGCAAAGCACAGTTTTGTTTTCATTAATATTATGACTTTGTTATCAGACTCAGAGCGGTGACGCACATTGTTATGATTCTGCTCAGATGAGACTGGTACTGTTACTAAAATTGTAAATAATGCTTTATTGTAGGAAGTTTGAGTGAAAGGCGTGAAAAAGCAAAACACAGAAAGTGCGCTGAAGAGTGAAGTCGTCACCATAGTCAATAGACTGAAAAGTCATATACCGTTATTAATACAAGCCAACTCTTTCTTTTTCTTACTTTTATATATTTATTTTTTAATCGGACCGGCAGATAAAATTAGAACATGAATGATCACTGACCACGTCAAATTTGGTGTAATGACATGCAAGTGTGACTAGACCACTGGTATTCACAATCACGTCCAGGCATCATCTGTGGTCAAGTCAAGAAGTAGCTGTTAGGATGTACCATACAATTTATGGCTTAATTGCAGACCGGTGGGCTTTTGGTGGCAGCAGATCCTGGCCTTTAAAATAAATTGTTAACTTCATTGTGGCTGTTATACACCAACGGTATATATATATATATATATATATATATATATATATATATATATATATATATATATATATATATATATATATATATATATATATATATATATATATATATATATATATATATATATATATGTATGTATATTAAAGAGAGGGTATGTTTATTCACATGAAAAATACACAGTTCAACATACAGAGAAAAAAATACTGTAAAAAATTAGTTGAAGGTTGAGCCTTTTATGGTTACCCACTCTGAGAATTTTCTCATATCATCTACTTAAAGTGTGTCTGATACTAAGAGGGAATAAATATTAACAGTCATGTCTAGTTGCATTGAGTAGAAACAATAATTTATAAATAAATCTAATGTTCATCTACAAATACATAAAAATGAGATTCAGCACTCAATCTTGGTTGTCTATTTACAAGCTTTGAGAAAGCTTGACACAACAGTTTTTGAGTAAAATAGAACAAAACATAATTCAGTGAGTCATGTAAGCTGCACAGTATAAATTAAATAGTCTGACAAAAGCCCAGAAGCCCTATCAGGCGTAACAAAGTTTTATATAGTAGTAGTAGTAGAAGTGATTTTATTGACATAAAGAAAAGAAGTCAATACTGACCTATATGTCAAAGGATACACCAAAATGCACACACGCATTAGATCACCGTCCTGAGAATTTTTTTCTTCTTCACAAAATATCGATAAAAGTGAAAATGAAAATTCGATACATGCAGGCATCTTAGCACCAAAAACTTGTAAGTGAACTATCCTCACTAATGTAGATCTATTTAATATATATATATATATATATATATATATATATATATATATACACACACACACACTATTCATCCCAATAGCAGCACCCTGTCTCAATACAAAAAATTCCTTTATCAAACCTGGTGACGGACTGTGACACTATATAAATTAGATCTTTATAAATTTCAAATTATAAAATGCTTAACAGAATATTTTAAGCCTCGGAACCTAAAGTACCATAAGTACTGCCTGTCTTTTAAACAGAGATGGACATTTTTTGGGAAAAAAAATAATGGACAAACTGATGTTGCATGGGGAGTCCATAAAGTCAAAAGTCAGAGACATACTTGTATTAGAGCACATGCTACAAGTGGAATGGATAGGTTTTATTTTGTATTTACGTCCATTATTACATGTCCTTTAAGATACTACACGTAGGTTGCTGTACATTACTGAGATAATTGAATTTTATATGTGGATGTAATATGGTCTGTTACAGGTACTGATTGCCTTCAGCATCTTCTTCTTTTATCTCTATCCAGGAATATGTGGGGGTGGAGGGTGGCAATTTGAACATTTGGGTTTTCAGTTCATTATGTTCCCATAAGGGAAGTACAAGCTGACTAGAGAAAGACATTCAAAAGTTTGTTTGGTTAATTTAAAAGTATTTTACCACTTATCATTCAGGAGTACCAAAGGAATAGCACTATCATTAGCAGCATGCTATGGAAAAATAAAAGCACAGGAAAAGCCTTCATACTAAAGCTTTAGACACTATATGTGTTGGATACATAAAATTTTGTTCCTGATAAAGAAATAGGACTGAAATACATGGTAGCATATATGGGAGGTTTTATGGATGTGTAATTGACAAGTTATTGGAATACGATTGCAAGTGGATTTATGAGATGTCACATGGGTATGTAGGGTCATGGCAAGTGTGGGTATGGAAAGTGGCGCAGTTTTGTGTGCTCTGATCAATAGTAACATTTGCTCCACAGAATGTTCTTGGACAATAGTGCTTTAATCAATAGACATTTGTAAATAAATATGTACCTTTTATTCAGTGGTGGTTCTATCAACCTCTGGAAGTGAATGCCTTCTTTTCAGGGGTTGTTTGTGGGCAATCAGATATTGACAGGTGCTCTTAGGGAACGTACTGCAAGTGCCATTGGGTTGGTTACGGGACTGGCAAGGCAAGGTAGACAGGTATGTGACAAGACACATTGACACATTTACCCCTATACAGAATATTTCCATTACACTGCATGTGTTGAATCAGCACTCTCAATTGACCAGGCCAGAGAGGAGATCTCATCAGCATCACCTTGGTGCCAGTCTCGATTGATTTGACTTGAATGATTGACTGTCACATTAGCGATAAACAAGTGTTTTGTGTGTGTGTTTGTAGGTTGAATGGACATCAATATTTTCTCGTGGCATTTTTCCCAGGGTGTGCCTAGCTTGCTGCTTGCCATTATGAGTAATTACATATATACTATACATGTATCTGCAAATGGAGCAAAGATATTCGTATGGTTAAAAAGTTGATTTATATAAGGGAACACTTTTTTGGTGGTGACTTAAAATCTCTAGATAGGGATAATGGAGTATCTCCATCATTTGAGTAAAAAGAGAGGGAATGTGTACATTTTTAATGAAGACAGAAAATTATTGAATTTTTTATACCCATATTTAGTGATATTTCTCCTCTTTTGTTACATATTATAGGAAAACTCACTTCCATGCACATTTTTTTTTGTAGGGGTGGGGTGGGGAGGGGGGTGATCACAGAATTTAGTGACTGGCAAACAGGTTGTACAAATTACATCAAATTACATGTATGTATATATGCCATTATCCCATACCATTTTACAGACAATGATTTTAATGTACATGTTCCACAAACATTGTGTAAGTAGGATATTGTTATCAACATGTTTAAAGTTGATCACATTGTGTTGATAAAGACCTTGGTCAGCATAGCTTTGTCCAACAGTGTATCATAGCAGTAGACTGAACATTTAATGAAGACTTAGGTCCTTTGTTTAATATATATATATATATATATATACATGTACATTTACATTGCTTGATCAAGACAGGCTTTAGATACCATTGCTGCAGCTGTTTGAAGCAATTTTACTGCTGGGCAATTTGATGTAAAAACACTGACTTTAGACCATAGGTATTGATACATAAAAGATAGTTATTTTCAAAAAGGGTTTGAAATCTATTATTATTTATTTTGTATCTAAAGAGCTGCATGTGTTTTTTGACCTAAACACATGTGCAGGGGCTGAATTTTTCGGCAGGTATCTATGACTAAAAAAAGTCCATGCCTCCTACTGTCTGCATGTCAAGTTGTATGGATCTTCCTTTTACACAGAGTATGATACATGACTTTTTGAACTAATGTTGTACCAGGTAAGTATCTCAACAAAAATTGGGTATACATCTTTAGAAATACAAAATATTTCCAGGTTTATATCCAAGAGGAAGCTGGAATCCCTGTCATTTGATGCATGTGCAGGCATGATAGTCATACATGGATGTGTCTGTGTTGGTGGGTGGTGGATGGATGACACACTTCAGTTCTTATGCATTTGAGAGTCTTACTCCAGAAGTGATCCACCAAATTCAGGTGCTTTTATGTAAATATTGTGGAGTTCCTAGGATTTGCTATTGTGAAGATGCTGAATTCAGTAGTTTTAAAAAGGCAATTTTAGATTAATTAAATTCATTTTACTTACAAGTTTATTTGTTTATCCATTCATGAATTTATGTATCAATCTCTCTATCTGTCTGTCTGTCTGTCTGTCTGTCTATCTACATGTATTTATTTATTTATTTACTTACTTAGTGGGGGGGGGGGGGCAATCATATTTCCCAGCTTGAGGTGTGTTTTACATGCTTAATGCTTTAGTGATAATAAGTAAGGGCTATTTGAAAATATGACTTACTGGTGTGGCTTAGTACTTTTAACTCATTCCATACCAGTCCCTGATATTTATGTATATTTACCTAGATTTAAGACGTATATTTAGATTCTTCATGAAAAGAACTTTCGTTCAAGTACCAACATGCCTATAGTCTTAAATCAGTGGTTCTGGCACTGCCTGGCAAGTCATGCTGCAGCTGCTGCAAGGGCAGCTGCAGCATGACTTGCCAGGGAGTGCCAGAACCACTGACCAAGGCCTGTGACCATAGTATGGAATGAGTTAATAGAAAAGGCAGGAAAGCTTGCACATGTTCCATTCTAGGTGTGAGAAGTACCTTTTTAGTACCAACTTGTAGAGCAGTTTATGTGGTTTAAGCATGTATTTCTATCAACACTTTTATTGAGAGTTTCTGGTGACAAGATCAGTTACTAAATCTGTAATGCACCTGCAGGCCTTGCCATGAGTAAATATAAATGACCTGCTGAGAGGTATATGTAGCTCCCGGCTCCCCTGACCATATCTGAGGTGAGCTACAGTTTAAAGCTTTTGTTTTGGCACATGATCAACACAAGCTTCAGTAAATGTTTCAGAGTGGGTATGGAGAGGACTTGAGTATCAGGTGCCATATAGCAAGGCTTGAATACACCTTTAAATACTGATCTGTGGAGAATACATTACTTGTTCTAAATTTAGGGGGAAAGTGTGGTGTTTGGACAAGTAGCTGAAAACCTTAAAAGCAAGTCCTGTGGCATTGTATATACCCTCCTATGTGTTAAATCTGAACCCTGTGTATTGACATAAGTAATTTAATGTCAGGGCAATATGAATTCCAGTGGCATGTAGCATTATATAATCATTTCAACAGAAGGTGGTAGGTTAATTACAACAGATCAGATAAGAATATCTGGGTAGCAATTTAACCTGGAAAAGAAACTTGATCTGTCATCCAATTAAAAATGTACTGTAAATAAAGGTCTTACTGGGCTGCAGCAAGAGTTTCTGTGCTGTGCCAGGTGTGTACAGGTGTTTCACTACAGTACACAGTTGTTGTTTGAGAGACTACCGAAAGACAGACCCCAAAATGGTCCTTTCTGACTTGATTGTCCCTTAAGCTTCTGGTCAAGTCATGTATCATCTCACATGGCCAACTTTAAAAGTCAAAATTCTGCATAATTTAGCCTGTGAAGTTCTAGGGCTTTATGTGTTAATGATAATTTCTTAAAGCATTGAGTCTGGGCTGCTCACTGATGCTTAGTCACACCACATTTATTACTATGGCTTGTAGGATGGTATGCATATGATAGAGCAGGTTATTGGGACCCCCTTGTCCTTACACAGGGGAAATGTGGTAGTATTTTCCAAGGTGTTGCTGACTTGATCATATGGTTGGATAATGATGGGATCATGGTTGGATTTGGTCAAGTCTTGATATTGACTTGCAAGGAAAAAGAAAAAAAATGACAGTACAAGAAGCTGTATCTACTTTATTTCTGCTACTAAAAGGTGTACATTTGTTCCTCTTTTGAAATCACCCTGAAGCAGGTCTAAGAGTAGTCTAGCAGGTGGTCTGTCTTTGGATCCATCCATTGACAGACCATCTCCAAAAGTACAGAAAAGAACACCAGGGAAATACAGATGTAAAAGTTATTGGAGTGGTCTCGCACGGTAGATATCAATGTACATGTTTATATGAAATGGTATTAGTTAAACGCCAAAAAGATTGAAACAAGGATGGTTGCTCAATGAAGAGAACTAACTTTCATGATTACAGCAAACCCAAGAATTATTTTCATTCTTGATTTTCTCTTGTGACACAACATGTATACACAGGTATATATACAGTTAGCGAGACACATGCAAGGTCTACAAAAGCAAACCATTCTCTAGACCAAATTCAGGCAGAACTTCGCACAGATGGCTGCCTGCAATCGTGTTGGAAGGATTGCAAAGCATCATGGGATAAAGACTTCTGGATGTTTTCATTATGTTAAGGTAGCACTAAAGAATTAATACAGGAAGTCTTAGGGTCCAGTAGAGTGGCAATTAAAAAGCAAGAGTAAGCATAGGATCTGCTCAGTGATCTACTATGGAGATAAGGAAAATGAAAAATGCAGTATTGTACCCTTTTTATGAGGACCAGGTGATTTGGCCATCAGATGCACAAGGTTTGTAGACTGCTACTTGAACCAGGCATGTATCTCATACACAAAGTACAGGGGTCCTTGATTGATGATATCATTTTATGTCACTTGTCTGCCATGGTGCCCGCAAAGTCTGAAGAAGATGAAAGACAAGGGAAGGGCCTGACAGCAATGGTGGGAAACAGCTAAAGTAAGTTTGACCAGTTTCACCACTAGTGGGGCATCATCAGGAACTGTTATGCTATGGGATGCACCTGGTATATGTGGTGGTGTAACATTTGACAGTGCTAGTGTAAACTAGGCATGCATAGATGTGGGCCACTGGGCCTGGTTTTTGTTTTTGTTTTTTTTCATACGGTCCACCTGTTCAGTGATGTGGCGAGGAATGCAGTGTCAACATTGCCACACGTCATTCATTGTTGTACACATACTTGTGGCATCAAAAGTATGATTATGCCACTCATGAGGTATGTCCGGTGGCTCCTGTGGTGGAATCCCCTAAGGAATGGGAACAAGGGGGTGTTCCCAGACCCTAGTGATTGGGAATATAAGACTGAAGCTCCTATTTGGGATATTCCAGTATAAAAATGTTAACCAGAGTGCCAGTGTTCACATTAGCTAGTGATATTTAAGCATATGTTTATGTCAGTCAATAGTCAGGGGAAAGTAAACATAGAGAATAGAGAAAAAAAAATTGAAGAGCCTGATTAAAAAAATGCTGTTGAAAAATTTAATTGCATTTGAATGAAAAAGGTATCATTCAAGTGTGTATCTCACAAAACAATTCTTGTGTTTAAATTATACAGTTGTGGCAGTAAACTTATAATTACTGGTACATTAACAAAAAAAAAAGTAGAGGCAGTTTAACTCATTCTACCCTAATGATGCTCTTTCCCGCTAATATGTAAATGTCGTCTGCTAATTGTATTTTACTAATTTAGGGATTATTTTTCAAAATTTTGGACCCAACTTGCATGGAAGATCATTCCGAATTATATGCCCATGGTCAACAGTTTTCCTTGGCACGCTCTGGGCGCATTGTGCCCAGAGGGTGCCAAGGAAAACTGTTGACTCGGTCTTCTGTCAGGGTGGAATGAATTAACAAAAAGAAATGTAGAGGCAGGTTAATGATAATCTGAAGTGCATCTTGACATTGTGCAGGGTCTGCTTCCACATGCTCACAACATGCATGTAGTTCTACTAGTAGTGTGAACTGACTTACCGGTACTGCTGCTGCTGTATTTTCATGTGGCATACTTACTGCAGGCACAAACTGAACATGAAAACATAATGGAATAGTATTTCAACATAGGTTCAATAAGGATTACACTGTATGTCCAAAAGATTAGAATGAAAACATTAGTTGAAAGAAAAAAACATAAACTGATAAAAATAAGTACATTTACGGTAACTTTGTGTGAAGTGCTAGTGACCCAACCTGAATCTGACAAATGACATATGCTTAGCCATGTTAACATATGATAAGATATGACAGGTGCAATCTCACCATCATTCTGACACAGTTAGCCCCACAATAGACAACTGCAAAAGCTTCTGTTGGAGCAAACTGAAAAAAATTGCGATATCTACATGTATGATAAAATTCTAATATATGACACTTGGCCATTTGAGGTGAGGGATCAACATTCTGGGGCTGTAACTTGTCCATGACACAAATTTTACAATATCATTGCAGCATCCCTGAAAGGTGGCCTGAGATGGTCAGCTTGGGAGCTATGGGAAGCTCACTAGCAATTTTACTCATTGCAAAGCCTGTTCAAATATCATTTATCCACTAAAAGTCAAAATTATGACCCCCCATGCTTCCGACACACAACCAAACATTTTGGCTAATATCACACCACAATCCCAACTTTTTGACATCGTTGAAAATGTTTTAATACCAAATTCATGATCGCACTGTGATTCCAACATTTAATGATTTGTAAAGTGTATATCAGATGTAAATTCAACAGCATGTCAACATGCCCAGTAGGGCCAATGATTTTCCATTTCAAAAAAAGAGGAACTCCACTTCATCAACAAAATTTTTTCAAATTCCGTTTCACTGCTATATAATCAAATTCTGTTTCATTGCTATATAATCAAATTCCGTTTCACTGCTATATAATCATACATAATTCATAAGACAAAAGGTAAAATTCTGTTTCAAAGATGAAAAAAAAAACACAATTCCACTTCGGTTTCGAAAAAAGAAAAAATCATTGGCCCTAGCCCTGCCATTTTAGTTTGACTTACTGAAGCCAGCTGTATTCCAGCTTTCTTTTTTGCCCGATTTTATTTTGACCAACATAGACCCACCAGAAACTAACAAAATGGAAGTACAGTTGTGAAAATTCCATCATATAATATGATTTGGGGGGGGGGGGCACAATGTCCAATACCATCCATGATCATGTGATTTTATAATTGACTTGCAGGATGCAACAGTATTCTAATGTACAGTTTTCTCTTAGTTCTTTGTTTTTATTTTTGGATTTTTTAATTGTTGTTTTCAAAAATTTAACTATTTATATCTTATTTTATTTTTGACATGAGTACATGTATTAGTAATACATACAAGTACATGTAATGGTAATGTGGTAGGCACAATCCCAGCCAACTTAATACCACCTATCGATTTCAGTGCATTTTGTACCATTTGCCCAATATGCATGCATGTCAAAGTTCCAATATTATTATTTATTCTCAAAGTTCCAACATTATCCCTGCATGTTGGTCATTAGCCTGCTTCAGCCCCAACAAGTTTGGAACATTAATCTTTAAATGTAAGTTTTTGGCCCAACATAAATCAAACGTGATTGGAACAGTTGTCTCAAAGTATCCCTCATGCTCAATGCTAACCTGTCTTGACCCTACATATGATCACAACATTTTATTTTTGTACAGGCTATACCTGACTAAATATGATGATGATAAATTGGTTTGCCTTGCTATTTTTTCCTGTATCAGCTGCTCAGGCTGTATCAACTGTTCTGTTTGCTGTGAGTACATTTATTTTCATGGGTTTTACATTTTGGACCTTTTACTGAGACTTTAAATTCACTAATTTAGTTTTACTTCCAATCAATGTCATGTTAAAATCTTTTTTCATTGTATTCTTAATTTCACTGTTTTGGAGCATCAGTAAAATAAGTAAAAATAAAAACACAGCAAAATTAACCGAATTCACAATATATGGCACTGGGGGTCCAGTATAGCCAGATGGCCTCTGACAGGATGGACAACAGCTTGCAAGTAAGCCTTTGATGCCTGTGTTGAAAATTAACTCAGGGACAGATAGGTACCAGAGTGTGTACACATGCATTTATGATTTTGCTGCAATATGATATGATGAAATAGATTCTGATGTGTTCAGGTTATTTGACTGGTTTAGTGAAATTGCTCACGTCAAGGAGTGCTGCACATACGTATGTTTTGGGAAGGTACGCACATGGAAATCGCCAAAATCCAGGGTATGGTGGGTGTGTCATGGTGTTATTCATGAATAAGACTCCAGAGTTGAGTTTGTTTTAGCCAACAGAGGGTGCAGTGTTATACATAGCAGTTGTCCATCATGTTAGACACCCTAAACAGGGCAAATCAAAAAGTGGTCTCTAAAAGCAGGTAAATTCTCTCAGCATAAAAGTACAACAACATTAAAACAGTAGGACTAGGAACTTGAAAATACAGTTTCTCATAAGAACCTGGATGTCTTGAAAATGGGACTCCTGGAAACTGGGAGATTTTAGTTGTACTCCATTCCAAAACCCAGTTTTCACTTTAACAGGAGCTCTTATATTCTCAAGCCAAGTCAGCCAAGTTGGGCTGGGACAGGTTCCAGTGCTCAAGACTAAAGCTAACTTTGAGTACATACAAAAGAGACATGCCTGGTAACAGGATGACTTGCTCCATTCCCACCGGGTATTAATCTTGTCACACAGGGAACTTTCAGTATTTATTATGAGGGCAACATCATTAATGATACCTGAACAGTTTTACGTACATGTACAGATGTACATGTATAAATATACATGTGCTATGTAAATCACATGTATACCGTGTACTTGTTTTGTACTTCTGTATTTGCTAGGCAAGTGGGAATGTTTACTATGGATAATTTACACTTTTTGCACAAGTGAAATGTTTTTTGCCACAGGTTGTGCATATGCTTGTAATGAATGAGGATCACTGGGTGTATCAAACAAGTAGGCAAAAAATGTATATTTTGCTATGGCCAAGATACAGTGAGATAAATGACAGATATTTGTCACAGGCTGATGCCTTGACAGCATTGTAGCTGATGTGTGCCTGTATGTGTATACATAATGTGCCAGCATTGTAACTGAGGCTTATATAAAGTTGCCCAAGTTGCATACAAAATATAGAATAGCAGCATGTGTCAAATAGAAATAAAAAAAATTAACATTTTGTGTGGAGTTAAACAGGTTTGCCATAATATATTTTTTGTGGCCTATCATTTAAGCTATGCACGATTCCCGATCTGGACCTCATAATAGGCCCGGGAGAAATGGTTTCTGCCATTCTGAATGCAAGCACTGGGTGAGGCTAGTGATCTGTATTGAAGGAATTTGGCAATTTAGGTACATTATTTTTTGTGTGTTCCTTTTTTTTTTTAAGTATTCTTCCTCTTTAGTGCTGAGGGTGCTGGGAATTAACAGAATGTGAGACAAAAGTGTGACTGACACTGAAAGTACTATACATTTAATGCTACTTTTACATGGAGTTCATGGCAAAAATTTGAAGTACAGTAGTCCCTTTTTGAAAGGCCATCTGCTTTTTACCCTTCGGCCTCATATGAGGCTGAAGGGTATTGTCATCCCCTGCGTCATCTGTTTCTCCGTCCATCTGGTGTAACCTTGAGAAATTTTTGACATGGGACTTCCAAATTGCACATGATTGTACACCACTATACGGCCTATTTAATGTGTAAGCGTGGTTAACCTTTATCTACTTTTCAAGGTCACATAGAGGTCACATATGCAAAGCGATTTAGCAATCTGAATTTTACACAAAAGCAACATGGAGTGATTCAAAACCGTATTAATAGTCAAGGTCATACCACTGTATTTGACCTTCTTTTTAAGAGTCAAAGATCAAGTGCACAATGGTGACACTGCTATAAGTAAGAAGTTTATGATATATGACTTCCAAATTGCACGTGATGATGCTCCTCTATAAAACTTCAGTAGCCTGCAAGCATGAGTGACTTTGACCTACTTTTTAAAGTCACAGGGGAGTTTTTGCCAAATTTGGTTTCACAGAGTGATAACTTAAGTTTTTTGAGGTAGGACTTCCAAATTGCACTAGATAATGCACCACTTTGAGGCCTATTTTGAGTTTAACAGTGATAACCTTGAAAAGTAGGTCACCGTCACACATTGTTCACATAGGGAAAGTGGCGTCAGCACACTAATGCTTGAAAGCCGACATCTAGCAATCTGAATTTTACACAAAAGAAGTATCATGGAGTGATTCAGAAGCCTATTGAAAGTCAAGGTGATACCTGTATATTTGACCTTTTTTAAGGGTCAAAGGTCAAGTGCTTAATGATGATACTGCTATAACTAAGACATTTTTGAGATATAACTTCCAAATTACACATGACTATGCACGATTTAATAACCTGTAATCTTAGGTGACCTTGACCTACTTTTCAAGGTCAGGGCGTATGTTTTGCAGAATGGTTTGTGGGAGATAAAAAAGTTTTTGAGATAGGATTTTCAAATTGCACATGATTGAACGCCACTATAAGGCCTGTTTTTTTTTTTTTTTTTTTGTTCAAGCATTGTTGACCTTGACCTACTTTCCAAGGTCACATACTGGATGATATTATGGGTCAAAACTCATGATAATATTTACATAGATCAGTTAAAAGATGAAGACATTAATTGTGGCTGTAGGGTATTTAGTGCTTTGCACAGTATTTATAAGACCACTTCCATGATGTGTTAAGGCTTAAACCTTGCCATATTTAAACCTGTCCTAAGGGCTTCTCAAAAGAAGGACAATTGTATTTATATTATTTTTGAGTAATAAGAGTTGGAAGGGGAGCATAAGGGTAAGGACCACCAATGAAGCCTCTCTGGACCAAAGGTCACTCTGGGTATCTGCATGTTTTATACCTTGAAGTCCTCACAGAAGAGGTTACCTCTAATGTGGTCGCACAGATTGTGGACTTTAAAGGAAGGATCTGTAGAGTATCATCCCTACATGGCCATATAAATTTTATATGTCACTTTGTGTATTCAATGTCTGGCCAGTTTTTCAGTCAACAATTGATCGGACGGACAGACAGACGACGCGGTGAACGACAATACCCTTTGGCCTCGTATTAGGCTGGGGGATAGAAAGCAGATGGTCTTTCAAATACTGGATGTCATTTGTGAATGTGATAAGGGGTATTGACCAACACATGTTTGCGTATTGAGGCAGTTTAATACCTCACTACAAGGGAAGTGTGACCAGAGTATGTAAGATATTGATCTTAGCATGGTTAATGCCCAAAGCCTGACCTAAAAATCAAATATTGGTGGAGGGCCACAGTGATGGACTCATATTTGATCTTTCCGACTATACTAGAACCTGTGCTTTTATTAGCAGAAGGCTTTGACCATTTAAACCTATCATGCATGCATGTGAGCAAAAATACAATGCAGCTGAATTGTGCAGAAATGACCAGTATCTGTCGCAACTTTCATGATGTCTAATTAACTGTGGCGGATTAACATGCATTTTCTTCACAATGCCAAAGCAAATGATTAGTGTGACTTGTGCACAGAATTTCAATACAGGGCCTATACTGCTTAACAGACAGCTGCATTGATACCACCAAAATTATATTTTATGTCATAATTTTAGGTAATTTGAACTGGCTCAGTTGAAATCTGTTAGGCCGGTTTACTGAAATCTCAAGAAGCTGTTCTGTTTTGTACGCTAATGAGTTCAGTCATAGAACTTCACAATGACTTCCAGCTTAGAAGTCATTAATTAGAAAGGTACTCATTAATAGTAGGCACAAGAAAAAACTTAACTCTTTCGTTGCTAATTTTGACACATTAAGTTGCTGTGCTTTAAATAAACAAAACAATACTAGATTCGTGTTCTTTGCAAGCTGACCTTTCATTCAAGTACCTGCGTACATAGAATTGCAGAGACTACAAAGTATAGGGAAGGTCCAGGTCAACAGTTTTCCTGCAGATGCATTTCGCACAGTGCATCCAAAGCGTGACAAGGAAACTTGCTGACTCAGTCAAAACTTGGCACTGAAAAAGTTAAAATAGTTGTGGATCTTGAGAGAAGTCATTCGGCCACAGAAGATTGTCTCATTAGCAGGTGGGCTTTCACAACAGAGAAATTAGCCTTTTCCCCCCTGAATTAAGAGTAATTCAACTGCTTTCCTCAGCATGCATTGGGCACTTCGTACCCAACCCATGCCAAGGAAGCAGTCGGCCTGGGGTATGTATCTTATCTTGATAGGTCTTGACTACAATAATTGTTCCCATCCAAGTTATAGTTTTCATTTTCTGTTGAATTGAGTCCAAAACATTGAAACAGACGATATTTGACCACTGGCCAGTTTTGGGCTAGCTTTGGCTGGTTTGTGGAAAAAAGGGTTAAGACACTACACTGATCTTACATTATAAGGGTGGCTGTACTGTGGTCTTACATTATAAGGGTGGCTGTACTGTGGTCTTGCATTATGAGGTTGGCTGTACTGTGGTCTTACATTATAAGGGTGGCTGTACTATGGTCTTACATTATAAGGGTGGCTGCACAGGGATCTTACATAATATGGGTAGCTGCACAGTGGTCTTGCATTATAAAGGTGGCTGTACAGTGGTTTACATTATAAATGTGGCTGTACAGTGGTCTTATATTATCAGGGTGGATGTACAGTGGTCTTATAAGGGTGGATGCACAATGGTCTTATATTATAAGGATGGCTGTACAGTGATCTTATAAGGGTGGGTGTGCAATGGTGTTGCATAAGGATGAACCCCTTTAACCTTTTTCCTACCAGTGCTGCACACCAACAACACGAACATGTTAAGCTGTGAAAGGCCTTGTATGAGTTACCAGACAATGAATAGGATAAAACTAGCTGTATATGTTTTCATGTCAGCATTTGAAAAGATGTGGAATAAAACTCAGTTTGTGTGGAATATGCATACAATTTTAAGGAAAGGAAAAAAATGATGGTTATGGAATATGTTAATGGATATGCCCCAGTAAGCTGTCCAGACTCACCACTGGACACATGCAGAGTTTTTGTCACCTTGTAAATAGAGAGTACTTGTAGCCATTACGCTAAGGGCCTGTATTGGTGCTATTTCACGCAATGACTGGTCATTGCAGCTGCAGAATTTTTGAGCCAGGTAAATTTAGTTTTGAATGGATGCCAAGGTCAACCATAATGGTCAGCATTTCACCTGGCTTTATGTAGATCATGCAGGAAGGGACTTGAACACTTGATGAATGATCCCCGAGTTAAAAGGTGGAAAGGTCATGCTGATTGCAGTTATTTTCCACCAAGCATTGCACTTAAGTGTTGTTTTTAAATATTTTATAAATCACTGGAATTCAAAAAAGCAATTGCAAATTTTAAAGTTACAGTGAAGGATGTACAGTTTGATAAAAAAGGAGAAGAAAATCAGTACAATTTGATAAAAAGGGACGAAAATCCTAACATTTTTAAGAAAGATAGTGCTGTCATGTATAAAAACTTACATTTGACACACAAACAAAAACAAAAAATATGAGGTGAGGTTTTAACCATAGGGAATACATGTGGTATTCACAGTTTGTGTCAATGTTACCATAACTCAACCTGTACATCAGATAAGTTTTTCCTTGAATGATCATGCTGGTGGCTTTGTATTCAAAAGTGCCAGAAGCTCTGATTCAAGTACCTTTCTTCCAGCCGGCAAGTTACATAAGAAACGCTGCCTTTCACAACATAGCAGAACCTGCATCAGACTTTTAACAAAGGGTGTTTTTCAAAAGCCCGCTCTTTCGCACTTGATACCTAAGCATCACAGCTTACACTGCAGCATTCTTGACAAATGTTTGTCCTTTTCCCATCGTTTTATGCTTGGTGGTTTTCCTACAAATTTAGACTTGCCTGTTACATGCTTTCATAATATGTTTCAATGAGAGCCCATGCTCTGCACACAGACTTATGAATTGTACTATGCAGTCACTTGTTAGGATGGCGTGGCCTTTGTGTTTTGGTTTTTGCAGCCTTGAGGACTGTGCACAGAGGAGATTTATTCTGTGGATGTCAGTTGTTATGAGTCACCTCTTGCTCCCCCCCCCCCCCCATTGACAACAAACATGTCAGGAATATGTGTCACTGATAGTACATTTCATTGCTCATCTTGGTCTCAAGTTTGTACTACTGTTTTATATTTCTTCTCTTCAGTGACATTATAATTAGTTTGTACTTGAAGCCAAAAAAGGAGATAATTGTTTGTTTCCCCAAACCCAACCAACCCATCTCTAAACCCCTGTACAGCCCCCCGCCCCTCACGTTAACTTACTCCCACCCTCCCCACCCCCTTGTGGAATCTTTAACAAGTAAAACATTCCGACCCACCCAAAATTATTAGACTTAAAAAACCCCAGAAAATATGCCTACAGTCCATCCTACCTACCCCTCAAAATTTTGGTCTATTTGGGGAAACATACTAATATATCTTTTTGGCCTAATTTCCAGTGCAGAGTACAATAAGTTCTGTAGATTGCTTTAATTTCGCTGTTCTCTTATTTTTGCTGATGGTACAAAACTGTGAAAATAAAAACAGAGTGAAGTGGTGCTTTAACACTTTGAATAGGAATTACGTTCAAAACAGTGAAATCAAAACTGCACAGTGAAGTGTCAAAAATACGAAAACCGCAAAAATTTATATATGTGAAAAAAAAAGCAATTTACAGTAACAAAGAATGTATGATTTTCCAAGAGGGAACCTTTAGGAAATGGCTGTCTGTTTTTAAACATCATTTATATGTAAGCAACAACTGTACATTATTAGGCTGGGTAGATATCATGTGCTGTGGAGTCTTGCCAGTCCATCAAGCTGGCAAGTTACAATGCAGGCAAGCACCAATGGTTTTATCTGGTAAAACGAGGGCAAAGTGTTAAATTGTCTGTTTCTGGAGATAAGTACACCTTCAAGAACAAAAGAACAAGGCGTAACATCATGATTTAAAAAAAGAAAAAATGATAAAAAAGGTTACTGCTAATGGTTTCTCTTTGAAGATCCCAAAGTAGGGGTAATGCAATGACAGTTGTATTGATTTATAACATCTAAACTAAAATTACCTTCCAGTGTTTTGTATTGTAAATGTACACAAGACCTTGATCACGATTGTTGCCTTTTGCTGCAGTTGAAGATTCTTCGTGATCAGGTGAAGGCAGGTAAATGGGTCAATATTTGGATTATTGCTCACCGTTTACCTTGAATCGCGTTGTGATTTGTGTTTGCATGTGTTCATTTCTCTTTGTTTTGCTATGAGATTTGCTCAGTGAATTTGGCAACTGTGACATGAATTGATATGTGACTTTTAAAAAGTGTGTATGTAATGTATGTTTTGGGCTCACCTCAGTTTCAGTGCAGACCTAAAAGGCATTGGATTTTAGAGATCAGGAACAGGAGCTTTCACAGAAGACTGCATCAGTGTCAACCTTCGTTATTGTTTAGTAGTTTACCAGCCCAAACTCTAATCGGGTGTCATTACCAAAATAATCGGTATCATGATACATGTACAGTGAAACCTCTCTAACTGAACACCTCCGAATACCGAACACCTCTCTATACTGAACACCATTTCTCGGTCCCAAATATATACTTCCAATGTAAGTAAACCTCCCTATACCGAACACCTCACTATAGTGAACACTTTTTTCCGGTCCCAAGGGTGTTCGGTATAGGGAGGTTTTACTGTATTTTCTATGCACTGGTCCACCTTTTGTAAGGCCATGCTCAAATTTATGAGCACTCTGAAATTGTGGCCTTATAACAGACTTAGGTGTGTATTCTCTCTTTAGTGGAAAATACATAGGAATTATAAGACTAAGACTTTGGTAAGATGTAACATGATGGAATGTATGTGTTTATAATAGGGTGTACAAGTGGCTTTGCCGACAATGTATATTACACCACAGATAAAATTAGTTTTCTTGTAAATTGATAATAATTTGTTAGCCTTAAACATGTTTTTATTTTCTGTAGAAGGTTCAACATTAACAGTTTCCTACAGTGCATCTGTATTTTGATGGGGAACATCAAGTTAGGGTTTTTCCAGTTGAATTTACATGGGGGGGGGGGGGGGGCAGAACGCACCTATATTTTTTTTACCTTGGTGGGGGGTCATGAGCATATTTCACAGCTGTAGGTTGTGGGTGAAACTTAATTTTTTTATGTAGGTGGTACCCTAAAAATTTATCGGCATTCTGCCCCGCAGTGTACATTTAACTGGAAAAGCCCTTAGTGTATAGTTAAAAATTACCTGAACCCAGCTTTAGTTACATGTATAAAATATTTTTATCTGTCTTTTGAAGCTAATAGTTTGTTGATTTATTGACACACAAGTGCAACTGTGGGGGTGTTTTGAGCATACACGATGAACAAAATGCTCATTTATCAGTAAACTTAACAATTCCTCATATAACTATGGTATACAGTGCTAGAAATAAGGAAAAATTTTCACTTGTCCGCCAACCACGTGGAGTCTTATTCTAATTGAACTGTATGTAAATTTTGGACAAGTGCATCGGCAACTTTACTTGTCCGTCACAAGTTTCACTTAGTACGGACAAGCGGATAAGCCCTATTTCTAGCCCTGGTATATGTTTAAAACATAATAATAATTATTTGCATTTTGCAACCATTATAATTCCCAATCTTTATTAACGATATAGTGGATTTCGTTCATTCCAATATTAAACTTTTCGCGGATGATACATCTCTATTTCTATCCGTAGACAACCCAGATTTAACAGCTTACACTCTAAATAATGACTACAATCTCTTATTGATTCCTGGTCTTCTGATTGGCTGGTAACTTTCAATACTTTAAAAACAGGTGCCATGTTGATTTCTCGTAAGGGAAATCAAGTACAGCACCCTCCTCTTGTATTCCAAGGTATTCAGCTTCAAAATATTAACCAGCATAAGCACTTGGGGCTCACGTTTCGATCTGATGTTCGCTGGAACGATCATATAGACCTGATTGTAAACAAAGCTACCAAGCAACTTAACATCATGAAAGCTCTGCAATATCGTCTGGATAGGAAAACTCTTGAAATTATATATATTTCTTTTATTCAGCCATTAATGGAATATGCAGGTATGGTTTGGGATGGCTGCACTCAGGCCGATGCTCAAAGATTGGAGGACATACAGCTGGCTGCTGCCGGTCATTTCTGGTGCTATGCGCACCACCCACAGTGAGAAACTGTATCAGGAAACTGGCCTTTCAAAATTAGCTACTTGCAGAGAAACCAGTTAATTGAGTCAAATGTACAAAATTACTGATCAATTAGTCCCAGAATATTTGGGCAATACAATTCCTACTGATCCGAACCCAAATAGATATAATACTAGACATTCTTCTGATCTTCCCCATTTTAGAGCCGGAACCGAACTTTTTGATAACTCATTTTTTCCTAGCACAGCCAGACTTTGGAATTCTTTGCATTTGGATATTCGGAGCTCAAACTCCCTCAGAGATTTCAAAAATCATTATCCCCCACCTACGAAGTGGGGGAGGGGATATGGTAATGGGCACCGTCCATGTGTCCGTCCGCCCTTCCGTCCGTCCGTCCAAAACAAATTTTGTCCGGCCCATATCTTCTACATTATCAATGCTACCTCTTCGAATTTTTTATGGTGGGTAGACCTTAGGTAGTAGGTGTGCATAGGCATTGTTTTGTGTGGCTTACTACTTGCATTAATTAATTAACAAAGTTCGTTAAGCAAGACAAATTTTGTCCGGGCCACATCTTCTAAACTATTAACGCTAGCCCATTGAATTTTTTGTGGTGGGTAGACCTTAGGTAGTAGATGTGCGTGGCATTGTTTTCTGTGGCTAATTACTTCCATTAATTAATTAATTAACAAAGTTCATTAAGCAAGCTCAAGCTACAGTACAAATTTTGTCCGGGCCATATCTTCTAAACTATTAATCCTATCCCTTTGAATTTTTTTTGGTTGCTAGACCTTAGGTGGTAGGTGTGCATAGGCATTGTTTTGTGTGGCTAATTACTTTCATTAATTGATTAATTAACAAAGTTCGTTAAGCAAGCTCAAGATTTGTCTGGGCCATATTTTCTAAACTATTAATACCAACCCTTTGAATTTTTATGGCTAATAGACCTTAGGTAGTAGGTGTGCATAGGCACTGTTTTGCGTGGCTAATTACTTTCATTGATTAATTAATTAATAAAGTTCATTAAGCAAGCTCAAGATACAATACAATTTTGTGTGAAGCATAACTTTGCAACTAAAAGTAGTAACCCTTTAAGATTTTCAGCGTTGGTAGACCAGAGGTAGGAGGTGTGCATAGGCAGAATTTTTTTTGACTAATTACTTTCCTTCATTAATATATATTTATTATACTTCACGTACACAATACAGGTACACCATTTTGTAAAAAAGTAAGAAGAAAAAAGAAACAAAGAACTCAACGATGATACATAGTACTTACAGATGGCATGTCAATATTAACAACTTATAAACGATATTATTCTACACATAAACTTGTAAGGATATCACCCAGTTCCTCTCTTGCAAATCCAATTAAACTATTTTTGTCTTCAAGTATATCCAAAATCTCTATTACCATGTGTATCTTTTCATCAAATGTACTTTTCTTTCATTCTGCCAACATGTGTTTTGCAATGTGATATTGAACATTTCGGATATTAAACCTTAAGAACTTCTAATTAAAGTGTAGTTACTACCAATTATTGTCAACTTATTATCAATGCAACATTTTGCAAGAAAGGAAACAGTTTCATTGTCTATATTTTCCATTGTCAGTATCATTTTCAAAACTCTCAAATATAACATTTCTTTTACGTGTAATGTATTGGTCAGGAAAGGCAAAATTTTTGTATGGGTCATTACAGGGAGTTTACACAAATGTCTTACACTCTTATTCCAAGCTTTCAGTATACCATCTATATGTTTATCTTTCAAATTCCATGCCTGTGCTCCATAAAAAGAATTACAATATGAACTAAACAATTTCATCATGAGCATATGACCGACATTTTGAAAGTTAGCATACAATTTGTTCACCGAACTGTAAATACTACCCCTCTTTTTCGATATTTCTATTTCCTCAGACAAGTTAAATGATATCCAATTTCCTAAATGTTTCACTTTTGATAACCAGGTTAACTTTTGACCGCCTAAATATAAACAGGACTCATTATTCCGCATTTAATTATATATTAATTAACAAAGTTCATTAAGCAAGCTCAAGATGCAGTACATTTTGTCAGGAGTATAACTTTGCAATTATAAGTGGTAACACTTTAAGATTTTCAGGGTTGGTAGACCAGAAGTAGGAGGTGTGCATAGGCATAAATTTATGTGGCTAACTACTTTCCTTTATTTGTTTACTAATTAACGAAGTTCATTAAGCAAGATCAAGATCCCAATACAATTTTGTCTGGAGCATATCTTTGCAACTATAAGTGATAGCTCTTTGAGATTTGCAGGGTTGGTAGACCTGAGGTAGGAAGTGTGCATAGACATAAATTTATGTGTACTTTCACAGTACCAAAGACTATCAAATCTGTTCACAGGGACTTGTGTACACATTGTTAAGTCGTGCTAAGTCAAGACAAGGACCAAAACTTGTAGACTTCAGTCCTGACAAGATCCATGTCAACAAAGCGGCTCTGCAGGAAATGCAAAGAATGAGGACTGAAAGCCTTTTTATATGGCAGCATCCTATACAGGTCCAGTTACCAAACTCATAAGTCTGGCCCATATCAACATCAGGTCCCTCAACTGCCATGCTTCTGATCTACGGTATCATAAAGCACTCAATAATTTATCAGTGATATGTGTCAGAGAAGCAAAAATATCAAGTCCTTCACCACCTCACCAAATTGAAGGGTACTCTTTGCTGACCAAGACAACTAAGCATGGACTCGCTATATATGTCAAACAAGACTTGACTGTGCTTCAATATCCATTCAGCAGTTCTTCTCTGGAGATAATGGGTATCAGCTTGCATACAACTTCAACTAATCCTTGGTTATTCATGGTACTCTATCGACCACAATCGGTGCCATCTTACCCAGTTTTTAGCCTTAGTACAGGAACAGCTTGATCTCATCCCACCCAATTATGACATTATTTTGATAGGTGATTTCAACAATATAACAACTATAAATGCAAGTCCATGTACATTCAAGCAGTGGATATCAAAACCAACTCATCAACTGTTAGGCACTCTTGATCTAATTTTTACAGATGAAACCAACAACAAAGTACTGAATGCACATTCCTTCCCGCTGCCATACACAGACCACCATATCACGTGGATAACTCTCAAAACTTAAAGATGCATGTAGAACATCCATTTCTCTTTTCAAAAGGTAAATTTATTGTACCCAGCAATGCTTTATTTCCAAAAGTACATCTTGGGCGGCTGCAAAACTTTCACATAAGGAAAAAGTTGCTTGTGTTTCTTTTGTATTTCTTTTTTTTTTTTTTTTTGAAGATAACCAAGAACTCCAGGATCCTGTTCAAGTAAACTTGTTTCTTTCTCATTTCAGCCAACTTTATTTTAAGTCCTACATGTTAAGGAAGATGTGAATAGCAAACAAACCCCTTCTGCACTGGTTCACCCTCATGGGGGGGGGGGTTCAATGGCTACTTGTTAAAAGGGGGACACGTAATGCATTTAAAGGCTCTCTGTATTTATTTCCATATTGCCATCAACAGAAACCTTTCGCATTTTACCAACTATAATATACCAATGTACATCATGTGTATTTACCGCCATGATTACTGTGGGCTAGCGTCAGCGGCTACTTGTATTAAAGTTGATATTCCATGTTCAGTAAAACAGGAGAGTCTCTACTATGTTGGCAATAGATTTGCTGCTGTTCAACATGCCAGACTGAGAATGGGTCACAGGCAGTTAAACGCTCATCTCCATACTATTGGTTAGTCAGATACTCCGGATTGCCGTTGTAGACAAGGAGTCGAAAATGTCTGGCACTATTTTTTTACTTGTCCCTTTCATACAATTCAGAGAGACCTAAAATCGTTTTATTCCTTAATCAACGTAAATCCATGTGATAAATTTATCTTTGATTTCAGTTCCAACTTCCATCATCCAATCGACAGCCGTCTCACTGAGCTTACGCAAAAAAACTCTACGCGGCAAAAATATAGTACCGCTTATTGTCCTTGAAAACGAGGCTACAACTATAAATAGAAAGTACAAAATGGCGGACGACTTGGTGTGGTCCGGAACTTACAATTATTGAAACTTTTTCCCTCTTTTTATCATGTTATTTCAATGTTTTTGGTATCTATATATATGTTGAACAGACCAAACTCTCATTATCCGTTTGAATAGGTATGTTTCTTATTTTCTTATCACTGCTTTGTCGTGTCTCAACTCATTTATGTAACAATTTTTACAAAAATTTCAACCACGATGTCCATCATGACAACCATCGTATTTTTAATGTAAATAGATGTCGAATGTTTATCAAACATTTATGTTTATCTCACGATCATGGCTAACACAGACGAAACTTTTCTGAATTATGTAACGGGTGGTTTTGAAGGAAACTCACTTCGAAATATTTTACAAATTCATCATGACGATAACAACGATACAGACTCCAATGTAACGGACATGATAAAACATTCGCCTTACATTGAAAATTTTAATCAAATATCTTGGGAAAAGAAGCGTTTTAGTGTACTGAGCACAAATATTAATTCCATTCAAGCCAAATTTAATGAACTTGTACTGCTGGTAGAGGAATTCAAAAATCAAGGCATCGTATTTAGCGCAATTTGTCTCCAGGAATGCCAGATTACCTCACACAATGATTTGTCACTTTGCCAATTGGACGGTTATCAGTGTATCAGTCAAGGGAAAAAATGTAGCAATAAAGGTGGATTAATTATATATTTAAATGAGGAATATAAGTATAATACAAGAAATGATATCTATAACCACTCTGAAATATGGGAAGGTCAGTTTATTGAAATATCACACAGAGAATTAAAGAAAAGTATTTTACTTGGGAATATATACAGACCTCCCAGAAATCTTAGTGAAAACTTGAATGGTTTTTTGGAGGAATTTAGACAGGCGCTTGGAATTTTTGATGATGTTAATAAAGAAATAATGTTATTAGGTGATTTTAATATAAATTTACTTAAGATAAATGAAAAGCCAATATTTAATGAGTTTTTTGAAGAAATGATTACGCATAGTTTCTTTCCTAAAATAACTTTACCTACTAGGTTTTCAGAGAAAAATGGTACTCTCATTGACAATATATTTTGCAAAATAAGTGAAGCATCAATTAATACAACATCAGGTATTTTCATGCGCAAATTATCTGATCATCAGCCATACTTTACTTGTTTGGAAACAGATCTGCATAAAGATAAAAATCCTAAATTTGTGAAATGTTATCCAAAAACTATTGAATCAGTTGAAAATATAAAATTGCATTTGCAAAATGCCAATATTATGGAAAAACTAAATCTTGATATAAACAGTAATCCAAATAATAACTATAACTTATTGAGTGAAGAAATTAAAGATGCACTTGAAAAATACATGCCATTGAAGCTTGTAAAATTTGATAAGTATAAACACAAAAACAATGCATGGATCACACAAGGTATACTTAATTCAATAAAATTTAGAGACAACCTCTATAAGTGTTTGAGAAAAACAAATCCTAATAGTGTTGAATATAATAATTTAAAAGTAAATCTATCTACCTATAATAAGATCCTTAAGAAAAATATAAGACTAGCAAAGAAAAGATATTATGACTTTATTTTTAACAAATATAAAAATGATATGAAAAAAACATGGTCAACTATCAATAATATACTTAATAAAAATAAATCAAAGAAATCTTTCCCTGAAATATTCAATTTAAATGGAACACCTATTAATAATAAAAATATAATTGCAAATAAATTTAATGAATTTTTCATAAATATTGGACCTGGTTTGGCCAAAAATATCAACAAACCTGAGGACATTAGTTTTGATAAATACTTGAACAATATTGAAAATGATAATTTTGAATTCCAGGAAGTTACAAGTGAATATGTGAACAAAGTAATAAATAGTTTGAAAGTCAAAACTAGTTTTGGATATGATCAAATGTCTATGAAACTTTTTAAACAAATTAGCTCTGTCTTGATTCAACCTATCACTAAAATTATAAATCAAAGTTTAAAAAACGGTATTTTTCCAGACAAACTTAAAATAGCTAGAGTAATTCCCTTATATAAAAAAGATGATGATGGATTATTTACAAACTATCGTCCTATTTCTTTACTTCCTGTTATATCAAAAATCTTTGAAAAAATAATATTCAATCAAATTGTTGAATACTTTGATCAATTTGATTTATTTCATAAAGGGCAATATGGGTTTAGAAAAGGACACTCAACGGAATTTGCCGCTATAGAACTTGTAAATGACTTGATAAGCAAACTTGATAATGATGAAGTACCTCTATGTATTTTTCTTGATCTTTCGAAGGCGTTTGATACTCTAAATCATAAAATCTTGTTACAAAAATTAAATCATTATGGAATCCGAGGTCCAGCCTTAAAATGGTTTGAGAGTTATTTGAATAATAGGAAACAGTATGTGGATCTTGATGGTGTTAACTCAGAACTGTTAGAAATCAAAACTGGAGTACCTCAGGGCTCTATTTTGGGGCCGCTACTGTTCATTATTTATATAAATGATATATCAAATGCCAGTGATTTATTTAATTTTATACTGTATGCAGATGATACTACCTTATCAACTACACTAAATGTCAACTCATCTATAGATGGTGTGACAGAAACTATTAACAGAGAACTTAAAAAAATTTGTGTTTGGCTTCAAGTTAATGAATTATCATTAAATGTTGATAAATCAAAATTTATGATCTTTCATCATTCAAATAAAAAAGTTAATAAACCACACTTAAAAATGAATAATATCCCAATAATCCAAGTCTCATTTTTTAACTTTCTAGGGCTTACAATTGATGATAAATTGTCATGGAAGGAGCATGTTACCAAAATTTCAAGTAAAATATCAAGAGTTATCGCAATTCTAAATAAACTTAAACATCAACTTCCGCTGAAAGTTAAAATAACTATGTATAACTCATTAATACTTCCACATATAAATTTTGGAATACTTCTATGGGGATTTAAACTTTCAAAAATTGAAAAACTTCAGAAAAAAGCAGTACGCTGTATAAATTGTAGTAAATACAATGCCCATTCAGAACCAATTTTGAAAGCTCTCAAACTTTTAAAAATTCAAGACATTTTTACATCAGCTAAATTAAAATTCTATTATAAATTTATCCATAATGATCTACCCTTAAGATTACTCTCTTTTCAATTCATCCCAATAAATGAAATAAACAACTATAACAACAGACATTATGATAACCTTTTTATTAATAGAGTCAATAAAATATTTGCAAAACAGAGTTTAAACTATGATATTCCAGTCACAGTGAATCATACAGATAAGAATGTTATAAGGAAAATACATACTCATAGTTTACAAGGGTTTTCCTTGTATATTAAAAATACTTTTTTGAATAATTATGAACAGAGTTGTAATATATACAACTGCTATGTTTGTCAAAATAATTAACAATTATATTTTCCCACCCATGTTGTGTGTGTAAACTGTATTATATCTTGAAGTTTATTTCGACATTTATTGTTAAAGTAACTGCCATCTATATTGTTTCAAATGTTAAAGACTTAAAGGTGGCTCATATGAGAGCGACATGTATTTGTCTTAATAGGAGTCCCCCTAGCCACATCAATTTTTTATCATTATGTACATATTTCTCAATATTGACATCGTCATTGTATTGATTGGCTAAAATAAATGAGTTTTGAGTTTGAGTTTGAGTTTGAGTTTGAGACCGGTTACATGCTCTAGTTACTAAATATGCCTCCTTCAGTCTGGAAACTGTTCTATTTGGAGCTTCAACCTGTCTATTTAAAATAACAAGAAAATATTCTTGGCCATCCAAGAATATATTATAAAAACCAAACATTTTCAGCCTGGTGCTATTACATGATCAACAAGTATATATGGACTCAATTCTGCTTATAAATTGCAATCTATCTGTGAACTTTTAAGTTAATTAATTTGACCATTGTTAATTTATACTAGCCCCACTGTCTGTCTTGTGGCCCATGTTGTGTCTTACTTTTCCTTGTTAGCCAAGTGCGGTGCTGCACTCATGGAGCACGGCAATAGGCTATGTGATGTCAAGTCTGTCCTGTCTTACCATCAATAGGCTATGTGGTGTTAAGTCTGTCCTGTCTTACCATCTCGTTTTCTGCAAGAGGGGTTTATATAGGGCTTGACCCTTCTCCCCAATTGTTTTCATTGAATAAAATATGTTTAAACCAACAATTATCGTCTTTTTACATTTCATGATGGGCTGATTCTCATGTATATACAAAAGCAGAATTTATGGGGTTTTGATATATGTTAGATTACAGTGTTTATCATAAATTGATTTACAGTAGTTTTATTATATTTATGTATCTTATTTTATTTTATTTTATTTTTTTGCATATATTTTGCAGGTGTGACCAGTTGCTTGGTCACAAGCCCTGAACTAGAAAATTTGCTGCCAGGGTCCTTGGCCAGTCCATGGACTTGTCAAACTTGTTCAGGTGGTGTTTTTCTTTCTGTTGGACTGATCAAAGTGTCCTTTGGACTTGACAATTTAAGATGCCAAAAGCTCCATGGATATTAGTGGGAAGTAAAATTTCAATCCACAGGCTTGGTTTTTCTGATGGCACAAAATTACATGGATGAAAATGAAAACACAGTGAAATAAATTATAATTAGTAATGTATGTTTAAAACAGTAGGTTTCAAAAGTGCAAGTTAGGCCATTTGTACAACTTTTGAAAGTAAAACAATGAAAACATGTACACTAAAAATGATATGCATTAACAATTTTCCCATTACTTTCCATTGTTACAGCTTTCAATCATACTCATGTAACAGTGTGATGCTTGGTAAAGTAAATACCAGAAGTGCACAAACTGTTCATAAGTAATAGCTGAATAGTGCTAAAAATAATAGTTATTTGTGCCGTAACAAATATTTATCTGGCCATATGTACATCAGGGGCACCTAAAGCATTGCAAATTATACTCTGGCACATGATGGGTGTGCTCATTAAACCCCTAAACCTGTTTTCAGATCATGACCTACCTGCTCCAAATTTATACACCCAATCTCATTTTTCCACTTTTCTTCAAAAATGTCAATGTTTCTCACTTTCCAGCCCTTTTCTGTGCACTCAGCGATTTATGTGGTGCAAAATACAGGTAAAATTAGAAAATATTAACTCTTTCAGTGCCAATCACGACTAAGGTCGATCTACTTACATCAAACTAGTCTGAAATATC
Source organism: Hermodice carunculata (assembly GCA_964020975.1). Classification (NCBI taxonomy): domain Eukaryota; kingdom Metazoa; phylum Annelida; class Polychaeta; order Eunicida; family Amphinomidae; genus Hermodice; species Hermodice carunculata. The sequence continues at coordinate 860,212 of CAXHWN010000937.1, read as the reverse complement.
ATTAGGATCCCAGATTTGTATTTCTGCAAAAAGACCTTTCATTTAAGCACCAGTATGCCTATACATTTAGTTCCAGAGAGAATATTCCAGGTCAACAGCTTTTCTTGGTGCGCATTAGGCACATTGCACCCAAAGCGTCCTGAGAAAATCTGTTGACTCAGCCCAAAATTTGGCACTGAAAGAGATTAAACAAAAAATCCTGGCCTACTTACCTTTAGGAATTTTTGGGATGTGAAATAGAAAACTGACATATACTTGTAAGAAAGGTAAGGTACTTGTCTTGCCAGTGCTCACACTTTACTTCTGGGTACAGCTAGTGGTCCCTGTCCTGAAAGGCTACTCCAATTAGATACCACCTGCCTTGAAAGACCACCTTTGCAAGATACTGTGCTTTCTACCTTTCATGTTATTGATACCTCCTATGAGAGACCACAATTTGGTCACCCCGGGGATGGTCTTCAGAGAGAGGTTTCACTGTTCTGGCAGGAACCTGCCCTGGTTTATACATACCTGAGGTCTGGTTCGACCCTGCCATTAGCCACCCATGTGGTCACCTGATATATTTGGAGAGTTAGGATGACAGGTGTGGTTGCTAGCATTTGTAGCATGCACACTGAAGGCATCTTGTGTATGCCTGTCTCATGTGGACATCTGTCTCACCATGTGCTACCCCCCACCCATCTCATCCCCATTGCAAATAGACTGGTTAGGTAATGTCTCTGGGGTAATCACATGTGTTTTTGTTTTTAACTCTATCTGAGCCAAAGATGTTTCCAGGCAAAGCTTAAGGTAGCGGCGGGGATTGAGCTATAACGGCAAAATCGTGACCCGACAGAAAATGAGTTTTTTCCATTTCCGTAAAGTTTGGCACTTTAACTTTCTTGTCACCAAACATGATTACTAAAAAAGCAAAATTTATGTGATAAAAAAGGGAAAAAACATGACCATGTTTTAGCCGGCTGCAGCATGAGCATGTCTGTTTATAAATGTATGCTAATTAGTCCGCCAAAGTTTGGATAGCAGTCGGCTGCTTTCCACAATCCAGGACCGTAGCAACGACAAGCGACCAACTGTGACATTTTGAGGTGCGCTCCTACCAATTCTTGTATAAACTGCTTGACAAGATTAGGACAGATTAATGGGTTTGTTGTGGTGACCAAATGGCCATGTAGATAATTAAATCGATGGGCTCATGTTTTCCTTCTCGGTGTGATAAAAAAAAATAAAAAGTAAGGGACGATAAAAGGTGACGATTGTCAAAACGGCACCTGGCGATGGACGTGAGCCTCAGTGTGTTTTCAATGAAGGCGATTTCAACCTATGCGTAAATCGTTACTAAGAATCATGGCATTGTATACATCATAAAGGCTTACAACCCTTTCTACAGTCTTGCCCTATCCAAGACCAATTTGCTTTTAATGTTTACTGGCAAAAAATACGCATGACGATCGAGGAATCCTAACACTGGACCACTTGGCTATAAATATGCCGCAAACTATAAAAGCGGGGATTCGATTCAGCGTAAATAATTATATCTGCCTTCAATAATTATATGTCCGTTTACCTGAATGTGAAACGGTGAATAGCATTAAATGTTAACCTTGAAGTAAATTTATATGAAGCACACGCCTCCACTAAAACTGGTATCGTCTGTGGCGCTGTCCCATTTTGTGGAACTGGAAGACTGGCACATTGCACGTGCACGGACTTGCCCACTTCATACGGGGGTGTTTCGAAGTACACTGAGCGAGGGGACAGAAAAAAAAGCTTTAAAAATTTGACCATCAGGGGGATAAAATAATCAGATTACTGTTAAATGACTGCGAAAAGCGACTCTGCACTCTGCTTTTAGCTGGTTGATCGGTCACATAAAAGTATTTTGTCTCACTGTGCGCGGCATGTTCCGATACCACTCGCCCGCACCCACCCATCAGGAAGTTTCGGTTTTGTGTCTCGATCAGTTTATTGCAGTTCAAGGGTGAGCCAACTATCTTTCAGTGGGCTAGTTATCTCCACAAAATAAAAAATATGTTACATGAGTGGCAAGGTTTCGAATGGCAATACGCGAGAAAAACGTGGCAAAGTGAATGGCATTCTTTATCACAAGGAAGGCGCTAATATGTGGAGGAACCAATGAAATAGGCTTGGCGTATTCTATTGTGCTCCCGGCAAGAACAAAAAACAAAACAAAACAAAAACAAACAAACAAACAAAAAAGCGCACAAGCCAAGGCCACGAAGAACACATTGCCTCACGATGCCCATCCCTTTCTCAATTTTGTGGGAATTGGAAACTTTCTTGACTGCCAGACAGACTCGCTCTGTGTAATTGTTAAATTGCGCTTGAAGTGCATGTCGCCAGGCAAGCAAACACAGTCCGTCTTAGCAGGCAAGAAAGTTTTACCCTTGCGCACGAAGGGTAGCGTCATCACCTTACATCTGAGCGTGGTCTGGTGCTTTATAACTAATATTGATCTATGTAACCGTCAGGGTCTGATCAAAGACTACTTCAGCAAATCAATGGATTAGGTTTTTCAATCTAGCAATACAGTTTCATCATCAATACAACGTTGAAACTAATTGATTCTCAACACATATGAAACATTCGCTTTTTTTTGTTTTTTTTGTTTTTGTTTTTGTTTTTTGTTTTGTTTCTTCTTTGAAGTATAATTTATCCTGGGAGTGTTTGTTTATCAGTAACAGGACTATTGTCTTAAATGTTACGTCACGATCATTCATGTTGACCGCCTATCTAGCATTTATAAGCTACATTGAAGTCGGTGACTGTGCTGAAGTCCGATTTACCCTCGGACTCAGTCCTATCCATATTCCTGGTCGTCAACACTTTTTTTCACATTGTCATCCATCTGCTTCCTTTTCTTCCGTGATCGTGGCATGTCGATTTTTCCAACTTTCTTTTCGGTAAGGTCGCAAGTAGTCCAAGACACTGAATGGCGAATGTCCCTTCCATGCCGTTAATAAAGCCATGTTGTTCTTTGATCCAAGGTGATGAGAAGTGAGTGAGCAACTCCTGCCTACCGGGCTCCTTCTGAGTAGAGCAAGCTGTGAAACTGCAACCCGTTTGTTCAAGCGGCGCCATATGCAAACAATGTTGCTAGGGTCAAGGTGATGGCACCTTCGGGTCACGTGGCTAATCCGCTTTCGAATCCCCCTTTGAAGCTGGCCCATTCACGTGGAAACCCGAGTGACAAGCTTTCAAGTGTGGCTGCATTTGATGTCATTCGGGTAAAAAACTGCTTTTTTAAGCCAATAAACATCATTGTATGTTGGAAACTGCACATCAAAGATGTTGATTGACATTTCTTCGAAGTACTGGGACCAAAACGGGCCGAATTTGGAAAGCTGTATTGTCATTATGGCCAACAATGTGCGAAAAAAGGGCCTCAAATCTTTCAACGGCGATTTCTCGGAATGAAATTTTCTGCTTATGAATCAATTTTGTGGACAGCGTCAATAAAAAGCTAATTGATCGATCTGCTTCAAATAATCGTCTTTTGAAAGATAAATATATTATCTGGGAACCGTTTTTTTTGTTTTTCCGTCAGATGTCCCCTTCCAAGACTTTTGTAGCCCACACAATGAAGTAACTGCTGAAGTTTAAAATGAAAATCAAAGAATTCGATAATTCTGTAACTATGTATTTTATTTGTAAACAAAAAATACGGTTCCTGCATATTGGTCTATACTTTAATTTTACATAGGTAATACACTTTTGCATCGATTATTTTTAAAGAAATGCTGACAAAATGTCAAATCTGATACCCTCTTGTAAACGGGCGTATAAAACCCTTGAAAATTATCGTATCGATATGAATCTTCTTTCTAACAAATCTAGATGTCTGAACAATTAATAAAATGTATGGTTTTGTGGGTGAAATGTGAAACATAGTTCATCTATGCAACGTCAAAGTCGCGGGACCGCTGCGCGAGGCTCAATCCCCGCCGCTACCTTAAATAACACAGTGGCAGGACTGGCATGTCCAAGCTCTCTGTCATGGAAGTAGGACACTACATTAAAATTTGTAAGTGTTTCATTATTTCAGTGAAGAATATAATGCTGTATGCCAATTGTGAATACTTGAAGATTTTATTTAATTGCAATAGGTTTTCTTGCCTGCTGAAGTTATATATGAGAATTGGGCATACGCTATCTGATGAATCTGTACTGAGAGACTCCAGTTGAGCAAAATCTCAGATACTGTCCTTCTCATGGTGTTATTTTGAAAAACTGTACAGGAGCTTGCCTGGTTGCCTGCTGAACAGATGGGATAAGTCTATGCATGTTTCAAGGATGTCATTGTATCATTAAATCCCTATTTGTGGGTCAATGGAGACTGCTGTACAAGGTGATTGTATCCCAGCATGTTGAACATTTTCTCTACATGTTGGCAACATGTGCAATGACAGCCAATTTGAAGCATTTACAGGTCTTTACTACTCCTTAGCAGCCTTGCACATCCAAGTGACTTGTGTATCAGATTCATTAATGCATTCATACCTCCACTTTATGTGGAAAATATTTTTCTTGGTATTTAACCACGCTAATAAGCCAATAAACCATTAAATTTCAAAACATAGAGAAAAAAAATGTGTTAGCCTCATCCCTGTCATATTTGATGTCCCTGGTGTTTGTCATGGCTTAAAGCCTCATGCTATCCTGCTGGCCAACCTCATATATGAAAACTGTGCAGTACAAGGCCACAAACTATAAATAACATACTTGGAAATAATATGTATCTGTGGAGTAAATGAAGTATATTGATATTTTTTGATGGATGAACTTCATAAATTTTTGAAAGCAGTATATGGGGGGAAGATTTTTGGCATGGTGACAGCTATGTCACCCCGGAATATTGGGCGCCTAGCATCAGTGTTTGTTATACTTCACATGGCCTCTGCTTTGGTTGCATTTATATTTGCATTATATCACTTAAACTGATATGCGACAGTGTGGTGCTGGCAGTTCACGGTATAATTTGCCATGCATTCCGACAGATCTATAAAGTGTAGCATGCATAATTAGAGATTACATGTACATAAATTTATCATTTGAAAAACCTCTAAACTATTGTTTCTTAATACTTAGTGGTGTGTTTTGACTTTAAAAATTAATATTGTGTTGATTTATCAATATTAATCTCCGTAATCTTAATGGCTTAAGACCCACAGTGTTTAAAATTTATATAAATAAACTAGGTTGGTGTACAGTCAAGCTTAACTCATTCCATACTATGGTGACAGGCCTTGGTCAGTGGTTCTGGCACTGCCTGACAAGTCAGGCAGCTGCAGCATGACTTGCCAGGCAGTGCCAGAACCACTGACATAAGACTGTAGGCATGTTGGTACTTGAATGAAAGGTCTTTTCATGAAGAATTTAAGTATGCAATTGTTGCCTTAAATGTAGGTAAATGTACGAAAAAAACAGGGACTGGTATGGAATGAGTTTAATGACAATGTTGAGATTTGTGCCTAGTAGGGCAGTTCTAACCATCTCTATTTCTATTGAGTGTATGTACTGTTTTGGTGTAGCAACTTGAATCAGAGTCTGTGTGTGAGTGTGCACACATGTGTGTGTGTTTTAATGATGCAATGTTGCAAGTTTCAATAAGCCTATGTTTCAAGAAAATTTCAAGTTCCAATCTTGGCCATATCAAAGTGAATTTGTTACTTGTAAAACTGAAATGCTCTGTTGCCTAATTACAGTGGAGAACATAGATTAATTCATCCTGCAAGTTCATATCAAGCATTAGGCGAATGATTCAGTAGTTCAAGGCCCAAAGGCACATTGACTTTCATTGTAGGATTAAATTCAGGATCAGAATAAACTCTTTGTAAATAAGCCCCCTGGGCAGTAAGAAGCACCAAACTTAGCATGATAAATCTCAGTGTATGGCTGAAATGTTCACGTAATTTGATTACTTCAGCTGCAAAACAAAAATGTTTTATTGATGGTTACTTTGACCTGTATGGGGACACACCCCTCTAGGCCACAATGATTTTGTGTATTGGGTTGTGTATTTGGTTGAATACTCACAAAATTGGTACAGTGGCACCTGCAATGTAACACCACTGCCATAAGAGACCACCTGGCTTTTGTGAACACGTTTCTGATGGTAAAAGTCCAAATTTAATTTACCTCCAATTCTAAGACCACCTGTTATATGTGACTACTTTCTGCTAGCCGAAGGGGTGGTCTTAACTCATTCCTTACCAGTCCCTGATTTTTCCATTTATTCACCTGGATTTATGACGACAATTGCATATTTGAATTCTTCATGAAAATCACTTTCATTCAAGTGCCAACATGCCTTTAGTCTCAAGTCAGTGGTCCTGGCACTGCCTGGCAAGTCTTGCTGCAGCTGACATAAAGGCAGTCGTAGATGACCCTGTACTGTAATTGTGACTACTATTAATTTGCCAATTGACCTGCCAGTCATGTTTACATCACACACTCATGACAGTGCCACATGCAGGTTACAGTTCATGGACATCAACCAGTTGCAGCTTGCTTGTAATGCTTTTACATGCTTTACCAGGAAGCTAATGACCGAAGAATGCTGAAAACTTTTCCTGGTGGTATTTTCCAGGTGAAATCATCAGCAGAGCTTTATGTATAGACTTGAACATAATGAATACTGGTCACTGGTGGTGTTTGATGAGAAGTTGTTCAGTGACAGTTTGGCTCTTTACATTTCTGTAAATGTGTATCTTTAGCTTGACACTCCAAGCCCTTATTTTGTAATTGTATGGTATTTAAAGCAGAGCTGTAAATTTGTGAATTTCAGATACAGTGAGTTACGAGTGATATACATTATTGGATGCTTTTTCCATGTTGTGCCTCATGCACCACAGCATTAATGTTATAAAGGGTATTTTATTTATCAATGAAATACTTGGCAAGTGCCAAGGAGGCGAATCTGCCGGTTTGCAAAATCAAAAGTTGCACTAGGTAACTTAGAGGCCTGTGTTTTTAGTAGAAGCGGTCTGACCGGTTTTCGTCCTGAAACGGACTCTTCAGGAAGTTTATATATGTGTAAAAAAATTGTCCTTTTCCGACTGCAGAAAAAGTGAGTTCAGTTTTTTCTTTTTCAGACCGGGTCCAATTACTGAAAAAAGAAGTATAATTTTGTGTGGCCCTAGTTCTTACCTGTTACTTGTGAAGTAGTAAATCAAAAGATAAAATTGTTTTTTGCATACCCCTGGGAATCTAGATAACCTGTTGTTCAAGTTACTCACTGAATCTGATTTGCATCACCATCAGAGCAGGTTAGGGGCAAAGCTGGCACTGAGAGTTGTGCTTATAAGGCTAGCCATGCAGGACCCACCTTGTGCTTAGCATGTTAAACTTCCTCTCAAGGTCAGCTTCATAAAAAGTGGACAGAGAGTGTTACTATGCAGACTGGCTGCAAACTACAGGTCAGGGGTGGCATCACAGTCAAAGCCCAGCACCATCGAAATAGAACACAGGATTGTTTCAAGACAAGTCTCAGGTAGGTCAGGTCTGCAAAGACCTCAACAAAGGCTTCACACCCTGTGGGCGGTCAGGTCTTTCTTGAGGTCTTTATTTAGGATAAAGAGTCCGCTCAGGCCTTATCCTACACATAATTACATAACATGGACAGCTCAGTGTAATCTGGTCGGTTCTGCCACCATGTCCTCTGGTTTGTGATGGAGGGGAAGTTGTTATTGGCCTGTATAATTTCTGAACTTTTTATCTTTCAGTCTGCTTAGTTGTTGACATTTGAGATCATGTACAAGTACCTTATCAGAGACTGACAGGAAACATAATCTAAGCAGACAGTGCACAGCATATTCTTCCGGAGTAAATTGCTACAAAAAGTTCAAAGCTTTCATTGAACATATAAATTCTGTGACAAAAAACAGACTCATGTAGAAATCCATGTTCTGGGTGTGCCATTCAATTATGTTTTTTTCCCCATTCCCTTCTGCTGGAAGGGATCAGTCAGTAATTTCATCTTCAAAAATGTACATTCTACGTTTAGTATGCACCCACTTTTTGTGGAGAGTCTGTCTTGTCAGCGAGTCCATCTGTTTTTTATTTTATCTATCTGTCTATCTATTTGTCTGTCTGTCTTATCTATAAATCTATCCATCCATCCATCTATCTGTAGACCTATCTTATTTTATTTATTTATTTTGGAGACACCATAAGTTCATGGAGCCTTGTGATGGTGTCTCAAGATTGGGATCACTGGGCAGAATGTGTTCATCAGCCATGTGCACAAGTGTAACACATGCTCAAAATATGTAATAACCCATCATTATGAGTTTGTTTGTGATACAACGCTATTATGAGTCTGTGACCCTTAACTCTCACAGAAGTCATTTTCTCTCTCAATTCTTCGTGCGCTCTTTACAATAAATCACTTTTGTTGGGATTATTATCATGATCACACCTTCAAATGGCTCATGCCATGGTCCGCCATTCAGGTTCCAGTGTGCCTTGTCTAAATTTGGCAGTTCCAGTGAAAGTAAATGATGTGGATCAAAAGCTGTACAGTGAAACCTGTTTTGAGAGACCACTGTAATGAAAGACCACCTGCCTTTTAAGACCATATTTCCAAAGTCCCCTTTGCTATCTTTCCCATGTTATTGCACCTCCATTAAGAGATCACCTGCCTTATGTGACAACTTTTCAGCCTACTGTTGGGGTGGTCTCTCAAAACCGGTTTCACTATACTTGTACTTGGTGCTCTTTGTGGGCATTGAACTTCCTGCCCCCTGACGAAGACCCAGGGGGTTGAAACATAGGAGCGGCTCCTCTTTTATATGTCTGACTTGTTGCTTTTGTTACCCTATATCAGGTGTTTCCCTGAACAAATCCCTGGCGAGCTGTGAATTGCTCTCCCGAAGTTTACTCCAAGAGAGCTTTGAGTGGAGCTGCTCATATGAACTCATTGTATAAAATGCTGTCGAAGTGAGTCATCGACAGCTCCCTGGAAGTGTTTCAGGTGTGTGTGGAGGGAGTACAAATCAAATCATCACTCCATTTCACCCTTTCCCCCTTGAATTAAAACTGAGTCAACAACTTTCTTCGGCATGGGTTTGGCACTAAGCACTAAGTGCCCAACCCATGCCAAGGAAAGCTGTTGATCTGGAACATGCGATCTTGATAGGTCTCATCTACAATTTTCAGTGAAATTGTTTTTCATTCCTCTTGAAGTTAGTTGAAAACGCTGAAGCAGACTACATTTGACAGTTTTGGTCGGTTTAAGGGGGAAAAGGATTAAATGGCAAGGCCTGCTTGATCATCTGATCTAAATTTGGTGGTTCAAGAGAAAGTGAATTACCTTGGCCGGTGGCTTTTTTGTTACACTTTGGGTATGTCATGCCTAAGATGTGCCAGTTCAGGAAAGTTGTTGACTTTGTTTGGAAATAAGCAGTTTGATTCTTTCCCCCCTGAATTAGGAGATATAAATAGCATGAAAAGTACTAAGTAAAGATCGTGAAAAGGTGGTCTTGCGAGGCAGGTGATCTCTTATTGGGGTGGTCTCAAAATAGCATCCACCCTGCATGTTAACCCTTAAAGTGCTAATGGCTGCTATAGTCGCTTTCTCATTACCATTAGACATATAATGGTTAAAAGAGTCCTCATGAGATACCTTTCATTCAAATACTAGCAAGCCTTGTCTGAACCAAAAAGTAGTCTTAGTCAACAGCTTTCCTTGGGACACTTTGCACGCAATACGCGCAAAGTGTCCCGAGGAAAGCTGTTGACTCAATCTTAAATCAGCACTTTAAAGGTTAATGTTAAGCTGTTATTGCCCTGGTGTTGTCATCAGAGTTTCTGTTGACTGCGAACATAATAAAAATCTTAGAACTAAAACTGTCCACAGCTTGGATTTGTTGTCAGATGCAGATGTTTCCTTGTTAACCCTTAAAGCGCTGATTTAAGATTGAGTCAACAGCTTTCCTTGGGGCAGTTTGCGCGCAATGCGCGCAAAGTGCCCCAAGGAAAGCTGTTGACTAAGACTACTTTTTGCTTTAGACTAAGCTTGCTGGTATTTGAATGAAAGGTCTCTTCATGAAGAATTTGAATCTTTCAACTGTTATATGTTTAACGGTAGTGAGAAAACGACTATAGCCGTGATTAGCACTTTAAGGGTTAAGAGATGAGCGGTATATATACACAGAAATGTGATTTATTATCATTACATACTTTTGGAACAATTTCATTTTGGGTGAAGTAGTATTTTTATGGATTTATATGGCCACATGTGATAAATTAAGTATAACAGTTGTGACTGCAAATGTTCAAGGTCAGAAATATGTTGCATGCAAAAATAATTCCAAACTCCATCTCCCTTTTGGTGGCTATTATAAAGGATAAAGTGATGTGGACAGAATTTGCTCAAATTTGGTACAAAGGTTCCTCATGTAAAACGAGAAGTGCATGCAGTTATTGGATTTCGAGGTCACTGAAAAACCAGGGATGGAAGCCAAATTGGTCAGTGCTGGTTAGATACTGACTGCACGTGGTTCATTCCTTCTTTGTGTGCTCATGGAGTAAGATTGTTGTCTCATGTATAGAGAAACTGGAAGTTGGCTGGGCAAACAGATAGACGAGACGCATCATTACCATGAAATATTTATGCTCTTGTGTCCATCATAAAAATTGGATGGTTAGAAGTCTCACTCAACATTAATTTTTATGACATGGCACACAATTTAGCACCCCTGAGAATAGAAGTTTAGCAAATGGAAGGATGAATAATTAACGGGGATGTGGTCAGTGGTCGGCAATTTGATGTGTCTTTGACAGAAAACTAACATGCTTAGCCCTGTGTATGACCTGAGAGAGGGGTGTTCATGTTACATTGGAAAAGTAGTGCCTGCCATTTATGGTCATCCATTCCAGAGCTTCCAATGCTACCAAAGTTTTGGTAGTGCTATCAATCTTTGTTGATTCTTTTTAATAGTCTACCAAACTACCAAATGTGAAAAGACATCCTAAGATTTTTGCACAAAATGTTGAAAAGATGAAAGGTATGTTTAATTTCTTAAAATTGCTTTTGCACACCACACACAACCTTATCAAAATATCAAATTTGGACTAACACACATGGACTTGGCTGCCATTTTAAAAATTGTGGATTCCGCAACCAATGGTTTATACATGAGGTTAGTAATGGAACGGTCTTGTGGGGTTTATAATATATGAAATTAAAAACTTGTATATGTTTTGAAAATATTTCAGAGCATCAATAATGATATGATTTATATGTTGTTTTATAATGTGTATTATTTATTTGGGCCTCTTATACTATCTACCAATCCTAGCCAAGAAAATATTCGGTGCATATGGCTCAGTGTGTTGTCCAGATGCAAGTTTTGTGAAAAAGTGGAAATTCAGTATATGCAATGCACTAAATTATATTTTATATCTTGCATCAGAGATGACCTTGGTACTGTGCTGCAACATTAACAGTGACCAAAAGACTGCTGTTGTCTTATCAGTAACAGAGATGCACATAACATAATTCATAGCTGTTTCATAAAAATTCCACTTTTAGTAATTACCAATTATAGCAGCCCACTTTTGATTTGTTAACGAGTTTATAGCCTGGTACAGTGCATGTTTTAGATCGAGATTAATATGTGATGGGTATAGCCCAAAAAATGAGCGAAGCTTAATTGTCTCCAAACGCGAATGTGGAAACACCAGGAAGGGATTGGGAATGCCAAACAGGAAGCACCCTATTTAGACAAGGTGAAAACGAAGTACACAACCATTCGCTCGAACACCAAGTTCACGAAACTTCGCAGCGCGTATAAATCACTTAAAAACACAGATTTCAATTGATGATTTATTCATTCCCAATTTTAGGTAACTTGGACATTTGGTGAAACATGTCTAAAATGGATGTTCTTTCCCCTTTAACACATTACCTCCTTTGACGTCAGTTTAATTCGTTACCTGGGCACAGCCAGAGGCACTTGTTCCTGAAAAATATTAAAGATAAAATGGTCAAATTTGTGCTACTATTATCTCAATACATGTGTCTACAAAACCGTATCAGGGATTCTTCATAACTGCATCTGTCTTTTTCACAATGGTGGTACAAAAATTGCAGTAGGGTTAATTTTGTCAAAATTGATGATGGTGGTGGACTCTTCATTTTTGACACACCTTTAGAAAAGATAATAAAAATACCAGGCAAGACCAGTGATGGAGAGTAAACCGACGGAGAAAAAGCCAGACCGGTTTCGAATCGAAAGATTCTTGTCAGTGGCGGTTAGGATCACCGTGTACCGCTGCTTATATAGGCAGGGGTAACGTTGCTAACAACGGTTAGTTCAACGTCAAAAATGGTCGTACGTCCCGACGCATACTGAGACTACCAGTCAACCGTCTGAAATGATGGGTTGATGTAACGTGTCAAAAACGTGAGGACGTCACGAGAAGGGTAACTAGTCCTTTAGTATATACCAAAAACACAAGACACACTAATGCTGGTCTGTCTATTAGCCTAGGAAAGGAAAGGACTCTTCCTTAGTAGGCTAGGAAAAATGTTGAAACAAGTATCAAAACGATAGCTTAACATCAGGGAAGCTTTACGGTGTTCCTAAGGTCAGCTTAAAGGCAAGGCTGACTGGGTTATGTGGTGGTAGATAGACTGAGAAAAAAAAAAAAAAAAAAAACCTCTAGAAAAGAACTGTCCATTTGTTAGAAAATCCCTGACATGTTTTTGCTCCAAAGAATCATTATGAGAGTAAATCAGTTTTTAGTTGATCAAAATTAGATAATTAGTTTTAGAGAAGTATCCGCATGACTGGGCATTTTGTGCAATAATACCTATTGTCTGTAATCAAGATTGAAAGGTTAACACAGTCCATTGACTACCAGTTAGCAGCATTAAGTGTATTTTCTTAGTTTCTTCAGATTGTATTGGGACTAGACCTACATGTAGCAAATCTAGACAACTAATCTACACAATATATATGTCTACCAAAATGTCCCCAAATCTCAAAATGATCCCAAACTGGTTGGACATTACCTTAATTTAACCCTTTCCCCCATGAATAAAGACTGACTGAACAGAGCACCTTGGCATGTTTTCTTCATAGGTCTCAGCTACAATTCTCAGTCAAATTTATTTTCATTATTGTTGAAATAAGCTGAAAACTGATGACATTTGATTACCAGCCCTTCTTGGCTGGTTTAAGGGGAAATGGGTAATGCATTACAAAATTAGCATCTATCAATAAAAGTAAAAATACTTTGAGAACTCTCTAACTTATCGGACTATGTCTGCATTGGTGGGAACATTATTGAAAAAAAAAATGTTGAGCATAATAAGCCATGTTATGACTAGAAGCTTGAACATGTATTTGGAAGATAGAGATTGATTTTTTTTAAAAGCAGTTCAATGAGAAAGGAGAAATGAGAATGAGCTACAGGGGTCTGTTGGATCAATCCAAGTGCCATAATAGATGGAGGTACCACTGACACATTGTCACGCACTCCATTCATACCAGCCCCAAGTGCAGCGTGAAAGACGTGTACATGTATTCTACAAAAGCCTTAACCCTTTATCTTAAGCAGTTTCACATACATGTAAGTTTATGTGGGCAACTCCTTGTGCCAGCATGACAAATCCTTTAAAGGTTTTATGGGTTGTGCTGTCAACATTATGACAATCAAATAACAAGTTGCAGTAGAGTATGGTTTTGAACAAAAAGTAACTTAGCACAAAGTTAGTTGTATTATAGTAACTGGTCCATATTTTTATATGATATCTTAACCCTTGAAGTGCTGATTTAAGATTGAGTCAACAGCTTTCATCGGGACACTTTGCGCGCAAAGTGTCCCGAGGAAAGCTGTTGACCAAGACTACTTTTTGCTTTAGACTAGGCTTGCTGGTATTTGAATGAAACGTATCTTCATGAGGAATTTGAATCTTTTAACCATCATATGTTTAACTGTAATGAGAAAGCAGCTATAGCAGTGATTAGCACTTTAAGGGTTAACATGATTATTTTTATACAATGTGAACATGGAATTCCATCTGATGTGATTCTTTTTACATAACTCTATATTAGCCTAAAATTTGGTTAAACATAATTTGCACTGATGAAGCTGAAGTGGTTTTTGTCTCACCAGCATAAGCTGTTGGCAATACTAAGCAGTCACTTTCCGTCCATCCGTCTGTTTGTCGAGACATCCGTCCGTCCTTCCACCAACAAAAAATTTTGCAGTGGCTTGAATTATGCTGGCGAGACACTCGTGCCCTCAGGCATGACTCTGGTGTTGATAAGATCCTGTAATGCACAACAATCTAAACATGTATAAATATATATATGTATGTATATATATATATATATATATATATATATATATATATATATATATATATATATATATATATATATATATATATATAAATATATATATATATATATGACAGGTTGGTTTGACAGTTAATATTTATGTTATTATGATCTGGAAAAAATGGTACTTTTATTTGAGTTAATGTGTGAAAAGATGCCGCCTTCTTCATACATAAATGTATGTAAATTCATTACACAAGTTGAAGTGTACTGTTTTGGTCAGTATATTGTATATACCCATTGCATAAAAATTAAGTGCATTTCTTTTTGTAATCAGTATGCTATATGATAAATTCATGTGCAGAAACTTTTAAGTGCACTGCAGAAAAAAAAAATGTTTCAATAATAGAATTATTTGGCTGCTAATAATTGAAGTGTCATTGATATTTGCTATTTCGTTTGGTTATTTTTGACTGCTTTCAGTTTCCCCAGGCAAAGGCAGTTGAGAATAATGGATTTGTATCCCAGTTTATGTGGATCTGTGAATGATTTGGCTAATGTTGAAACTGCCGTAGCTTTATGTGGCTGACTGCATGCTATAAATTAACTTGATCATGCTGCGGTCTTATATCTGCCAATGTTGCTGATTGTGCAAAAATCCTATTAAAATTGTGGAAAATATTTGAATGTGTAGTGCATATCACACAATATAACAGGCATAAATCATGAAGAAATTTTCGTGCTTTCCCATTTGTGGGATTTCCCACCTGTCATTAAAGGAGGGCACTCATTACGTTGTATTTTAAGTGTTTTGGGAACTTCATGTCAGGCACTTACCACATGTAAAATGGTTTAGTTATATTTTATTCCATATTTCTAAAATCTGCATTTTAATGTTGCTGAAATCAGCTTTATCTGTCAAATTACTGGAAGCGGCAAACCTATGGAAGATCAAAGGCGATTTCGCGGATCACGGGAGTCCTACTTCTGCACCTAGTTTTTTTTACTTGATGAGAATAAACTCCTAGTTTCAAATTGAAGTGGTCGGAAATGTAACAAAAACTAATAATATATGTCAATGTATATGCAGCAGTTGTTTAAAACTGTTTTTAATAACTCGTTTTAGCGAGAAAAAAGCAACGTTTACGAGTCACGATATGTCACGTCTTTCCTCGCGCGATCTTGGACATATTTATAGCCAAATTTGGAAACAGCGGTATTCTGCAGCCTTCTACACCTCTGTGCGGTAGAGAGTTCCAAGTTTTTCATTGACTGCGAACAGACGAAAATGCCAAGGTGTGTTTCGTGCGGTGGCACAGCCACCGAATATCCAGAAAGATATTTTCATTCTTGGCCAAAAGACACATCATTAGCAGATAAATGGAATGCTATTATGAAAATCCCAGAAGAAGTATTGTGCTGCGTGACGAATTCCGATCGTTTGATAACTCCCGGAGCTCATATTATCGCTCACGTTACACGGTCACGATTTACGACCGATTATCATGAACGGAGTAAATACATTGATAAATAATAATTGATTTGATTGAAACACATAACATATGCATATTCTTTACGTCGATAACGACCTCGGAAACAATTTTCATAATTTGAAGTGGCTTTGTGTTGAACAATGATCATGGTGCGCTTGGCTTCGTTATCAACCGATGGCTATGATTGGCCAGTTGTATAGTCGCTTCTAATTGGTCCGACATCTCGACTGGCTTCGCGTAATGGTGAACTGCTGGTAATGTGGGGGTTTTAATATTTGGCAATAAACATCGGAAATTTGTGAAAATTAATAAAATAAACACAGATATGAAATCCTGATGAAAAATCCTTTCCAATGATGTATAATACAACGTAAGGAGTGCCTTCCTTTAAGTTGCAGAAGATACATCATACATTGAATTATTAGCGTTTTGGCTGTGAAAAGCTAGGAATTATTACATGTACAGTTCAATTAAATGCTTGAAATGGAAAGCAATATGGAAAGGTATGCTTAAAGAAAATACATGCACACATTTGTGTTGTAGTGAAAAGGTATTCATTTTCAACTGCTAAGAGTTCCATGCGATGCAGTGTCTTTTGCAATTTGATACCATTTACATGAATTAAGTCAAGTGTGGCCTGAGTAACTGTGCTATCATTGACACATACAGTAGTCCCTCCTTTGAAAGACCGCCCCTAGTGCCACCCAAAAGGTGGTCACATAAAGCAGGTGGTCTGTCAAAGGAGGTATAAATAACATGAAAAGTACTACAGAAAGACCTGACAACTGTGGTCTCTCAAAGCAGGTGGTCTCCCAAAGGAGTGGTCTTTCAAAGGAGGGACTACTGTATCCTTAAGCATCCCTTCAAAATTGTTGAAGCCAATTAAAGCACTACAATACAAGTTATCAAATAAAATCACTGTTGTGTAAAAGTTAGGACCCTTAAGAATTTGTTCTTGTTTGTCATCACCTTCTGCACCTAAATTTTCACTGGGGCATGTAAAGCAGGCCCCAATATCAATATTTTTTTTATCATTACTGCCCGCCCCTAAATTTTTAACCTGCTGTTTCTATTTTATTTTGTCAAAGTCAAACTGGAAGTTGGGTACATTGGATATATATATAAATTGATGAAAATAGTTTTTAGCTCAGCTGAGTGACAAAACTTATAAGATGGGTGGTGATCCATTGTCCGTCCATCCATCTGTCTGTCGTTGAGTCACAATTACATATTTTCGACTTATCAAAATCCTGAAGTCCGATACACTTCAAACTTGGTGGGCATGTACCTTGGATGGATCTCTGCCAAGTTGTTCAAATGGTCGTGTTCCAATAATTTTTGTCTTGCCAGCATAAGCTGTTGGCGAGACTAAGCAGTCACTTTCCATCCGTCCATCAACAAAAAACTTCAGAGTGGCTTGAATTACTCTGGCGAGACATTCATGCTCCCGGGCATGGCTCTGGTTATGTTTTTGTGTGCATTTTTGTACTAAATCTTTAATTATCTTCTCTAAATCTGCTTAGCCAATTGCATTGAAATTCCGTGAGGACTCATTTGGGGATACCTGGACCTTATGTTGTTTGACAGTGATTTTTCTTTAAAACATTTGTTGTTGTTGTTGTTTTCACTATTTCTGACTATTGCAAAGCCATCTCACTGATTGTTCTGTAACTTGGTGGAAATGCAGCTTGTGGGAGGTAGCAGTGCTGCGGATTCCTAATTTTTTAAGATTTTTTTTTTTTTTTTCAATTTGGGTACTTGTTAGTAAATGCACCTTTCCTATTGAATATTATGTATGTCAATGGGCATTGTAATCCTAACTCACATTTTTGAGTTTTCTCTGAAACCGTCAACCAGATTGACTTCAAACTTGATGGCAATGTACCTTGGGTGAGTCTCTATCAAGTTTGTTCAAATGGTCATGCTTCAGTGATTTTTGGATGTTTTTTTATTTTTTTTTCGTTCTTTTTTGGGCAAATCTTAAAAAGTCTTCTTCTCTAAAACCATTCACTTTAGTGATTCCTAGTTCTTTAACTTGTTCACCAGGTGGCACTGCTGTTTTCAGCTCAGCTGACTTGCCAGTCAGACTGAACTTTTAGGAAGCTCAGTTGTCCGTCTTAGAAATACATGTACTTCTAAAGCCATATGCACTCAGCTAAAGGTCAACGCAGGTCCAGATATTCAGTTGCAACCTTGATTTTTTGGGACAAGCTTAGGTCAGTTGAGCATGGGCTGTTCGTGCAGCCCTCTAGTTTTACTTTTTCTCCCAAACTGCTGGTTGGATTCTGTTCACAGTTATTGGGACTGTACTTGAACTTGATCTCCAACAAATTTGTTAGCTACATGTTGGTGTTTGTGCTGTTATTTTATGATTTTTAACAAGTTATCAAAATTAGGAAAAATCAGTAATTGGATATGTTCAAGGCTACCACGAGTAATGATGGTCTTAAGCAAAGGTGACCTTGATATTATTCTGAAGTCAAAACCACTTCGGTGTGTGTATATATACATATATGTAAGGTCAGCTGAACACAGGACTGTTACAGTCCTCTTGTTTTGATAATTTAGTAAATAAAAATAAAAGTAAAATCCTGGAGCACAAGAAATTTATTTCTTGGGGCCTTAGGTCAGTGTGACCTGTAGATAAGCTTAACAACAATTCTAAATTGACATGGCAAGTGTGAAAAAATTCTACAATTAGAGTCAAAAGTAGAGGAAAATTTGTGGTTTTATCTAAATAAAGTATTTTTCCCTTTACCATTTAATATAGTGATAAAGCTAGGACTTTTGATTTTGTGATCATAATCACTCACCAAAACTGAAAAAGTTACTATGGTGTGTAATTCTATGAAATTCATTAAACATTACCCTTACAAAGTCATATATGATAACAAATAAAGCCGAATATTTGAGTATCTTTTTGTTTTGTCTAAATGTGAAGGAAAAATGTTCTTATTCATACTTTTAGTTTTGGGATAGAAGGAATTTGAATCTTTTAACCATTATATCTTTAACAGTAATGAGAAAAGGGCTGTGGCCATGATAAGCACTTTGAGGGTTCCTATGAGTGGGTTAGACCCATGGCACCCACATGCACCAAGGAAATCTATTCTGACCAGAAAAGGGTTAAGAATCAATATGACATGAGGGCAAAACTGGAAACACATACACACAAAAAAAAAAAAAAAAAATGGGAAAGCTACTTGAAATATTTGGTAAAAAATCTGTATTACTGATAATCTACTTGAAATGCTTGTCAAAAGTGCAAATGATTCATGATGTTGGTAAATCAGAAATGTCTTTGACAAAAAAAAAAAAAAAAAAAAAGTGTCAACTGGTTGCCACAAATAGACATATACATACTGTGATTACACAAGACCTGGTAATGTCCACAGAAGTTAAACCCTCTTCCCTTTAAACCTGCCCAAACCTGCTGGTGGTCAAATGCCATCTGCTTCAGTATTTAAAACTAATTTCAACAGTAATGAAAGAGAGTCTTGACTGAGAATTGTAGATGACATAGGTCTATCAAGATCATTTGCTGCAGGTCAACAGCTCTCCTTGGCATGGGTTGAGCAACCCATGATAAGGGAAGCTGTTGACTCAGTGTTAATTCAAGGTGGAAAGGGTTAAGGTATAAAGCATAACTTTGCAAAATGTGACAAACCTCGCATCGTTGGACCTATTTACACTTACACTACTTGTGTTAAAACTTTACATTCTGTCCCATTGAAAAACTTGTTGTATCTTTTACATGTAGTCCTGTCCAATGGCCTTTGAAGCCAGGTAGACGAAAGCACTTTTTGAGCAATTTGAGCTTATTTGAGATAAATGTGTAGGAGATTTCAAAAGTAAGCTTTTTTCTGGGACTGGGTCAGTGGCTTTCCTTGGCATGAGTTGGGCACAAGTCAATTTGTGCCCAACTCATGTCATCATAGATCTTATCATCGTCAGTTTTCAGCAATTTGATCAAATTTAAGAGTGAAAGCAGACAATCATGTTCGTCAGACTGGATTTTAAGTGATCTGAGGATGAAAGTGTTACAAGAGGGGAAAAAAAAAGCTGATACATGTCCTTATGTGGATCAAGAGGTACTTATCTGAAGTAGAAGCAAAAAATAGAGAATAATGTACTTGGACGTCATAGCCAGGTGGTGATCAACTTGGTTGCATGCCTGGGTGGAAAAGATAACAGCTAGGTGCAGAAATTAACTTTTTTGTGTGAGGTTCCCATATTCAACTAGGATATTTCCTCAGGTTGATCCAAAACCCCTGAAGTTGCCCAGTTTCTCTGATTGATGTAAAAGTTCATCAGATAAATTGTACACTTGAGTCACAAGGTCACCAGATCATTTTTGATTTCTGTTCTCGCTTATTTCATTTAAAGCACCACATTTGATTAAGCTGAAAATAAAAAGTTGCTCCTTTGGCAACCAGGGATTATCCAAGTTGCCCCAACAAATTTTCAGTGCTAGGGTCAACTAGCTGTAGAGGGCCCTTAATTTCCACCCTTGGGTAAGATAACAGCTTGCAAAAAAAGAACAGTTAAGAGTGAATGAATTTCACTGGGACATGAAAAATTTGGAGTGTGGTTGTTTCTGTTTGTCACCGAAGCTTTTCCAGAACCAGTCTAAAATATGTGGCCTTAGACACACTGGTGTAGATGTCATACATACAGAATTATAAATGAGAGCTGTATGCAGAGACTTATGTAACCTGACAAGCTTTACTTGCAAATTAAACCAGCCGAAAACGGTTGGTAGTCAAGTGTTGTATGCTTCAGTGTGCACAGCTAATTTCAGCTGTAATAAAAACCAATTTGAATGAGAATTTTAGATGAAGCCTGTCAAGATAACATGCCCAAGGTCAACAGCTTTCCTTGGCATGGGTTGGGGACTAAGTGCCCAACTGATGCCAGGGAAAGCTCTTGGCTCAGTCTTAACCCTTTACCCCTTAAACCGGCCAAAACCGGCTGGTGGTCAAATGTCGTCTGCTTCAGTGCTTTCAACTAATTTCAACAGTTATGAAAAACAATTTGACTGAGAAATGTACATGAGACTTATCAAGATCACGTGGTCCAGGTCAACAGCTTTCCTTGGCATGGGTTGGGGACTTAGTGCCCAACCCATGCCAAGGAAAGCTGTTGATTCAGTCTTAATTCAAGGGGGAAAGGGTTACTTCAAGGTGGAAAGGGTCAAGCCTTCAGTCTGAACAGAAGCTGTTTAGGTGACTTACTGAGCACATATAGCATTGTGCCATAATACCATGAAGCAAAATATTGTGATATTGTACCGTGAACCAAAATATAGTATTGTGATTTGTACTGCGAGGCACAATATACCACTGTGATATTTGGTTTAAACATATTTATTTCACACTGGATAGCCCAATAGGACACAAATAGACTAGTCGAGGGGATATTATATCTTGAAGCAAAATACAGCATGGACATATTGCACTGTGAGACAAAACATAGTACTCACGATGATATTGCACCATATGACGAAATTTAGCATGGTGACACAGAACTCAAGCAAATATCAAGCTGACCCGTGCATTATGCATGTGTATCTATAATTTTGACCAAGCAGAGTTAACATGTTGGACCCTATAGTATTCAGTTGTCATTCATACACAGTCAGTGGTTATATTTCCCCATGTGAGTTTAATTCTCAGAATGAATATATATCACTATATATGCATATTAGTGTCCTGGAATTTGGTGCATCATGATCAGTGGACATACAACCTGATTTCTGCTACAGTTGCTGTGGATTCATCAAAGTTGCCTTGCACCAGTGGGAGAATGTGTATTAGTATTACCAAGGATCACAAGTCAATCCACAAGGCCAAACTGGTTGATTGTACAGTAGTCCTTCCCTTAGGAGACCACCCCCAGGGCAGGTCTGAATGCTATTATGTACAGTTAATGCATGTGGTCTCCATGAGGAGAACCTGACTGTGTGCTGCAGGTCAGTGGCAAATGGTATTCAGACCCTCAGCTATTGAATGCCCCCAAAACTGATCTCACAAAACAGGAATAGTTTCTTTTATCTTGGTGGGAGAAGGGACAATGGATAACAGTTTACTTGGCAGTTATGACAAGTCTCTGTGGTGAACTTGTTAACCCTTTCCCCCTTAAACCAGCCAGAACCAGGTGGTGGTCAAACGTGTCGGCTTCATTGTTTTTGACCAGTTTCCACAGCAATGAAAAGCAATTTAAATTAGAATTGTAGGGGAGACATATCAAGCTAACATGTCCCAGGTCAACAGCTTTCCTGGGCATGGGTTGGACACTTAAATGCTTGACCCATCGCAGGGAAAACTGTTGACCTGGTCTTGCTCAATCTCATTAATGCAAGAAGAGAGAGGGTTAACTTGTGGCAGACCAGTAGGGACATCAACTGCGTAATCTCAAGCTGTGACCAAGATGACAAGCGTTGTCTATATCTATGCATATGCAAAGCTTTTTCTTGGTGCATTTGCACAAAGCATAGAGTTTCCATTCCTTGTAATTTTTGGGGGAAAATGGGTGCACTTTTGGAATTTGACTTTTTGGAATGAAAATCAATGTAGGGTGTTAGGCATGTAAGTGTATTATGACTTGAGAATGTTGCAGGGATGTTAGTAATTTGAGAGAACTTGTGTTTGAAATGGGACCTGTGATTTACCCTGAATGTGCAAAGGAAAATTATTGATGTCTACAGGCTCTGTTTCAAAGCAAGATGCTTTTTAAATTCATGTATGGTGTCATGTTACATTTCATAATTTTTTTGGGGGGTGGGGGTGGAGGTGGGGATTTCGGCCTCTTTTGCAATTCCTTACTTCAGTGCTTGCACTGTTTGAATAATACCACTGTTTTCAACAGCTGTCACATCATTTGGTGAAAGCCTTTGGATGTCTTATGTTGTATAATCTGGATTCATGTGGAGTCCTCACTTAATGATTAGCTTTGTGTCAAATGTTGTAATCTGGATGCACATGTGGAGTTCTCACTTGGTGAATGTCTTTGGATGTCACATGCTCTGTAATCTGGATTCACATGTCCAGAGTTCATTGGTGAATGTTCTGTAATCTGGATTCATGTGGAGTCCTTAGTTGGTGGGGCCTTGAGATACCAAATGTTGTGTAATATGGATTCATGTAGAGTCATCACTTGGTGAAAGTCTGGGGATGTCAAATGTTCTGTAATCAGGATGCATATGGAGTCCCCACTTGGTGAAAGTCTCTGGATGTCAAATATTCTGCAATCCGGATTCATGAGTAGCAGTCACTTGGTGAAAGTCCCTGGATGTCAAGTGTTTTGTAATCTGGATTCATGTGGAACCCTGGCTTGGTGAACGTCTCTGGGTGCCAAACATTTTGTAGTCGTGATTCATGTGGAGTCATCACATGCTGAAAATCTATGGATGTCAGATGTTCAGTAATATGGATTTGCGTGGAGTCCTGCTGCAGAATGTAATAAGATCAATAAATAATTCCATTGCTCAAGTCATCAGGTTTTTGGTACAAGAGGTACAGGTGGATAGACCCTTCATGTGGTTCGTCGTCTTCAAAAACTCAGTGAGTGGTTGCAACGGAGCTGATAAGGGATGGTGTGTGTTTGATCAGGACAGGTAGGACTAGCTTAGTATGGCTTCCTAACTTGACAAGGGCTCTTGGTCTTCTCTAATGGGCTTAATCTTGACATCTGAGAAAATCAAAGAACTCATGCAGATACTTGTAGGCATTTTGGCATGCCCATCTGAGATGAAGGACTTGAATTTCATTCAAGTTATTAATTAGAATTATTGAGAAAAAAAAAACAAAAACAAATAAATATGCATTTTTCTTTAGGGTAGAGGGATGATAATTGAATCTTTTTATTAGTCTTTAAGATTCATTAACCCTTGCCTGGTCATGATAAGACTTAAGTAGCTTTCCTCAATGGAGGATGGGTGTAATATGCCCAGGTAGCACCAAGGAAAGTTGTTGGCCTATGGCGTGCCATCTTGGTAGGTCTTGCATACAAAAAAAATGGTTCCTATTAACCCTTTCCCCCTTAAACTGGCCAAAACTGGCTGGTGGTCCAATGGTGTCTGCTACAGTGTTTTCAACTAATTTCAACAGTTATGAAAAACAGTTTGACTGAGAAATGTATGAGACTTATCAAGATCACATGCCCCAGGTCAACAGTTTTCCTTGGCATGGGTTGGGCACTTAGTGCCCAACCCATGCTGAGGAAAGCTGTTGACTCAGTCTTAACTTAAGGAGGAAAGGGTTAACATGAAATTTCACAAACAACATTCAAATAGAAGACCAGTTACATCAGAATAATTTTGGGTGATTTGAGAGGAAAAGTGTTAACAACTAGCTATGCCGGATTGTCCTATAAATAATTCCTGTAGGATCCACTGATTTATTACTATATCAAATTACGAGAGCTTTAGGTAAAGGAAGATAATTTTTCTTTGAAGAAAGAAATTGGTTCAATAAAACCATGTTCTCGGATGACTTAGTTGTCTGTATGGCTCTTGTGGTGAAGTGACAATGCAGAGTTGCAGGTACGGTGTTCCCTCGCTTGTCAGCCCATCGCAATGAGAGACCACCTGACTTGAAAGACATCCTTTTCAGCATTAGAAAAAGGCTTATATCCAGTTGTCTGAGACAAGGGAATTTTCTTGCAAACAAGTTATCTTGACACTGGACTTGCCCAAATTTATAAATCAACAAAAGTTACAAAATTATTTGTTTACTTGTGGACAAGTGGAAAATTGTCTCACATCTGTTTTTCATCCTATTCAGATACCTTACATGCAATACCACCTGTGTGGAGATATAGAATTTGATCATCTCAACACTGGTCTCCTAAGAGGGGTTTCATTATAATACTGTATTAACCCTTTCCCCCTCAAACTGGCCAAAACCGGCTGGTGGTCAAATGTCATCTGCTTCAGTGTTTTCAACTAATTTAAGCAGTAATGAAAAACAATTTTGACTGAGAATTGTAGATGAGCCCTTTGAAGATCACATGCCCCAGGTTAACAACTTTCCTTGGCATGGGTTGGGCACTTAGTGCCCAACTCATGCCAAGGAAAGTTGTTAACGGTGTTCCCTCGCTTTAAGTGGACGCTTTAAGCGTGCAAGTATTGGTTGACTCATACATTGTTTATATCTATGCAAGGTAGGGTTGTACCCTCCTCACAACAGGGCATGGTTATCATATCATTTATCTGGGTCATTGGTATGGAACACGACAATCCTGTTACAGTACATGGAGAACTGTAATGTTCTGTCTGTCTCGTCATAGTTTCGTCTTCTTGTTTACGTTACTGTGTGTTTGGTTCCGTCCTGTTCTTGCGTCTTCCTTCTGCGAGAGAGATTCATATAGGGCCGAGCCCTCTTTCTCAATCGCGACAGTGCTATCAAATGTACTTCAATGAGTTTGTTGCGAAATGAAAATATGTTTAAACCAAGGAAAGTTGTTGACTCAAGTGTCAATTCAAGGGGGAAAGGGTTAATGTGAGATACTGTACCAAAGGCCTCTACCCTCATTAGAACAGTCTTATTGTACAGCTTATGTACAGTACTGTAAATATTGCAAAGGAAAATTTTACCAGTTTTTACTGATTAGAAATTGAAGGAAATGGGTTGGTTGGTTGGTGATGAGAAGTATAAAGGTATTGCAGGAAAAACCCGTGATTTTTAATTATTTTATCACATATTTAAACTTGTGTCAGGAAGAGTAGAGAAAGTATGTGTTGACCTGTTATTCCCATATTTCTGACAGAAATAAAATGTTAAAAAAAATTAAGGTAATTACGCCAACATTTCCCCACCATTTGGTAGAATCATTAAGATATTATTGCTACAGTAAAGGAAGTTCATTACTCGGGGATTACAGCAGTTACAGCAGAAAATAGCCATTTCGTAGTGCTGTTGTGACAATGGTATTGGAATGAAAAGGGATTACCTTCATGGAAAGATATTTAAACATCTATGGTTCAGCAGTTTTCAAGAGTGCAATATTAAAAAAGAAGAAAAAACTGTTAAAGAGACATGTCAATCTTTTAAATAACCTATCACATTACACGTCATGTTTATTGTGAGAAAAAAGGCAGCATATAACTGGAAAGGTAAGTTAATCGCCCATAGGTCATGTTAGCTGTGTTCAAAAATGCAACCATTTTCTTTGGGGGGGGGGGAGGAGGGAAGGGAAATGCAAGTTTCTGCTTGTGTGAAAAGGAATGATGACATGTTGCCTCAAGTCTCCGAACTAACACACTGTGTGCTAGAATCTAGAATTCACAAGTCATTGTGAGTGATTTTGTGGGTTACTTTTGGCCAGGGCCTGCTGTCCCCAGAAGGGTACTAGGTAGGCTCCCTGGACACCTTGATCGCTATATTCTACTTGCGAGTGTAAAGAAAACTTAGGGGGACAAAATTGTACTTTTTGTCAAAATTGGGGTCAAAATTTTACACAAACGGGTAGATCTAGACTTCAGAAATCTGTGGCCAAAACTGGAAATACAGGCTTATTTAACAAATGTTTGTTATGTCCCTTTAATAATACATTTTAAAACATTTTAGCCATTTAAATAAGTGTGTAGCCAAATTCAAGAAACATTAGCATTTGCCTTATGGTCAGAGCAGTCTGGACATAAAGATACATTTTTCTATTCAGAGAGTGGGGAATTCAGTCAAATCAATATTTTTCATTTTTTTGGGGGGGGGGGGGGTCAGTATTTGGGAACCCGAAACCTTCTGCAAGTTTTGGTCAGGATGATAAAGGGATATATATATATATATATATATATATATATATATATGGGAAAGCCAGGGGACCATGCTGCTGGTGACACTTGCATTCATGTAGGTCTGAGATTCATGCCTCATTTCCTCTGCTAAGTTGTGTTTTGGTTATGATCCCGTGGAGCATCACAAAACTGGCCAAACATGTAGCAGTCTAAGACCTTGTTAGAAAGAGGGCAGGGGACTGGACACCTTGCACCTTGTTTATGTCAGATGTGGGCAGTGAGCATCAGAATTCAAAATAAAACGACAGAGAGCAGAAGCCAAAAACACAACTGCTTACAGAGGAAGCTGTGCACGTGAGTTATTTTGGTATATGGTTGTAGCTGGTATATACATGCATGCCTGTAGAGTCTCTCTGTGTGAGAATCCAGCCAGTGATAGCAGCCCCTCTGTGTGGGAAGCTATTAGCATACACTGGTTGCAGATGCCAGCAGTGAGTAGGCTCACTTACCCGTTTGGTTTTCTTCAGTACAGAGTGTACACTTTAGGCCCGTATGCTGTCCAGCTTACATTCTGGATACTGTGTATGACCAAAAGTACATAGAATATCTGATGTTACATGGTAACCAAATATTGCAACGTTTCAGGTATGTTTCTTAGTTTATTTTAGATGTATCCAAGATATTTTCAGTTGTTTAAACAAGCCAGGTTTTTGTTTATACTCATTTGGGTATGTGTAATTAGCTGAGGGGGTTTGCGTAAGGTATGCTTCTTTGCTTCCTGGCATGAGGTAGGCGTAACCTTCATGCCTGATGTTGCAGGCTCTCAGCTGCACAGTCATCAATTGGCAGACACATACACGTATGTACTGTTTGAAAGGATGAAGAATTTAGCACCATAAACGTCTTGATATCTAATGTACCGGCCAATCAGATGGTCAGTGCTGTCCAGCTGAAAATCTTTGTAGCAAAATTTTCTTTACTTGTAGCATTTTTGCACTTCTTTGTATAAGAAACACTAATTTTTGAGAAAATCTGTAGCAATTTTGAAGAGCTTCGAAGCAAAAATTTGCTACAATGCTCCAGTTGGACTGCCCTGATGATGCAAGCTTGTGCAGCCAGTTGTCCAAAATTAACCCTATCCATGGTCTTGCTTTGGATCAGTGTTATGTTATATGTTGGACTATCTAATAGCACCCTTTGGTGAGACATGCAAGAAGACCTCATTAAGTGTTCTTGTTTTCACAGTTTTTCCATTTTAAGTTTCAAACCGTTTTTGGTCATTCTTCTTGTCAAACCTATGCTAAAATATTGTTTAATTAGAAAAATTAAGTGAGCTTACATCATACATGGTTCTTCTTTCTAGAGACGACTCCACCATATGCTGTAAAAGACCCAGTATTTCAAGATTTTAAAATCGTACCTTTCGTGTTATTTATACTTACTATGAGAGACCACATTTTAGTCATTGCTAGGGGATGCTCTTTGAAGGCAGGGTGTACTGTATAGAGTATACTTTTGGGAATACATAAAGTATTATCAACAGCAATTATATATAGATTAGTCTATCATCCATTTTAGCTCTTTCAGTACCAATTGCCACTTAAGTCAAACTACTTAAAACGAACTGCTCTGACTTATAACTAAGGGTGCTAGATTCATGTTGGAGGTACATGTTAAAAGACCCAGCATTCATTCAAGTACCAGCATGAGTAATAGTTCAGGTCAACAACTTTCCTGGGCATGCCCAAAGCATGTCAACAAAAGCTGATAACTAGGTCCAAAATGTGGTACTAAAAGGGTTAAGTGCCCTTGCCCTCATAAGTGCCCTATATATATATATATATATATATATATATATAAAATGTATGTTATTTAGTGATTTACCAGTTGATACAGCTGAAATGTTCCAAATGTACATGTACATATGTAGGTCTAAATTGGAGCATATTTCAATTAAATTTCCAGAGCACCATGGATGCTTAAAAGGTGTAATATGGTTTTATCACCCCATGCATGTTTCAAATGAAGAAGTGCAGTACTGAGTTTAGTTGTTACAGTGTTTACTCAGACAAGGTAGTCAGCTGTGTGGTTGGATTAAAATTCTGTGATCTTCCAGTTTACATCAGACAGGCCACACAAATTCATGCAGATTACAAATAGACCAGGAGATAAGAGCAATGAGCTGATGGATGCCTGGACACAAGATGTATGATAACCCAGTCTGTGTAAATATGTGCTTTGTTGATGTAGGACTAAACTGACAGTTTGCAAAGCTGTGATCACATATTGATACTGTGCAGTCATTTGATTTCGTTGTGTGTTTTATTGTCACAAATTTCCTTTATGCCTAAAAACCATGAAAATAAATGACAAACATCAGGTGACTGACAGAAATTATGACCCAAAATGTATCATTTAGTCTCAGTTATGATTTAAAAGCAAAATTACAATGTGAAAATTATTAGTCTTGGATGGATGGTAGTATATGTGTATCTGCTGGTTAATGTCAGTCAGCTTAGTGTAAGCTTGGTAAGCTCATATATTCACAGGGCTTGTTCATGCTTTTCACCGTCTTGCTGCAGTGAAGCCAGATGGGCTTTATTGATTTGATAGTAGACCTACTGGTTGAGGGTTACTTTCATCCTTATGCGTCATTTGAGTTGCCACCATATTCTCCCTTTTCAGCATTCCTACCCCATGAGCCCTGGAAGTTTTTATGACTTGGGAAAGGGTATCATAACATAAATATTAAAAATTTTTATCATATATATTTGCAAAAATAGTGTTACGATATGAAAAGTATATTTCTGAGATGAAGTGTCACATTCCGAAAATTCCCTCAGCATCATGGGTGCTTAACAGCAATAATATGGTACTTAGTAAAATTGGACCTCACTTTGATCTTATCTTGTATATTTTTTATCTATACATTTCTATATATGATGACATCCCCAGGGAAAATTGTACTGGTACAAATGGACATGATGGATGATTTGTACAAGCAGCAAAATGTATGGATGTGAATGGTGGTGCTTCATTACAGCCACTGCATCCGGATCTCCATGGTTTGTAGATTTTGGCTCCGCTGACCAGAGGTCACAGAGCTTATGCGATCCGACATGTTTGTCTGTGTGTCCATCCATGAACTTTTTGCTTGTGAACGCAATACAGTCCACAGTTTTGAAGATAGCCCCATAACATTTAGGACTTATCAAGTGTATGAAAATGAACTTTTTACTTGTGAGCGCAGTACAGTCCACAGTTTTGAAGATAGCCCCATAACATTTAGGACTTATCACGTGTACGAAAATCTGAGTTTGATATTGGTGGCACCACCTGATGTATTATGTAGTATATGGGCCTAATTGTGAAAATCTTGTGACTGCTCTAGCATCCTTAATGTTTAATAGATCTTCATGAAAATTATTGAGATTGTAGAAGAGGTCAAAGTCTAAATTGCTTATGATACTAGTGTTGCCACCTGTAATTTTATTGAAATTATGAGCCAAAATGTGTTTTCAGATATAAAATTCCATATCTTGAAAAGTAATTGAATTAGACATGCCAAATTTATAGGATATATAGACCATGTCCAATGCTTGAATTGTATTTAATATTTAGTGACTTGGACATATTTTTGAGAGGTCACCATTCCTGTAAAGTTGAAAGAAGTGATTTGTAATGCAAGGGTGTAGTTTGGACACCAATGACAAAGAGAATTGAGCGTCCAGATCAAAATTGTACATGGCTACATTGTACATAACACTGCACTTGGGGACAGACTTTTTAGGTCACCATGACCGAAAAATTATGGAGTTTGGTGCTTGTCCAAATTTATTGTTTTTTTTCAGTAACTCTAAATGTTATTACCTGATCTGAACAAACAGACCATGTATGGAAAGCTGGATGTGTGGTGCACATTTTGAATACAACAGCTTTTTAATCTGAGCTGAAGGTCAACGTCAAATGGCCAGTTTGAAAGTAGGGGTCATCTTATGAATGCTCTGCACCCCCCAGTTTTTAAGCTAAGCCCATATAACTTTTAGGACTTGTCAGGTGTTCGGAAATCTATGTTGACATCAATGTTGGTGGCATCACTTATAGTATTATAAATTTATACAAGTCAAAATGTAAAAATCTTGTGAACAGTCCAGCATTTTGACATATTTTTCTAAAGTCACCAGACCTGCTCAGTTTGAAAAGGTGATTTTGTAATGGTAGGGTGTAGTTTGGGCATCAAGACAAAGTGAATTTGCCCTCTAGATCAAAATTGCACTTGAGTATATTTTATATTAAAACTGCACTTGGTGACCTACTTTTTGGGTCACCATGACCCAATGGCTGTGTGACCTTGACCTATTTTTCAAGGTCATTAAGCACTTAAGAAAAGGACATTTAATTGAATATCTTGATAAAGAGTAAGGCAAATGTACCACAAATGTTCATCATGCGGAAGTTTGATATTGCATAGTATGGCTAACCTTGATTAATTTTTCAAGGTCATGGATTGGACACATTTTAGAAAATGACTTTTTGGTGATAGTGGTCAGCAGAGCATTAGTCCTATGGGCTTCTTGTTGGAAAACTGGCTGGCGGTCAAATATCCTCCAATTAATTGTACAATTTGTGTCTTTTTGTCCAGAACCACTTCCTATAGACATTACCCTATTCCGCAGTCCGAACTCTTTACTCTCTATAAGCTAACCTGTCACTGTCTTACCTATACACATATGGAAGTACTATTGTCCATATTGCACACATTCTTCTGTAGAATTTTGACATAGGCTGTATTAGCCCAATTAAATTAAAGGGTCTTCAATGGGTTACTACTCAGAACATGTTTTGGAGCCTATACCCGTACATGACTCTCTGAGTAGCAGCTCCTTGTCTAAGCTAAATATTCAGCAAAGACAACCCATATTCAGTCCCAGTGATTGTAAAATAAACAGTTGCAGCTAGACCACCTGTACAAACCAAGGGGAATCCTAACAAATACTGCAACAGTGGACATCCTGCCCCAGATATTAATGAAATCCTAACAAGTACTGCAACAATGGACATCCTGCACCAGAAATTAATGTTTTTTATTTAAATTCTATCAGAAACAAAAAGAGTTTGAATGAGAATTGTGGGCGAGAACTATCAAGATAGCATGTCCCAAGTCAACACATTCCTTGGTATATGTTGGATGCTTAAGCCATTCCAAAGAAAGCTGAGAATTGTAGGTGAAAACTATCACGATAACGTGCATCCCAAAGAAAACCAAAAAAAAAAAAAAAAAGAAGAAAACCCTAGCTTTGGTAATTGTCGGAAATATTGCACTTGATAGTTTGTAGGAGATGAAGTGAAGATCACTTACTACATTTGCATGGCCCATGCCTAATAGCAAGGTCACAGGGAAAAATAAATAGAAGTGTGTAACATCATATAAGAAAATAACAAACGCCAGCAGCAGTTTGACAACATCACCTTAGTACATTGATGTGAGGTTTCCACTTGCATGTATATTGATTTGTACATTAAGCATAATCATTTTACTCCCAAAATAGTAAGATTGTGAGCCATGACTCATACAAAAGAAACAAACAAGCAAATATATAACATTGTAAATTTAAAACAAAAAGAAAAAACAAGACCAAAAAAAAAAAAAAACCAGAAACAAAAAAAACCCCTCAGTGTTATGTGAAATGGCCACAAAACGTGCAATATGTTTTCCCAGTTCCTTCAGTCATTTCGAATGTTACCAGAAATACTTGTGGCCATCTTTCTAATCATGAACAGGCATTTTTAACTGGGTCCATAATGAAAAATGTTTTGCATAAAGCTTGCCAGTATCAAAACATCTCGCTGTCCCAAGCAGCTTGAAAGAGACGTGTAGAAAGCAGTCCATTGCATGTTCTCCTTCATCAAACGTTTAACTCATTCCATATTAGTCCCTGATATTTCCGTATATTTACCTAAATTTAAGACGACAATTGGATATTTAAACTTTTCATGAAAAGAGCTTCTGTTCAAGTACCAACATGCCTATAGTCTTAACTCAGTGGTTCTGGCACTGCCTGTGACCATAGCATGGAATGAGTTAATGTTGTTTTACATGGTACGAAAAATGCGAACAACAGTAACTGAGAAACCAAAACCCAAGAGAATTTGAGAGTAATTTCTTGATACATGGTTGACTAATTTTCCTGCGAATTGCCATACAGTAACTTCCTTCATATCCTGTTTTTGTGATTAAGTCTTTGGGAACATATATATATATATATATATATATCGGTCCACTGCCCATGCCGTCATGTTTTGCTACATATTATTGTGACATCAGAACATAATTATGTGTGCTCACAGACTGCATATCAAATCCAAAATAATCAGTGAAATACAGGGGTGAAAAAAGTGTAGTATGGGGGAAAATTTTATTCTTTGAGTGTCAGCTGTGTCCAAAGTCAAACAACTTAATGCAAACTACTCTGAAACATAATATGGGGACTAGATGCATGTTCCTTGTAAAAAGACCTTTCTTTCAAGTACCAGCATTCATAGGGCCTGTATTTTTCTGTTTCAAAAAACTAGAAAAGCCAGAAATTTTCAAATTCCATTTCAGTAGTTCTCTTTGTATGTAAAACACATTAAGGCAAAACAGCAAATTCCGTTTCAGAGGTGACAAAAATTCATTATTCCGTTCCATTTCGGTTAAAAACGGAAAAATACAGGCCCTACTTGCATGTAGTTATATAGAATGTGAAAGTCCAGTTCAACAGCTTTCCTCAGCAGGCTTTGGGCGCATTGTACCCAAAGTGTGCCAAGGAAAGGTGTTGACTCAGTCTAAAATGTGGCACTGAAAGAGTTAAGTGTGGAAAGAAGGGAAGCTTAGTTCTCTGGATAAGTAAATATGTTTGTTTTGAAGAATTCCTAGATTTTGATTTGATTTGAAAAGGAATATGTTAGGAAGATTAAATGACAAAGTTTGATGGTCTATTGCATAATAAGCATATACAACTTAAATTGAATACCTTTTGAAAGGAAAAGCAAATATTGGGTTTTGAATATCAGGGCTTTATTCATTGTGACTAGAGACCTTTAAAAATTTATTTTGCATGACCCAGAAGGTTCAAGCAGTCAGGACTAGTTCATATACCCGGAAGCATGATCGTGGAAAGACGTACGCGAGAGCATATAAGTTTGTACTGCTTGACAGGACAACAATGGATAAAGTACCCATATTAAATGTATATATATGAATGCGTGAGACCTCTCAGTGAATGGGAGTGAAAGTGACAACATGGGTTCCTCTTTATGAAAACCTTTGAATGTGTCCAGAGGCACACAGTCTGCAAATTATGCTGTTTGGCAACCTGTCTATCCCTTGGGCAGTCAGTTGTGCCATTCTGAGGCCCTGCAGTGTGTACTTTGAGTTTCTGGTAGACTTGTCATAGCTGAAAGAAAAAGCAAAGAGTGGAGTGCATTGCTAAGATACATGAGTGAGAAATCCAGTGACCAGGGACTTACAGTTAGGCTTACAGGCTTAAACATTTTCATTTAGAGTTCAAACAGAGTGAATAAAAAAAGTGTTTGAAAACAGAAAGAAAGGAAAAAATGAAAAGTGAAAACAACTCATGTTTTCGGCATTCCAGGTCAGTAATTGTGGTCAGCTGATTTTTAAAGGAGGTTCACTGGACCATGCAATAATTTTCAGCAATTTACCTTGAAGTGGTTTAACTCATTCCATATTATGGTCACAGGCCTTGGTCAGTGGTTCTGGCACTGCCTGGCAAGTCATGCTGCAGCTACCTTTGCAGCAGCTGCAGCATGACTTGCCAGGCAGTACCAGAACCACTGACATAAGACTATAGGCATGTTGGTACTTGAAGGAAAGCTCTTTTCATGAAGAATTTAAATATGCAATTGTCGTCTTAAATCTAGGTAAATATACAAAAAAAATCAGGGACGGGTATGGAGTTGTATACTGAATTCATGTTACAGGTGTATACATGCACTTTTCCTTTTCAGCACTTCCGTGGGTTCCACACTGCTCACATATAAGTTACATGTATTATATGATGACTAATTGTGCATGTAAAGTTGCTATGACTCAATTATTACCTGCATTCTGTTTTAAGAAGATTCCATTAAATCCTTGTAATTGTTGTAAGCTGATAAACTTGTTTTACTTCTATGTTGATCGAGTTAAATCTTGCTGATGCTAAGAATGAGTGACACTCTGGTTTCAAGTAGATTTGCAGCTACTTCTTGCTCAATGTTTTCTGTTCTGTCAGAGATTGTGGAAGCACTGGTTCTTTACACATTGCACCATATTTCGAATTTTACTATATATTTCCAGATTGCACCTTACACCTGGTTTCTGCACTCAATCTTCTGTCCTCTCACTTTCACTGTCACTGTCACTGCACCTGTTTAACTCCTTGTCTCACTGTCCAAATGCTAGCACAAATTTTCCATCCCATGATGGTCAAATTGGCAGCAGAGGGATTGATCTTGAACAATACAGTCTTTATATTAAAAGAGTGTTTGCCATTCATGTCTTATCGCAATTCCTGCCCACACAGTACTGGTTTGTTGTATACTTGGGGAGTGGCTGGATCATCTTGTCTGTGTCCATACCCTCTGCCCTTTCACTTTAATAATGTGGATGCTCCTGCCCTCTGCTAATCCTACAACCTGACTACCAAAGCAAATTTCATGTTATTCTTGTCATCAGGAGGCTATATACTGATTGTGTTTCTTGTGCCCGGCTCTTGCAGGCTACTGAGTCTGAATAGATTGCACGGACAGCTTGGCGTTGGCGCACTTCTTGTTCAAGGTTACCTACAGTGGTTGGTTCCTCACAGCGGAAGCCCTGTGGCGTCCTGCTCCTGATGCATCGTGGGAGAGGTCTACAGCGGCCCATGGGTGGGCCCAGAGGAGGAGCTGGGCTTCTGGGAGCAGCACCTGCACAGATGATGCCCCTGGGTGCTGGCCCTCCACCCATCAGCCCTGGATCAGGAAACATGCAAGGTATGGGCCCTATGTATGGTAACCAAGTACCACAAGGAATGAACCCAGCCATGATGGGGAATGCTTCTATGATGGGCAATGCACCCATGATGGGTACCCTGCCCAATATGCAGTCCCCGCCCCCAATGACCCAGGCATCTATGATGGCTCCCCAGATGGCACCACAGTCACCCACACAACAGGACCAAGGTTTTGGAGCGATGCTTGGAAATGGCCAATCAGTGAATCCTAACATTTCAGCATTACGTGATACACAGCTTAACCTAGTGAACAACCTTCTGAAGGAAAGCCTTATGGGAATGGCAAATGCTGCCTCTTCGATGGGGCCCAACAGCTGCCCAAATTCCAATGCAAACATGCCTATGAATATGAATCCCTCTCAACAGCCACAGGTCACTCCCATGGGAATGAATCAACAGTGTGGTGCTGGCATTCCTAATATGGGAATGAATGGGATGAATAACACTATGATGAAAATGGATACCATGCCAAACATGGAAACACCTATGGGACTGGTGGCGCCATCACAGGGAATAATGCCTTATGGCGGACAACAACAACAACAACAACAACAACAACAACAGCAACAGCCGTTTGGTCAGCAACAGCTATATGGGCCACATAGCCAGCAGCCAATAGGGCAACAGCAGTTAAAAGTCCAGCAGTCAATGATGGGGCTGCAACAGCCATATGGCAGAGTTCCCCAGTCTACAGGTGGTCAGCGAAGCAGCCCAAACTTCAGAGAATCGTTCCGGCGAGACCAGGGAGTAAGTACAAGTGCACCTTTCTTCTCTTCTGGTTGGTTTTGATGAGTGTGTGGTTATTTGCTTGTAGATTCCAAAATTTTATGCTGGATACCCCTTTCAAGTCCCTATTTTCTTGTGATGCAGAGACTACTTGTAGACTTCTCTGAATGTTCATACTACTTGAGGTTATCTGGCTTCATCTCAGTCACCAGCAGAGTTGTGAGACTGATATTTCTATCTTGCATTTAAAACTGTTGACATATCTGTACTTGCTGAAGTTTAATTCATCCTTGTTCATGTCAGACGGACTTAGTTGGTGCTGATAGTGGTACTTGGTCCTGGAGATGACCAATTACATGCATGTAGCTCAAGTGCTCTGTTTCATATGACAAGAGAAAGCAAGTTTTGGTGCATCAGGTAAGTCTGGAGATATGCTGTGGGAATAACATTTTATGCAACATCACATCACAGTGGCTCTTTGGAATACCCTGTACACTTCAATTTTGTGATGATTACAAGTATAGTTATAATAAAATATTGACATGGGACTTTATGCTTGACGTGGCACAAGATTTCATACTGTGTTTCTGATGCCCACACATGCCCTTTGTGTTGATGAATGCAGGGTTTCTGTTAACCCCCAAATTGGGGTATATTACCCTTTCAAATCATGAAATACCCCCTCATCAAAATACAAAGGGTCCCAACTGCCTATATTTTCTTTGTTAATTTTGCACAATACATGTGTATACCTAAAAAAATTGCCCCTCTTACAGGTAGGGACCCTCTGAAAAAATTCCTAACAGAAACACTGTAACTGCTATCTACAATGGCATGACAACAACTATATTGCATTAAAGGAAACAAAAAATATGGGTAGTTGTTAGGTGCATGACAGTAGTGAATGAAAATTTGCAAAAAGGTGTCATTTTTATTCTGTATTTCCTTACAGAAGTTACGAGTTTTAGAAAGTAGCAAACTGGATGCAAATGTCAGATTTAGACAGCTGTGCAATGTAGCAAACAAATATCTTGCCTTCAGTCACACTGGTACAGTGGAACCTCATCAATACGGACCTCATTAATCTGTATGTCTCATTAATCTGAACAATTCTCCAGGAACAGAATTGTTCCTTTCAAGTAGTACTGATTCAGTAAACCAGATGCCTCATTAATCTGAACAGTTCACTGGGATACAAAGGTGTTCGGATTAACGAGGTTACGCTGCATTTCATATGAAACTAAAGTGCATTGCAGTACCCGTGCAGTTGAAGCAGATTATGAAACATTACCAAAGTCATGCTGAGACAATGATAAACAAGGTTAAAGTTGTACAGGAAAACTTGAGGTTGAGGAAATTTATGGAGGCTCTCTCTCTCTCTCTCTCTTTTGTATTTGTTTGTTTTTATTATTTGCATTGTGCATGATTAATAACAGAGAAAAGAAGAACTAGGATAGTGGCACATAGGTGACAGCAGGAAGCTTAGGAAGAAAAGTGTGATCTTATGGTGTAGGTAGCATTGGAGGAAGGCTGTTTGCAGACCTGTGTAGATTGATAGGCACAGGAGATATCACAGCTACCGCCTGGGTAATTGCTTGACATTTGAGGAAGACTGTTGGGTGCCAGGTGCTGTGGTTTGCTTGCAAGACCATGATCAACTGTGGAAAGATGTTAACCCTTTCCCCCTTGAATTAAGACTGAGTCAACAGCTTTCCTCGGCATGGGTTGGGCACTTAGTGCCCAACCCATGCCGAGGAAAGCTGTTGACTAGGGTCATGTTGTCTTGACAGGTCTCATCAATTCTCAGTCAAATTGTTTTTCATTGCTGTTGAAATCAGTTGAAAACGCTGAAGCAGACGCCATTTGACCACCAGCCGGTTTTGGCCGGTTTAAGGGGGAAGGGTTAATTGACCATCATGATCTCATTACATCAAAAATTGACTTGATTATTGGCCCTGTTTGACTTTGTTAAAGGTGATAATTCATAGTGCACCAAGAATTGGTCAATTTGTATGTCAAACCTTATGAGGTTTTTGCTGGTTTTTTTGTGTGTCTAATTTTTTGTTGCATCAATAAGCTTGACACTTGCTCTGTGAGAGGGCACCCAGCCAACCTTTCTGGTGTCAAATATCTGCAGGTGTGGTATCTATACTGGGTTGGCACTAGCCATTAGCCAATTAGTCACATGCTAGTATAAGTGGGATGGCTAAATGTATCATTGTTTAGACCAAATTAGATATGATCGAATAAACTTCACTATGTATATGTAACATCAGTTTTCTGATTGAAATATTAGAATTGGTTTGACCGAAGAAATGCAGATGTGGGGAATGCATCAAATTTGAGTCATTTTTGCCAAACTGGCTATACCTGTTGTTATAATGTAGCCCATGTCATGGCAGTGAGACACACAATATTGACTCTTTATGTGCCCATTTTAAGGCTCCTCAGTCAACAGCATGCCTCACAGCACATTGTGTTCTGAGAAAGACTAAAACGGCAGACCATGCTTTTCTGCTTAAATTACTATCCATAAACCTGGATTGTTAGTACATGTACTTGAATGAAAGGTCTTCTCGAATCACTATTGACTGAGCAATGCTAGGAAGATTTAACTCAATACCAGCAGGGAAAGGGTTGATATGGCATTGGAAAATTTACTACTACCATTGGCTGACATCCCATAATAACAATACATTAACATGAGGTGTATAATATGGGAGACAAATCCAGAAAGGTTTTTAACTCATTCCACCCTGATGACGCTTTTTCCCGCTAATATCTAAATGTCGTCTGCTAATTGTATTTTACTAATTTAGGGATTATTTTTCAATATTTTGGATGAAACTTGCATGGAAGATCATTCCAAATTATATGCCCATGGTCAACAGCTTTCCTTGGCGCGCTCTGGGCGCATTGCGCCCAGAGCGCGCCAAGGAAAGCTGTTGACTCAGTCTTCTATCAGGGTGGAATGAGTTAAAACATAATCAAACCAGATGAACTTTCAGGTGTGGTATAATAATGGAAACAAACAATAACAAAAACCTGGTAAAATTTTTTTTTCAGCTATGTCGTCTCTCATAAGAGGGGTGTTTCATCAAAGGGGTTGACTATAGGTTTGTGGCACAGTAGAAATAATAGAAAGCCTAATGACTTCATAAGTATTAGTTTTTGAGTGTGGGTGGACGGGGTGCAGCTGGAAATTTTGTAATGTAATCAGAGGGTCTATATTTTTTTTAACACTTTTTTACTCAGCGCTTGTTTCACAGGCAGTATTAATATACTCTGATCAGTCCATGATTAAGGCCTTAGGCACATAGAAAATGAGAGTGAAATAAGCATAATTATGTTTGAACATAAAAGGGGGGTAAGGGGTTTGCCATACAGGCACACTGGGTATTTTTATTTGCCGTACTTGCGTACTGGGAGCCCTTTTAATTTCCGTACTTTGTAAGAAGCATTATTTGTACATTTTGTTATTTTCCTTACCTTGCAAAATTATTATTTGTACCAGCATGCCAGCCCCCCCCCCCTTTTACCCCCCACCCCCACCCCATAATAGGCAGCAAAATGAAGCATCAGTTGTACTTGTTTTGCAAGTTAGAATTCAGATGGGCAGAGGTCTCTCCAGCTTTTCAAGAGGGACAGCAAATATCCAAAAGGACTTGACTGTTTTCAAGTGTTTTTAAAGTTGTTTGATTGCTTGAAGTCAATATCAAAGAAAGTACTCCCACAGATTTCTACTCAAATTGGATACCAAAAGTACATGCAATCAGCCAGAGAGTTACTGATTCGGAATATATAAATTGTATGACCAAAGTAAGACATTTCTATTCCTGCTAACTTCCCATTGACTGTGTTTTTGCTCAGGCTTTATCTGCATACATGTATATTTGTTGTCATACGGCCAGATATATTAAAAGTTGACTGAAACCAAACCTCTGCAAAGGTCACCAGAATTTTGTGGGGGTGCGGGTGGGAGAGGGAGCATGCATATGGGAGAAGTGTACTCAGTCAGAGATGGACTTAGGTCTGAATGCCATATATTCATGATATTCTCGCCATGCTTAAATAGCATCAATGGGCTTGAAGGGAATGAAACATGTATAGCTACTATTTGTATATAATTTTTTTTGTGATATCACCAACTTCTTATGCTTCAGGACTGGTATTTTCAGTTGTAAGAAGCCTACAGCTCATATTTCATGTCCAAGAGTAGGGTAACAGGGCATCTGTTGGACTCTAAATGTACTTATTTTGACCTGCATAAGTTTTTATGGTTTTTAACATTTTATGCGTGTAACTCAAGTTATAATTTCACCATTTTGGACATACTTCTTATCAAACCTATGTTAAAATGCTAAATTTCGGTGTTGGTTTTATTTTCATAGCTATAATTATTTGTGTTTTGATCATGGAACAGTCCTAGTCTCAAATCAGCAACCTTCAGCACTAACATGCCATTATGGAGATAAACTGAAATAAAAACATATGGCAAAAATTATTTGAATTTACAGAGATGGATGGAGGCTGTTCAGTGTTATTGCATTATGCACAACACCATTTCATTCCATATAGTAAAACAGTACTTATATGTAGGCCGACTGGAAACATTCAAGTGCATAAATTACAAAGGACTCAAATAATTCAGATGTTGGTACTGCTCTGAATGATGATCACTTTAAATATAAGGAAGTGACATAACAAGGTTTTATGTATCCCATCAGGGTTTCTTGCTATATATTGTCAGTTGAAAATGTATTGTGTATAATGCACAGTGCATTGAACATGGACAAATTTTCACCTGTGTCGGCAAACATTTAGTCTGTTACATAATATTATTACATTTGAATTATGGACAAATAATGTAGTGAAAAAAAAGGAAATAATGTAGTAAACTTACAGATCAATCAAACATATTCTGCTCAAATCCTAAGAAGTTTCAAACACTGAATTGCAGCAGGTCAAAATGAAAGGAGGTGAGGTAGAACTACTGATATGCGGTGTGTGGTATTAACTCTCTCAGTTCTAAGTTGGAGATCTGTGATATTTTCTGAGGCTGGACAGTATTATAAGGTAAGATCAGGGTCAGTGACATTTGTGTTACTTGTCAGTGTGACTGGCATGTTGATACTTGATTGAAAGGTCTTTTGTTGAAAAATATGAAAATACTGCTCTTATTAAACTTAAAACTAAGTCAACTGTCTAGTAAGATTGAATTTTTTCTTCTGGTGTTCAATGAGTTAAGACGTCAGTGCAAGATTTTGGAGCAGATCCAAGTGAATACTCTTTGGCTCAGTTTCATGAAACACCTATCATTGTGGACAAAAATTATCATTGAGACCAGTGGCTTTAATTCTTTCCCGCTCAATCTGGCCAACAGTGTTAAGATGCATAATGTTGCCTGATTCAATGTTTTTGCCCAAATTATGAATTGGGAATGACTAATATTGATAAAATCCGTCAAGATCAGATGCTTTAGGTCAGTAGCTAATTGTGCCAAACTCATGGCCAAGGAAAGCTGTTGACAGTTTTTGTTTTAGCCAGAAACGGGTTACTATTCAAGATAGTCCTCATAACTGTAGGTATCCACATAAAAACATGGAAATACTTTTATGTCCGTTGTGGTGAAAGGCGAGAAAGATGGATAAAATTGGTTGTTCTTTAGGTGATGTAACATCCATTTGTCCCATTACAATCCATCATGCCCTTTCATAAAGAGCAATGGTGGGAAAGGGTGTGCTCAGTGGGGGCCACACACTATATTAGGTACTAATATACTAGACTGCACTTGGTATTCATGGCTCTAGTAGAGATTATTGTATTGACCTTCAGCTTTTTTTAAATGCACTTATAAGATCAGTTGCTCTGAAATTACATGCACTATTAATATTGTGACCTGGTAAAAGCATTTTGGCATTATGTTACAAAACAGAGTCAAGTGCCCTGTAGAATGCCTGTCCTTGATTCACTGTGATCCTTGTATACCTTGACTAGTAGTATTGTGTGTCTGTTTCAGGGCTGTTGCTTTTTTTGTGCTTTGACACAATGTATCAGGTCTCAAGGACATGTCCTCTAGCAATTAGGTCATGAAGTTAACTATCTGGGTTATACTGGTTACATAGGGAGGGTACATCACTTGCAGCAATTCATGGCTGCCTAAAGAGCAGACCCACGCTGCGTATTTTGTCTGTGTTCAGTGCAGTAACACGGAACTTCGTCTACTTTGCAGGCAAAATGTGTGGTTGCATTTATCATATTCCTCCCAAGAAGTGCCTGTGCTGTTTTTATTCTCCCCCTCCCCCCCTCCCAACTGAGATCATAAAAAATAAAATCAAACAGTAAAAGTTTTACATTTAACCATCTTTTTGTGGAATTAAACATACAATCATGAAAACACAAGCACCCAATGTGAAGACGCATTTAACTGAATTTATTGAGCGCCCAAGGCATTTATCGAGAGGAATATGGTAATTCGTTCTACAACAGTCGTTCTTTGCTTAAATAATAATTGTTCACCCAGATATTTAGCAGGAAGTAAATATGAATTGTTCTTTCAAAGCATCATGAAAAGAACGTTAACCCTTTCCTGTTCAGAGTAAGAATGAGTGGAAAGCTTTCTGTAACACAGGATAGGTTCAATGCACCCAACCCATAAAAAGGAAAGATACTGATCTGGGGTATGTCATCATGATAGGTCCTTTCTACAATAAATCAAGTTTCTAAGTCAACATAAACTTTAACGGAAAACATTGATGAAGACAACAATTAACATCCCAGCACTTTTGGGGCAATTTTTACCAGTAAAGTGTTTAATAGTGCAGCTTGATGTAGAAGGACATGACTTTTGATATCTGTATTAAGGTTCATAATATTTTACAAATAGGTGCAACAGTACCACAGTGTTTGTTTGTACACACACACACACAAATCCCAAACAAAACAACAACAACCCACTGAAATCTCTCTGTGCCCCATGCTCTCTATGCCCCAAGCTCTCTATGCCCCATGTTCTCTATGCCCCATGTTCAATCCAGTCACTATGTCTGTACTTGTAATTTAATTAATTGCTATCATCATGTTCAATGTGCATAATTAGAAAATTCAAGGTTGAGTAACAGCCAAATTAATTTATGAACAGGTTATCATTGGGAAGCCATGAAGCTCCTCAGTTTTGTGAAAATACATTTATAGAACTATTATTATTGTGGGCTCAAGTCATCTGGCATCAAATAACACAGTGAAAATATGAAAAGTCAGTAGTGAAAGAGTTAGGTGTTTCTGCAGCATTGAAGTCTTCTTAAGTGCTTTGATCTACATGTATATATTTAGATTTAATTATCCCCATTGTTTGACATGTGCTCTCAGCTTGTTATGATCAGTGATACTTGTTACACATTGAGACAAGATGTATCGTATTTACAGATACAATGTATCCTGGGGCCACTTCCCTGTACACTGGTACAGTGGTAAACATATCCCAACAATGCCACTTGTCATGAAAAGTGACAGACAGACATTCTTCTTCTTAGAGATGTAGCTGTCTTTTAAGTGACAGGAAGCACAAGATTTTAGTAAACAGTACAACAAATATTTAAGACTATTATGCTGCAAGGGAATTTGCCCCTGGTGGCATTGTCCTAAGTGGATATGGGCAGGTAGAGATTTTTAGCAGGATGTAGGAAGTGGTTACATAATGGCACAATTTGATCAATTATTTCTAATTACTGTATATCTATATTTAACAGGTGTACAGTAAGGCATCAGTTTTGTTTGCCAAGAGCTTGATATTTGCTAGTATATAATTATATTTCTTTATAAATATGAACATATTAGTATATAAGACTTACTTGGTTTAGCCCAGGGGCAAGGTTATTTGAGAAGGTCCTGGGTAATTGCATTGAAGATTGCAGAATTAGACATACAAGTGGACAATCAGACTTCAGGCTTGTAGACGTTTTATGTTTCACAATATGGATGACCTTGATGTACTTTCTTAAGGCCTGCAATGCACCAAATCAGGGACAGCTTTTGATTCGACTGTA
The DNA here is from genome assembly GCA_964020975.1 of Hermodice carunculata. Taxonomy (NCBI): domain Eukaryota; kingdom Metazoa; phylum Annelida; class Polychaeta; order Eunicida; family Amphinomidae; genus Hermodice; species Hermodice carunculata. The sequence goes on along the minus strand of CAXHWN010000937.1, from coordinate 815,866 downwards.
CTCTGACCAGGAATGAGTTGAAACTTTTGAACAAAACTAGTGTACATTTGTGCATGGACATGGTCTCGTTAATACCTCCATGATTTGTGTATGCAACTTACAGAGGACAGGGCACCTGTTGTCTGAAAGGGTAATCATAAATTTTATATAGAGAGTAAATATGACATCTAAGAAATTTAACCCTAGAACCAGAGCATTTCAACAACACGAGAAAAATTAAATCTTTCAAGGATTGGCTAAATTAAAGTGTTTCTGGTACTTTGTGCATACTTTTAAAAAGATTTAGATTAAAATATATTGTATGTGAAAATGTTATGGAAGTATGTGACCTGAGAGAGAAATGTGTTATAACTTATTCGTAATGAGACAGAGAAGCAAACAATATTATTATGGTGCTGGACCTCTTTCGGTATATTTTAATGAAAAAAAGTTACATGTTGATACATTCATGTTAGGTCCCTTGTAGTTTGTTTTGGGATGAGAAATGTTGTGCATTTGTTTTTGAGATGGGCCCCTAAGAACACAGAGTCTACTAAGATGTTTATGGGGTATTACTATCATTTTCTCAGTAAGTTAATGTATGAGTATTTGATTTTCCAATTACATGCATTTGGGTCTTTTCTTTGTGGCCATTATAAATGATTTTGTTGATTACTTCCCTTTTAGTGAGGCTGCTCTGGTACAGAGATAGATTGGCTCTTGGGTTAGAGTCAATAATGGCTTTCCTGGTGCGTATAGTACCATCAGACTTCACTGGGGATTTCACAGTCTAATGGCTTACCTGTACTGTTGGCCCCTAGGCAGTCACAGCCCTTGGGTTATACAACCAGAGCTGCTCTATACAATGTTGAGGGACCTTGCTACCTCTGTACAAAACTATGGACTTAAAAGGTAAAAGTCACTTATGATGACTCTATGGCTTGCGACTTTACATGGCAATGCTGCAGGAAATACCTGTATTAGCTGTCATGAGGCCCTAAGGAAAGCTGGTCTTTTTCAAGGGCACAGGTTAATGTGGTCTTGAGGCTACCAATAGTTCTGTACCAGGAGATCCATGGTGCCTTTTCACATTTTAGATCCATTCAGTCAGCAATAGAGTTGTAGGGTAATTTTTTTACATAAATACCATTCCCCTAATGTTGATATTATCAGGTCCCAGGGGAGTGATTGCCACTATCTTGTAAATCCCTGCAAAATACATGTATGTATACAGTCAGCTTCTTACAAAGGGATCACAAAAATGCATGCTAATGCTCACTCCACTTTTTTTTTTTTTGGTCCCTCAAGGAGTTTCACATTTGAGTGCATGTTACAAATTCCGCTGATCACAGCCTGGCAGAACACACAAGTCATGTACCTGGCAGAACACACAAATCATGTACCTTTAAACTAATATTGTATGTCTGTAGTAACCCAGTTAACCCAATAAATTCACTACAAACTGGATGTTGTTACAGGAATAAATTTTGTCTTTATTTATACATATTATTGTTTTTTATTTATGGCATATAAATATATACAGTGCTACCTGCTGTATGTGGCCACCCTGTCTGCCAACAAAAAGTGGCCACATACAGCAGGTGACCTGTCACCACAGGTAAATTTTACAAAGAAATTGACTCCTATATGCGGGCCTAGTATCCACAAAAAGCAATGCGACTGCTCACAGTAGTGGTTACATACAGCAGGTAATATATATATATATATATATATATATATATATATATATATATATATATATATATATATATATATAATGGTTCTGGTCTTGGCAGACTATTCCAATGAAAGACCACCTGTCTTAAAGACTACCTTTTTGGAATGCAATGAGAAGACTAGGCAAGTGTTGATAAGAACAGATACATGGTGTGCCAAATAAGCCTGACGCGTTTCATCCTTCACTGGACTCATCAGAGGCTAATGAGTAATGATTGATCACAGGTTGAGCATAACTCTAGTCTTATGCCCAGCAGTACAGAGAGTTGAAAAAAAAATACCTGTTTCGAATGCTTTACTTAGTACTTTTCACCTTATGCTTTGAAAGATCATGTGTCTTGAAAAACCACAAGTTGGTTAATCCTAAGCTGTGGTCTTTTTAGGGAAGTTTCACTGTACCTGTGTTCATACATGTATGCATCTCGAGAGGTTAGAAGTGTTATTTTAAGACAGAAGAGTTTGGACCGGAGGATCTTGTAACCATCACAAGGGCACATGATATATCCGGTGGCTTCCTTAATTGGTGATGTTGACTGCAGAATTTGTTCCTCCGTAACCCTTAAAGTGCTAATCACTGCTACAGCTCTTTTCATGTTAATGTTAAACATAATGGTTAAAAGGTTCCAATGCCTCATGAAGATACCTTTCATTCAAATACCAGCAAGCCTAGTCTAAAGCAAAAAGTAGTCTTAGTCAACAGCTTTCCTTGGGACACTGTGTGCATTGCGTGCAAAGTGTCCCGAGGAAAGCTGTTGACTCAATCTTAAATCAGCGCTTTAAGGGTGAATTGAAACCTGATACCAAGTTCATGAAGATAGAGTAATCCCTCTTTTAAGAGACGACCCCCAGAACAGATCTAAAGGTGGTCACACAAAGTAGGTAGCCTCTAAAAGGAGGTAAAATAACATGGAAAAGATAGACTTTGGGACCTGGTGAATGTGGTCTTCAAAGGCATATTATATGATCTCTCAACGGAATGGTATCTTAAAAGAGGGACTACCCTACTTTGATACAATTTTCTGCAATCATGGTTCGAGATTTCTGGTACATTTTTTTTAGTCTTATCTGTGTTGGCATAGAGTCATGGAAATGGAATGTATGTTCTGCTTTAAGAATAAAGTGGCTCTGAGCAAGATGGTATGTTTCATATCGCCCTTAATGTAGATGGTATAAGAAGAGTATAACCTTTATAGCAAATGTCAGAAATGCAAGGGGATGGCACCAACTGCGTTGTGTAAGCTACCAGGTCTACTTGCCGCTGATTCAAACATGCCACCAGTCATGTCTTCGACAAGAAAGTCATGGGATAGGGTCAGAAATTCTATTAAAACACCAGTTGATATGTGAAAACTTGGGGTGTGGATCGAAAGGAACTTCATCATGGATCCTAGCTGACAGCTTGTAATAGGCAGAAATGGTTGTCTTGAGATTCATACGGCTGCCATGAGCTGTGTAATGTGAAATCAGTAATTTTGAGGTATTTTTAGATTTGCTGATCCTGCTGATGGCACAAAACCATGAAAATGAAAACACAATGTAATAATATTATTTTAATACCAGTTCAGATTTGTATAATGAAAGTGAAACTTAAAGACAGGAAACGCAAAAACCATGAAAATTTATACATGTGAAATATGGACATTTTGCACTCTCAGTGCATTACCTTGTAATTTGTATCAGCTTCAGGGCTTACATGTGATGCCACTTTACATGGCATAGTGCATAGATATTTAGCTGTGAATTTATTCATATAAACAACTTGAAGAGGTAATGACGAAACTGTCTCCATTTGGTAACTCCTATCTACCTGTGGAAACTTTTGTAGGCTCTTTTACTTTGACAGACATTTACAGAGAAATCAAATGGCAGATAAACAAATCAAAGACACACCCACAAAAATTATTACTGAATCTACAAGGAAACATCAAGTAGAAAGTTCAGTTTTATTCAGTTTTGACTACATGAACCATATCCTGTTTTGGCAGAGTTATTAACTCTTTCCCACTCCAATCACCCCAAAGCACCCAGATGTATACTTTTGTCTATCGTAATGTTTTTACTGAAATTTCCGTTGACAGGAAAACATTTTTGCTGAGATTTGTATGCAAGACCATTCATGATATATGCTTTCAGTAACTTTCTTTGGTGCAATATGCCCAACCCATATGCCAAGAAAAGCTTTTGACTCAGTTACAGGTACTCTGACCTGGAATGGGTTAATGTAGCTGTATTCTTGCTGTGAGAGCAAAGGTATCCCAACAAAATGATCACGTGATTTTTCTCTTAATGCATAAATTGGCACGTTTTCACTGTGAATTTAGAAGAGAAGATAATAATTTTTGTGTTGATGGTGAAATCTATGGCATTACTATAGGAGAAACACTTTGCTCACATCCTGCACACACAAAGTGAGGAGCATGCATGTGATGGATAGTGTCACTGGCAGACCTTCAGCCACACCATGAGGTCATTCCAACAGTCATACATGTATGAACTCTGACCATAGGCCAACCTGTGACACTTCACCATTAGTTTTTACCAAGGGTAATGTGACATCTTACACTGACAGGACTGAAAGAGTCATACACTCAAGTGTCTGCATGAAATATTACGGCACTCTTCAACTTTTCCCCATAAATGTCTTGCGTTGTGATCAAGGAGCTACCATAAACACATAAAACATTTTAAAAGCCAATGGATGGCACAGAGCAATAAGATAAGCAATAAGATAACCTTGTCCTACAATATGAGCCTGTAACATAACAAGTGCATTTTTACTTCCAGTTATTAGCCCTGTCAGCTCTTCAAACAGTCAGAATGAACATAGATATGCCTGCCATAGCCATGATATATTATTTTGCAGTATCACTTAATCTCATACTTTCACAATATCATATATGTTAACATTCTGTGACAAGAAGCAGGACTTTTTTTGGTTTATGTTAATGGGTGGGTGGGTGGGTGCTTGTTTCGGGGACTTTATATGCAGCAAAAAATACAAATTATAGTGAGTGGGGGAGATTGACCAAAAGCAAAAAAATCTATTTAAAAATTAACTCATTCCATACTATGGTGACTTGCCAGGCAGTGCCAGAACCACTGACTTAAAACTATAAGCATGTTGGTACTTGAATGAAAGCTCTTTTCATGTAGAATTTAAATATGCAATTGTCGTCTTAAATCTAGGTAAATATATGGAAAAATCAAGGACTGGTATGGAATGAGTTAAGGCCAAAAATGGGAGATACCTAGCAAAGGGGGGAGATTTGGCAGATTATCTGCAATGCATTTTGTAGCTGTACAAGCAACTCGTTTATCATTTTTCCAGTTTTGTGATTAATGTGTTAAAAAAAAAAAAAAAAATACTCGGTACTATTGTGTGGGAAGGGCTTGGTTTATAACTTTTTGCGGCATCTTCTGTGTATGAAGGTGGACAAATTGTGTAGGAAAGTTCCAGTACAGTAAATTAACACCGTTAAGGAAAAGTTTGTTGCTTAAATCGATGAATGTAATGTCTGTTTCTGATAATAATTTTTGTTGCCAACACCAGAATCTGACACAAAACATCCGTGGAACTTGGCCAGAAAGTTGGTTTATAACTTTTTAATGGTATCTTCTGTGTATGAAGGTGGACAAGCTGTGTAGAAAAGTTCCAGTACAGTAAATTAACAGGGTTAAGCAAAAGTTAGTTGCTTAAATCGATGCATGTAATGTCTGTTTCTGGTAATATTTTTTGTTGCCAACGCCAGAATCTGACACAAAACATCTGTGGAACTTGGCCAGAAAGTACATGTAATCAGATGTGTGTGGTTTTTTTTCCATTAGGATGGCTATGGAAGGTATTTGTGCATGTATGCATCCCTTTTTCATATGACATGTAAATGTTGAATCAAAATCTTAACACCTGTAACCTAGACTGGAATTTTAATACTGAAAATGTTATCATAGTGTATTGACACAGCATTGTGCGAGAACAGTTGAGGAAATTAGGACAGACCCAAAATACTTAAAGTCTGCCTTGGCAGTTTCTCTTGGATTATGATTTGGACCAGGCAAGGTGTTAGAAAGTATGTACTGCATCACTGGACTGTTTTGTGTGATACTGGTCCAATAATTTTTTTTAGCCACACAAGGCTTGCCTCCAGGCTATTTTATGCAACAGGGTTTTAATGCGAACTTGGTGCTACCTTGTAAATCAGTTTGTGCTGTGTGTCTCAATGGAGCTACTGTCGTTAAAAGTACATGCAGAAAGAAAGAAGTTTGTTGTCTTTTTGACTTTTTTTTTTTTGTTTTTTGTTTTTTTTTGACAAAATTCGCAGAAACTGGGTACGTTTGTCATCTTTTATCATTGATGGATGGCAGCTAAAGTCCCTTTTAGCAATTGTCAAATGTAGTCATCCTTGTTGGCATAATGACTCCTTAAGTTTATCAATGTTGCAGTTTTGTCATAAATCATCATAAACACTTTGTATTACTTTTCATGGCCAGTGCCATGTGGTAATGCTACTTTGTCACAATCAGCTGAAAAGATCTGGCAGGAAGCTTTCACCAGTAGAACATTTTGATTTTCACTGAGGAAAGTATGGTGACTGTTTATACTGAAGTGTGCCTATTGGATTGCCCTTTGGCTGCCCACTGTGAAGAGTAATTTGGGAGACAGGACTTCACAGTTACCTGGTGACTGGAAAGCCCCCAGGCCAAATCTTTGTATTTTGATACATCATAATAGACTGTGTATTCAAGGTGCCAGGCTTCTCATGTGTTGTGCAGGTTTTTTTTTTTTTTTTTTTTTTGTGGTTCATCACATCGCTGTAGATTTATTAAGGCCTATGGGCTGAAAATATAAACTATATTTACGATTGGAATTAATTTGTTAACAAAGCAAATAGACATTATTCATTTGAAAGAGCTTCCAAAGAAACTTTGATGTGAGGTCTGACTAAAACTCTGACTCTCATTTTCCTTTACGGAGATGTTTTCAGAATCCTGGTATTCCATTTTTCTGACATCATGATTATATTCTTTGACTACACCAAAACATTTGAAAACTTTTTATCTTTGTAATCCAGATGGTAAGATAATCATATCTGAATGTGATCAGTCAACCTAACTTCTGTGTTCAACACATACTTTGACCCCTTTAGTTCAAATTACTGCACAGAGAATTATTACAGCTCCAAATATCTAACTGAAGAAGTACTTAATGATGATGATTCAAGTTCAAGGGACTGGACATCACCAATCCCAGTGCTGATCCTTCCTGATCCAATAGAGTTATTATCTCTCCCACGAGGGGAGGGAGATATGGTAATGATGACTGTCTCCATCCGTCCGTCTGTACAACTTCCGGCATTGTTTCCGGGCCATTTCTCCAAAACTATAACACTTAGCAATCTGACATTTTTATGGCTTGTAGTCATGGTATCACCATCTGGTGGGTAAAATATGGAGCTACCGCTCGCGATGGAAACTTTAGATTTTCCTGAACATGCGATTTTTACATCTTAAAACAAAGAAATGATTGGAGTGAAGCTGCTTATGAACCATGATTGTGTGAAAAGAGCATAAGAAAACTAGGTATGCATGTCATTTGATGAATATATGCTTGTTTTAAGTACACTTGAAGACTGTTTCGATGAATGAATTAATGTATCATTGCCTGACAACAGTGTGCCCATTTACTGGGAATAGTGAGGATTGAAAACCAGCAATCAACAAGCTGGAAGAAACTTTTGAGACTTGGTACCTCTGAATAATGGACACCATGACTTTATACAAATAAACTTTCCTCAGAAAGTGCATGTTAACTCATTCCATACTATGGTCACATGCCTTGGTCAGTGCCAGAACCACTGACTAGAGACTATAGGCATGTTGGTACTTGAGCGAAAGCTCTTTTCATGAAGAATTTAAATGTGCAGTTGTCATCTTAAATCTAGGTAAATATATGGAAAAATGGGGGACGGTATGGAATGAGTTACGTGCGGGGGATAGGAGATATCCATATGTAACTGCGATCCTGTGCACTTCCTGTGTTGCCAGGGCAACAGACTGATGCTTCCACCATGATCAGGGCAGATTTGTGTTATATACTATAGAAACATCCATAAATAACACCATTTCAACCAAAAGAGAGCCCATTTCTAATCAATAATAGGCATCCTTTATGATTCAAGTATATGTTAATACATTTCCTTAAGATTATTCTGTGTTCATGTTGTTCATTTTCTTGGGAAACTACTTTTGACCATGCTAAATACATGGATCTGCCTTGATGCAGGTGGCTCCCTCTTTTGCTCGATAGGTGTTAGAGTAGGACCGCATTTGAATATATTTACATTCGGAGTTTTTGTTAGCATTGAAAGAATAGGGACAAATTTTGTTTTCATCAGTCGATGGTAACATCATGTACAGCACGGCACGTGCCAGTGCCTGCTTTGCTACGTAACAAGCGGCTGGCCACACCCATAGCTCCTCCCACTGATAAACATTTTTAAGGTCCTTCGCAGTGGCTATCAAAACTTTTACGCACAAATAGTCACGCAAATTTAACTCTAGTTTAGTATTAATGTTAATATGAATATAAATATAAAAAATGAAGTCTGTCTCTGTTGTTGTCATTGGCATGTAACAGCGCGGTTGTGGGTAGGCATTTTCTTCATGACGTCGCTATCGCGACGTCATGAAAAATGCCTACCCACAAGCGCGCTGTTACATGCCAATGACAACAACAGAGACAGACTTCATTTTTATAATGAATACATCCTATTATGGTACTGTGGTACGCCTGTCATGGACATGGTAAACATAACGGGATGCACCAGTTATGAATTACAGCGAGCCTTGGTGTCCAAGGCTCAGAATGAGCACAAGTATGGAATTTTTTATTTATAAAGGCTCCACAATGCAAGTAAGTGACTATCCTGCTTATTTTTTTTTAAATGCTAAAGATTTTATGGCAGGAGGTCAAATGCAGGATCCTGGACTATGGCACAATTAACTTCTGATTTGTGGCTATGATTGCCTGGAGATTCAGACATGAGATAATTTCCCTGAATACAGCTAAATGCAAAAAAAGTTTCATATCAATTTAATGTAGCTAGTAGCCTGGGGAAAAGACCTTCTTGACAGATGTTGATCTTAGGTCAGGGTTGGTCATTAATAAACACTCGTTCAAAGCATACTGGGTCACCTGAGCACAGGATCAGTTTCTGATCCACTAGTTTCTCAGTTTGGTACCATGATTATGGAATGAACACAAAGGGAAGAATGGAGTTTTTAGTTGAGACATTGTTCCATGAACTGAGCTAGCTGTTTCATGCTAATGAGCAAAAGTTACCTACCGAGGGTACTGAGTGTGTTTGTCTCAACCACTCAAATGTATGAGTTTGAACGACTCTTTCGAGTGCTCGCTGTGATATGCACAGACTGTATGCATTTGAAACGAACTGAACTTTAGAGAAAAAGTCATCCCAGGTACCCATTGGCATATTTTAAAAAAGTACCATGTCAAGCAAGTTATATGTGTACATTGTATTTTTTTTAAGTGGGCTAAATGTGAAGGCATTGACAGGGGCACAGGTCTGTGCAGGGCTTGGATCAGGTGCTGCTGGAACCTGGATTCAGCAATAGGCTTGTATGAGCTGTATATAGTGTTCCCCAGGTACTCCTGAATGGATGAACTGAGAGAAGTTCTATACATGAGATTCACTGTATTGTAAATGCTGCAACTAAAAAACTGAACTAATGCAGTTTCTGGATACCTTGTGTTTAGTAGTCCTTGTCTGGAAAAGCCAAGCATTCTGACTGCAATAAGATGGTAGACTTAAGGGAAAGAGACAGATGCTGTCAGAGAACAGGTTAAGTGGCATGGGAAGAACGGAATTTGGTGACTGCTTAGAGGGCATAAAGGGCTTTTTTGTATTGGCACTCTGGAAGCCCCTATATTTTTTGTACTTTGCACAGCAAATTTCAGGGATTGTCCCCTAAGATGAGGGACAGTTGGCATTTCTGTGATAGATCTCATCTTCAATTCTCATTCATTATTCATTTCTTTTGAAATTAGCCAAAAACATTGATACAGAGGACATTTGACCACCGGCCAGTTTTGGGTGATTTTAGGGGGTAAATGTTAAAAACAGTAGTGGTTATAAATGTCCTCCACCTTCACGAAGTTGACAATATGAAAATTCTGTTTATCAAGTGCTTAACTGCCCTGTGGCTGTTACTGAGATACCACCTGTCTTCAAAGACTGCATTTAAAGGTAATCGTCTCAGTTAATTTCCTGCTGCTTTTCTTCCCATTAAGAGGTACCACCAACCACCTGTTCAGAGAGATCACAGTTTGTGGTCTTCTAGGCATTATCAGGTACATCCATCATATCAAGCCTGTGAAGCCAGTGTGGACAACACTGACCATAGTCCACCTGCTCCTTGTCTGCTCATTGGCATATAGCAAGATAAAGACAGAACTAACTGTGCATAATGCCAGAAGGGAAGGGGGGCTTTCCTAATACACAACATCCTCCGTGTGCTTCTGCTACCCTCTTTAAAAAGAAAATCAGTCTCACTATACTCCATAGTAAATCCAGTCGCTGTTTATGTCTAAGCCTGTACTTAAATTTTAAAATTGCTATTATCGGTTTGATGCTGAATAGAATCAATTGCAAATTACTCTAAATTATACTTAATTTTGCTGTATTTTTATTTTTGTTTATATCACTGGTGGCACAAAACTGAAAAACAAAAACAACAAACCAGTGAAGTATTTTAACATCTGTGTTATGAATAAGAACTGTGTATTTTAAGTAATTATATTTAATTCCCTGTGAGACCCCTTGTATCACTGATAAACAGTTAAACCTATGAGGCAGATGATGAACTGAACACTGCATTTTGATTGGGCACCAGATGTCTTACAGCAACCAACCAGCTTCCAGCTGGGAAAAAAAGAGTCTCCTTATCAGATTTATTAACATAGGTAAACAAAAGGGAATGGAACAAAGATGGTATGTGCACTGTGATTGGCCTTTGAAGTACCTGGAACAGAGCTTGCACAAATAAGCATGCTGAAACCATCATGAACATGATCTTTGCAGGCAGGAAATTAAGTACTTGTACTGCTTCACATGATAACATTTTGGGCCTGTTTGTAGATCTGTTCCTATGTCTCACATTATTAAAGAATGTTATCAATGGATAAGAAAAATTGTAATAAATAAGGGCCCTTATTGGCTATTTGAATATTGTGGTCTCACTTGACCAGAAGATTTTTCTATGATGTTCCAGTTGACTGATCAGCGTTTCTGCTAGAGTGAAATTTTAGGGTACTCAAATATTCATATTCTTAAGTAAAAAATTCTTATAATGAAGACTTTATGGGGTGTTTCTGGGTAATATAACCTAAAATTGTTCTGTTCTGTTAAGATTTAAGGGTAAGCAAAAGTACCCTTGAGATTTTTTATGGTATGTTATTTTACCCTTTTTATCCTCTGGCAGAAACCCTGCTGATGGCCAACACCAGTATCAGGAGGAAGGATTGTTGGATGTGAAGACAAGAGGCCCATGGGCCTTATGCTTTTCTGACATATATAATCTGATGACCATCACCAAAAAAATCATGTCCTGAAAGGCATTCCCTCCATGACCCAAAGAAATTAATCAAGGCCATCCATGTAATGCAGCATCAAACTTCCACATGGTACACATTTGTGGAACATTTGGTATTGTTCGCCTTATTCTTTATCAACATGTTGAATTTGGTGTCCTTTTCTTAAGTACTTTATGACCCTGAAAAATAGGTTCTATTACAGCACAAAGAAAGTAAAATTTTGAAAAAAATAATGTCCAGTACAAAGTTCAGAAACTGAAAGGGCTTCCATTATGCCAGTACATAAGGTGAAATGCTCCAGTATGGTGGCATGGAAATAACCTTTACCTACCTCTCCTAAAGGGGACTGGACCGCTCTTGAAATGTTAAAAAAAGAATCTTGTGCATGGCTGCCCTCTCATATGGAAATGTGACATTTCAGTTAGAATATTCGTGTCGACAGGCCAACTTTTGAAAGTTAAGATTGTTTTTGTTTGCAGAGTGCTAGACTTATTACAGCTGACCCATTGTATACTTGTCCCTGTTGTATTCATTTCTTGGCAGAGGACCCCAGTGAGGTGTGCAGTGAGCAAATAAAAAACAATACAGCCTTAGGATGCAGGTCGTACGGTACACCAAAACAGGCAACAGTGGCTGTTGCCTGACTGTGAGCAGACTGGACAAGAGGCCATTTAGCCGGAAATGTAGACTAAACTGAGCTTGACACTACATCAAAATTGGTTATTGTACTTTCTAAATAAATAATGTCTCCTGTGCGTGAAGCACAGAAATGACAGTTAATTTAACTTTTTCATTTCAGGTTGAGGCAGACCACATTGTAAAGTCAGAAGTGCCGAGGTTTGTTTGTGTTTCTGATGCCGTATACATTTCTTTGTGTCCGGTTTGAAGAAACAGCTGAGTAAATGAATCCATTCACGAGTGTGATATATTTCTGTTTACATATTTACAGATCAATCTTGTGGGCAAACATAAACATATGCTTAGTGACCTTTTTTTGTGGTAAAATCTGAGTTTACGGTGTGCAATGCCATGTGTATTGTTTGAATCCTTTCAAAATCAATACGAGGTTTTGCTGCCACAAGTATTGGTTTGACACTGTTTACAAAAATGTATATCAATATCTTTTATCATCGATCAAAGCCTAAAACGACTTTGCAGAAATTGGTCGCAAAGTTATTTTTAAGAAAGGAAAGGAAACATTTGAAAAATCCACCCAAATGACTCATCAGAAATAGGTCACAAAGTAAATAGTAACCAAGAAAAACAAAACATTTTAAAATTCCATGATCAATTTGTAAAAGTGACAGTGATTTTGTGTTTAAAATTCCAAGATCAATTTGTAAAAGTGACAGTGATTTGGGGTTATTTGCCGTGTATGTGAACCTAATAGTGATGCTGTGACAGACTTCTTTATTTTTGTTGTGTTTTTTTTTGTTCTTCATTTTATATTTGTTTTTGTTTTCTTTTTCTTTCTTTTTTTTTTTTTTACATTTCACTCTTGACATGATTTTACTCTTTTACAGCCATTCACTGTGACATGGTGATACAATCATGCCTACCAGGCCCAGCCAGGGAACATATTGTCCATGGCATGTAGTCATATAGTGTCAATTTGTAAATACATTGGAATAAACGTTTTTTTTTTTTTTTAAAGTGTAAATAGATCGTCAGCTTCATTCTTTTCAGGGCCAGAATTTCACAAAATTTTGCGAGAAGCTATTTGGATTTTTGTCAATTAGTTTTCTTTTTAAAGAAAGACAAGTTTAAGAGAATCTTTACGAGAATGGATTCTCGGATTCTCGCCGAAATTCTGGCCCTGTTTATGTGCAACTTAACTTCCAGACTTGACTTTTTTTGTAAGTGATTAAATTTTACTTGCTCCAGAATTGACAGTTTTATGGCAGGGCTGACAATTAGTGTGATCTGTTGGTCCTGTGGACTAACAGGACTTACTGGAAAACATTTTGACACAAGATTAGATCAGATGGCAGTCTTCATTGTCAAAGCTTAAATATCAGTGTTTAACAGTGGAATAGTTTCAATTTTGTCCCAATATATACAGCCAACATAGGCATGGAAAACGTATTTGGGCTTTTAAACAACACAAGGACATGAATTTATTGACCAAACGGGACTGACCAGAGTCTAAGGACTGACAACTATCAGAAAGTGTCAGTATTGTGGACTGATAGATCATAAGAGTTTATTTCAGCCCCTGGTATATGAAAAAGTTTTTATTTTATTAGCTTTGGTGACCCTGAGCCCCCAAAGCTCGTCAAATTGTGGATAGCATGGAGCTTAATTTGTGGACAGTTGTTAGCACATCTTTATAGCAGGCATGTTGATGCATTAAATTGTACATGTGGACCTTAATAAAGATCTTGTATGACACAAGAACTTACATTTCTCATATATTGGATAAAAGTAACAGGTTATTATGGGTCTGCCCATGCTGGGACACTTTATGTTTTCCGGTTGTCCATCCATCTGGATGTCTGTCATCTCAGTCATTCTTCTCAACCGTAATCGAGTTGTAAATAAACAGAAAAGCTCAGCAATGTGTAAAGTTACTAGACTGTGAAGTCAGCACAAAAAACACAACATGTTATTTCAACTTATGTGGAGCATTAACTTTGCCCTGAGAAGTGGCATATCTATGCATAACCACGTTTGTTGGGTCATTGTAATATGTTGCTCAGTTCTAGGTGTTTGTTCTCTGAGTCAGCAGTGAAAACACTGTCATTGAGGTATTTTTAAAACATTAACTTTCAGTCTTAACCTTTTCCCCCTCGAATTACTAGGGTTTTGGTCCACGCATTTCCTTGAATTAATTCCTCACGTATGGTGAAAATGTACTATGAATGCACAAAAAGGTAGAGTCACTGTTTCGTCCATTTTTTGTGGGAATAGGTGTTTGTCTGGGATCTGTGACATTAGGTCGACAGACAGAAAGGCGTCGTGACAAGATGGCGACATGACATACTGTAGAATGGACAGAAGGGCTTATTGACTCAATGACTAAACAACTAGCAGTCGAAATAATGTGAAAAAATGTCGACAAATTTTAGTAAATGCCTAGGCCTGAAGTGAATTACCTTGCCGGTTCTCACTGAATGCTCCACAACTTTGCTTTCAAGACTTGCCACCAAAACAAGGTTCTGAAATGACATCACATGGGAAAACTCCTTGGGCTGCAGTAAGCTTCCGGGGGAGTCACACTCGATAAGAATGAAACATTTGAACGCCAACAAGAATAATAGACCACCTCAACATCCACAGACCTCGTGTATGTCCATCATGCTGGAAGGACTGTCTCTCCGTCTGTGACAACATGGCCATTGCAACCTTGGCTGTCACAGTGCCAGTAGATCCAGCACCCATGGACCCGATCTGCCGTGTATGAATAGCCAGCCCATGCCAACTTATTATTTCCCTTCTGTGACAGGAAAAAAACCCAGCCTGCTTTGACTCTCATCCGCCTGCCACAACTGATGAGAATACGCGAAAGTAAAGGGAGTAAAATAACGACAAAGAAGTAAGGATGTGTGATATACATGTTTTGTTTATTTCGACCTTTTGTCTCCATGGAGACCAAAATCGACCTATTGCCAATTACACATTTTGACCAGTTGGCATTTTGTCTTGTTACTTGGTCAATTTGACTATTGTCTGAGAAAACTTTTTGTTGTGTACTGGTTTGCACGTGTGTGTCATATGACTGATTCGACGTCATAGTTTTCAATAGTGACTTTCGTTTGTGGTAAAATGTTCATAAATATTTGTCCATGCAGTGTAAATGAAGTGTCGATCAGTTGTTTATGGCAGGTAGAAGTGTTGAAATCCACAAAAAAAAACAAAACAAGTTTGCGCACCCTGTAGGGCTATATTTATTTGCAAATGTCTCGAGTGTTTTGTACAGGGGGAAAACGAAAAGTGTGATCTATTTTGGGATTACTCCCCTCCTATTGGCTAAATTTGATGTGTGTTGACATTTCCACCTTGAAAATCTGACAATAATATCCAAAAATGCAGACACGTTTGAGATTATGGAGTCATCAATCCAAATGTGGTGCTCAGAATACTTCGGGCATGCATAACAGTGCTGTATAATGATATATGCATTTACTTTGGCATCATCGGAAAGTACTTCAGGTTTCTGACGACAGCCTTATGCCTGTCCAGAAATGTAACATCCAGTTCAAGGTCCTCTATGAAGTTCAGGCCATGTCTGATGAACTTTCAACAATGGCTGAGATAAATATGATGCAGCGAGTTAATTTATGTTTACCATCCATTATGAAATTTTGAAGGAGAAACATCCCCACAAACTATACTAATGGAGAAAGACGCATAATGGTCAAAGCACATGGACATGAGCCAAGGAAGACTCAAATAAGAATGTACTGGACATGCATTGCAAACAGCATATGTTGATCGATGGTCTTCTTCACATAATAGCAACATTATCAAACAAATAGCTCCATCCTGGATGCAGAAAATAAGAAACAGCTGTATCAGTTAATAGTTTGCATGATTTTGGAATAAATTACTTGAACTCCTTCCATCCCAGTCCCTGATTTCTCCATACATTGATTAGATTTCAGATGAGGATTAAGAGAGCTTTCATTCAAGTACATGTACCAACATGTCAGGTCTTCAGTCAGTTGTTTTTACACTGCCTGGCAAGTTGGGCTGCAGCTGCTGCAAGGGCACTTGCCAGGCAGTGCAAAAACCTCAGGCCTTTACGGCTGTAGTATAAAATGAGTTAATAAAAAAGGAAAAACGATTTCTATATGTGCATTGAGAGAGATCGGAAAGTGTGGACTGACAATGTGCGTAAATAATGCTTTATAAATGATAGATGTATCTCAAAACCAAGTCTTTTAACTCTTTAAGTGCCAAATTTTGGACTGAGTCAACAGCTTTTCTCGGCCTGCATTGGGTGCTGTGCGCTTAGTGCACACCAAGAAAAGCTGTTGACCTGGGATATTTTCTCTGGAACTAGAGGCATACTGGTACTTGAATGGAAGGTCTTTTCACGAGGAATACGAATCTGGGATCCTTATGATAATTCAGACTAGATTGACTTAAGTAGATCGACTTAAGATGTGATTGGCACTGAACGAGTTAATGTGTAATGTTATTTCATGGACATGTCATGAAATGAAAGTGGACTGACCATGTGTCTACATGTAAATGTATCTGTACTGCATACATGTGACAGTTTTCTGACAGGTAATGATTAATGTCCACAATTTTCAAGCCATCCCCATCATATCATAACTTTCCGAATATATATATATATTGCATGTATGCAAATCTAGCTTCATTGTGGTATGTAGCACTGTCTACAGCATTACATAATGTATAGGCCAAAACATGAAAATTTGCAAAACACTCTAGTATATTTTTTTAAAAATTCTAGTGCAATTCATAAAATTTGATGGGACTGTAGGGCAGGTCAAAATGTTCATGTTACTTCACAGGGCCAGAATTTTGGCGAGAATTCGAGAATCCATTCTTGTAAAGATTCTCCTAAACTTGTCTTTCTTTAAAAAGAAAACTAATTGACAAAAATCCAAATAGATTGTCGCAAAATTTTGCGAAATCGTGGCCCTGCTTCAAAAGATTCCTTTGTTAACTTCTGTGTTTCTTCTGATGAAGGTCACCAAAGCACAAGACCATCATAGTCTTCTGGTTTATTGATACAGCATATAGTGTGTTTGAAGAATAGAATCATCATCATGATAAATACACATGTGCTGTAAACTTTGAGTTGAACCCACACCCATAACATCTTTATGCGTTGCTAATTTCCACCATGTAAAAGGAAAGAGGGCAAGATAAAAAAAGAACCTTTCATAGATGGAGAACTTGACCTGATACAGCGCATGATATTATGTGCATGTATGTACATGTGCTAGACATAAAAAGCATTTACATTACAGGACTATTTTTTACCATTAAACTTTTGGAAGTGCTAAGGTTGAAAAAAGAACTTACCTGTGTCAAGTCGTAGATAGTGAGGAGCTATGGTTTATGTTGCACTTTGTCTGGTCCCTCCCTATTCAATGCATAGAAACAGAATTTTTTTTTTCTTTTTCTTTTTGAGACAGAAAGGTTCAATGGAGCGCAATATTGGTGCATCCAATGTCTTTTTGCCTGTCTAGACGCAACTGTCTGGTACGTTCTAGACTGGGGGGGGGGGGGGGGGGGGTGAGTGCGGATATACTCTAAAATGTGCACTTTTAGAGCAAGACCATGGTGGTCATTTTGGGCAAAATGTCTGCCCAGTGGCTGTGCAATGACTTTGTTACTGATGTAGCGAAAGTGTTTGCGCAATCTGTCTTTTAGTGGGCGCAATCTGTCTTTTAGTGGGAGCAATCTGTCTTTTAGTGGGCGCATCGTTTGCCCCACATATTGTTTGTTGCATGTGACACAGGTAAGTAGGTACACTAGATTAGAACTTTCACAGCAACCTCCCCTGGGGACATGGTATGTCCGCCCAGTTTGTGTACTGGTTACTCTGCCTGAAGTGTCCAGACAGATATAGTATTTGCAATCAGCTCGACAGCAAAAAAAAAAAAAAAATTTTGTTCGGAGTTCATCCTTCCATGAGATTCCACTTTGGGTAGCATATTACCTATGCAACCCATTGGGAAACTGCACACATGTACCCACACTGTGTTTTTACACACAGTCCTAAGCTCCTGTGTTCAGGGCTTTGTGGTACGGTAGTACCACCACCCAGAAGTCTGATTAATCACTCTTGCTGACCCCCAGCATTGTTTCTACGGCAGTCTTTATTTTACAGGCCTGCTGGGATTCAGATTTTTTAAAATCTAATTCCCCTTGACAATAACGTCTTGGTAGAACCGAGATTCTGTGTTACGCAATCACGATAACGTGTTTTACGTGGCAACAGAAAGTTACCCCTCGGCATATACATCAGGCGTAACGTCCGTTAGCCCACAGTTCCTGATGAGTTGTGAAACACAACGAAACTGGTCGAACTTCTACTTCTAGCTATTGTGACCCTTGCTCGGTCCTTACAAATATAGAAACAGAATTAGCTGGCAGGTTGTGGTGGTTACAGACCACAGTTGTGATTGGCTGGTTGGGCATCCCAACGGAGATAGTCCGTAATGGTGAAAATACTTTGTTTTCAGCATGCTGTAGCTTCTGTTTAAATAAAGTTAGCTAAGTCAGGTTTGCTGCATCACAGAGTTGTTTCATTGGTGGTCATATAGGTGCACTGTATTCTTGGCCAGGTGGGAACTTTATGGTGGGGAAGGACAATGATGTGACCCTGGCAAGAGCACAGTTCATACACCTGTATAAAGCTGACATCTAGGTGTTGTTTCGTATTTCAATTATCACAAATTAACGAGCTGGGAATTATATTACAAAAATCCATCCATATTTTTCTGGCATTTTTATCTGTTAAATGCCGTTCACGGAATTTTAAAATACCAAAATGCTGATTTTTTATACTGAAAAATGCTAATATGAAAAACAGAAGGATTTATAACTGTGGTCTGTGGCCTGGTAACAGCAAACACTATAGGCTATGTCTGTGCCGTCCAAGTTTATGGTGCCACATTATCGTAATGATCAGGTGTAAGTGAGCACTAATTCTGCCATGGTTTTGGTGGTGTTTTGGCACTTTAGGTGACTGAATTTTACTTTTAAGTGTGGTTAGAAAGGGGGAAAGGTAAATAAAAGTAATGAATTTCATGTGGATTTCAGTTATGAGAATTTGGAATTCTGATGATGACAGGAGTGTTTGACGTTATGCACTGACGTGCTTTATAGCAAATGCCAGTCAAGTCCAGAATGCCAAATCCTCCTAACCACAATCCAGATGAAATTTATTTCTATATTGGTGTCAAAGACCTAAAATGAATGCTCCCTGCTGCCCAACAGGCCCATGTCTGTCCAGCTACAACTGCCAAGTATGCAAGATCATGTCACTTAGGAATTCTGACAGTCAGCCAAATGATTAAAACATTGGAGCGAAACAAGGTTTCATCAGTTAATTAATGTACCCTTTCTGTGACCTTCAGTTCCTATAAGTGTGCAGATGTTCTGTTACTGATGTTGTACATGTAATTTCACAAAAAAAGGGAAAGGAGTGTAAAATTTGGCTGCTGAATAATAAATAATTTTATCCACTTTGGCCACAAAATCATAAAAATTTAATTCAGCTTTGCTACAAAGGTGATATTTTTGGCTGGGTGTGCCTTTGTTAGGTTAGGATTTAAACTGGCAAAATAGTAAGCGCCAGATTGGCAGAGTGAATACTAAGTCTGCTGGCAAAGCATACTGTGGGTCTTTTGGTACACTTTTTATTCATAAAAGCACTCAAATGTTACAATATACCTTCTTTTCCAGTTTATTTGATTTTAATCACAAAAATTACTCCGATTTCAGAAAAAAATCCTTCCTCCTCCTCCTCCTCCTCCTCCTCCTCCTCCTCCTCCTCCTCCTCCTCCTCCTCCTCTTTGGATGAAAATTATTTTGGATATAGAAGCTGATCATCAGTGAGATGGAAGAGCTCTAAGCAGACGTATGGTGTGGAAAGCGTAACTTACACTGCATTGACACTGCTGAAAATGTAATTTCTTTCCGATATATTACTTAAATGTGTCATTCAAACTGTGCACAATTTCGTCCACATTCAAATCAAATTATTTTGTCTGTGAGGAAAAATTACTGATGGTGGAGGTGGATTTAAAAAATTATTTGGTTGTTTTAACATTTAACTCTTTCATTGCCAAATTTTGGACAGAGTCAACAGCTTTTCCTGGTGCACATTGGGTGCAATGCATTCAGTGGGCACAGAAAAGCTGTTGACCTGCGATAGTTTCTCTGGAACTACAGGCATACGGGTACTTGAATGAAAGGTCTTTTTACGAGGAATACGAATCTGGGATCCCAATTATAATTCAGACTAGTTGGACTTAAACAGATTTACTTTAGTTGTGATTGGCACTGAAAGAGTTACTCTTTTCCAGCCTGTCTGAACTGCATCCGAATGTTCATCAAATGATGTGACATGACACATACATGCTGGGTGTTCAGTTTCTGAGGTTTACCAATCTGATAAAAACAAATTGAAATTATGTTTGGGCATAAAATAATAGAGTCTGATAAGTTCAGTAGATTTTCATTGTTTATTATTTGGTCACATCTTTATTCTTGTGACCAGTAGAACCTGTCGCGAGAGACCACCCTGATGAGAGACTTCCTGCCTTTTTGAGACCACTTTTTGACATACTTTACTTGGTACTATTCTTGTTATTTGTACCTCTCACGAAAGACCACTTATATCTCATAAGGCCATATTTTAATACTTCGGGGCGGTCTCTGGTGACAGGTACCACTGTACTTCCAAATGAACACTGATCAGTCTGAACAGACTATGCAGGCATTGTCTTACCAGGCATCTGTCTTGCAATTTGTACAGGCTGTCAGGGCGTTCAGTTCCCAGAGGGGGATAAAGGGTATCTCTGTACCAGTTGGTATACTGGGGCATTTTGTTTTCTGTTCCAGTGTGCTGGAAGCCATATCTTATTTTTTGTACTCCACATGGCCATTATTTTGGAATGTTCGTTTTTTGTGAATGAACTTTATTGACATAGACCACATAGATAAATGCGTACAGTCTCAGCTCTAGGCATTGAAACAATGAACATTATAAAACAAACAGTAATACTAATAGTATGCTACATTGTGTATATGTACCAAAAAAAAATAATGATAATAACCTACACTTAATGTCACTAATACACCGGCAGGTGCACCCAATCATGTTTTTGTGTTTCCAGTACTGAGGCAACATTGTTTTCTGTACCAAGACACAGGGACCCCAGCCCCTTGTTCCAATGCCAGCCAGGTCATGGACATGCAGGGTTACCAGATTCCTGGCAACTTAAGGAGAGTGGTTTGTCTTGTCTTCAGGCCACACCTCTGACAGGTTGCTTGTCTGGGCATCAGGGCTCTGTGTCACAGTTTTCAGTGGGTCTGTCTCCACTGACTTGACAATTAAAATAATTTTCCCTGAAAATGAATACTCATGACACTTAATGGTGTCATTAATTAATGGTGAAATGTCTAGGAGTGGCAGACATATATATATTTGGTACTTATTAGGACCAACATTGCAACCACATCAAGGACATGTAGAGAGTGCATATTTTGCAGGGAGCACCAGTAGCTCATATAATAGCCCTGGAACGCTGCATGACCTATTGTTGTTGGTTGATGGTGAGATTGCCATGTTATTCTTTGCCTTAACTTCCTGTTGTTCCTGATAATTGATGTCTGCTGGTGATGATATAGTGTCATTATGCTGGCTGAGTCAACATAATGGGGCAGACAATTAACAGGAATACCACAGTTATGATCCCTGGTGAAGTGGACACTGTACATAGTGTGCCATGTGAAAGTTATTTCATGTTGCTCTTACATGTGGGGGTGGGGTTGGGAGGGTGTGGGTAGGTATTTTTATGGAGGGATATTCTGAAGCTGGATTCTCATTTCATATCTAGTTGTTAGGGTATCTTTGACTTGTCTTCCTTTGACTGCAGCCAGTTCACCTAACTGTGCCCCTCATTTGCACAAAAAGCCAGGCTGGTTAGGCTACGTCAGGGACCCCTTGCCCCTCAAACATTAACATGGTGCAGAAAACCATGCAGTTGATTTTAATGGTCCTTTTGGTTGTTGAAAATGATGTAACCCCGAAACCGTTGGGAGTTAAAGGAAGGCACTCCTTACGTTGTATTATACATCATTGGAAAGGATTTTTCATCAGGATTTCATATCTGATGTTTATTTCATTAATTTTCACAAATTTCCGATGTTTATTGCCAAATATTAAAACCCCCACATTACCAGCAGTTCACCATTACGCGAAGCCAGTCGAGATGTCGGACCAATTAGAGGCGACTATACAACTGGCCAATCATAGCCATCGGTTGATAACGAAGCCAAGCGCACCATGATCATTGTTCAACACAAAGCCACTTCAAATTATGAAAATTGTTTCCGAGGTCGTTATCGACGTAAAGAATATGCATATGTCATGTGTTTCAATCAAATCAATTATTATTTATCAATGTATTTACTCCGTTCATGATAATCGGTCGTAAATCGTGACCGGGTAACGTGAGCGATAATATGAGCTCCGGGACTTATCAAACGATCGGAATTCGTCACGCAGCTTGAAGTGCGCTGAACACAACTTCGTGTTTTTGTATGCTGCCAATACTTCTTCTGGAATTTTCATAATAGCATTCCATTTATCTGCTAATGATGTGTCTTTTGGCCAAGAATGAAAATATCTTTCTGGATATTCAGTGGCTGTGCCACCGCACGAAACACACCTTGGCATTTTCGTCTGTTCGCAGTCAATGAAAAACTTGGAACTCTCTACCGCACGGAGGTGTAGAAGGCTGCAGAATACCGCTGTTTCCAAATTTGGCAATAAATATGTCCAAGATCGCGCGAGGAAAGACGTGACATATCGTGACTCGTAAACGTTGCTTTTTTCTCGCTAAAACGAGTTATTAAAAACAGTTTTAAACAACTGCTGCATATACATTGACGTATATTATTAGTTTTCGTTACATTTCCGACCACTTCAATTTGAAACTAGGAGTTTATTCTCATCAAGTAAAAAAAAATAGGTGCAGAAGTAGGAGTCCCGTGATCCGCGAAATCGCCTTTGATCTTCCATAGGTTTGCCGCTTCCGGTAATTTGACAGGTAAAGCTGATTTCAGCAACATTAAAATGCAGATTTTAGAAATATGGAATAAAATATAACTAAACCATTTTACATGTGGTAAGTGCCTGACATGAAGTTCCCAAAACACTTAAAATACAACGTAATGAGTGCCCTCCTTTAAGTTGTTAGTGTGCAACCAACAAACATGTAATACACCACATAATAAATCTTGACACTATTTCTAAACCTTATTACATTTTAGTAGCCTTGACCTCATTTTAAAGGTCACGGTCCAAAATGGGTTTGGGAAAGGGGGAGGGGCAGGGGGAGGAGGGAGGATAGCCTGTCTGTCGGCCATGACTGTTGTAGTTATTCATGTGTCACAAATGCCATAAAACTAAAACTGTGTCTCCCTGAATGTGTGGAACATGGCATAAACATTTTTGATAATTGTTTGCAAATATTAGACTCTCAGTGGAAATTAAGTTGAAATGAAATTTAGAAGAAAAGAAAAAAAAAATGGTTCAATTGAAAATAAATATTTCCACCATTGGAATTTGTACAAGAGTAGAGTTTTGAAAGGGCCACGAGGATAAACAGCTGTTATATTTTGTACCAATGTAAATAAAGGGAGAACCTCAATACTGTGGCCTCCCCAACAACACCAGAGACATGGCCGTATACAAGGGGTGGCCTCCCCAACAACACCAGAGACATGGCCTTATATATACGAGGGGTGGCCTCCCCAACAACACCAGACATGGCCTTATATATAAGAGGGGTGGCCTCCCCAACAACACCAGAGACACTGCCTTATACAAGGGGTGGCCTCCCCAACAACACCAGAGACATGGCCTTATACAAGGGGTGGACTCCCCAACACCACCAGAGACATGGCCTTATACAAGGCGTGGACTCCCCAACACCACCAGAGACATGGCCTTATACAAGGGGTGGACTCCCCAACACCACCAGAGACATGGCCTTGTACGAGGGGTGGACTCCCCAACAATACCAGAGACATGGCCTTGAACGAGGGGTGGCCTCCCCTGAGAGGGAGAATATGATGAAAAATACCATACTTGCTGCATGGAGAAGTGGGGGGGGGGGGGAGAGGAGGGCGGCACTCACATCAGGAGGACCTCAGAAGAGGGGTGCCACTGTAATTAAATCTGTGCTGCTCTGCATGAACCACTAATATTTCAATTGACCTGTAAACATACAGAAAACACTGATAAGTAGTTGTATCCGGCATTAATGATTCCCACACCAAACTGTGATTATAATAGCACATGTTTGCAGTGTGCCTAACTTAAAACATGGTTCATGAGCCAAATATTGATTACTTAACTCAATTTGGAGAGTAATCAAGGCCAGTGATACCCGAAAGGTACATTACTTTGTCACGTTAGTTTTAGAAGCAGGGATGAAAACGTGCAGTTTTTTTCTCAAGAGCCAGGGAAAAAAAATAAAGTCCTTTTCGCCTCAAAAATGCAAAGTTGGTGAAAAAATTAAGGGAAAGGGTATGGTTCAGTTGTTTTCTTTTTTATTTGTTTTTTTTTTCAGTAAAGTCAATTTCATCTGCAAAACTCCAAAGTTAGTGAAAAAATTAAGGGAGAGGGTATGGTTCAGTTGTTTTCTTTTTTATTTGTTTTTTTTTTCAGTAAAGTCAATTTCATCTGCGAGAAGGAGCATTCCATCAGCATAAAAAAATTTGCATGAGTGTTGCATGTGTGAAAGTGATAGGTCATACCAAAAAATGAAATGCTGCATTTGTATGAAAGCTGTGAGAATTATAGAGTAGGCCTTATAAAGCCCTGGAAGGGCCCTTGCCTTTTCCATTGCCCGATCAGACGTGCTGCAGTTGCCCATCCAACAGGGGCCAGACTTTTCCAGCCAATGAAAACTAGGAAATATGGACATTTGGACATTACCTGGTGCTTTTCCAAGGCTCTTGCTTAACTGGCTGAACAAAATCCATATTTTGGAAGGCATTTATAGTTTAATCCTTTCTTCCTTAACCCTTTCCCCCTTGAATTAAGACTGAGTCAACAGCTTTCCTCGGCATGGGTTGGGCCCAACCGATGCCGAGGAAGACTGTTGACCTGGGTCATGTTGTCTTGACAGGTCTCATCTTCAATTCTCGGGCAAATTGTTTTTCATTGCTGTTGAAATCAGTTGAAAACGCTGAAGCAGATGACATTTGACCACCAGCCGGTTTTGGCTGCTTTAAGGGGGAAAGGGTTAAATTAAAAAGGATTCAACAGCCTCTCCAGTGGCTGTGGGCCTAGCCTACCAGAAGAAAAGCTGTAGACTTGGGGCATGTTATCTTCATCTCTCATCTATAGCACTCTTGAATTCAAAATTGTTCTGCATCACTGTTGAAATTAGTCAAAAACATTGAAGCAGACGACATTTGGCCACCAACTGGTTTGGGCTACTGTAACCCTTTCCTCTTGAAATAAGACTGAGTCAACAGCTTTCCATGGCATGGGTAGGGCACTGAGTGCCCGGCCTATGTCAGGGAAAGCGTTTGACCTGGGGCATGGACCATGATAGGTCTCATCTACAATTCTCTTGTCAAGTTGGTCTTCATTATGCAGAGCAAAGGGGGGCAGGAAAAAAGGCATGGAGGGACCATGTTTTCAAAACATTTGCCAACATGTTGCTCAAAATGTCAGGAACTAACTGTGTAATGTATGAAAATGTATAGACATGCTGTGGTGCAATTTGACTTCAAAACAAAATGGTCCTGAAAGTATAGTGTAGAGTATAGACCCATTTGTTTTACATTTATTATGATGGAAATCAAGTGCTGGCTTATAAATTAAAGTCATTCTCTGTGGGACAGATGTAGGCGTATACAATGCACATCCTGAGTTTTTGTGTGATGGGGAGGGGGGGGGGGGGACCAAAGGACTCAGAGAAAACCACAGGGCTCAGTCAGAGTGGTAGGAACTCTGTCTGCTCCCAAGAATGATAGTTGAACTTCAGGTCACAGAAGTCAAAGGTGAACATGTTGTGCTCGGCTGACTGTGCATCTAAATGAAAAGTGTCCAACAGAAACTCTGATGGAGCCGCAGGATTCTCCCTTCTAAATATGGGATTTATTTATATTAGCTGCAGTCCTGCTGTGCCTTGTATCATTTCACAAAGAACTACCCATACATGTATGTACAGGCAGATCTCTGTTTTAAACTTGGCAAAATATGTTGCTTTTGACAATAAACATGGACAAAACTTACATGATAAAAATGATATCGTCATGGTCTTCAAATGCACACTGAACTTGATAGAGAAGGTGTCGTCATGTACATGTTTGGAATATACATTCTTTATTCCCACAAATGTTAATAAGAGCCTTATAGCTTTCGATCTGTATGCCTGTGTCTTGGCCGCTGATTGTCACTGTTGGCTATTGACAGGGTCAAAGATTTTGGCAGGGAAATTCATATGCATGTCCTCTGTATCTTAACTCGTTCCATTCCCGTCCCTTATATTTCCGTATATTTACCTAGATTTAAGAAGACAATGGCATATTTAAATTCTTCATGAAAAGAGCTTTCATTGAAATTCCAACATGCCTATAGTCTTAAGTGAGTGGTCTGTGACCATGGTATGGAATGAGTTAAAAAAAACCACTGTACATGTATATGCCACTCTTTCTTGACTTAACTTTTGTATATTTACGTTGAAAATATGTCCAGAATCCCTCATTCTGCCTTGAATCCCTTATTCTGCCATGAATCCCTCATTCTGCCTTGAATTTACAAAAAAATTCATACTCCAGGAAAGCTGTCTCAACTCCCCTGGCTCAGTTGATATGCTCCCTGGCTGTATCTCCTTCAAGGTGCTGTGGAGTGACAATCTGCCTGTTACGAGGTGCCTGGGATGGAGTCCATAAATGCATCATGTCCCTACCTGTTTGGACTGACTCTGACTATCGCGTCACACAACAAGAGGTGCATAGTCTTTATTAAGTGTAACAAATAAGGACCAAAAAATTTGGTTTTCCACAAGCAGCCAACTGTATAAAAGGACCCAATATTTTTGCATATTCTAATACAGTGGTCCCCCTCTTATAAGGCCCCCCTCACCAGGTGCCACCCCTCTTGAAAGGCCAGCATTCTTGTGCAGAAAGTATGGTATTACTATTACATTCTCCCCCTCAAGAGAGGCCACCCCTCTTATAAGGCAACTTTTTGGCTGCATTTGGGGTGGCCTTATAAGAGGGGGACCACTGTAATGCCATTCTCCATCAGAAAAGGGCCTCACTTTAAACAAGGTTATTACCTGTATTTTTCACCCAGCAACTTGGGACTTTGGTGTGAAGACATTTGTACATGTATGTATTCAAGGTCAATACAGGTAAGGAATACTGCAGCATGACTGGAAAGACCAGGGCACAGCCTGAGTGACATGCAATACACCCATGTCATCTTCCATTACAGCCTCTTATTAGGCACCTGCCTTGTTCCCACTGGTAGGAATAAAGCACTCTCTTTTTATCACTTTCCTCAGTGGAGTCCACTTTGTGAGCACTTCCCAGCTGACAAGCTACACTCATTGATACAGACAGGCTTGGATATTTCCGAAAGTGGGGGCATGGTATCTCCAGTGGGAGTTTTAGAGGGTGATAGACAGGCCGCTGCACAAACTCAGGTCTTGCCTTGAGCAAATCACAGGAGAGGTGCTAATAAGTCTTCTACAAGTGGGTTCAGGTCAGCTACCTGGAAGCAGCCCACATGAACCAGTTTCAAAATCTTTTGCATTGTGGAGTAATTAACAGCTTTTCTAAAATGTTTCAGGTACAGTGGTTCCCCTCTAATACCCCCCCCCCAAGAGAGGCCACTCTCTCTACAAAGGCCACTCCTCCATGCTACAAAAGTGGCATTTTCATTGTATTGTCCCTCTCAAGAGAGGCCACCCCTCTCAAGAGAGGCCACCCTTATCAAGAGAGGCCACCATCTCTACAAAGGCCACCCCTCTTCAGTGGCTACTTTTTGGTTGCATTTTGGATGGCCTTATTCATGTTATTAGAGGCGGAATGCTGTATGTGAGAGGGTGCAGAAGAATTACTATCCACTAGTCAAGGCCTGCAAAATATAAAATGTATATAACCCTTTTTTCTCAGTTGAAAATGGAGTTTCTGCGGTAAAAAGTGGGGCACATAGGAGAGTGTTGCCCTCCTCTTTAAATTGACCCATGATCAAAGTTTTTCGTAAGATATGTCTGCTTATGTCATTGGCAAGCTCAGCGTTCGGCCTGATCCCGGGTTTGTTACAGTTTAAACCAAACGGCCAGTGTAGTTAGTGCATAATTTTTGTGGAATTTGCCCCCCCCCCCCCACCCCCATCCTTCTTAAAAGACAGTAAATTGGACAAATGATTAAACTATTGAGTCCAATAGATTGTGGAAAGTTCTTGGGTGACACACTGAAGTCCATTGAATTTCATTTGCATGTTTGGACTACCTATGAGGCCTACCAGTGGAATACATAGACCAAGGGTTGAGCTGTGTGGCACAGACTAGGGGATCAGTATCTTCATGACATTGGCAGCTAGAGTGTAGGTTCAGTCTGCAGCTGAGTGATATGTGTAGGCTAAGGGTTAACTTTGGTCAACATGAGTGGATTAAAGGTACCTGTAAGCCTCCTTTGTGTGGTCTGCTGGACATGCTGGACTCCACTGGGTTATAGCATCAAGTAGTGGACTAAGGGTTAATGTCTGATCGGCATGAATGGATTAAAGGTACATGTAAGTCTCCTTATGGCCTGCTGGGGGTGCAGAAGTCTACTGGCTGGTGTCAGGTGGGTGGACTGGGGGTTAAGTCCCTGTGTGACTTGATTGGACTAAGTAAAAGGTTAAGCCCTTAAATAATAGCATACCGTCCCTTTGGTAGAGCAGACAGGTGAGGCCATTTAACCCTTGGGCTCAGACAGGTTCAAGCGGAAGCTGCAGGGGTGCGGGGAGATGGTGCTTCTATTTGTTGGTCCCATCTCAAAGATTAGCCATGCAGTTCATTTGACAGGAACCAGGCCTCAGGTTGCTGTTCTAACTAAGATAATAGTCCCATGGAAATTACTGTGGCAAACAAGTCCTGCTTTTAATCTGAACACTGGCACAGAGAATATCCAGGTGTAGATTAGAAAAGACTATAAGGCAAATGGAGCAATCTACACACACTTGAGTTAACCCTTTTCTCTCTTACATGAGCATAAAGTACTGATTTGGTTCCTTCATAGATATGAGTTGGCAGCTTCTTGTCATGGATTAGGCACTTGAATAATAACTGGAATCCAGGGAGCCTGCTGACCCAGAGCTTGCAATTCCATATCGATCTTTATTTCTTATTCAGATTTTTAGCTAAACTGACTTATCAGTCTGTATTACAGCCTGTGTTTGCTTCAAACATGATTGAAATATTTCCTCCTCCTCCTCCTCCTCCTCCTCCTCCTCCTCCTCCTCCTCCTCCTCCTCCTCCTCCTCCTCCTCCTCCTCCTCCTCCTCCTCCTCCTCCTCCTCCTCCTCCTCCTCCTCCTCCTCCTCCTCCTTTCTTATGTAATGATCAATAAGAATACATGCTACAATATTTGATATAAAAATACCAGTATACATGTACAATTTGTGAAATTTTCTCCAAAACCAGACCAACTTCAAACTTAGTGGAGATGTGCTTTGGTGGGATCTTATGAAAACTAGGTCATTGGTCAAGTATATTTGTTATTCACATCCATTTTCTATCGTCTGAAAGTTAAGCCAGGCTCATCTCTGCTTATCTTAGCTTAGTGCAAACTGTGACTTAATAAAGTTCAAGTCAGGTTGAGACTAATTTTGAAATGAAAATATCTCAGTGAGCCGTGGATAGACTGTTTACAAAGCCCACTTGTTTTCTTTTTCCTAATTGAAAGATGAAGACATTGAAGCATCAGTTTCATTTATGACAGGTTTTGGAATGAAATGGTTAAAACACAGCGAAAACTCATTATAATGACACCATCTGTTCCCTCAGAAATGTGTCAGATAAATGAATAAAACAACAAGGAAAATGAGCTTTTGCCATTTAAAACTTGTGTCACTAAAATGAATATGTCAGATATCTGAATGTTGTTATAATGAGGTTTCACTGTATCTAGGTTTGATGTTTGGATGCAAGCTGTTTAACAAAACAACTGAGGCTGCACAAGTTTGTGTTCCAAGACAACATTCTGCGACGTGTTGTATTGTGGAGCATGTGACTGTAATTCTAACACTTCCTTTCAGCGTATGCTACATTAAGTTCATTTGTGCTGGCTCCTAATTCAAAAACTATTGATAATCCATACATGCATGTTCATGGTTATGCTGTATGGTTTGTGTTACTGCCTATGTCGTGGTGCTGGTGACGGAAATCTTTGTTCAGTGCATGCACCTTTTCAGTCTCATAATTTTCTGATTAAATATAAGAATGTTGATCATATACAAGGTAACACATGGACACACACTGCGTGTGTAGAGGGTCCCATGTTTAAACATTGAATTTGGGCTCGTGCCAGTGACCACATTTAATACCAGTAGCCATTTTACTGTCACAGTTTGTGCAGCAGTCAGCTTCCTACAAAAGAAGGACAGCTTGCAGCAGTGGTGGAACTTGATGCACCCCATCCTTGTATTGCAATCCGTGCTATACCACTGACATTTTTTTTCACATGTGCTCAGGTAGAATTAATTATCATGGAAGTTGTGTATTCAGATTCCCTGTAAAAAGATCATTACTTCAAATACCAGCATTCGTTGTGCAAAGTCGATCAGTGCAATGCCTTGCAAGTGATTTTCTAGCTTCTTGGAAAAGCGTTACTTGTCAAGCTTAACAAGAAGCACTGACTGAGGCCATGACAAGTTGAAAATGGATCAAGTTAAGCTTGCTGTAGCTTGGTCCCAACAGTGATATTTTTGTAGCAATTTTAGTATCTTTGTTGACAGTTTAAATTTACAGTGTCAATCTGTGTGCCTGCCTTCACCAAGTATCCGGTACAATTTATGTTTGGTGTTAATGAAATATTATTTCAGCTTATGTTGCTTATTCATGGAGGAAATAGATTTAATGGTTTTCTTCTCAGGAAGCAACATATTTCTTGAGTTTTGCTGACCTTGTTTACTCTTTGTGGAGGTAAATCTGGGAATTTTCTTATGGGAGAGCTGGTAACGATGTTGTTTTTGCAGTATTCTTTCCAGCAAACTCAGTGGGACTTGGCAGTTGATGAGGCTTCTGCAAGGCATTCTGGCAGTGTTTCTTTTTGCAAGAGAACTTGCATGCATGTGTATTAGTGTTGGTCTACCACCCCCAGTGTTGTCATGTGTATCAGCTACAGGGGGTGGTTAATGCTGGCAGGCTGTCATCTCAGGGCGGAGGCTCAGGACTGATCTGGATGACAGATGTTGCTGTCTGTGTAGGATATGGCCAGGGAGGCTAACGCATCTGGAAGCAAAGCTCTAGTGGTTTGACCCTTGGCAGATATACCTGTAAAGAGCAACCTGTACACAATGCCCCATTTGACGAGACAGACTCTCATATCTACATTTCATGTTCACTTCTGAGTGGAAAAGTCCCCTATAACTCAGGACAACTGTGGTTTATAAACTTACGTGGTATGGTTAGTAGTTTCTGCACTGTCTTCTAAGCCATATGCTACAACGGCAGGCCAGTCCTAGTCTGCCAGTCTGATGCCAGCTCACACTTATAGGCCTATATGTATGGCTATGAGTTGATCAAAGTTTTTTCCAACATGCATTGAATTTATAGTCCCTCCCTGAAACTTTGCATGTGCATATGAGAAAACCCACAGGTGATGTACGGCTGAAAAGGGTTGATTTGGGTTTTAAGTTTCAAGCACAGAAGTTTACCTACTAAATACCAAATGCTAGTTGGTGTAAATTGCACTATATGTTTGGAGTAAGAATTTGCAGCTATGCCATTCACAGTGTGCACCCCCTCCCTATAAATTACTATTCCCTTCCCACACATTAGCCTGTTTGTTTCTGTAACTTTGCAGTGCATGTTTTTTAATAGAGTGATATTTTTGTCCTTTACGTTACTGCTTTCTATGTTCACACACTGTTTGCTTGCTAGGGAAAAAGTTGCCAGTTTCAGTGCAGAATTTCCCTTAACTCTTTCAGTGCCAAATTTTGACTGAGTCAGCAGCTTTCCTGGGCCAATTTTTGATGTGTTGTACTGAGGAAAGCTGTTGATCTGGATCATTTGTAGAGGGGGGGGGGGGGCAAGGGGGCGGGGTGTTTATCACAGTTCACAGGAAAATTTTTTCAGCTTATATGCATATTCACGATTCATGAGCAATGGTTTAATCACGAATCCCGAAAATAATTTTATTGTTTCACAGATCACGGAAAATAAAAAGATAGGATCACGAGTCACGAAAATACCCTTGCCCCCCCCCCCCCTTTGTACATCCTCTGTAACTGTGACACTTGAATTAAAAGGTCAGTTTACAAAGAGTAGGTATTAAGTCTTGTTTCGTCAATTCAGGACACATGGACTTTTGTTAAAATTGATAAGGAAACAGTTAACCTAGAAATTTGTGGCATCAGGCTTCCGAAATAGAGTGCAGTGACCTTTGGCAGCTATGGATGTCAGCCTAAAACAGTGTTAGCAGCTGACTGCAGTGGCTTGCAGTGGGGATAACTGTACAGGCGTGATACAGATTTACCAGAGCAGCACGGAACCAGATGTTTCTCCACTTAGCTGAGATCACCAAATTTGTAGAGAAGCAGAGGATAACATAAAACCTACATCCCGGTATAGTTCATTTAGGGTTATGGGACGGTCTTATCAGCTCAAGTGCTGTGGTTGCAGTTACTGCTGTTCGGGTACTATCAATCAGCCTCCCACTTTACAGATTGCTGCCCAGGGCAAAGAAGTCACCTTTGTTGCTAAATGCAGCTGACCTCCAGGAGAGCCGACAAGAGATTACAGCATTCCACTCCGATAGCCTAATGCTTTAAATGCTTGTCAGGCGGGACCTCAATTTCAGCTCTTAAATAGTTGTGTATATTAACTGCATTATGTTGTTCCTTTGTTATATATTTTGACAACTCTATACACATACTCTTCTTCCTGGACCCAGAGGAGAGAGTCCTGTTTAGACTGAGTATTGGGGGGAGGAGGAGACTGTCAATTACCATGGCACATGAACTGAAGTTCCAGACTTTGTTATATTCAGAGGTGTATGGGGGAAAATCAACCTAATCCACTTGTAAGGAAATGTACAGTTCATTTTTGAGGAGAGGTTTGTTGTACAGGGAAATAACTTTTTTTAAAAAGTCAGAGGACTGGTCCTGCGCTGTGGGAGGGGAGTTGTCTGTGGTATAAAGATAGGGACCTGCGAATAAGGACTGATCACTGAGGAATATAAGACAGGAAAGCTGCTAGTTTACTTGTAAATCATGGCCAGGAACATGTATGTCAAATGGTCAGGTAGCTGGATTTATTGGTGTGTAAATATAACATGAGAGTGTCCAGTGACCACTCTCTACATGTTATGTTTCAGGGCTAAGTGAATGCCTGTATGTGTTGTTTTATCTGGGCCCCATACAAATGAAGCAGCAAAGGTGAAGGCTGGTGTGGAGGTGTGTGTGTGTGTGGGGGGGGGGGGTAAGTGGGTGTGTGTGTGTGTCCATCATCCCTGTCCAGTGCAGCAGCTTTGAGAAGCTTACAAAATCTGTGCCATGTAAGGCCCACAGGTTATCATTGCACAGGTGCAATAAATTGACCAACACTTGGGCTCAAAAGGAACCTCCTGATTAGGATCAATAAAAGTCAATACAGAGGTTCTGACTCATTATCAAGCAGAAAAATGAATAGAGAAGGAAAGAACCGACTAAGACAAGCGGTTGAGTTTTTAATGAGTGGAGCCCCCGCCCCCCCCCCCCCTCCCCGATGGGTTTCGGCTCTCTGTGGAGCCTTCATCAGGGTTTGGGGGCTCATTTAACGATCATTTTTATTCTATATATTAATAAAGAGGTTCCCATATTTACATGATTACGTGATGACGACATAATATGGTGCTTGCGTCACGTTGTTGGAGAGCTTATAGTGTTCTTGGGGACATTCATTCCGTACATTCCGCCATTGGGTGATGACATCGCAATATAGCAATAATGTAACATTATATTTATGACCTTTGTTTCTTTGGCTTGGCCTTTCTGCTGCTGTTTTGTTAACCCATTTGGAGATTGAGTCAGTAGATTTCCTTGACATGTTGCACACAAGTGCACCAAGGGGAGATGTTGACTTATGACATTAGGCCTATATATATATATTTATTTATTCATTCATTTATTTATTTTTTTTTTTTTTCATTTTTGTGTGTATTTATCTATTCATTGATCAATCAATCAATCAATCAATCAATCTATCTATCTATCTATCTATCTATCTATCTATCTATCTATCTATCTATCTATCTATCTATCTATCTATCTATCTATCTATCTATCTATCTATCTATCTATCTATCTATCTATATATCTGTTTTATTTTATTTTATTTTATTGGGATAAAACATACAGATACAACATATCTATCTATCTACATGTATCTATCTGCTTGTCTGGCTCTGTATGTATGTATGTATGTATGTATGTATGTATGTATGTATGTATGTATGTATGTATCTATCTATCTATCTATCTATCTATCCATCTGTCCATCTATCCATCTATCTCTCTATCTATCTCTATCTATCTATCTATCTATCTATCTATCTATCTATCTATCTATCTATCTATCTATCTATCTATCTATATATCTGTTTTATTTTATTTTATTTTATTGGGATAAAACATACAGATGACATACAGGACATTAGGTGCTTGCTGGTAATGTTGATGTAAGGAGGTACATACTGATGCATTGAGAAGTGTCAAGTGCCTCAGCTTTAAGTAGGCAACTAAATCAACTTAATACCCAGCCTTTCAACAGGTACTGCCACAATTTAGTTTCACGTTAATAATGTACAGATAGCATCAAAGGGAAAATCTGTGTTTACATATTTTGTCTTTTTCTAAACAAAGAAAAATTGTGACAAAAAGTTTCCGGGACCACCATTTTGCGGGTATTAGTTCTGAGAGCTTTCTGAATCAATGATTATGTTAAACATGGCCTCATCTGGCAGACAGGGCAAAATGGCATTCCAATTACCTGTGAAAGCTTCTGCCTGCTCAGGAATAGCTCAACCTTTGCCAGTGTACAGACAGCTTGATGGAAGGCCCAGAATCCCTCGTCTATCAACAGCCAGCCACCTTCCTATACAGGGACACATATGCCAGACCCTGCCATCCCAACATATTCCTGGCTCAGTTTTTAGCATGAATGGAAACCCGTTTATGTAAGCCAGGTGAGTTGTAAGATCTCAGAAGTCAGACATACAAAAGTGGGGTTAGTAAAAGTGTTGTGCTATGTCTTATGTTTAAGTGGGAATTTATTTTATTGTAAGTTATTGACCAGACTGTGTTATTGAATGCTTTGGATGCATTGAGTAATCAATAAATGCGTGAAGTAAAGCAGTTTTTCCTGAGGAAATAATGTAAGGGTAGGCGGATATTGAAGAGTTAGAAGACGCACAGTAACAGCTGTTTTAAATTTGTCCACATACAGACTGGGTAGGGTAGAATCTTGGTGAATAGCAGGCTTTGTATGTGGCAGGTATGGAAACTGCTTACTTATACTATCGTAACATTTTGAGGCATAATATGAAGTAAAAATTTGAAAAATTCATCCATGGTTTCCAGCGGGGAAAAAGGTGGCAAATTATTGTAGACAAAAGCAAAACTGAAAAAGCAAAAAAAAAAATTCTTTGTTAACTAAGTTTTGCCAACTATTTTTAAGCATCAATGTTGGGTTATTACACTAAATATTTTTAGCATCAGGCTACATGGTGCAGAGTATTTTTTGTTTTTGTTTTGAAGAGAAAACTAAAGGTCAAAATTATTTTAACGTGAAGCAGAATAAGTCACATCTGTGCTTGACATTTCTACAGAAAATGCAACCTCGGCAGAACTGTTATTTTCCATTCCGATATTGGATTCTCACCTTCAGGTTTCTGGTTATCTCTGCAAATCGGTACTAATAAAGCTGAAATGCAGTGTGTTAACAGGAGCAGATTTGATTGGGACTGGGATGTGGTGGGGTGATGGTGGGGAGGGGGGAGGAGTAGTTGGAGTTGCCAGGGACCAACTCTTTCAGTTCCATTTTCAACAATTTGGAGTCAGTGTTCTCTGAATTGACATTGCTTTGATTTTGATTTTAATTCAGTGAGTGTTGTGGTGTGAACATTTGAAATTAAGTGTAGATAATAGTGTGTGGAATTATGTTTAAAAGAACTGAAATGGTTCTGAGAAATCATGGCGTATTCCAGAAAGCCAGAGTGTGATACAGGTGCTTATTTTTACTGTGGTGCTAAATAGGATGAATACAGTTAACAGGGCTTGACATTTTTATCCACCATCCATAGAGTGGGGCTGATATGGTAATGGGCTCCATCTGCAGGTTTATCTGCTTATCCTTTTGCTTGTCCATCTTTCTGTCTGAAACAATTATGTCTGGGCCATATTTCAGGAACTGTTAGAGTTAGCCTTTTGAAATTTTCGGGGTTGGTAGGTCTTGCCAGGTAGATGTGCCTTTTGACAACAGTATGTCATTATGTAAAATATCTACATGTAGGTTTTCTATGACCTTTCAAGTTATTCAGGTCAATTTTGTCTAGGCTATTTGTCCAAAACTTCTCACACTTTGCATAACTCATAACTTACTCACGTACTGCATGTGTAAATATTGACTGGTACGATTTATTGTGGGCGCTGGCATTAGTGGCAAGACTTTTGTTATTTGTCGGACAATAAACAATTGTTGCCTTCTTAGGAGGGAAACAGCCAGAATTATCACCAGGAGGGAAGACAACCTCCCTCGGGGGTGATAATCTGACTGTTTCCCTTCTGAGAAGGCAATAATCATTTTATTATACCAAAAATCATGATAAATAACACAAAAACATAGCTTAATAATATTCACCATTCCGACCAAATCTTTTCGTTGCAGCCATTCTTGCTGTCCCACTCACACCACAGCCTTCCTTGTTTGCTTGCTTCACACCTGAGCCTGGGTCATGTCATAGCCTGGTTCCCGTGCACACCACCAGGCATGACGACATTAAAGTGCCCTCTCTTGGAATGGAGAAGGTGACAATAGTAATATCTCCCTGCACCAAACATGGGACATTACTATATTGTCACCCTCCACTGAAGAGTCAGGTGGATCTCAGGAGACAGTCATAGCTGTCTAAGCCTTAACAGCCAGTCAGAATCCATCATCTCTATTTGAGGTATAATAACAATTTTTGTTACATATACAATTGTGGACATGTAATGGGTTAAATACCATAAAACTTATATTTTTTGCTTGACCTGATTGAAAATCTAGTTGTCCCAGGCAGTAAGGCTTGCCTTAATGTCAAACCCCCATCAGTGAGCCAGAAATAGAGACAGGTGCTAATAAGTTATGCCAGTGGTGTACCACATGAGAAACAGGTATAAGTACGGTCCTTGTACCCATATATATTTTTTTCTGTTTTAGACTAAAAACACTGTAGAACTCACTTTTTTGATGGCCAATTTTTTACTCATGACCCATGTACCCTTTGTTTCATACCAACTGAAAGTTATTGGTTCCTGTCACCCCATTCTGAACTCTTGGGTGGGCCAGGTAATTTCAGAGTCTTGGTGGCAAGTCTGAAGATTTAGATTAATGGAGGCATGGACAGTATCTATAGCACCTGGTATGTTGATTTGTATTGATGCTTTAAAAAAATATCCCTTGATTACAAGGGTACTGGTGACCCAAAGGCTTTGAGAAAGAGTATTTCCTTTTGATTGACAAGCCCCTTTTGTACCTAGCACCCAAAGCTACATGTGTTTGCAGGGCCAGAATTTTGCAAAATTTTGCAAGAATCTATTTGGATTTTTGTCAGTTATTTTCTTTTTAAAGAAAGACAAGTTTAGAAGAATATTTATGAGAGTGGATTCTTGGATTTCCACCGAAATTCTGGCCCTGGTTTGGCATCACATATAGATAACATGTATATGTGTAAGTGCGATGTTTCATATGACAAAACAATTGATAATTTTTAATTTGGTAAAACATGGGCCTATGGACCTGTCCTCACCAACATACATAGTGACATGAGACCTATGAAAGTATATATTGTCTGAAAGCTGAGCTTATAGGAATAATAGTAGTAGTAGTAGTAGTAGTAATAATAATTTATTGGATCTCCACTTCAGCAGAAGTAAAAGATATAAATACATCAAGATAGAAGTATATGCACATCAGGATAAAAAGAACTTGAAATATACACTGTACTGGTCAGGTGCTATGCTTGGATCGCACCAAGGGTGCAAATGTGCTTATAGTGCAAATGTAGATGCCAAGTTTATTAATATTTTCCCACAAGTATTAATTTTGTGAGGCTACAAAGTGAACAGAACATTCGTAGGGACCCAATGCCAATTCTTGGAAATTGGGAGATCAGCAGAGTACACAATGCTCACTTCCACCCAGTTTTCTTCTGGCGTAGAGTCTTCATCACCAAATGGTGTCTTGAGTTATCTATAAAGCAAACAGACTTTCTTGTACGTTAGGGGAGATATTTATAGTTGTGCCTTGTAAATTTCTTGTGGATGGTATCTTTACAAATAATGCATGAATAATTTACAAAACTGAACAAGTTATCAACAAGGAAAAACACTGTTTTGGACAAAAAAGCAGTAATATACATATGCCAAGTTTGAAGAGAATGGAACCAGTCACTTTTTACCCAGTTTCACTGGAAGTTGCTATTCCTTTGCAAAAATGAACAGTTCTTTTGACCTGTTGATCCTTGACCTGTTTCGGTCATTGCCGCCAACTTTGATCCAGACAAGGTCTATTTTTGTATTTGCCTGATTAGCATGATCTGTATATTGCCAATCCATGTTCGAGACATTCAAAATATAGTGATTTATTGATAAAATCACATATTCATCAGGATATGCCTGTCCCATATCCTTTTAAACAACCTCATGGAAATGTAGCGCCATAAGGACATTTTTGCGAAAGTAGACAGAGTTATTAGTTGCGCAAGGGTACAAGCACCTCGGTGAGCTTATTATGTAAATGTACCCTGGATATGGGCCATAGCTGACATGAAAGCATACATGTACAACGTGGGCTTCCTCTCTACCGATTGTAAAAGTATCAGAAAGAAGCCTACAGTACAACTGAATGGTAGCCTTCATGGAATCACTGCAATGAATTAGATCTGGTTTTAAAACAACCAGACATGTCCCATTTTTCTGCACTCCCCAGCAGTAGTATTGAAAAAAAAAGGAAAAAATATACAAAAAAATTATAGACCCATATCTTTTACATGGATTGCGAAACAAGCCGAGCCTATATTAATCACTCTCCATGGCACAGATGGTGGCATGTACTTTCCTACCTACGTGTTTGGTGGAGGAAACAGAGGACTCGGAGAAAACCACCGAGCACAGTCAGAGTGGTACGAACTCTTTCCACATGTTTCCCCGGCCATGAATCGAACCCGGGTCGCAGAGGTGAAAGACTAGCGTGTTGCAGCTCCGCCAACCATGCACCCCCACCTCGCTGTAACGATTGTTTACAACAAAAGCATAAACCTGTCCACAGCAGGTGCCCTGCTGGCTGGTGTATTAACCATGCGTCATGTGTACAGATCTGTCAAATTGTAGGTTTACACTGCCTAGATAGTGCTATGTCAAAAGATGCGTTAAACCTGACAAGAAATAAATTGCAGCCATAACATGATTTTTTTTTCCGTTGAATACTGCTACATACCTATTTTATTCACATCATTCCACAAGAATATCCAAGATACTGAAAATGTGCAAAACGGCACCCAGAGGATAGGGCACAGCAGGGACAGGGAAGGGCCTGAAGCAGAGGCCATGGTCGTAGTGCCAGCGGGCACATCCAAGACTAAGTCCAGGTAGATCAGTTGGCAGAATGCCGTGGGACCTTCTGGCAGCAATCAATGACTTGGTCCTCGGGAAATTGAACTTTTAATGTTTAGTGTTAAAAAATGTAAATTATCAGCTTTATAATTTGTGAACCATGACGCCAAGGATCAATCTCTCTCTCTCTCTCTCTCTCTCTCTCTCTCTCTCTCTCTCTCTCTCTCTCTCTCTCTCTCTCTCTCTCTCTCTCTCTCTCTCTCTCTCTCTCTCTCTCTCTCTCTCTCTCTCTCTCTCTCTCTCTCTCTCTCTCTCTCTCTCTCTCAAGATTTCTTTATTTGACATATGCATTATGCTGCCAATGGATGTGGATAGCATAGCCATCCAAGGGCTGGGACTTACAACTGCTTTTCAGGCCATGTCTGGTAGTAGCCCTTGTCACTATCGGCAAGGTTTTTTCTGCAATTCATGTCCATTTCTCTGATAATTTTTCTTTTTCCAACGTCATCTATGCTTTTCTGTCGTAGCCACAGTGGAACGACTCGATGAAGCCATTGTGGACAAAACGATCAAGACATGTGCAGTACCGAAAGGAGTGACCTCTGACCTCATTAGATATGTATTGCTGTGGATGTGTCACAGGTCACAAGCCAACAAACCCAGCATTTTTTATGGCAGTTTTGTTGACATGTTATGTTGGTGAGACTGCTTCAGAAAAACAGTGATTTTAACATCAATCCAAGGTGTATAAAGAAAGAGAACTCAACAACACTTAAAATAAACTAAGGAAAGTAGTAAAATAGAGGGATTAAAAAACAGTTGGCTTTTATATGTTGTTCACTGGATTGCTACCTTAAGTGAGGCCAGGAAACTTGTAGATTGTATGCACCACTCACATCTATTTGTAGCTCCACAGGAGAAATGTACACAAGAGATTTGCAATATACACATGATAAGTCTCACACACAACATGTTGAAATGTTCTTTTCTTCAGCAGCAATTGAGTAGAATTTGATCAATTCTCTGGATAGGTAGTCTCTCATGGATATCTGTCAGTGGGTAATCAAGTTATCCTGCTTATAGAGTGGCACCGGTTATGTTAACCTGGGCCTGTCTGGGCTGATTATAACAGCTGCTGCTGACCACACAGTCCCATATGCTACCTAAGTCCAGAGAGACACAACAGCAGGTAATCAGGACTGGATCGGATTGGCAATGATATGAATGTGTCATGTTGGTGATATCTTAATCTTTACAAGCATCCACATTTAGTTCAGATGAAGATCCCTCGTGCCAAGTGTGGGCTAGATCTGTAAAAAAAAGAATTATTGGTGATTTTTGAGATATTGTGCACATAGGAATGTGACAGGACAAAATGGGAGGATCAAGGAGGCCAAGAAGTTTCTCCTGCTTAACTCATTCCATACTATTGTCACAGGCATTGGTCAGTGGTTCTGGCACTGACTTAAGACTATAGGCATGTTGGTACTTGAACGAAAGCTCTTTTCATGAAGAATTTAAATATGCAATTGTCATCTTAAATCTATGTGGAAAAATCAGGCACTGATATGGAATGAGTTAACCATTCCTTGCCCTGAAATGCCATCCTCCTAATGTTCCTTTTCTGATAAACCCAATATATATTAAACAAACAAAAGCCCCTGTGTATATAAACTGCTCAGGTTTTAATCGCAGCCAAAGCATTCACCTGAACCATAATAATGATTTCAGATTCAAATTCCTCACAGAAGGACATTTCATAACAAGTAGCAGCATGCCTATATTTCAAGAGAAAAACAGAATTGTCCTGATCAACTTTCCTGGGAACACTGTTGACCGAGTATCCAATTTAGCACTGAAGGGGTCAAGGTTGCTATTTCAGAGCCAGAAAATCCACCTTGTGTACTCAATGCTTGCGAGGGCAGTTTCAATTTTTCGCTAACAGGATTGGTCAGTGCTGTATCAGTGCAAAACAGGCAATAATGAAGATGCTTCCTTGCGAAGTTTTATAGTTAAACAATCTGTAATGTAAATCCTACTATACAGTTTTGTCTCTTTTTAAATTGAACAAGTGATCAAGTAGTTCCTGCCCTGCAGTTTGCAGCCAATAAGGTAGAGTTATCTCTTCAATTTGCAACCAGTAAGGTAGAGTTATCTCTTCAATTTGCAACCAGTAAGGTAGCGTTATCTCTTCAATTTGCAACCAATAAGGTAGAGTTATCTCTTCAATTTGCAACCAATCAGGCGGAGTTATCTCTTCAATTTGCGACCAATCAGGTACAGCCATCTCTGCAATTTGCTCTACTTAAACAACCCACACAATAGACCCCATCCTGCCATTTGCTCTCCTCAACAGCCAATAAAGTCAGAGATGGATCATGCTGTGCAGCTTTGACCAATCAGGTAGAGCCATCTCTCCCAATTTGCAACCAATCAAATAGAGTCATCTCTGTAATTTGCTCTACTTAAACAACATATCCAATAGATCCCATGCAGTCATTTGCTGTCCTCAAGTTAAACAGCTGATGAAGTTTGAGATGCATCCACCTGTGCAGCTTGCAACCAATCAGGTAGAGCTATCTCTGCAATTTTCAACCAATCAAGTGGAGCCGTCTCTGTAATTTGCAACCAATCATGTATAGTCATAGAGCCATCTCTGTAGTTGCAAGGAGTCGGGTAGAGCTATCTCTGTGATTTGTTGTGAGTGAACCACTAACCAGGTATATCCCACTCTACAATTTGCTTTAAGTAAACAACCCATACAGTATATCTCATGGTGTCATTTGTTTCTCCTCAAATTAAACAACCAATAAAGTAATCCTGTGGTGCAACTTGTTGAACTTGCAACCCATCAGAGTTAATCCTGTGCAGTCTTGTGTTCTGCTCATAATTCTGTTCATTAAATTCACTTCAATATGTTTGAATTTACTACATTAAAATATTCTGTGTAAAATCAGTAAGCCAGCCACCAAGCGTCAAAATGGAAGAACGAGAACTTAACTCTTTCAGTGCTAAATTTTGGACTGAGTCAACAGCTTTCCTCAGCACACAATGTACCCAAAGCATGCCGAGGGAAGCAGTTGATGGGGACTTTAATATTCTATGTTACTACAAGCATGCTGGTACTTGAACGAAATGTCTTTCTACACAAGGAACATAACTTTAGCACGCTTATAAATTGAAGCAGTTCAACATAAGTCACAGTTGGCACTGAATGAGTTGAGAAAATGTACTTATCAATATTTGTACATCTATCGGTGTGTACTGATCATGCCAGTTTAAATGTTGGTGCCAGGCAGTGCCATATTTTATGCAATTTTCATTTATTAAGTTGTCTGCTATCATTATCACATGTGCATGTGCATTAAATATGAATTGATTTGTCTGCTCTACCGATTCAGAAGATAATTAAAGCTTTGTTTCCGCTTCCCTTTTTGTTATAAAAAACATAAAGGCAAATGCAAGCTTTGATGCCTCTCTTTGTCCTAAAGTAAACTGGAGTTGCTCCAGAAATTTTATTTTTGTTACAGAATTTAAAATATGTTGCCCAAATTAACTTTATTACATCAACTTTTCTTGGTAATGAACTAAATTTTGTTTTATCGTGTGGCATCAGTGTGGTGATTGACACTACAGCTGACACATGGCTACAAAATCA
Organism: Hermodice carunculata; assembly: GCA_964020975.1. NCBI lineage: Eukaryota > Metazoa > Annelida > Polychaeta > Eunicida > Amphinomidae > Hermodice > Hermodice carunculata. The sequence continues at coordinate 772,135 of CAXHWN010000937.1, read as the reverse complement.
GATTTCAAGCAGGGCTGTCCAACTGGAGCATTGTAGCAAAATTTTGCTACAAAGCCCTTTAAAACTGCTACAGACTTTCTCCGAAATAAGTGTTACTTATGTACAAAATAGTGGAAAAAAATGCTACAAAGATTTTCAGCTGGACAGCTCTGTCAAGTCCATGAGAAGAAAAGTATCTGACAATGTATCATAATTTGTCAATGGCACATCAAAGCCTGCATGACTACTCAAAATACGTCACAAACACACATGTGGGGTCCTGAACTCTGGTGTTAGTTAAATAACATCCAACATGTCACAATGAACATGACAATAGTATGGTTCCCTCAATCCATATTTCCGTGTTCAGTGTATGAGAATCTATATCATTTTTCCAGTCAGCTTTCTAAGATCAATTGAGCTCCCACTTACTCATGTCAGCTGTTCTATCTCATGGCAAACTTTGTTCAATTTTAGAGCATGTACAAGGATTCTCATTGTTCCATGAGTGTGAATTTTGATGGATGATGGGAAATGAATATCTGTATTATGTAACAGGTATATGTCCCTTTGGGACATATTTTTCTTTGGTAATTGACAGTCAGCATAGCCCTGATGGGTGGTGTGTGCAGTCAATCAATAGAACACAGTTCTGCATGCTGCTCAGATCAATGGCCCCACACACACATACCTATTTCCTTGAGAATAAACTGGGAGTTTGTTTGCTGAGACAATACACAGTACCTGGAACACAGTTCACATTTCATAGCGACCCAGGGATATATTAGGAAGCGGTTCATGTTTGCTTCATGACAATTCCCTGGTACCAAGTTTGAGAACAATTTCTCACAACATTGTAAAAATCCCTTTGTAAAAAATATGACCATACACATGACATTAGCCCCTTTTTCCTTAAACTGGCCAAAGTCTGTTGGTGGTCAAGTGTCACCATCTTCAAGGTTTTTTCACTAATAGGTAAGGGCAAGAGCCGAAGGTTCAAAAACTGCATAAAAGAGGGCACTGCAGTCTGTGGAGGGCCAGGGTTGTGTATTCCCATGGTTTTACATTGTAATTTGCAACTTAATAACTTGAAAACTACTGCACATAGAAACACCAAATTTCAGACAGTATATATCTAGATGCATAACTAAATACCTCACAAAAATCATATATCCACAGCTACAAAAGTGACTAGTTTATAGAAGGTTACTTTAACATACAAACTAATGGGAATACACAGCTATAGCCCTCCAAATGTTTGTGTATTCAGTTATTCATTGGGGCAAATACACACCTTAGAGCTAATTCTGACCTTTCCTATTGTACAATATTTCAAAACAATTTGAATGAGAATGATAAAATAGAACCATCAAGATAACATGCCTTAGGACTCAGCAGCCCTCCTTTAAGTGGGTTAATTGGGCACTCATGCCCAACCCATGGCAAGCATAGCTCTTGACTCAGTCTTCATTCAAGTGGGAAACAGTTTATCAGTGATACTGACCACTTGCTGCAACATGTTTGTTTCAGTTTGGGCCAGCTCAGTTAACTCTTACAGTACCAATGATGTTTAAAGTCGATCAACTTAAGTCAGACAAGTCTGAATTATCATTAGGATCCTAGACCCATATTCCTCCTAAAAAGGCTTTTCATTCAAGTACCAGTATGTCTATATAGTTCTAGAGAGAATAACCCAGGTCAACACCTTTTCTTGGCACGTATTGGGCACATTGCGCCCAGTGCATGCCGAGAAAAGCTGTTGACTCAGTCCAAAATTTGGCAATGAAAGGTTAACTAACAACATGAAAGCAATGAAAATTTTCCTCACAAATTTCTGGCAAGTGGTTCATTTGAATATCATACAATATTTCATGAATGATTGGCAAAATAATTTAAATGTGAATGACATTTATTTTAAAGTTTATGTTATAATAACTGGGAGCCAATTTTTTACAGTGGTTATTTTATTTCATGGAATTTCATGCCAAATATAATTGACCGCTTAATTAGTCATTATAAACTGTGGTAATCTTATTTTACAGAGCCAATCGCAGAACCCCATATTACATCCTTATTACAAGCATTTACTGATTAATTAGGTCTAATTGTAAATAAAAACCGATTAATTGACTGCTTTTTGCCATTCATCTCATCTAACCATAGACATTCAGTGTTGGTGTCATAGAATTCTCTCTGAGTTGAGTCTGAAATAACTTTATTTGGTCTAACAGCATTATACATGTATAGTAAATTCAGAATAAATACCGTATTCATTCCAATAAGGGCATGTGCTCTAATAAGGGCACACCCCCATTTTTTTGTCAGAAAGAAACCTTGGTTTTCATAGAGACAGGTCAATTTTTAGTCTTAATTCTAGTCCATTACCTGTTTTTAGGCATATTTTGCAATTAAATTTTCCTAAGGGCACTGTGCGCTTATTAGAATGAATACAGTATATTATATCTCCACATGCAAAGGCACAGGTATATCTTGCAGAGTCACAATGATGTTGAAACAAATGGCCAAATAGAGATTTTTAAGGGTCTGCCCCATGGAGGGGCCCTTTCTGTTTTTGGGTTGTCGGTCCAGATGTGCACATTCTCTTTACCCTGATATCTACAGAATGTCTCCATGTATTTTGCTCAAATTTGGCAATTGCTTACCTTACCCCCCCCCCCCCCCCCCAGCTTTAAAAGATGATGTGGTTATATGAATTCTGAGAAACATATATGCATGCACACTAGCTGATAGGGGCATAACTGATGAGCCATTAGAAAGTTAATCATTACCTCCTTGGCCATTGGCGGTATGTGTGCCCTGTCACACTGTGATTTGTTACCATGGTAACCAAAGTAAACCAATTGGAAACTTTTTCAGCACTAAAATAACGATAATGTAAGGCAAAGGGCAGACCAAGTGGAGTGGATTAAAGAGGGATTCATCTGTTAACCCTTATAGTGTTAATCATGGCTATAGTTGTTTTCTCATTACCATTAAAGATATAATGGTTAAAAGATTCAAATCCTCATTAAGATACCTTTCATTCAAATACCAACAAGCCTAGTCTAAAGCAATAAGTAGTCTTAATCAGTAGCTTTCGTTGGGACACTTTGCACACAGTGTCCCGAGGAAAGCTATTGACTTAATTTTAAATCACCGCTTTAAGGGTTAATACATATTCTTGATAAGCAAACTTTTGTGGCATTCTTGATTACAATCAAGTCATTAATTAACTCATTCCATACTATGGTGACAGGCCTTGGTCAGTGGTTCTGGCACTGCCTGGCATGTCATGCTGCAGCTTGACTTGCCAGGCAGTGCCAGAACCACTGACTCAAGAGGATAGGCATGTCGGTACTTGAATGAAAGCTCTTTTCATGAAGACTTTTAATATGCATTTGTTGTCTTAAATCTAGGTAAATATACGTAAAAATCAGGGACTGGTATGGAATGAGATAAGACAGCCAGTATCCAATTTTAGAAATTGGGGATAATGCTTCCACACCCAACTCCTGTCCTTCTTATAATTAAAGAAGTTAGAGAGAGAAAAAAAAAAACCCAGACAATTGCCAAAGCTCATTGCAGATAAGGCAGTTTAAAGTGATGGTTGCTGCAGATGGACTTGTGTATGTATATAAACAAAGTGACTAAAACACCTTCTGTACAGAACTAGCTATACACTGGCTGTGTCTATGTTAACGTTGCACAGTGTATGGAAGTTTGAGCTGTCTCCACAGACATTGCCCACTGTAGGGAACACCCTAGTCTTTTTGCCTTGACAAGAAGATTACATATCTTGGTCATGGTGTAGGGCTGATCAATACTCAACATTACATGCATCATACTTCTATTATGCACCCAATTGTCTAGGCTCCAGAATCAATACATCCAACTTTGTCTAATTGACTATCATCAATACCAGGACCTTTATTCAGGCAATCTTTGTTCATGTATTTTCTACTTTTATTTTTCAATCCCCAAAAGTCTAGGATTTCCATCTACAGTTTCATATGTTTGTGGTAACTATACATACACGTGTATCCATCAATAGGAGAAAAAAAATGCATATACGATCAATCATTCCATGGCTTATTTAACCCTTTCCTGGTCAGAATAAGACTGAGTCAATAGCTTTCTTGTCACAGGTTGGGTGCAATGTGCTGACACCTCACACCAAGGAAAGCTATTGACATAGAACATGATAGATTTTATCTGCAATTCTGTAATTGAATTTTTCCTGGCTAACCTTATGTAAAGTCAACAGTTTTTCTCTGCATGGGGTAGGCATATTCTGCCTAACCTGTGCCAAAAAAAGCTGTTGACCTGGGGCATGCTATTACTATAAGTATCATGTACTATTCGCAGCAAAAATGTTTTATATTGACAAGAATTTTATGTGAAAAGATTGAGACAGACAGCAATTTACATCTGGGTACTTGGGCGATTTAAGTTGGAAAGTGCTAAAATGAATAAAGCAGACAATACTTTACATCCAGGCACTTTTGGGTGATTTTAGCGAGAAAGAGTTGGTTATTTGCTGATGGTAACAGACATATAATTTGCCATGTCAAAGTCACCACTAATGGATGTGCCAATAGTTTCCTCTGGAAAGTAACAATTTTCATATCTCTGTTACAGTGGTACAGACTAGCACACAGCAGGATGCTGTTGTTATATTGTGTCTTGTAATAGTTTGATTTAGACAACACCATGCTCCATACAAACCTTAGGGTACACATAGACTCTGGTAAGGAGTGATGAAGGCAGGAAAAACATCTGCCAGATTTTGATTAATCTGCTCTTTATAATATATTTAAGACTGCATTACCCTTGAATTATGGGAGGAAAAAGGATGGATTAAGGGAGAGAGGGATGAAAGAAGGAAGGAAGGGCAGGAGGGAAGGAGATTACAGGGAAAGAAGGGAGAAACAAGCAGGGAGTAGAGAAGGAAGGGAAGAAGGGTTAAGGGAATGGGGAGAGAAGGAAGGAAAGAAGGGATGAGAGAATGGGGATATATAGATAGGGAGAGGAGAAGGAAAGAAGGAAGGCAGAGAAGGAGGGAGGAACAAAGGCAATGATTCTTTTATCAGCACATTAAGACCATCAATTTCACTGCCTTTCCAATAAAATTATAGTTTGTGTAGAATTCAGAGATTCTCATAGTGTACATTTTGACGTAAACATAACAATTTAGTGTGTTTTCCACCAGCCAGAAAACTCCCTTAAAGCATGCTCACAGTATGTTCTTGCACCTTTCGTGTGTATGACTGGTAAACAGTTCAGTGTTTTCATGCTAATTGATTTGACTTTTTGCTCCTAGAGAATCTGAGCACAAGGGAAACCAAGGGTCCTGCACTTTGTTAATGACAATATGACCATGATGGACATTTCAATCCAAATCCAATAAGGTGGTGCTATTCCTTTATAATGGAAACTCAATCATTTTCTGAGTGTATTGCAACTGGGAGAATTAGTTTCCTCCCAAGCAGATGAGATTCTGTGTTTTTTTCTGGTCCATCAGGACTGGATGCATGCATGATGTCCATGCAGTTTGTATTGAGGCAGGACAGTTATAACATTTAGTGCTATAGGTATGACAATGTTATCCCGGAGAGGTACCCCTGATTGGTAGTCCTGCACCCTTAAGCATTCCCTCCTACTCTTTTGACTCAGAAAATATGGAAGTCATGTTCAGAAGTTTAACTGTTCATTAAGCAAAAATCAGTATTACAATATTTGAACCATAGATCTGTATTTAAACCGTACGTCTGTATTTGAGCCTCAAGTCTACAGGTATTAATATCATAGGTCTGAATTGGACCCATAAGTCTGTATTTGAACCATAGATCCGTATTAAAACCATAGGTCTAAATTCAAGCCAGGGGTCTGTATACAAGTCATAAGTCTGTATTTGAACCATAGATCTGTATTTGACCCTTTCTTCCTTAAACCGGCCAAAACCGGCTGGTGGTCAAATGTCGTCAGCTTCAGTGTTTTCAACTAATTTCAACAGTCATGAAAAACTACTTGACTGAGAAATGTACATGAGACTTATCAAGATCACATGCCCCAGGTCAACAGCTTTCCTTGGCATGGGTTGGGCACTAAGTGCCCAACCCATGCCAAGGAAAACTGTTGACTCAGTCTTAATTCAAGGGTTAAACCATAGGTCTAAATTCAAGCCAGGGGTCTGTATTAAGTCATAGGTCTGTATTTGAACCATAGGCCACAATTTGAACTTTCCTGAGTGTTTGGGACACATAATAGAAATTGTACAGTTATGCATGTCTTATTTCAAAATTATGATGCTGAACTATCCCCACTGTGATACACCATTTGCAGGCCTTCAAACTTATAGAGCTTTGAAATTGTATGTTCTGGCAAAATGGTGGCCAGCATAGGGCTGTATCTCAAGTGCTGAAATTCTTGCAAAATGACAGATTTGTTGCAGCATTGCCAACCTGACAAACTCAAAATCTGGGAGATGGAAAGTAAAATTCAGGAAGATTGCTAAATTAATGATATATAGGAGGGCAATTTATATTGATGAAATTCTGGCAAGCGGCTAAGAATTATAAAAAAAACTTTGCATGTGCATTGCTGGAGATGTCTGGACTGAGTTCACAACCTGGTGAATTCAAAGGCAAAATAATAGATCCTTGTGTTTGCGGCATGATATATGATCCTGCCTCAACCAATAGCAGTCTAACTATCTATATTGTCAAATGACAAAATTTGTTGATTTGCAAGTAATGCATGAGGTCTGGACGTTGAATGTGAGTGCTGGTGATCAGGTTTAGACTAGAAATTGATTATTGCACTTTTGTTCCATGTCTGGTATTAGCAGGGTTACATAGTATACAAATTTCATTGTGGTAATTACAGTAAGGTAGCTATAAGGATGGCATTTATGACATAATGGATAATAGCATTAAGCACCCTCAGGCCTATAACACTATTGACCAGGTAACTATTACAGTATACAGTAGACCATATACTCATTCATCTGACAGACTGCACCAGTGATGTACATTCTGTGTTTGAAATAACATTAACCAGCTCTCTGTTGTTTCGATGTTATGTATCTGACCTTCTTTGAGAGGCCACCTGCTTTGTATGACCCATGATGGTCCCTGTCTTGAGAGACCACTCCAATGAGAGACCACATGGCCTGAAAGACCACATTTGGCAGGCCCCTGCTGCTATCTTTTCCATGTTATTGTACCCCTAATGAGAGGCTACCTGTCTTGAGAGACCACTTTAGGTCTGCTCTTGAGGTGGTCTCTCAAGACAGGGACCACTGAATTTAAACCTGCTGTAGGGATGGTCTTTCACAGCAGGGATGCAGTACTTGTGTACAGTGGTCACTCTCTTGTAAGGCCTTCCTGACGAGTGGCCACCCCCTCTACAGAGGCCACTTTTCCGTGCATCAAATATGATATTTTCATATAATTTTCCCCCTCATGAGAGGCCACCCTCTCATAAGGCACGATGCCTGGTTCGTTTGGGGTGGCCTTATAACATGGGAGCCACTGAAATCTAAAACAAATAAAGACCTTACTGTACGTTGTTGTGTGAGATGTTACTTTTGTGCTGTTCACTAGTGTGTAAGAAATATTAAATTAAACAACACACAAAAGTAAGAATTATTGATACTTTGTATGTGTGATGGCAGTTTTGTGTTTATGGTCAAAGCTAAATGATTCTGCATGGCAGAATTAAGCTAATAGAGGCTAGCCTGGAAGCATGCATGCTGCCAGACGATGTACACTACTTGTAAATCTTCATATAAAACCCATTAATTGAAGCCTCTATTGAAGTCTTTATACACTGGGGAAAAAGTTAAATTATTTAGAAATAAAAATATAAAGGATCATAGACTTTCAAAAAAAATATAGTTTCTTTAATAAGACCGTTCTAAAGCAAATGTGGCAGTTAAACTCCCTTAATATGGATTTCTGGAGGAATGCCCTGTCAAGAGTTGAGTGAAGTGCCTACAAAAGAACCTCAATCTGTGAACAGACTTTTTTCCTTAGGCTGAGAAGAGAAAATCCTCAGGTCTAGATTTGTATGTAGTGCTCATCGGATGTCAAGGATCACCATGAATGATGAGATTTTAGGAGGCCAGACTAAAAGGTGATGGATATAACAAACAGGCCACGGCACTGCCATTAAGTGCTGGGCAGCTCAGAATGGCATCTGATGCTTTCAATGTGTTTCTAACAATAAAGATGACCAGAATGTCAATTTTGTACTGGCAAATATCTAGATCAGTGGCAGAAGTCATGCCTTAATACCTGACATATAAAGAATCCGAAGACGACATTACAGTTGACTCTGTGAATAGTTTGTCTTTAACCACAAGCCTGTCGTCCACCCCCAGGGGGGAGAGGACGGGCTAGGGGTGGGTAGGATTGTTATGATTTTTATCTTAATTGTCCATACAGTACTTGTTGTGCCTGTCAGTAGCCAATGTTTTTCTGTCCCTGAGGAGTTGCTTTTATTGACTGGTTAGACTTCACCTTTCTTTACTGGTCACCTTTGACCCGTGCAACCTCTGATCCTGTAAACAAGGCTTCTTCAAAAGCATGTTCTATGCAATATGTCGAGTATATCTCCTGGGCATTCCTGTGTGTCTTATGAAAATTCTTGCAGGTACATTGTTGCAATACTTCTCATGCAGAGAGAATGTGGCAGGCTGAACTCTGTTATTTCATTGGCAATGGAGAGATTTGGGGTATTCCCGATGCGTGCCTTGGTACCATAGAACAGCCTTAAGATGTGTCCTTTCCACGTGTCTGGTAGTGCTTACTCCATGGTTACCAGTGTCTTCCCTGTGCGTCAGGATGTATAAAGACAGTGTATACATTTGTGTTGATGTTTATCTTTCGTGTTGGCAAAAATGATGGTGTGAATCTTTTGCCGCAATTTGTCTGATATCTTGCCTTTAGGAACTATATGAACACATAGGAAATTACAGTCTTAAGTGTAGTGAAGACTGCAGACAAGTGGTCAGTGTGTAAACTTTCCTTTGGTTCCCCCGATCCAGCTCAGCATTACATTGTAGAGGCTGGTTATCTCTTTACAAGGTACTTTATCATGCAAGTAAAGGCCTGTAATGAACAAGCAAGCCATACTTAGGTGTCTCTTAATAGATTTATTTGTCACTTTTTCTTTCCTGTTTTTTAACCACTTCGCAGTAGTCAGGAACGAATAACACACAAGACAAGAGGACTGTGACATACTGTGCTCAGCTGACATTGCATGTGCAGTCTGAAGTGGCACTGTGAACTAAGGATTAATAATAAGGTTGACTTTAAAACTATCATCACTGTAACATCAGCCTTCAGCCTATTAGAATGAAAGTGACAGCATCGACTCTTACCTAGATAAATTCCAAAATGTGAGTTTGACATTTCAAGGTCACTCAAGGTCTTAATAAACAACATCAAAAGAGTCCCAGTGGTAAGTATGCCTTCGTATCAATGTTTAATAGTAACCATGACCCTATAATCCACCATTGCCAAGATATAGCCACCGGCAAACAGTCTCACCTATATAATAGCCTTTTTCGGCACGCATTGGGCACATTGCACCCAATGTGTGCCTAGAAAAGCTGTTGACTTAGTCCAAAATTTGGCACTGAAGGGGTTAATATATCTTCCCTGAAGCTTCGTGGATTCTGGAGGGATGTCTTTCTTGATGGTTTGCTGGATTGTGATTGTTTGTTTCTTTGCAAATAGCACAATTTAAATTTTTGTCCACACTGGCTGTTAATATTTTGTTAGCGAGATACTGGATCTTTGTTAAGGAAATTTTGCTGAAAAAGGGGCCTTCAGAGCAGTACCTAACTACTATGGTCATTAATGGGAATGCCCCTCCAAGGCCTCTGCCTCGGAAACAATATTCATATTCTTGCATGCAGCATACACCAAGCAGGAATGACTTACTTGAATTCCAGTCACACAAAGCGGGCAATTTGTTGAGTAGATTACACCATAAAAAGGATGCATATTGGTCCCAAACATGTGAGATAATGTACATTGGAAGAAAAATTGTCAGGTATAGGTGATCAGAATGGGGAAAGAATGCTTTCTTAATGGCCAATTTCCTGGGTACAACTGTAGATTACTTACTCATAAATCTGTTGGCATTTCCACAGAATGCTGTAATTCAGTTTACATAATCAATAAGATTCAAGACACATAATTTCAGTACACAGAGAGTTTTTTTTTTCTTTTTTTTGCATGTACATGTATTGTGGTGGAGGGAATGTCTTCTGCAATTTTGTACTTTATGCAGTTTAACAGGTCTAGAAAAGGCATTGGAGTGCCTTGATTGTAGGTGTTGAAATGTTGTGACATTTTTGCTTCTCATCATAGCATTCATTCAATGTTCTAATAGGACCATGTAAGAAATACTGATTGACATGTACAAAACATTTACATTTCTACTTTTGTGTTCTTTCAGAGTTCTCAAGGTTCATATAACAGTCCTTCTAGAGGCCAGAATTTTACAAATAGCTCATCTCAAGGGTATGGGAGTCAGTATCGCCAACAGGAAAGAGGTCGTTCGGCTACACGCACTGAACAGCAGGAAAGACATCGCCATGACAGTCGTGACAGCAGAGATAGCCGTGACAGTCGGGACAGTTCTTACAGTCGGAAGCGAGATAATTCTTATGGACGTGATAGGGAAGGTTCTTATAGTCATGACAGAGACAATTATGGATATGATCGAGAAAGCTCATATGGACGAGACAGGGAAAACTTGTACAGGAAAGAGCGAGATAGTCCATTTGGACGTGAACGGATAGTTACCAAGGATAATAGAGACCATTCATCTAGTGGTAAGTACCAAATTACACTGTATCTGTCAGTTTAGGTATATGCATGTTTCATTAACTCATTCCATACTGTAGTCAAAGGCCTTGGTCAGTGGTTCTGGCACTGACTTAAGACTATAGGTATGTTGGTACTTGAACGAAAGCTCTTTTCATGAAGAATTTAAATATGCAATTGTCGTCTTAAATCAAGGTAAATATGCAGAAAAATCAAGGACTGGTATGGAATGAGTTAAAGTGACACAAACCAGTATCTCAATATGTGAGTTTGAGTTTTTCTGGGCTGTGAGGTGAGTCTCGGGTCTCTACTGATGTTATGTTTTGCTTGCTTGCTTCACAAGCAGAGTAAACCCTCTGTTGAGTTGTCAATCCACTGGAGATGGAAGAAACAAAATGGGAAGTTTGGTGAGCAGCCAATGTTATGACTGTGTCCAGGGGCAAGTGTATGCATACTGACTGCTAGCTGTGTAGCTTGTTGCTGCCTACACAAAACACACCTAACATTTTTTGTTTCCTTTTTTTGCTCCCCAAACTGTTTACTGGATGTATTGACAATTGTGACAGAAAATGCCTTGACAGTCAGATATCCTGGTACCGTGCCAATGTCACCGTGTTCGATCAATTGTCAAATTCACAGCTGTGTATATATATCAAGTATCAATCAGACAATAAGTTTTCAGAAGGTTTTGAAACCTTTTTAAAAGTATTTTTGAAGGTAGTCGATTATGCAGAGTATAATTTTGCATACATCTACATGTTTAGCATTTAAGCGTTTCCTTCTTAAATTAAGACCTAGTCAACACCTTTCCATGGTATGGATTGGGCGTTAACCCTTTTCCCCTTGAATTAAGACTGAGTCAACAGCTTTCCTTGGCATGGGTGGCACACTAAGTGCCCAACCCATGCCAAGGAAAGCTGTGGGCCTGGGGCATGTGATCTTGATAAGTCTTATGTACATTTCTCAGTTGAATTGTTTTTTCATAACTGTTGAAATTAGTTGAAAACACTGAAGCAGACGGCATGTGACCACTAGCCGGTTTTTGCCGGTGTAAGGGGGAAAGGGTTAAGCAGCCAACCATACCAAGGAACGGTGTTGTTCTGTGGCATGCTATCTTCATAAATCTTATCTATAATTCTCATTCAAATTATTATTCATTACTGCCAAAATTAGTAAAAAACATTGAAGCAGATGACACTTCACCATCAGCTGATTTTAACCATTTTTGGGGTGAAAAGGAAAATTTTCACAAATTTGAAGGAACTGCACAATTTCATTGTTGGACAGTACAGTGCTCCCTTCTTACAACGCTGGTGTTGGGAGCCTCAGAACAGACCATGTTATACCAAATGGCCTTAGAACAGAGGGGCTTTTAACATAAAAGTAATGGGAAAACTATTTCAGTGGGAACCATGGCATATGCCATGTTATGTCAGAAACTGCCTTGTAATGAGGGGTGTTATAAAGAGGGAGCAATGTATTTCATTCAGTGTTCATTCTTGGGTTTTGAAGCACATGATGGTCACAGCATCCTTAAAGGTTGCACAAGTGGGAGTGCATAAATTCCATTCCTGTGTGTTTACATGCTAATTAATCTGATAAGGAGAGTCATTTTCCCAGGTGGGGGCCTATTGGTTGCTAGGGCACATTTGAAGCACAATCAAAATGTACGGGATTAAGTATTGCATATAAAATACATAGTTCTTGGTTCAAGTTTCAAAGGGATGTCACCGCCATACCCTTATTAAATCACAAAAAACTAAAACCACTTGAAAGTTAAGTGTTTTTGCAACATATATATGTTGGCCGTTCATGCTAGGATGAGTCTGAACCATGCCTGCTTGTTATTGTTGAGGGACAAGGAATGTTCATATTTGCTGAAAACCACTGTTGTTGAGTGGTAGAATGGCAGGCTAAACGGTGATCCTGGGTTGGACATGGGTATAAATTTGTTTGGAGGTTGACACCCACAGAGCAAATAGCTCTGAGTTGTTTGTGATAGTAGATCAAGTGAGAAGACCTGATGCTCAGCCTGCAGTAAAACCTGTTTAACAAAAGACCACTGTTATGACTCAAATGGGGGGGGGGGGGGGTTGAGGGATTTTTTTTTCTTTTTCTTTTTTGATGGTGGTCGTGGGGGAGGATTGCCTTGTATGCTGGTACAGGTAATAATTTTGCCATAGCACAAGGACACATTGGTACACAGAATTAGACAATTTTGAAATTAAAGCTGGTTGGAAGCATGGGTAATCCAGTGGCTTCCAATGTACAAGTAAGGTAAATAAAAATGTTGCACAATGTTATTCTTGAGTGAAAGCTCTTTTTTGCATGAAGAATTTGGACTTGCAACCTTCATCTAACAGACCCGTGAAATTAAGGAACATGTAAGACGGGAATGAAATGAGTTAAAGACTGCCCGTACATTGTATTGAAGGACCACTTTAGGCGTAGACCATGAGAGGGGGTCGGACTGTTTTACAAGTTTCTTTGTGACTGTTCCTTTGACACTCAAATGGTTTCTGGATTGAAGATAGAGGTGTTGGTAAGTTGCAGACATTATTCTAAGGTTGTTATGATCTGTAACATTAACCCTATAGAGGTGCACTTAATTACATGTACATGTATATGAAATATGGTCCCCGCTGTTTACAGTAATGCCCCATGGTGGCCTGAATAAAATGTCCATCACGATATTTTGCGATCTTCCGATCTCCATGTGGACATATTGTCGAAAGAAATAGCGGTCATGTGAAAATTTCCGTTTGCCAAATTGCCACATTTTTTTTTAATCTTAATTGGCTAAATATGATTCAGAAGTATTGAATTTACCAGAGGAGAACTAGAATGAACATTGTCTGGCATGTTTCTGGCAAGTACAGTGGTAAAAGCCTGCTAAACACCTCTCAAATTGGGTAAAATTATGCTGTTCCACAGCACTCAAAACAGGGGAAAACTTCCTTATTTGCCCCCATGTTTACACTTGCCAGAAAGCTGAAAATCTCAGCTTTACATCTAACAAGGTCTTCCATTGGCTGAACAATGTAATATTTGGTTTAATCGGGTCAAAGGGGTTATGCTTCCATTGAGAAAAGCTTCGTCAGTCATGCCTGTCTATTGGCTAGTCTGTCATAAATATTAGTTATCGTGACGCGGTTTGCGACGTCAGCCAATAGGAGCCATCAATTCACTATGACATCAGCATACATTTCAGTTCTTAGCATACAAAATGGCATCTTTGCTATCGAAACCTGAGGCATTTTCTGTTCTTTTGGTGTATACAGGATGTTAAATTTTACTGTTCAGTACCAGAAGAAGGTGTGAAAATCTCATCAGGGGTCTCTTCTGACCACGAGAGAAGTAATGGAGGAAGACATGCTATATTTGCGCAGAAATTGTACCATTGGCCGGCAAGCCTGGTTGATGCTTACATTCATATATCAATGTGGTCGATGAATAAAACTGAATTTTGTTGGGTATTTCAGCATATGTTTGAAAATCAAACCACTTCTTTCGAATAACTTTGATATTACATTTTCATGACCCCAACATCCAACAAACATCCCCACATATCAATTAAATGATGTACTATGTGGCAAAAATGACTCAACCCACAATGATGCTTATATGTATCATGTGGGTTTGAACACGAGGCCTTCAGGCATCGTGTGGACTTTGCAGCGCGATGCCTTTATGTATCGTGCACTGCGAAAGGGTTAACTGTTGTCATGGTGCTTTGGTCACTCCCCCCCCCCCCCCCCCCAAAAAAAATATATATTTGGCATGTGTCACATCTCACACTTCTAGTCTTGCATCATGCACACATAAATGCAGAAATCCCGAGTAGTGTAGTTGCACACAAAGCTGATCAGGGGAGAAACATTGTAAAACGACAGTTTTTAATGCTTCGGGGCACAGGTTTAGGGCCAATGACTTTCCGTTTAAAAAAAAGGAGGAACTCTGTTTCATCAGCAAAAATTTTTACCCAAATTCCCTTTCACTGCTATATATTTATATATAATTCATATAAGAAAAAATATCAAATTCTGTTTCAAGGATGAAAAAAATGCACAATTCCGCTTCGGTTTCATAAAAAACATAAAACCATTGGCCGTACAAGTTTTGGTGTCAGAAGGGTTTACTCATGACATCTACACTTTTGTTTTCACATGTATATGTGTGCTAGGGCCTATCATTTTTGCACAGCAGTCTCTTCAAAAAATCATTGTGAAATAGAGGGCCAAGTGAAATTAAAAAAAAAAAGAAAGGAATTTAATCTCACAGCATGAGTTATTTGTATTTCAGCCAGACCAGAAGTATTTTCCCTGTACTTTTTATGTGACATATAAATTTTAGATTGATTCATGGCACAAGGATTTATCTTAATTTCCATATCAACTGCATGGAACATCCTTTCTAAACATAAAAGTACCTGCGTGCTGTTAAGATTGGACTCCATAACTCTTGAGCTTGTCCATAGCCTGTTCAATTCTTTACAAACGCAAGATTTTTTGAAAGTTTTTTTTTTTTTTTTTTTTTTTTCATGCCAGGGAATTTCAAACATCCCTGGAACAGCATTCATAACAGCCCACCATTTGTGCCAATGAAATGGAATGTGTCTCTCCATTCCAAGTTCTTGTAGACTTAACATTAACCTTTTATTCTACTGCTAACTGTGAGTGCAAGAAGTTTAACCCTTTCCCCCTCAAACCGGCCAAAACTGGCTGGTGGTCAAATGTTGTCTGCTTCAGCGTTTTCAACTGATTTCAACAGCAATGAAAAACAATTTGACTGAGAATTGAAGATGAGACCTGTGAAGACAACATGACCCAGGTCAACAGCTTTCCTTGGCATGGGTTGGGCACTTAGTGCCCAACCCATGCCGAGGAAAGCTGTTGACTCAGTCTTAATTCAAGGGGGAAAGGTTTAAAAAGCTTGGATTCTTAGGCTGAATGAAACTGGAGTATTTTGCACAATAAGGAAAAAGATATGTATGCAGGACACAAAATACATTTATGTTATGCAATGGAGCAGCATTGTTCAGCAAACAGGGAAATTGATTTCTCAGCATGATGTTCCAGTCAGTGGGGATTTTGAAAGAGGACCAGATGAGGAGTATTTTAAGTCCCTGTGATCTGGCTTTTGGTTACCTTTGCTGTTGCACCAGTTGTTTCTTCTTGCAATACATGTGTCTCCAGGTATGATCCACCTGATGTTACATTCAGCATTATAGTGTATCTTCTGTAGACGAGCTGCATCGGTTGGGTTAAATATCTCTTACAGCTATGCTGTATCAAATCTGGTGGTACAGTAGATGTTACTTGGAAAGTCTATGGGATGGTATGTAGTTACACACGACCATGTCCAGCAACTGTGTGAAAACAGTTTGTAGTTTTATGAAAGCATGAAGAAATAATTTCCATATTTAGTCAAGGTTTCCGCCAGAGGGTAAAAAGGGTAAAATATAGCATACCCTAAAAAACCTCAAGGATACTTTTGCTTACCCTAAAATTTTAGCAAAAAAGTACAATGTGGGCATATACTACCAAAAAATACCCCATAATGTCTTTCTTTTTAGACTTTTTACTTTAGAATATGTTTTAGGGTACCTTAAAATTTAACTCTGGCAGAAACCCTGTTAGTATAGTGGTACCTTATTTAAAAGACCACCCAAAATGCAGCCAGAAAGTGGCCCCATAAGAGCTAGGGGCTGTCGCTCTAGAGGGGACCATATTATAGGAATGCCATACATTTTGTACAGCAATGGTGACAGTTTTAAAGGCTTGGTCTCTGGTGAGAAATACGTTAAAATGGGCGGGGGGGGGGGGGGAGGGGGGAGGGATGGAGGGGCACTGCAGATTTATGTGAACCCTATATATCTCACACAGCCAGAGAAGAAAGGACTGAGTATATTGGGTTACACATAGATCACCATAAATTTTACCAGTCTAAATATTTGTTTTTTTCAAAGGAATTTTTCACTGTTTGCCCAGCCATACAATATATATATATTGTCTCCATTGAGCTGCCAGACAGGCCTTTTATTCCCAAGCCTTACAATTATGGTGGCCCCTGGGTAGGAGCACCACTCCCATACCCTTAGGCCTACTATAAACAAAATCTTGCAGTTCACGGGCAGACCAAGTGTGTTCGAGATAATATGGAGCTGTGATATGTTTAAGGAGTAAGTTGTACAAATACATATTTAAGAAGTAGGTTTGTCAGATGGAAGAATTTTTCACTGCTCCTTTGCTTGGATGGCCTCAATTTGCTGTGCACTACATGTAGATGTTCATAGAGAATAAATGCACTCAAAATTTCATGTTGACCCTGTTATGTCTAATGATGAATGGAGTCACAAAAACAATACATGTACCACCAGATGGCTCCACCTGTCCATGTTTTTTTTTTCTTTTTTAAGAAATGATGCCGATTATTGACTGCCAACATCTGCTGGTGAATGATTATGCCCGTATCATATGCTGCACTGTAAGTGCAAGAGGAATATTCAACCAGAAAAGACAAATTTCTTCACTTTTTAATAATTTAGTAAGATCCCATCTGTATCAGTGAAACATGATACAATAATGTTATCTGTCATGATAGACCACTTTCAATAATTTTGTAAGGAGTAGACATTTTGTTTAGCCTTTTGCAGGGAATCAGCATTATTTTGGAAAAGCCAGAGTCTTGCGGCAGTGGACTTGCTTCAGTTCTGACTTGCATGTCCGAGGGCCATTGCAGCATGTATTGCTGGCCAAGGTAACATGTCACAGCAACTGCGTTAAGTGGTGTGCTCTCACTGCCCCAACAGCTTCAGAACCTCTTTACTTCCATTGACATGTCTTAATGGGTGCTTGAAGGTGTAGGCCCAAATTTGCTGTTTTAATAGAATTATTCTTACTTAAGCCAACAGTGCCAGATGATTGGCACTAGGTAGATAGCCCATCTGACCAGCAGGCTGTAATAACATCTTGTGCAGACCACTCATTAAAACTCAGTCTGAAGAGCTTGTAGGTGGGTGGATTTTGCTTCTAAGATTATGAAGAACAGCCTTTAGGGGTAGTTTGCATGACTTGAGTGCCCACTGGGTAATAGATCCCTCCGATGATTTGCATCGTCAGAAGTGTTTTATACACTTTTCATGATTATGTTCTGCTTTTCTCAGATTACATTGTCTCACTGCTCACACTTCACAATGTTCATTATCATTGCCAGAGGTTCCTCCGCACGGCAATGCTTCCCACAGGAATTGCTGAATACATCCTCTCTCACAAAAGAGCCATTTGGAAAGGTGTTTTGGATAGGCCTAGTGGCCGGATTGCATTGGTGGTCTCATGAAAGAGACAGCAGATGGGGCTTGAAGTGAGAATAGGATCAGCCACAGGGCCATGTGTTACCACTTGGGGATTCTTGTTGTGACGGGCAGGTTATGCAACTGAACAGATTACCTTTGGGCAGATGGGCTGTATCTGGGATCAAACCTAACCTTGACTGTAAGGCAGTGACACCACACACAGAGGAGCATCATTCATCACAGGCATCATTTTTCACTGACAGAGGACTATGTTCTTTGATCACTGCATCTTTCATCCACAAGAAAAAAAATTATATTATTTTAGTTCAGAAAGATGTAATCATAGTTCAGCAGGGCTGGTGCATTGTTTTATCTCTGATTGATTGGGTTTTTTTTTTTAGCTCAGCTGACTTGTCAGTCAGCTGAGCTTTTAAGACAGTCAGTGGTCTATACTTCTCATCATCTTCCATACACCAGGGTTTCCGCCAGAGGGTAATGAGGGTAAAAAATCTTACCCTAAAAAAATGAGGGTTGGATTTCCTACTCTAAAAAAGGTCAAGAGTTGTGACAATCAAGCTTATATTTGGCTCAAAATGTGCTAGAATGCACATCAGGTCACCTTCAATTTCCAAATTTGCTGGATGAGAACTCCCAGACCTGGTGCTTTGCAAAAATTTCCTACTCTGAAAAAAGCTTCTGGCGGAAACCCTGCACACATTTCACATTTTCTACTTCTTCTCCAGAACCATATGGCCAGATCCTGTTCAGAATTGATGGGGATCTACAGTGTAGTTGCATGGGTCTCCACCAGGTTGTTCAGTTAATCAATTAGTCATGCTCCAATGATTTTATATGTTTTTTTTTTTTTTTTTTTGCTTTTCGGCAAAATCTTAAAAAATGTTCTTCTCCAAAATCCCTGGGCCAATTGCTTCAAATTTTTATAGAGCTACATCTGGGGATCCCTAGACCAGGGTTCTCCCCCAGAGCCTTAGTGCCCAATAAATTGTAGGGCTGTGATAATAAAATTAAGGCTGAGACTTGGGCTTCCCATTATAAAATATAGGAGTGCAGGGCTGTAATTCTTGATTTTTGCTCAAATTAGGTTAAATCTGGAAATCCCACTACACTGTAAAGATTTTCTGGGGAAAACCCTGGTAGACATTAATTTAATCACCAAGTGGTACTTTAATTATTTAAAATTTTTAATGAATTTTTGTGTGTTTCTGCTATTTTTGATTTCTTGAAAACTGTCACTCAGATTGTCCAGAAACTTGATGGAAATGTAGCTTGTCTAAGGATCAAAGAAAAGTTTTCACCAGTTGGTCTTTATATGGGTCCTTGATTTTTAACATTTTTTTTTTCAATTCACGTACTTGCTGCTTGATGCAAACATTCCACTTTATTACTATTTAAGTCAATGGGAGTGCAATGCTAGTTCACATTTTCAACTTCTCCAAAACCATCAATCAGATTGACACTTGAAACTTGGCTCAGCCTTAACTTGTTTGACAGGGGCACTGTAACTTTTTTATCACAAATTTTTTATGTATTTTTTCCACTATTTTGTACTTCTTCCAAAATGGATGTTGGACTCTCTTCAAACTGACTGGGAATGCACCTGAACTCACTCTGTGATGTGTTTGTTCACTACATGATGCTGCTGGCATTTTGTGATTTTAAATGAATTATTGAAATTAGGAATTATTAATAGGTGTACATGTACATGTTGGCATTCTTACAACATAGGAATATCAGCAACTGCGACCTATAGGAGATATACATGTACTAATTTCCCGCCACTACTGCATACCTGAGTGCCTTCTCTTGCTTGGCGGGATATGGCGAGATACGGGTGGGTACCTGTTGGGACAAGGGGGATATTACTAATATTTTGGAAATAAAGAATATGTATTAAAGACAGATGGAAATTTTTCTTTGTACATGGCTCGGGAAGTACTAGATGAATACCAGTTTGGCATTTGTGAACTTAAATATCTCACAAAACGTTAATTTTGTGAGAAATGAACATATGGCCCTGTCTTTGACAGTGATGTGACCCGCAGGTCCCCCGTGATTGCCTGGCGTCAAACCCATGCTTTGTGGCAGGAAATTAATATGCATATGGCATATTGGCTTATGTGTTGGTTAAGGTGGATCCTGGGCCCATGATAACTATTAAAGACTAATCATGCTAATAGGAAAGTACCTGCATAGGGTTAATTTCTTCCAGTGTTATTCATTTTAACCTTAATAGGTCAAACTGACACTTTGGCTTGCAATATCTTGGTAATTACTGTTTTATAGTACTCCCATGGAGTACTATAAAACAGTAATAAGAAATTACATATAGGGCTTCTTGTGGTGGTGTTAATTTTGACCTTAGGGTATCTTGAAAGGTCAAATAGGGCCTGTATTTTTCCATTTAAAAAAACTAGAAATTCCGTTTCACCAGCCAGAAATTTCCAAATTCCGTTTCAGTAGTTCTCTTTGTATGTAAAACACATTAAGGCAAAACAGCAAATTCCGTTTCAGAGGTGACAAAAATTAATTATTCCGTTCCGTTTCTGTTAAAAACGGAAAAATACAGGCCCTAGTCAAACAAACGTATGGCTTTTTATCTTGGTAATGGTGAATCCTGTCACTTTTCTTCTAAAAATGATGACTCCAATTCTGTGAGTGAGTAAAACTTTTTTATTGCAAACAGTGATTATAGTCTTACAGAAAAATGACCTTGATATAATTTCAAATGTCGTATGACCAATTCAATCTCAGTATGCCAGGTCAGCTGAGCACAGGACTGTGACAGTCCTCTAGTTTATTGCTGTGGCCGATCAATGGCACAAAATCTGTAGCAGTGCAAATAAATTCTGGCATGTATTGAGACTGCACTCAATTATGTGTTCCTTGTACTTATTACAGGGACACTATGCATACTTATGTCCTTATTTTATTACATGAAGACTGCATACTGATGTCCTTAGTTATTACATGAAGACTGCATACTGATGTCCTTAGTTATTACATGAAGACTGCATAGTGATGTCCTTAGTTATTACATGAAGACTGCATACTTATGTCCTTAGTTATTACATGAAGACTGCATACTGATTGATGTCCTTAGTTATTACATGAAGACTGCATACTTATGTCCTTAGTTATTACATGAAGACTGCATACTGATGTCCTTAGTTATTACATGAAGACTGCATACTTATGTCCTTAGTTATTACATGAAGACTGCATACTTATGTCCTTAGTTATTACATGAAGACTGCATACTGATTGATGTCCTTAGTTATGACATGAAGACTGCATACTGATGTCCTTAGTTATTACATGAAGACTATGTCTATTTAAATGCTTTGTTATTACATGAAGACTGCATACTTATGTCCTTAGTTATTACATGAAGACTGCATACTGATTGATGTCCTTAGTTATTACATGAAGACTGCATACTGATGTTCTTAGTTATTACATGAAGACTATGCCTATTTAAATGCTTTGTTATTACATAGAGACTGGGCATACTGATGTCCTTAGTTATTATATGGAGACTATGGCTGCTGAAGTCCCTAGTTATTATGTGGAGACTGCATAACAATGCCCTGAAGACTGTGGCTGCTTAAGTTTTTAGTTATTATGTGGAAACTGTGCATACTGATGTCCTTAGTTAAATTACATGAAGACTCTGCCCACTTAAGTACTTTGTTAATCCATGGAGACTGTGCATACTTATGTCTTTAGTTATTGTGGGGACTGTGCATAGTAATGTCCAGAGTTATTATTACATGGAGAATGTGTGGATGTCCTTAGTTATTATTACATGGAGACTGCATACTGCACACATGGAGACTGTGGCTACTTAAGTGCTCAGTTATTACATGGAGACTGGACGTACTTGTGTACTTATAATTTTGACATTAAGAATAAATTCCTACTTAAGTGCTGGACAAGACTATGCATACTTAAGTGCTTCATTATAACATGGAGACTGGGAATAAATATGTCCTTAGTTATTGCATTGAGACTATGCCTTCTTAAGTGCTTCCTTATTGCAGGGAGACTTGACATACTTACATGTCCTTAGTTATTACATGAAGACTATGCCTATATTTTGTGCTTAGTTATCATGTGGAGACTGGACATACTTATGTGCTTGACTGTAACATGTGCTTGACTGTTACTATGCATACATGTGTGCCTACTTATTACATGGAAGCTCTGCTTACTTATATGCTTACTTATGTGGAAGCTGTGTAGTCAGGGCCAGGCAGTATTGAGTCCTCGCGCTCAACCTCTGGACTTCTGGCGTAATGGCAAAATGCTGGCTCGGGTTGCGAGAGGTCCCGGGTTTGATACCTGGCTGGACCACAACATTGGTGTCAGGGTGAACACAAACGCATGCCAACAGGCTGCTGTAGCTGAGGGTGGTTCGTCGTTGGGCTCGGCCGGCTGGGAGTTGGAGGGACAACGGCTGGTGGGGTTGTTCTCGTCGTGGCTGGGAGTCAGGGAGGCAGCCTGTGGGGTCCGTTCGGTGCTATCACTGGGCATTCCTTGGACCTTGGGAGAAAAGGGGAAGGGGTGTAGTGAGGGCCAGGCAGTGTTGAGTCCTGGCGCTCAACGTCCGGACTTTTGGCGTAATGGCAAAACGATGGCTCTGGGTGCGAGAGGTCCCGGGTTCGATACCCCCCTGGACCATAACAACTGCGTACTTGTATCCTTACTTTGTGCATATACATGTATATGCTTTGGTGTAATTTTGTGATCAAAATTTCTTGAAAGAGTATAACTTTACAAGGTCATATTTTTCAGTGCCTGTATTACATATGACCTGTCCTTGGGTCTTTCGGGTGCAGGTCCAGATAGCCATAATGATCCATGGGGAATATAACCAGCAGTTTTGTAATAAAATGGATTGGAAACGAGTGTGGCATCAAAAGCGTCAAACCAAATGCTGTTGAAAGCTAAAAGAGGGTTAAGCTCCAAGCCATTCTCTTATGGGCTTTGCTATCATGTTTCGCCTAATATGTTGCTGCATTAACTAGGAATTAATTCTCATATGGCTGTGGTGTGATCGAGTGTACCTTCCTCCCACTCCTCATCCCCCAACCATCATCACTCACCATGCAGAGGCATGCAGACAGTAGCTCATAAAGTATTGTGCTGTTTTGTCAAGTCATCCTATGATGGATGAGGTGGCAGTTCTTTCTGTACAGCTGGAAATGCCAGTGCCACATGCAAGGTTATAAGGCATGTCTTCACCAAAGGATGACAAATGCAAATATGTTGACAGCCAATACCATGGTGCTCAGTTCCACAAAATACTTGCTTCAGCAGTGCAGGTTGATATGACCTACTTCGCAAGGATTTTTTCCCCTCGAGTAGCCAGGGGTGCCTTCGTGATTGGTTGTGTGAATATGCAGAATTTGCTGTGGGAATTGCTGTTTTCACAAGACAACTGGGCCTCAGGTAATGCAAGGGTTAACCTATTCTCCCTTTTAACTTGATATGAGTAGCTGATGGTCAAATGTCAGCTTTCAATGTCTTTGCACCATTACATTCTAAGTGAGAAGCAATTTGAATTAGAATATAAATAGGACCAGGCACCATGGCAGGTTGCAGATCAACAGCTTTTCCTTGCATTGGTTCCGATGATAAGGACCCAAGCTATGCCAAGGAAAACTGTTAACTCTTTCCGTGCCAATCACATCTAAAGTTGATCTACTAAAGTCAAACTAGACTGAATTATTATTAGAATGTCAGATTCATATTCCCCATAAAAAGACCTTTCATTCAAGAACCAACATGCCTGTAGTTCCAGAGAGAATGTCTCAGGTCGACAGCTTTTCTTGGCACGCATTTGGCACATTGTGCTGAGAAAAGCTGTTAATTGACTCAGTCCAGAATTTGGCACTCAAAGAGTTAACCCAGTCTCAATCCAAGAGGGAAAAGTTAATATCTGCAAAGTTATGCATGGCATGTAAATTTAGGTACTGAAAATTTCGGTCAAGAGATACCTGACCTCCATTTAGATATGAAATGTTATTGCTACAGTGTGTCTTGCTTGGAACCCACCAACCGCCTTTAAGATGGGGGGGGGGGGGGGGGGTAACAGAGGATCTTGTTCATAGTTTATGAAGAAAAAAAAATAGTCCTTTCAAGACTTATGATTCAAGCATATTTTAATGACCCACGAGACAAAATTTTACTATCACATGTCATAATGAATTGACAGTTCACAAGTTTTTTGAAAAGATGATTCGTATTTCTTGTAAAAAAAAGTTTGTTCATGATTCATGAATGTTGATTTTCATATATCTCAGTTCCTGAAAGATTCAACTCTCATGATACGTGAACATGCTCCTCCTTGCCCCACTTGTATAAAGAACTTCATATAGAATGTGTGTAAGAAGCAAAACAGACAAATGTGTGCATCAAGGAAGACGGACATTCTGGAGAGGTAATTCTTCACAACTGGGAGCCTTGTGTAAAAAGATTTGTTATTGAAGCTTTTGATGCTCCAGAGAACATGAGAGAAGAGACCAATAATTTCTGTAATGTCCTCAGGACAGAGTCATGGGGCAGGCTTCCCTTCTTCATCTGCCTTACCCTTAGGATAAGAGCATAGGGCAGGCTATATCTTATTTTGGACAGTCCAACTCCCAGGTCTTTAGTTTGACATTATATTATCTTCTGGCCTGGTAAAACTGTGACCAAGTAAACACTCATCATAGAGCATTCAGAATATTGCAAGGAAAGCAGTTGACTACAAACATGGGCAGTGTGAAATACAAAGTAAGGGAAAAAGTGAAATAATTCAAGTGGAGATTCTTAGATGATGTTGCTTGCCTTAACTCTTTCGTTGCTTATTATGACAGAAGTCAATGTGCTCTGAAGCATGGAGTTATATTCCCCCTAAATACCCCCATGATCTGAAGTGACATAATGATACGTGTGTACCAGATTCATACTCCATTCAGTCCAGCTTTTCATGTGTTGTGCATGAGGTACACTAAGAAAAGCTGTTCAATGTTAAAGTTAACCCTTAACTCATTCCATACCAGTCCATGATTTTTCTTTATATTTACCTAGATTTAAGACAACGATTGCAGATTGAAATTCTTCATGAAAAAAGCTTTCTTTCAAGTACCAACATGCCTGTAGTCTTAAGTCAGTGGTTCTGGCATTGACTGAGGCCTGTGACCATAGTATAGAATGAGTTAAAGTGCTATTTGTGGCCATTGCGGCTGTGATCATTAGGCCCCCTATGCATGGGAAGGAGGTCCTGTGCTTCAAATTCCATTATAATGCATATTTAACGAGTTACTTGCAATTAGTGGCAAGATTTGTCATGTTGAAACTGGAATATTTGGAAAAACAAATCTCCTACTGTCCACATCAACAGCATTTTGCCATCACCAGTACCCAACCAGCATGTGGCTAATTTCATTCCGTAACTTGCTTCACCATTTCATATCATTTCATAGGATCTTTCCGCATCTTAATCTGATAAAAATGTCACTATTTTATGTTGTAATCACCAGTTTTGTGGGCTTTTTGAGTAGACAGATGCCATGCTTCCCGTAAGTGAGCTGGGCGGAAGTGGTAATAATAATATTATAATGTGAACTGGAAGTTAGAAATTTGCTTTTTGTATTGGCCTATGTGATGAAACATCAGAGTTCGTAATTCAAAAAGTCATGTGATGATCTGGATGGCATCACCATTAGCCAGTAGAAAAAGATGTCTAAAACAGCAACTGACAGCTTTGAAATATGACCTTTCTAGTATAAATTAATTGCAATGAAGTAACTTTTAGCCAATAGGAAATCACCTAACTGAGTTGCGGAAATCCAGATCTTCAAGATGGTACATGTATCACACATGGCATGTTTTCATGTGGAGAAAACAATCCATGGTGCAGTCAAATGAATTCAATTTTGCTGTATTTTTGACATTGCTTTGCTGATTTTCTTGCCAGTAAAGTACTCAAAACATGCTGTAAAAGGTACATTCTACATCTCAACAGGTAAATTTGATATCTTTACTTGGCCATGTTGGCATTATCTTTGTATGGACTGAAAAATGCAGCATTTTGTAAACACATTTATTCCCAGGTGACACCTGTTCCCTCAAGGTACCAGGTTTCTTGTGCACTGCAAACATGGCCAAATGACTCAGATAGGAAACTATTTCAGCACTGAGAGCACTCCACAACAGAATTATTGTAGCTTTTTAAGGGTAAAAACTTGGCACTAAAGGAGTTATGCATGAAAAAGTCTTGAAGACCAAATCCACCAAACAATATTCACCCCCCCCCCCCAACACGCACAAAATCAAGTTTTGGGGGTATACTATTTTTGGCTTGGCTGACTGCCCATAGCACAATCCTTGTGAGCTATGTGATGATGCAAAGGCTGCATGAAACTCAAATTTACCTCAAGAAATAGTACCTTGATGCTAGTACTTGACCTGATTATGTTATGGTCCCCTTGACCTTATTTTCAAGGTCACAGGACCGATGTGTATGGAAAGTGGGGGCGTATCCTGTGTGTTGGCCATGACTGGTGCCAGCCAGATAAAGGTGACCCTCATATTTCATGGACAAAGATAACAGCCTTCTGGACAAGAAGATTAAAGACTTCACGCTAGGTGTATCCCCTTGTCCTGAACTAGGGATCAGCCCTGCAGACACAGAGTCATTGTTTGGAAAGGTCACTCAACACCAACTTATAATTATTGGTTTCAGTTATATCACCATTTAGAGTTTCTTAATTTTTTGTTTTGTTCAGAAGCTTGTAAAATTCTTTTTGGTTATTACAAATCCACAAGTAATCTTTAAAAAGTCAGCTGCAATAAAGAACAGTTTGCCTCCTGGAAAAGAGAATTGCAGCAGGCAATAATTTATTTGGTTGATTGGGTAACGACAAACAAGCAAATTTTTAGGGGGCCGGATTATTCAATGACTTTATATACAATGTACAGGTACAATTCCATGGCAATCCAGAATCAAACACAGTACAAAAAAAAAGTTTTTGATTGTGGTATTAAGATACACGTCTGTAACCCTTTTCTGCTTGATTCACCCCAAAGTACCCAGATGTGAATTGCTGTCTGCCTTAATGTTATTACATGTGTACTTAAATTTCTCATTACTAGAAACAGTGTTTCCATTAACCCCCAAATAGGGGTAAATTACCCTTCCAAAACCTTATACCCTCTGAACAAATTCTAAAATGTCACAAGTCTTGTTTATTTACATATAAAATTGGTAAAAATATAGTCTTCTCCCCTGAATTTCCCTTCTTGTGACCCCCTGAAAAAATTCCTGACGGAAACACTGAGAAAACATTTTTGTTGAGATTTGTATACAAGACCATTCGCGTTGAAATGCCTTTGGTCCGTAGCTTGTCGCAGGTTTGACGCATTGTGCACAAACTGCACCAAGAAAGAGACTAGTGACTCAGTCATACTCTGACCAGGAATGGGTTAAAGTCAGTGGCTCTTGTACTGGCTGGAAATGATGCTACTTTAACTGCCAATGCAACAACTGGAGCATTGTTTTAGTGAGCAGTACAAAAGCCACCATCCATGCATGGCATCAATAGTATGGGCGTTATGTAGAAAGTTGAAAATGAAGAACCTTGCACTTGTATTTCGAAGTGATAACCGGTAGTTGAGGTAGAGTTTTTTAATGGCTCTTTTAAGTGATGTAGTGTTGAGTATAGTTGTAGTATATGCATCAAATATCCAGATTCCCTGCAATCTTCATCTCAGTTCATGCTTTTTTGCAAACTGTAATGGAAATTCTTTGTGAAAGCACAGTGGCACAGATCAGTATGCACAAGTAATAGTGCATTTAGTTCACTATGGACCATAGGGGACAACACAGAGCTTCCTACTGCAAATTATAGCAAATTTACTTTTTAACCCATTTTCTCATGGTGAGCACTTAAATATCTACGACAGGAGACACAGAGATATACAGAGGTGCTACATATAAATGTGCCCAGATTGTTGGCTGATGCAGCTATCTTTGAAAAATTTTACTTTCAGCTACGTCAAAGGGAGCTTTATGTCTTTGTATTTTCTCAAGTGATGTGGTTTGGTACAAAGAAAACGTTCTTTATTGGTGAACAGAACCAGATGGAGTTAATCGTCAGTGTGATGAGAAGAAACCTACCCTCTGTGGGCTCCTATTTGTGTGGCTTCTGAAGGATGGGTGCGTGGTACACGATCATGCGTGTTATTAAAGATGCAAGAAAACAGACTTGAGATAGCCTCACAGCTAATGTTCGGGTTCCTTTGGCTTTGTCTCTTCTGTGCCCTTTGTGCCCTAAGCAAATTGATTCATTCAGAAATGTGATTCTGTGTCTGTGGAGATAAGTGAAATACTGGGTTCTGTGGTCTGTGTGATTATCCCAGGTGTGTTAAATGTGGTGATTTTAATGAAATCTTTATTACCTTTTCACAGAAATGACAATTTCAATATTGATGTTTCAATAAAAATGTCTAGATAATTATTTGGTGTACTATTGCCGTCACCTCACTGTGGGGTCAGTGAATGAATGCAGCTTTTGTTGCAGTTTGGCTTCTATTCTTACTCAGCAAGGAAGATGAATCAGTAGAGTTCTAGCAGGTCAAACTGGAAGGATGCATACCTGTCTATGCAGGGCCAACGAGCAGGATTTTTTAATAGCA
This sequence comes from Hermodice carunculata, assembly GCA_964020975.1. NCBI lineage: Eukaryota > Metazoa > Annelida > Polychaeta > Eunicida > Amphinomidae > Hermodice > Hermodice carunculata. The sequence continues at coordinate 743,317 of CAXHWN010000937.1, read as the reverse complement.
TGCCATCACCCTGTTTTTAAGACCACACTTGACATGATTTTGCCTAGTTTGCTGTTAAGTACTTACAGGTGCTACGGGTGACACATTTTATGTCTACAAGCTGAGGAAAATACAGTAACACAGAATTACTTAATAAAATAATATGGAGTTTTGTGTTGGCATTCCATGGGCTCGTGTTGATTGGTCGACATGACTTGTAGGTTGTTGTTTGATTGGTTGACACAGCCTGATGATACATGAGCCATTGTTTGATTAATTTACAACCAGATTATTTAGGTCATTGTCTGATTGGTTGACATAGACAGATTAAAAGTTAATTGTCTGATTGATTAACATTTTAGACAGATGATTCTCATTTTATTGTGGACAGCAAATTATATGGAATAATGCATCAATGAGTATACACATGTGATGTAAGGGAATTTAAGGACACTGTACAGTGGTACTGGCTCTTAGTCCCAATAGGCAAGGGAAAGACCAGAAGGTTCAACAACTGCCTAAAAGAAGGCACTGCAGTCAGTGCAGGGCTAGGGTTGTGTATTTCCATTACTTTACATTGTAATTTGCAACTTAATAACTTGAAAACTACTGCACATAGGAACACCAAATTTCTGACAGTAAATCTAGATGCATAACTAAATACCACAAAAAAATCGTATAACCACAGCTACAAAAGTGATTGGTTTATTTAAGGTTGCTTTAACATGCAAACTAATGGGAATACACAGCTCTGGCCCTCAAAATGTTTGTGTGTTCAGTTGTGTATTGGGGTGAATACACAATTCAGAGCTAATTCTGACCTTTCCTATTCCATGCGAGGCCATATCTTTTAAAGATGTGGTCTCCAATGGGAAATGGTCTTTTTAAGACTATGAAGACACCTGATTGTGGTTCTTTATTGATGTAAAGTTAGAACTGTATTTTAAGGCCAGCTGCACTACACATGTAAAACCACTTTCTGCTATCTGTAAGGATGGTCTGAAACAGCAGGTAATGCTATAGTACAGAGACCATCCCCACTGCCACAAAATTAGTCGTATAAGACAGGCAGTAGTTCTTAACAGGTACAGTGGTACCTGCTGTATGTAGCCACCCCTTGTGCCAAGAAAAAGTGGCCACATACAGCAGGTGACCTGTCACTGCAGGTATCTTTACAAAGAAACTGATTCTTGTGTCCCAGCAAGGTGACCACAAAAAGCATTGCAAGCTGCTCATGGCAGTGGTTGCATACAGCAGGTACCACTGTAATTAGTTCCACACTGGGGACCAAGGTTCACACCTTGCCCTTCTGACAAAGATTGTCCAGCTATATTTCCTGTACCATAACACTTGCACCAAATATAGTGTGCGGACACTTCATTGGATAGGGGTGTCTTGCACACCAGAATTTGGTCACTGTGACCTGACCAAGTGTGAGCTAGCTTGCATCTCCATGCAACTTGTTCCTGTTGACAATTGCTTGAAACAGTCTCGTGAATGCCACCTACCCTCCCCCCCCCCATCATCATTGATGTAAGCAATTAGTAAACAGGTTTCTGGGTCTTAGGTCAGGTACATTGCTCCACAAAGTGCGCTGAGGTAAGCTGTTGGCTTAGTGTTCAAAGGGTCAATGTGAGAAGATTAAAATTTAGGACTGTCAGGTGGTCTCTCATGGGAGGGGATACTTGAGAAAGGAAACACTTCATCTGGGACCCGAAATAGTCACACATAGGAAATTAAGGTAGTAATCTAAGAAAAAGACAAATAATGCAGTTCAGTTGTATTCATACGGATGATCAACAGAGTTTGTATGACCCTTAACCCTTTTCCCCTTGAATTAAGACTGAGTAAACAGCTTTCCTTGGCATGGGGCATGTGATCTTGATAAGTCTCATGTACATTTCTCAGTCAAATTGTTTTTCATAACTGTTGAAATTAATTGAAAACACTGAAGCAGACATTTGACCACCAGCCAGTTTTGGCCGGTTTGAGGGGGAAAGGGTTAAAGTCACAGTCATTGTATGCATGTAGCAAGTTCTCCAATTTTTTCAATGAATGAAATTAATTTGGCTGAACTGTTCAAGGCAAAATGCTGCACTTTGTGGTCATTTTACATGTATGCAGAACCAGATCTAGGCTTGAAAAATCTGTTGCCGAAATAATATTGGAAATATGGGCATAATCAGCAAAGATTCTGTCATGGCCCATCAATGATTCATTTTAAAATATTTTAGCCATGTACACTTTTCTTAAGCCAAATTCAAGAAACATTAATAGCATTTGGCTAATGGTCAGAGCATTTCCTGAAATGGTCATGGTTGGTGGACTAAACAAAGTCATACGGAGTGGAGAAGTTGCCTCTGTATGGTAGAATCCTGTGATTTTCACATGATTGGCGTGTGGTACCTAAAGCATGATTAGGAAGTGCAAAGGCCAGTTCTTGAAGACTGGATATGGGTGTGCTGGTACTTGAATGAAAACTCTTTTTGTGGGGAATTTGAATTTAAACATCAATTTTTTAACTTGCAGGCAATTATAAGGCAATGAGTGGCATTTGGGTTGTAAGAAATAAATTTTTGGATGTTGGGTATGATTATTTTGAAAGCATATTTATTTTATTATCGCCGGGGACCATGGTACATGTACTTATAGAGTTTTACAGTATAATCTCCCATAGACTTCGGAATAATTGAAATCACAAGTTGTTGCTCAGAGATTTCCATTGCTCAAAATTCTGGGTGCAATCCAGAAAGGCAAAATTTACTGTGTATGTCCCACTACATGTACATGTACCTCAGTGCCTTGTGTTCATGCCTTTGCAAATCTCAAAATTTCCAGACTGCATTTTTTCTGTAGTGCCTTCTACTCTTAATCCCTAAATTTTGTTGTAAATGCAGCCTTTTTTTGCCTGCCCTTGTACCACCGCTAGCTTTAAAGCATCATTTTTTTTTTTTTTTTGCTGAACCATCTGGCTGTAGGACTTTGTTGTTGAATGGTTGTATGTTGTATCAGCTGTTGGGGTTTAGAGGGCTGAGTGTATTGGTTCTTATTGACACAAAGTAGGTTTGCAACAGAGAACCATATTTCTCCCAATAAAGACCCCTGCTTTAAGAAGAGTCAACTACCGTCCTGGAATCTGTATGATCCAAGACTAGACTAAGAAATTCTACATTTAACTCTTTCAGTGCCAATCACGATCTACTAAAGTCAAACTAGTCTGAATTATCATTAGGATCCCAGATTCGTATTCCATGTAAAAAAGGCCTTTCATTCAAGTACCAACATGTCTTCAGTTCCAGAGAAAATATCCCAGGCCAACAGCTTTCTTGGCACGCCTTGGGCGCACAACCAATGCTGGCTGAGAAACCTGTTGACTCAGTCCAAAGTTTGACACTTAAAGAGTTAAACCTATCTTGCATGCATATGAGCAATAATACAATGCAGCTGAATTATGCAGAGATGACCAGTACCAAAATTTGGCACTTAAAGAGTTGATCATCATCATCATCATCATCATCATCATCATCATCATCATCATCATCATCATCATCATCATCATCTCCTCCTCCTCCTCCTCCTCCTCCTCCTCCTCCTCCTCCTCCTCCTCCTCCTCCTCCTCCTCCTCCTCACTACCTATAACGTGTATAGCTAGGTTCCAAGTAGAAGGCTTGTTACATTGTAATTTTGTAAAGGCCCCAGGTGTCTATTAGGAGGATACGGTATATAAATCTTGAAATGGCACTCTGTATTTTGTGAGAAAGGTTCAGTCATGTAGGGGTTTGACAAGTCCTGGCCACAGGATGTCTTAATGTCTAAGCTGATTGACAGGCCAAAAGGCTTACCATATTCATGGGTATTTGACCATATAATTTGTTAAGTCTTTGAAAGCAATGTGCCTGATCAATGTTGACACTCTGCTGGGGAAAAGAAAGATCATTGGGTTTGTTAGAGTGGAGTGTGTTTGTGCTCAGCACTGAGGCATAGTAATCCTTCATTGGATCAGTCAGTACTAGGAACTCAGCTGTCTTGTGCATGGGACTATTCTACCATAAAAAGCTCTTTTCTAAAAGGGTTTTGACTGTGAAATATTTTGATTTAGTGTATTCAAAGTTACATATTAAAATGTTAGTTTACTTGCACTAACAATGTGTAAAATATACATGGTGGGGTGGGGCAGGATGTCTTTGTTAAAAATAGTTAACTCTGCATATATTAAATCATGACATCAGTGAATATCGTCAGCTGGGACCATACCTGTGTTGTAGAAAAAATACAGCAGAATTAGACAGTACTCTTTACATTTTTTTGTGCTGATTTTTTGTTTCAAGGGGTGGGGATGAAAAGTGAGTTTCCTTGTGGGTTAAAAACTGGGTGTTTGTTTTTCTTAGAATCCACTTTATTAACAGCTGAAGTAGACTGGACATGATAGCTTAGGTAAGTAAAACACCTGTCAACCTGAGCTTGAATGGAATTCAGTATCCCAGGGCCAAAAGTACCTTTAAGCCGTGTTCAGACTATTATCAGTATTTGTACGGAAGTAGTATCCATATAAAAATACAATCAGGAAAAAAATTGTACTCTGCATTCAGACTGTATAGTCATGAGCAAAAAACATGCGAATATACGGTTCAGACTGGATACTGTATACTATTACATACAGAATGCCAAAATTGGCCCCAATACGCTTGCATAGTGTACTATATTCGGAATACATACGTATGTAGTGTTCACACATGGGCAAAAATATCCATATATTGACATTGCCGTATAAAATACAGTAAAAATCCACTTCCATCAGCAGGACTTTTTCCAGGGAAAAATATTTAAATTTTTTGCATATAGAGGAGAAATGGTAAGTGCATGTAATCTGAATGGCACATTCAGATTTTGTGTGTAAAATCACAGTTATGTTAGAAAATGTGAACGCTATATTAGACATCAATGGTGTTCTTGTTGATTCAATAGCACTAGCTAATTGAAAGAATATTTGACATCAATTCAAGATTGATCCATATTGCCATAGCTGTTTTTCAAAACAGTAGTTGCCATGGAGAACTAATGTTTTTGTGCAGTAGATAGGGTAACATAAATTAGAGCACTTTAAGTTCCAGATCGAACTTTTATTGAAAAACAAGAGCACCAGTAGCATTGAAATGGCACCATTAGTGTTCCTGTATTTCCCGTATATATGTACTATTTCACAAATTACTGCAATCATATTGAGCAGTTAATTCTGAACGTGGGCTATGTAGTAAAATGCTCTCCAGCAGATGCTCTCAAACAAGGAAAAGTTACACGACCCTTGTAAATGTTTTTGCCAGCTCAATGTACATGTTTATGTTTATTTTAGGGGTGCACTGTACTGAACATGCTCCTGAAATGAACCTCGTTGTCATGTCTACCTTGACAGGGGCAATTTAAAAGTTTATTTTCAGGTTCAGAAAGAACTTATGCCTGGCGGTGTTGATGTAATGTTAGTTTGTAGAATACTAGTGCATCATGTAACCTCTAGCAGCCACTTCAGTTTACAGTGGCCAGTCCAGGGCAAGAATTTCGCAAAATTTTGCGAGAATCTATTTGGATTTTTGTCAATTAGTTTTCTTTTTTCAAAGAAAGACAACAAGTTTAGGAGAATCTATACGAGAATGGACTCTCGGATTCTCACCGAAATCCTGGCTCTGCAGTCAGAATATTATATTAACATATCTTTTTAAAACTGATTGGTGCCTCTATAGGGAAACAAACATTGGGTAGATGTACTGTTTCTGCCTTTTCTTATTCTTGTTTTCTTCCTTTTATTTACATGTATTTGCATGTTTGCTTTATTTCATTTCTTCTTTTTTGCATTATCTATTGATTTATCAGAAGAAGAAAAAAAGGCAAACAAAAGCAGAATTGTTGTGGGATTGATTTCTGTCACTGAAAAAAATAAAGCAAACCTGTTGGTCACTGCTGAGGGCCCCTTGTACCATCAATACACACAGCTGGCACACACAGCCATGACATGTTATTTTTCTTCAGTGGTCCCATATCCATGTACAGAAACACACCTACAGTGAGAAATCATCATAATGACACCATCTGTCCCTTGAAAATATGTCAGACATCTGAATATATTAAATAAATAAATCTAATAGCTAAGAAGTTTGGCTGTAAGTTGCTAAACATTTATGTTGTTAAGTGAATGTGTTAGATATCTGAGGGTGTATGTGTTCAGTGTATTTGATTTTTTCAAAAGTAATATATTGTGCAAACTCATTATAATGACACCATCTGTTCCCTAAGAAATGTGTCGGATAACTGAATATGTCAGATAAATGAATCAAATAACAAAGAAAAAAACTTTTTCTCATGAAAATTTGTGTCATTATATTGAATATGTGGGACATCTGAGTGTCGTTATAATGAGGTTTCATTGTACTGTATTCATCTTAATCAGTGCACAGTGCACTATAAAAAAAAATTCTTCCACAAAAGCTAAAAAAAATGTAGATCCTAAGCGGAATAATAAATCTGTCACTTGTTTGAAAACTATGGGATATTTGGGGGTTCTTTCTTAGAAGAAAATGGGAGGGGGTGCACCATTAGGGAGTGTGCACTTGTTAAGATGAGTACGGTATACATATACAATTGTGACGGCACTGGCAGTCAAAAGGAAAGCAACATAATACTTGAAATCAATGCTGGTAACATTCCCCTCAATAACACAGGGGCATGGGAAGATTTATGGCACCTTTTACCAAGTATGCTGATGAAGTGGTAATTAAGCACCATAAGGGTCTGACCTCGCTGGAGGTCACCATGCTTCATTGCTATCAAAAGCCTTCTCGGAGTCCTGGAGAGCAGCACTCCAGGAGGCCCTCAGAACAAAAGCCATGGCCAGCATTGATCCAATTTTCATAAGTCATTTGTTTATTTGCACCAGTTACTACAGTCACCATGTCAAGTAGACAGCGTGGAAATTTGTCATCCTGTATGATGGGAACCATTTACCTTTTAATTTTTCATGCTTTTGCAATAGTTTTCTGTGTATGAAAAAAAAAATCTAAGTTAATTTTTAAAGTCAAAGTGAAAATATGATTAAGAGATTGATGTTATGGAGTGGCAGTACATGTATGGCTTAAGTCATTTTAGACACAATCAGGGCCATGGGCAGCGGTTTTGTGGGGGGGGGGGGGAGGGGGGCAAAACATCCACAGCAGCACAAAAGCTTTTGTCTTAAACTAGACATGCTGGTACATAGTGCATAAATAAAAACACCTATTTTCTTCAAGAATTGTAATATTCAATGGCCGTGAAGACAGTTTCAGAGCTGAATATGCAAGAAACTGAGTCACAGACATGAGTTAATTGAAGTGGCCATTTTGCTGGCAAAGTCCTTATTTCTGTGGTTAAATAAAGGGAGAATGATTCTTTTACCTGCTATATAACCAGAAACAGAAGGGGGTGGAGTTGTGTTCAGGTGAGGTTTTTGCATTTATTTATTTATTATTGGAATACAGTAAAGCTAGCTTAGAAAGACTGCCCTAAGACTTGGATAAATGTCATAAAAGGCTGATGGTCTTTGAATGGGCTGGTCTTTCAACAGAGGGACTACTGCAGCAAACACAAGTAATGCATGCCCCTTCATTGATGGCTGTAAGTTACTTCATGCTGTCTGCCAAGGAAGGAGATGTATATCTAGGCAGTCAAACCTGGCAGTGGATTCAGTGGAGTGCCCCTTGTAAGCAATGGGAGTTATATTTCAAGTGATTATGTATAGCAGTGTACACATCTGTAAGGAAACTTGTGCTGTAAATAGACTTGTCAACTCAAAGGAAAATGTCGCAGTAAAATGTCATCTGATCATGGTTTGCTTCATAATATCTTGCAGGGTCCCAAGGGTGATATTTGCGGTGGCACTGCATTCTGTTCAGAAAAGAAGGGGGAAAAAAAAAAAAGCAAATATTTGGTCCTGTTATGTCAGTTTGGTAATGATATTAGAATTGTCGTTGTAATAGTGGAAAAAAGTCAGTTCTATTTTTTTTCATACAATCAAATATATTATCATGATGGAGAGAAGTTTTAGGGTTTTTTTAATTGTTTTAATGGGCTTTTTGATTTTTTTTTTTCTGTCTGTCTAATGCAAGCACGAGAAGAATGGGCTCCTGTGATTAACCCCCTCATGACTGGGACCAGACACCTGGTACTTGCCTTATTGTGTGGGTTAATTGTGCTTAAGAGCCAACCCGTGCTGAGGAAACTTGGTAACCAGGGTATACATGGTCTTTTAAGTCTTATCTACAAAACACATTTTAAAAGTTTTATTGGGAAATTAAAAACAAACAAAAAATCCTAACAAGATGATAATTAGACAACAGGGCAATTTTGATAGCTTTGAGTTGGAAGGAGTCAATACATGTACGTAATCACATTATATCACATGTATGTGTATGGTTTTTCAGGTTTGCTGGATGCATGTATGTAGTCAGGTACATTTGTCTGAGTCTAGCCCGCCCACCATTTAATCCTGCATCAAATGGTGGAATTTGCTAATTACTTAATTATGAACAACTTTATGTGTCATCGTGGGACTTGCAAGTGTAAATCAAATGGGGGGGGGGGGGGGGGAATCATGCATCATCAAAACATGGCAAAAAGCCATACACTCAGATGGCCATTTGGTAATGAATCCTAGATCGTTTCCTAGGACAAAAGGTGGTCCCAAAGGACTACCTGGGGAACCTGTTTGGTTGTCATAGAAGTGTATGTAGTTCGTTTATTGTAAGTCTCCTGTCAATGGCACCTTATATACATCATTTAGATATACATTCATGATTCAAATATGGAATAAAATATAACAATGGTACAAACTGGCTAGAAATTGGGCAAATGTTTGTCACAGGCCTTGAGAAGTGTTTGGTCAATATTATCATCATTACACATATGTATATCAATAATAAACACTCACAAAGTGGGAGGGACCCAGCACTGCAATGAGACAGGGTAAAAAGTAGGGTTGAGGAGTGTTAGCTTGTTAGCTTGTTAGCTTTTACAGACATGAACAAACCCAGAGACATCTGAGTGATTCCTTAAAGGAACATTTCCCACCCTGTATGGTAAATATTTAATTCAATTGATGCTGTTGCAATTCTCCTGAGATGTTCAGCTTTCAGTTGTTGAATGTTATATGGTACAGTTTAACCTTTTATATGTTAGAACGATGCTGAGTGAGCAACGCTCCAGGGTCCATATCAGGTGCTATCAACTGCCCATCCCACACTGAGGAAAATGGTTAACAGAGGCCATACTAACAATTCTTATTAAAAAAAAAAATGTGAAACACTGAAGCAGGCAACTTAAATGTTGATATCGTTATGCTTTTGGTGACTTTGGGTGTCAAAGGGTGTCTGTGCCTGGAAGCTAGAGCTTTATTGCATTTTGGATGATGTTGGTTCTGCTTTTCTGGTTGTTTTTTCATGCCTGGCATTTGTCCATGTGCCACCAAAGTAGTTGCATAACAGAAAAAAAAGCTTAATATGGTGTACTTAGGAGTCAGTTTCACTGTTTGTCAGTTTTCACATGCAATACTAGCTGGATACACAAATATTCAATGTTCCTGCTCCAGGCATGTATTGGCTCTGTGCAGTTACAACTGATACATACGGGTACCTACAATTTTATTGACAAACACCAAATTACACAATATATGGTCACAACAGTGAAGACCGAGACAAGAGACAGAAAGAAGTTATAAGTATACAGTGCATGAAATAGGTGCAACCCAGGCCCAGACTTGTGGTGGACAAATTTAACACTTTGTTTACCATAAACTTCATGGTAACTGCATTGTCAAAGTTATAACAGAACTGAAGTTGTTTTGAATAATATTTTAACACCTTGTATACGAGAAACCACATGGCAGTTGTGTTGGTGCAATGCAAAGTTACCACAGAACTAGACTGAGGTTGTGTTGGACAAATCCACACCTTGCATACGAACAATTTCTTTCAAAATCTTGGCAGTCAACATAATAAGCTTTGTATTGTACAGATTTAACACTTTGTGTGTTAGAAATCTTGTGGGAACAACATTGATGCTTCAGAAAGTTTTAAACAGAATTGTACCCGAGTTGCCTTGGGCAAATTTTAACACCTTGCGTTCTAGAAACCAGATGGTAACTAAATTACATTGATACTACACAAATTTGTACCAGAACCAGATTTGTGTAGGACGGAATTAACAATGTCTGTACCAAAAACCTGGTTTTAACTCCTTGTCTCCTGGACTGCTGGATAATAAATTACAGCCTTGTGAATGGTGTTTTTGTCTCAAGGTAGCCGTCTATGTGTCTATTAGGAGAAACACCCTGTTTTAGCTCCTTGAGTGCCACACTTTGGACTAAATCAGTCTATGTATCTATTAGAAGTACCCTGCTTTACCTCCTTGAGTGCCATACTTTGGACTAAATCAGTCTATGTATCTATTAGGAGGAGCAGCCTGTTTTAGCTTCTTGAGTGCCACACTTTGGACTAAATCAGTCTATGTATCTATTAGGAGAATCACCCTGTTTTAGCTCCTTGAGTGCCACATTTTGGACCAAATCAGTCTATGTATCTATTAGGAGAAGCACCCTGTTTTAGCTCCTTGAGTGCTACACTTTGGACTAACTCAACGGCTTTCCTCAGTGTGCTTTGGGTGTATTGCACCCAAAGCACACTGAGGAAAGCTATCAACCTAGATTGTTATTCAATATAACTTCAGGTGGGCTGGTACTTGAATGAGAAGTAAATGAATCGAGGACCCTTATTATAATTCAGAGCTGCACTTCATGTCATGCAGTTCGACTTTATTGGCAGGTGGCACTGAAAGAGTTAAGCCTGTACAGGCTGAGTCAAGAGCTCTCCTTGGTACATACCTGGCACATTGTACCCAGAGTGTACCAAGGAAAGCTGTTGACTGATGGTATGGTACTCAAAATGACAAAAGAAGCAGATGACAGTATGAAGTCAGGCACTGGCCAGCTACTTAACTCATTCCATACTATGGTCACAGGCCTTGGTCAGTGGTTCTGGCACTGCCTGGCAAGTCATGCTGCAGCTGTCCTTGCAGCAGCTGCAGCATGACTTGCCAAGCAGTGCCAGAACCACTGACTTAAGACTATAGGCATGTACTTGAACGAAAGCTCTTTTCATGAACAATTTAAATATGCAATTGTTGTCTGAAATCCAGGTAATTATATGGAAAAATCAGGGACTGGTATGGAATGAGTTAAATACTAAAGGGTATGTGCTGATACTTGGGCTTTAGGTCTGTGAGGGTTAAAGAGGACCAGCTGCTCCAAAGAAGATGTCACTTATTCCACAAAGGATATCTTATCTTATATCCTCTTGGAAAAAAATCCATATATCCTACAAAGAGGACACACTCTTCCCAAGGGAGCCACACATCTGTCTTCACAGAAAAAAAAGTCCTGGTATGCTGCAGGGAGCATATACCTTGTTGTCTTGCCTGCTGACAGTGCATTTGGTAGGCATCTCACCACCCTTACAAAGACATTGGTATATGGTGTTTCAGGGACATATACAAGTTTTGCCTCTTGTAGGTCTGGAGCCATTATCTTGTCTTTGTAAGAATAGACTCTCTTCTTAAGAGACTCATCCTGGAGGGGGGATGGTGGTGGTGGGTGGGTCCCCAGTGTGTTTTTACAGGAAATAATTTTGCACCCAGTATAGCATACAGAAAATAAGAATGTCCCAAAATACTGGCCAGTATGAAGTACAGAATAAAAGATTGGCTCCCCATATGCTGGTACAGAAAATAAAGTGTCCCACGTGCTGCACTGTGGAAATACCCTTTACCCCCCTTATCCTGGCATTATCTCTGAAGACCAGAGTATGTGATTAGTCCCAGCCACCAACAAAATACTGGCAAAAATTGTGGCTGGGTTGTGCAGATTTTGCTTGTAAACCAACCACTTTAGCATATAAAGTTTTTCTTTCTTTCTTTCTTTCTTTCTTTCTTTCTTTCTTTCTTTCTTTCTTTCTTTCTTTCTTTCTTTCTTTCTTTCTTTCTTTCTTTCTTTCTTTCTTTCTTTCTTTCTTTCTTTCTTTCTTCGATCCTTCCTTCCTTCCTTCCTTTCTTTCTTTCTTTTGGTGTTTTTGGTATGGATCCATTATATGATACTGAAGTTACCTCATAAAGCATGTAAAATTATTTTTGTCATTAGTCAACCTGCCTTATGACAGAAAGTGTTTACTCTTTCAATGCCACATTTTGGGCTGAGTCAACAGCTCTTAACCCTTTCCCCCTTAAACCAAAATTGGCTGGTGGTCAAATGTCATCTGCTTCAGTGTTTTCAACTAATTTCAACCGTAATGAAAATCAATTTTGGCTGAAAATTGTAGATGAGCCCCATCAAGATCACATGCCCCAGTTCAACAATTTTCCTTGGCATGACTTTGGCACTTAGTGCCCAACTCATTCCAAGGAAAGTTGTTGACTCAAGTGTCAATCCAAGGGGGAGAGGGTTAATGATTCAGAATAGCTCTGGTTTTGTGGTTTGACTTTAGTTGCAGTTGGCAAGGAAAGAGTAAATATCCTGCCCGACAAGAGGATGATTATCTGAGTGAGCCATGTTGTTGATCTTCAAGAGAGGACCCCAGCTTATATGAACGCATGTCCATTTCACAATTAAGTGCTTAAACTGTGGGTCTCATTTAGATGTACAGTAGTTCCTGCTTTTTAAGGCCACCTTTACAAGGCCAAAAACAGTCCTATTTGTCAGTTTGGAAAAGTTTTCAATGGGGAGAACCAGGTAAAAAGTGCATAAAAAAAGTGGTCATTTCCCTCCAAATTGACTCACTTTAACCCTTTTAGTGCCAAATTTTAGACTGGGTCAACAGCTTTTCTCTGGAACTAGAGGCATGCTGGTACTTGAATGAAAGGTCTTTTTGTGAGGAATACGAATCTGAGATCCTATAATAAAAATTCAGACTAGTTTGACTTTAGTAGATTGACTTTAGAAGTGATTGGCATGGAAAGAGTTAATAACTTAGAAGTCTCAAAATCAGGAGACTACCACCACAATTGGGAGGGTTGACAGGTATGCATATGCAGCAGATAAAGTTGCAAAGCTATAGTATTGTCATCAGTGTCCTCAGAGGTATGGTAGTGAACGCCAGGTCATTTCATGACAGAGGTCCTAGTGTCCAGTCAGTTACATTGGAGATTGACAGAAATGTGTTGTCTTCATTTTTCCTTGCATTATAATCTTAGGGTCATGTAAAAATGTATTCAGTAGTCCCTCCTTTAAAAGCCCACTCCTTTGGGAGACCACCTCCTTTGAGAGACCACAATTGTCAGGTCTCTCTGTAGTACTTTTCATGTTATTTATACCTCCTTTGAGGGACCACCTGCTTTATGTGACTGCCTTTTGGGGTGGTCTCTCAAAGGAGTCTCTCAAAGGAGGGACTACTGTATTTGCTGATCAAAGTGAAGGTGTAGGTATTTCCAGAGCAGCTGAATGAAAAGCGACCATGTTCTGAAGTATGGCTAGTACATGTACACTGAGAGGTGGAAGAGTGCGGCTGCTTCCAACCTTCCTTGTTGTATGTACACAGGCACACTTTGAGCTCTCCTACCACACAAAGCAAACTTACGTCAGTTATTTTGGGTCAGTAGTGATACCTGTTACATTGACATGCAGCCCTACATCTTATTTGACTTCAGTCTTGTTTGCAACCTCTTCATGTGTACCTTATGGTGTATAATATGCAAAGCAAACAGAACTGTTTGTGAGATCAGCTCCAAGTGTACAAACCTTTCAGCAGTGGCACGTGATGGATTCTGACGCTCGAGAAGTATTTGTTGGTGGTGAGGAAAACTTGATAGGGATTCCTCTAGAGGTTATTCTGTTTCAGCTTTGTGTGGCATACATGTATATATTGCTGTAAAAAGTAACATATTCAAAGAAAGAAGTATTAGATCGACAAAAAGATGAATGTTGCGAGAACCAAATCTCTTTGCCAACTTAAAATAAGGATCAAATGAAATAATTGCTCTCATTAACTATTTGCATGGGCTAATGCGACACATTCATATTAACTTCCTACCAAAAAGTATCACCCTGTCACCAGCCAACGGTGACAATAACGTGCCATGATACAGACACACTGACGGAAAATGTAGGATCTTACCAGCATGTCTGGGAAGTAATAGTACTTGCTATAAATTGCTTTATTTTGTGTTTAACTTTTCACAGCTTTTGTATTTTTGACCTTTTGTTGTAGTTTTAATTTGGCTGTTTTGGACATGATTCCTATTGAAACATGGTTAAAATACTGTTTCACTGTGTTTTTGTTTTAACTCTTTTGTGCCATCATTGAAATGAGCAGAAATGAGAATACAGCGAAACAAAAGCAATTCACAGTATTCCAAACATACTGTGACATGTTACCTCAAGCTAAGTGTGTGTTTCAAGCACATGACTGCCTTTTTAACAGTTAATTTTCCGCAGCTGCTATTTTGGCAAGAACAACATATTTTACCACGTTTGATATAGAGATATGCCCATACATTATGTACGTACAACTACTTTCTTGTTGAATGATATGGGCCACAGCAGTACCACAGCTAATATGAATGTCCTGTATTGAGACAAATTTTAAGCAAAGTGAAGCTCACAAATAAATATGCATGGATAAGCCAACTCAGTCAGCCACGTGTGTACAGCGTTATACTGCCAATTACAATTGACTGTATGGTTGTTTCGTAGCAGGGATAATGTCCCGTGCTGGCCTTGCCACGTTTTTTCTCAAATATGGCTATTCCATGCTGGGGCCAGAATTTTGGCGAGAATCCATTCTCGTAAAGATTCTCCTAAACTTGTCTTTCTTTAAAATGAAAACTATTTGACAAAAATCCCGATAGATTTTCGCAAATTTTTGCGAAATACTGGCCCTGCACGCAAAGGGTGAATTGGGATAAGAATTGAATTGATATAGTTAAGTGAAAAACATTGCAATGAAATTACTATAAATTGTAATATAAATTTTCATGAGAGAGAGAGAGAGAGAGAGAGAGAGAGAGAGAGAGAGAGAGAGAGAGAGAGATGAGAGAGAGAGAGAAGAGAGAGAGAGAGAGAGAGAGAGTGAGAGAGAGAGAGAGAGAGAGAGAGATGAGAGAGAGAGAGAGAGAGAGAGAGAGAGAGAGAGAGAGAGAGAGAGAGAGAGAGAGAGAGAGAGAGAGAGAGAGAGAGAGAGAGAGATTGGTGCTATATCTGGTGTGGTACGTATACTGCTGAGCATATGTTCCCATATCACTTTGATGGTGGATTGGAGCCCAACATGATGACTGGAAATAAAGTCTTAATTTTTAACAGCTGCTTTGAAATATTGAATTCTTGATTGTACATGTAACTTGCATATTAAAATTCAATAAAAGTAATGTAAGCCATGGAAACTAAACACTTCTCAACATATTTGTTAGCCTAAACCAAATTGCTTTAATTTTTTTGTATAAAGAAATTGAGTTGCCACCTGGGGAAAATTTTAAAGCAGTAACGGTTTCTTTGGATGCAAATTTCAACGAAATTAATGTGGTGTGAATTGGATGTTATTCCTATTCTTTGTAAACTGACATTTTATTCAAGCTGGTGTACCAGTATGCCTACAGTTGCACAAGCCGTAAGAATGGTCCAGGTCAACAGCTTTCTTCAAGACATTCATCGTGCTTTGCACTGTGCAAAGCACCATGAATGTGCTAAGGAAAGCTGTTGACTCAGTCAAAACTGGCCCTTAAGGAGTTGTGGAGTGCGTGATCATCAGGGAAGGCAGCAATTTTGAAGTGATAAAAAATTCATCCTTTGCATTATATGTGTAGACATGGACTTATCAAGATGTCTGACAAAATAAATTGTTTCCAGAGCTATGTAAATATTGCAGAGGGACAAGGAAAGATGGAGAAGGAAGAAAAAAAGTCAGAATGAGGAAAAAAACCATGGGCCTCCCACATGATGAATACAATTTGCACTCACACACGGCAAGCGATGATAGTCTGGTACTGCAAATATTTGAATAGTAACAGCTTAGGAGGTAGTGTGTGTTAGCCCCAGACCAAGGCAGGCACCATCTCTTACCGCTGTATAAAACCTCTTGCACACGAACTCATCTTGTAGCCAGAAGCTTCCAGCTGATGTTGACAATCATCTCGAGTAGCTCATCAAAGTTTGTTTTGAATTTAAGTGCTTTTTCATCCAAAGGACATTAACAACCTATGGAGGACATGAAACTCTTTTCAATGCTTGTTTTAATATGTACATTTACATGTGCATGCAGCCTAGTAACAGATTTGTGACCCCCTTAATCATTGCCAATTGTTACATGATAACGAATCAGTGACCATTATGACTCCTGGTAGAGGTGCTGTATATGGGTAAATAGGTCAACTTCCTTGTTATATTAAATCACTGGGGGGGGGGGGGGCAGGTAGAACATGGTGTCATTCTATAGCAGATAATAATAAAACTATACAAGTGTGAGTGCCTGGCTGTAAATTCTGCATGGCACGAGCATACCCGTGGAGCCGAAGGACACACGAGATGCAGCCCTCCACAGGCGGGTCATCAAGTGAATCCTTCTGCTCTATGGGTATGCGAGTGCCATGCAGAATTTACGGCCAGGTAATTGCAAGAGTGTTGTTTTATTTTTATCCGTTGTAAGTGTAGTCCAGAGTATTCTCTAACATTTCATATAAAAAAAGTTGATAGTGCTGTGTTGAAACAGCGATCAGCGACAAATACCGCAGCAGACGATAAATCAACATCCTAGGTGCGCGCGCATAAAAAGTGTGCAGTGCGAAAGTAGGGCATGCACGCAACCATTCTGCCTTGCAGTAGCTGCAGCATGACTTGCCAGGCAGTGCCAGAACCACTGACTTAAGACTATAGGCATGTTGGTACTTGAATAAAGCTCTTTTCATGAAGAATTCAAATATGCAATTGTCGTCTTAAATCTAGGTAAATATGCGGACTGGTATGGAGTGAGGTAGCGTGATATCTGAAGACTTGCTGGCCACATGGAACTCAAATTTACCTCATTTGGACCTCAACACCATTTCTTGACTAAACTACATTTTTGTCTTGCCAGCATAAGCTGTTGGCGAGACTAAGCAGTCACTTTCTGTCCGTCCATCCGTCCGTCGACAAAAAACTTTGGAATGGCTTGTATTACGCTGGCAAGACTTTCATGCCCCCGGGCATGGCTCTGGTTGTGACCTTGATGTCATATTCAGGATCACAGGACCCATGTATGTCCAAAGGTGGACTCATCAGTCAATGCTTCGCATTGAAATGCCTCCAATTTGTTGATCAACACAGGATGAAGGTGTTGTTTTGGCGTGGCAGTACAGGCAATTGACGAGTCTAATACCAGGATTACCCTGATCCCAAACTGTTGGGACTAACAGGTGTGGCCAAATGCCAGTTGACTATGCTACACAGGATGCACACGACCATGAATACATCATGTATTTTCAAACTAACAAAATATGCAAAACAAGACTTCTTTGAACCTTCTTTCTGTGGTTGAATCCATATATGCATCTTGAAGACTTTGATCCATAGTCTTTTCAGCCATACATATAGGACATGACTTTTGTGTTTGTCTATGAAAGCATTGAAGGTGTAAGAGGGAGAACAGCATTTAAAGTTTTGATTGTGTGTACTTTGAATTATTTGGATAGCCTGACAATTCAATATCAGACATGTGATTTCGCTGAAAGGGAACTTGCCAATGATCATTTTTGCATGTGTTGAGTTTGTGGATATTATGGTGTTAGGGTGCGTTTTCTGTTTCATGACTCACTGATTTGTGTTGTAATAGTTGTTGCCTTTTCACTTTTTCTTTGACCTTGTGCAAAGCTATAATTCACAGTAAGGTATGCAGGTATGTCGGCATATATATAATTGTCCTGGCATCCAGACTACAAAATATATTGACAGTGATTACTGAGGTTACCAGAAGAGGTTAAATTGTAAATTTGCTGATGAACAATGCCTCAATTGTTCATGAATACTTTCCATTTTTTTTTTTAATTTATCATTAATTAAAAGCTTTGTAGTGAACATTTCCTGTCTTGAAATTGAAGTAACTTGTTGATCAGTAGCCAGGTATGTCAGCCATTTTACGCGTGACATATTGGAAGCTTAATTTGTACTTCCAGACAGCAGACACGTACATGTATGGCAGCCAAGCCATTAACCTTTTCCTTTCAGATTATTTTCAGCAGCCTTGCTTCTTGTGAGTTGCACAATAGCTGTTGATCTGGGTCATTATTCACATGACTCATCTGCAACTCTAATGTATGATGCTTTGGATGCTTTAACCAGTTGAAGGGAGAGTGAGTTGAACCCCTTTATGTTCAGAATGGGACCATTCATAATGGTTTTTGGCAATATCAGCTGAGCAGCTGGAATCTCTGGCTGAGGAAATTTAATGACTAACCCATCACACCTGTCAACATCATTGATACCAGATAAGCTAGATTTTCTAGAGTATGATCCAGATGTTTTTTCACAAAGAATGAATAAATGTGTTTATTTTTCATGGGAAAGACTGTTGAATACGACCAAATCTCCAAGAAATACTTGAGAATTTGAAATGAAAAAGTGTGAGATTCGGTCTCTCTTCTGGGGAAGACTTCTATTCTGGGGAAGACTTCTCAAGTATGACTCCTATCTCAAGACTAGTATTTTGATCACTTTGATAGACTTGACTTTTGCAACTTTTTAAATGTGACAAATTAGCAAAAACTGCAAGAGAACAACATTTTAAAGAGAAGTACAAGTGCTGTGGAAAAAAAAGGTACAGCTTAGTCAAGGAAGAAAGTTATTTTTGCTTCAGAGATTTTGTCTGTGCTGCCTTGTACTTTTACTGTAACTTAACCCTTTCTGCCTTTAACTGGTCAAAACCGGCTGGTGGTCAAATGTCATCTGCTTCATTATTTTCTACTAATGTCAACAGTAATGAAAAACAGTTTGACCGTCTATTGTAGATGAGACCTATCAAAAAAAAAAAAAAAAAAACACATGCCCCAGGTCAATTCTTCAATTATTCATGGATTATTCATGAATAATTCATGACTTATTCATAAATAATCCATGAACTGATCATGAGTAATTTGTGAATTAATGATGACCAGAACATAATTCATGAAAACATGAATGCTTCATGAGTAAACCCAGAATAATTCATGAATAACTAATTTACATAACCCTGAACTATTCAGGGTTAATAGGAGACATTCATATATAAGAGGGTTGGTAAGGGGTTTCCCGTACTGGCGTATTGGGCCTTTTTATTTACCGTACTGGCGTACTGGAAGCCCTCTTGTTTTACATACTTCGTACTATCCAAAATTTTTAAAGATTTTTATTTTCCGTACTGCGTACTCTAGAAAAATAATTACCTGTACCAGCGTACCGACCCCCCCCACCCCCCACCCCGTTATTTAACTGCGAAGCTTATCACTTCCTGTATTGCTGGGGCAACAGACTGATGCTTCCACCATGATCAGATCAAGAGCCTAAAAGCTTGCAATAAATTAGCAATGGCTTAATACTACCACTCGAAGAGGCAAGTACACAAGCAATTCATGAACTAACCGTGAATAAACCATGGGTGACAAACTTTGAGCATCAGGGGATGAGTTTAACTTATTTTCAGGGTCAGGTTAAATCGGGTAATTCATGAATTATTCAGGGTTTAATTACTTGAGGGTTTGTTAGTATGTGACCATGAATTATTCCGGTATAGTTCATGGTTGATGAACTGCAGGAAAGCCGGGTATTGTTTTGCCAATGAAAATCATAGTACTTAGCTCTGTATTTGTGTCTCTCCTGGTACATGCTGTGTTGAGGTGAATTAACCAACCACAGCCTGATCAAAAGCCTGCAATACAACTGTGCTTTTTAGAGTTCCATGTATTGTTGATGGTTTATCAGTGAGAGAGAAATTGTGAGGCCTGAGAAGCCACAATTGGTTATTTATTCATGTGTCTTTTGTCTATACATCAGAGAAGACCTGTATGTTTTGCTGGATTTGTATCACGGCCATGTACAATGAATGCTGTTGGCATGGCGGCACAACAAAGTACACCCAGTGTTTTCAAAATATTTGCAAGCTTTTTGTGTGCTTCTGGATTATTATCAGAAATATCCATGATTCAGAAGTGTGCACCCATTGCTCATTTTTAGCTCAGCTGAATTGTCAGTCTGCTGAGCTTGTAGGGTGGTCAGTTGTCTGTTGCCCATCATCCATCTGTTGTGCGTCAGTCCATCCACAATTTACATTTTTGATTTCTTCTCCAAAACCATCATCCAGATCTACTTGAAACTTGGTAGCAATATATCCTGGGTGGGTCAAAAACAAGTCTGTGCTTAAGGTCATCAGCCTTGTCACAAAGATTTGAAGTATGAGGTTGAAGGAAAAAGACAGGAGGATCAAAAGCCTGCAATACAACTGTCCTTTTCATGATTCCATGTAATTTTTATGGGTTATCAGTCGGGAGAAGTTGATCACTGTTAAAATCAATTGAGTCAATTGTTTGAAAATTGCACAGGGACACTTCTGGGGACCCCCAGACTTAAATTTGTTTAGCAGGTTGCACTGTGATTCTTTTCTGATTTTTATAGAAGTTTTGTGCATTTTCTCTATTATTGACTTTTTCTCACCAGCTGCACACTGGATTCTCTTGAAACTTAGTGGGAATGTACCTTTACATGATCTCCACCAAGGTTTTTCAATATACAGTAAAACCTCTCTGACCGAACACCTCTGCATACTCAACACCATTTCTCAGTCCCAAATATGTACTTCCAATCTAAGCAAACCCTCCTATACTGAAGACCTCACTTCAGTAGTCCCTCCTTTGAGAGACCGCCCCTAGTGCCACCCAAAAGGCAGTCACATAAAGCAGGTGGTCTCTCAAAGGAGGTATGAATAACATGAAAAGTACTACAGAAAGACCTGACAGCTATGGTCTCTCAAAGGAGGTGGTCTCTTAAAGGAGGTGGTCTCCCAAAGGAGTGGTCTTTCAAAGGAGGGACTACTGTATGCTGAACACTTTTTTCCGGTCCCAAGGGTGGTCAGTATAGGGAGGTTTTACTATATGGTGGTGCTGTCATTTTCAGATTTGTAACAAATTGTCAGGTTTAGGACAAGTCAGTTTGGAGGCATGTACAGGTCAGTATTATTACTGCACTGTAGGGATAGCAGCAAATCTGACACATTGGCTTATATCTTGATAATTGTGGATACATGTACTAGGTCCATGGTTACTATTACAGTAGTCTCTCCTTTGAAGGACCACTCCTTTGGGAGACCACCTCCTTTGAGAGACCACAGTTGTCAGGTCTTTCTGTTGTACTTTTCATGTTATTTATACCTCCTTTGAGAGACCACCTGCTTTATGTGACCACATTTTGGGTGGCACTAGGGGTGGTCCTTCAAAGGAGGGACTACTGTAAACACTAATAGGGAAATACCAGTAAGATTTCTATTGGTGTTGTTGGTTTTGACCTTCACTGACATTGAAAAGTCAACTGACATGCAGGCTAATATTTCATCAATAGTGGATCATAGGGTCAGTATAAAACACTGATAGGAAAGTACCTGTGGCATTTCCTTAGATGTTGAAAATTTTGACCTTGGGTTGTCTTTATGGGTCAAACTTACATATTGGTATATATCTTGGTAATAGTGGATTCTGTAACTTTAATTTTTTAAAAATGACTTGTGACCTGCATGAGTGAAGAGTAGGATATTGAAAAAAGTGATGGTAGTCTTAAATTGTAGGTCACGTGGTGTTCTTCTGAAGTTTATAAGATTACTTCAGCCTGTGCATGCCAGGTCAGCTGAACACAGGACTGTCACAGTCCTCTTTTCTGAAATTTTTGCACAACCCACACCAAGGAAAGCTGTTGACTTGGGGTATGATATCATTATAGGTATCATCTATAATTATTAGCAAAAATGTTTTATGTTGATGAGAAATTTTATATTAGAAGATGGAGGCAGCTGACAATTTACACTCAGGTGCTTCGGGATGATTTTAGCAGGAAAGGGTTAATAAGAAGTGATGAAGAGAAAGGAGTTTGACACCTGTAACCCTTGAACCGACCAAAACCAGCTGATGGCCAAGTGTTGCCCAGTTCAATGTTATGGACAAGCGTAATTTCAACAGTAAGGAAAAAAAAGGATTTGGATGAAACTTGTAGATGAGACCTATCAAGATGAGTATGACTCAGGTTAACAGCTTTCCTTGGTGTAGGTTGGTCACTGAGCACCCAACCTACGAGGAAATCTATTGGCCAAGTCTTAATTCAAAGGTGAAAGGGTTAACAAGAAATGCTTGTGGTTTCAATGGTGTATCGGAGCTGATGCTGATGACACAAACACGAGATAAATATTACCATATTTCACATTATCCGTGGTAATCACAAGCCATTGAAGACAGACCCATCAAGATCCTCATGAGAGGTGAACGGTAACCTACAGAATACTGGCTAGTCTGGGGGCTGAACCACCAATGTTTCCACTTTCCTAATGGGATTTGACAAATTTGATCAATTACTGTCAGACCAGCTTCCTTGGTCCAGTCAACTACAAGCAAGGGAGACTCCATAACCCCTGTATGGTATAGCAGAGAAGAGAATCTAGCCCATTTCATTCTGATGAAACAATGTCTGATTGATTTTGGTACATGTTTTATTTAGTGTGATAGGTGAAAGGATATATTACTCAATGGAGACTGTAAATTATCATCTTTTGTTCTCCATAAATTTTATCAAGATGATTGAGGCTGCAGTTTTATCATATATATTCATATGATTGGGGTCACAGGTCTACATGGTTTTCTCATGATCATTGAAAGGTCATGCACAGAGATTATATTGTGGCTTCACAGGAATATTACAATGTTAGCTGGGTAAGTTTAGGGTAGCATTTTTCATTGGAGAATTTTAGGGCCTGTATTTTTCCATTTTTAGCGGAAACGGAATGGAATAATGAATTTTTGTCACCTCTGAAACAGAATTTGCTGTTTTGCCTTAATGTGTTTTACATACAAAGAGAACTGCTGAGAGGGAATTTGGAAATTTCTGGCTGGTGAAACGGAATTTCCAGTTTTTTGAAACGGAAAAATACAGGCCCTAGAATTTACAGATCAACTGGAACAGAGAAATGACTTGATCTTGCAGATCTGTTTCCAGCTGCCAAGGGCATGTGGTCAGAACTGCAGCAAAATGCAATGCCGTGAGATCCTTTATATGCAGTAGTGATATCCTGTTCAGAAATCACTCCTGCTGATAGTCACCACATCTGAAAGACAGGCTAGCTTCCTTTCATGATGCAGTGAAACCTGTTTTGAGAGACCACCCCTAGGGCAAGCCAAAAAGTGGTCACATAAGGCAGGTGGTCTCTCAATAGAAATATGATGACATGGGAAAGATAGCAAAAGGGACATAGTAAACATGGTCTGAAAAGGCAGGTGGTCTTTCATCACAGTGGTCTCTCAAAGCAGGTTTCACTGTACTTTGTTTTCATGTTATTCATACCCCATGTCAAAAACCACCTGTCTAAGATGTGGTCGTCCATTGGAGTGGTCTTTGAAGCCAGGTTTCACTGTACATGTATAGATTCATACATTGAATCTTGAGATCCCTGTGCATATGAACATGTGGCTAGAATATATGGGCAAGGCTTGACACCTCCACCCCCTCTCCTGGTCTCAGTAAGCTAAGACACCACCTGAGCATGCTCAGTCACAGTTTGACCTCTAATTAGGTCACAGGTCATTGGGAATAAAGTCTACTGACTTAGCATGGAAAATAACAGTACTGTAGCAAAACTAAAACCTATCAAGAAACACAGCATATTTTGGGGAAAAATTTACCATGGAAGAAATCTCTACGATACTTGCTATTTGTGTGTTGAGGATTCTGTTTGATTGTTTTCATAAAATTAATCTGCTAATTGTCTAAGTGTGGAAACTTTAGTGCTGGTTACCTATAAACCATTGGAAGAAAAGCTGCTGATGCATGGCATGTTATCTGGATAGGTTTGAGTTACAATTGTCATTCAAGTTTTTCTTCATTACTGTCGAAATTAGTCAAAAACATTGAAGCAGACAACATTTGACCCCGTAGGCATTTTTGGCTAGTTTAAGGAGGGAGGGTTAATGAAACATCTTCAAGCCCTGCATAGGGGAAGATTATTTTTCAATTTTCTCTAATTAATGAAGGATGTGTATAGAGCAATGATATATTCAAATATCTCACATCAAAGCTTTCATTGCAGTACATACACATATAACAAGCCTTTGCTTTTTCCATTTCTATGGCAAGCATGTCACAGCTGTCACTAGGATAGCTGGGACATTGTTCCAGACCATGGCAGGGAAAGGATGTTGACCAGGACCAAATTTTCTATGTAATGAAACAATGGCATGCTGTTACATGTACTTGAATACTTGGATGTGAGATCTGTTTCTGAGAGATGTGAACCTGGAGTCCTCACAGTGCTTCATATGAGCTTATCTTGAGCCATATGGATGTATACAGCTGTAGATATGCAACATTACTACATGTATTTTTTGATCAAGTCAGCTGGTACAAGGCCATACGCATATTCACTGTGCAGAGATGGCAATGTCCCAGATAACTGACTCATGAGTTGATGATGTCAGGTAGTAATGGGGCCTTGAGCTCACTGTATAGGGATGCATATATAACTTGTAACTAGTCTATGATATATTAGATAGTAATGGGCTTTGTGCTCTCTGATAGGGATGCATATATAACTTGTAACTAGTCTATGATATATTAGATAGTAATGGGCTTTGTGCTCTCTGATAGGGATGCATATATAACTTGTAACTAGTCTATGATATATTAGATAGTAATGGGCTTTGTGCTCTCTGATAGGGATGCATATATAACTTGTAACTAGTCTATGATATATTAGATAGTAATGGGCTTTGTGCTCTCTGATAGGGATGCATATATAACTTGTAACTAGTCTGTGATGTGTTAAATAGTAATGGGCTTTGTGCTCTCTGATAAGAATGCATACATAGCTGATAACTAGTCTATAATATATATAAGATAGTAATGGGCTTTGTGCTCACTGATAGGGATGCATATATAACTTATAACTAGCCTATGATGAATTAGATAGTAATGGGCCTTGTGCTCACTGATGGGGATGCAGAGTGATAACTCATGATAATCTTTTCACCTAAATACATGTCTGATATTATAACTGAATATGTCAGATAAATGAATGAAGTAATGAAGAGGATGAACCATTTGTCCTTCAAAGCCTGTGTCATTAAATGGTTATGTTGGATATTTGAGTTTGTCATGGTTTTTACAGTGAGGCTTCACTATGTACACACAACACACAGCTGGCTTATTATGATGTTCGTTGGTACATATGGGCTCAGTTATATTTACTGTATAGGGATGCATGTATAACTTATAACTAGCTTACTATGGTGTATGAGACTTTGTACTTACTGTACATGGATGTATGTACCATATAACTAGTTTATTGTGATGTAATTTGGTAAGATGCCTTTTACCTACTTTATGGGGATGTATATGTAACCTTACACCAGCTAATTATGATGTGACCTGATATGAGGCCTTGCTCTTACTGTGTAGCCATGTGTACATGTATCACGCAACTGGAATTGTGATGTCATTGGGTATTTACTGGTCAGGGTACAGCTGAATCAACAGCTTTCTTTGGTGCGGGTTGGGCGCAATGTGTCAAACCTGTGCCAAGGAAAGCTACTTAACTAGGGCATGCCGTCATGGAATAGTTTTGCATACAAAATCTCAGCAAAAATGTTTTCCAGTCACGAGAAATTTAAGTAAAAGCATTAAGGCAGACCACAATTTACATCCGGGGACTTTTGAGTGATTTGGGTGGGAAAGGGTTAATGTAAAGGGATGTGTGTGTATATATATATATATATATATATAACACATTAGCGACAAAAATGTCTTTTAGTAATAAGAAATCTGAGTGGAAACGTTAAGGCAGATGGCAATTTATATGTCCACTTTTGGGTGATCTGAGCATGAAAGAGTTAATGCATAGGGATGTTTTTATAACACATTACCAGCTTATTATTATGTCAGACTTTACACCTTCTCAATCACGAGGAGAATGTGTACATATTGAAGGCATTGTAATCACATTGTCAGGCAATGTGTAACATTCAAAAGCGTACATATCATCATAGGTAAATGGAACTGGCTTATGGAATAGAGTGGTTGCTGATTGCTTATTGACTTGATTTGTCAATCACAGCCACATTGTCTGATACAACTTTCCTTGTTAACAAGTTATTAACCCTTAGTTGGTCAGAGAGGACTGAGTTGATAGCTTCCCTTGGCACAGGTTGGGTAAATGTAGCATGTACCCAACCTGTGCTAAGGGAAGCTGTTGACTTGGAACATGTCATCATTTTAGGTCCATATAATTCTGGTACCCAACCGGTGCCAAGGAAAGCTGTTGACCTGGAGCATGTTGTCATTTTAGGTCCATATAATTTTCAGTAGAAATGTTATAGCAGAGTACAACTTACATGTACTGCTGTTGGCTGATTTGTATGGGAGAGGGTTAATATATGCCTAGTGGAATGCCTGAGCTGTGGCCTAGAGACCTGCCCATCAGGACTCTATTGTGCAGGTGATCAGCACAAGTCATTGGACTAAAGCTGTTAGCCATCTCAATATTCCCACGTTACCAGTGAAGTTGAAGCATCCAAGGTGGCAGTTATAGGCTATATTGCAAGATACCTGGGTATCCTGGCTGCTTGACAGGAGCAGTCAGTGCCTCTCTGTGATTGTTGTTTTGTTGGTTACAGACATTTGTGGGATAAAGGTTTTATAAGGCTGCATATATATGTACAGTGAAAACTCGTTATGATGAGACCATCTGGTCCCCAAGAAATGTGCCCCCCCCTCCCCGTGAAAATTTGTGTCATTATATTGAATATGTCCGATATCTGAGTGTCGTTATGAAGTTTCACTGTATATGGCATTCAGTAACAGACTGGTTTGTCTCGCTGTATGTCCAAACATCCCGGTGTGTCCACACAATGGACATCTGAGCAATCTAATTCTATTTTTTTATAACCTGCCCTTGTCATTGTGGCATTGGACATGGACACATGGTTTTGATACTATGTCACAGAATTAGGGGGATACAAAGTATCTGTTTGTGCTTGCATGCTACAAGTTACCAGTCACATGATCAATTTTAAGTTGGTTGTCTGTCCTTAACAATGTCAACAAGCAGAGAGAAACAACATGTGTATGAAGAGAGCTTGTATACTTGTCTTACCAGCCAGACATGTATTTTCCGAGGCTTGCTGTTTCTTGATGCAAGGGACAGAATATATTAGTCATTTTCATATTTAAAAAGTCCCTGATTATAGCCCCTCTCTTGTGTATAAGGGATAGTGATCTCAGTACCAAATTTAAAAAACAAACAAACAAACAAACAAACAAACACTGCCAATGGGGACTACCTATACAATCTAACACAGTCTCAGGAGGTCAGTATATCAGTTCAGGTTTAGCCATTTCTGTGCACAGATACCCTTCCTACCTGGTGATGCATTGAGAACTTTATTTCAAAACTTGACTAAGCTGTCAAGCAGTAAAGTCAATGTAGAATGTTTTCTGTTGGACAGAATAGTCCTGCAGAATAGATAATCCACAGTAATTCTGCCCCAATGGATTGAAGAATCTATGTACAGTCCACTGCATGTTCTGGAGTGGATTATTCATGTTTGCTATTTGGCTGGATCCCTTCTATTTCTGCTATTGGTCAAGACACCATCACATGTCATGGTTCAAACCTGTGGATCCACTGCCTTGGAACCCAGACCCATGGACCCAGTCCAGACTTTTTGATCAGATCACTGTATAATCCACTCTGAAACAACTGAGTGGAGATTTTTTTTTGTTAACTCATTCCATACTATGATCACAGGCCTTGGTCAGTGGTTCTGGCACTGCCTGGCAAGTCATGCTGCAGCTGCTGCAAGGGCAGCTGCAGCATGACTTGCCAGGCAATGCCAGAACCACTGACTTAAGACTATAGGCATGTTGGTACTTGAACAATAGCTCGTTTTATGAAGAATTTAAATATGCAATTGTTGTCTTTAATCTAGGTAAACATACGGAGAAATCAGGGACTGGTATGGAATGAGTTAATGTGTGTTCCACTCCACAGGAATGGTAATTCATGTATTCTTTACTTCATTGTGGTGGCTTGTACATATACTGGAATGGACCGAATATGGAATCTACTTGGACTCTTATTGTTTGCAGGGAGAAGGGAGGGGAGCTAGAAAAATAGATTTGGATTAAAGCAAATCTGTGTGCCTCCAAAGGAAAGTCATTGTCTTGTACATTTAAATTGGAATTGAAAAGGCTACATGACAGAAAACATGAAATTTAAGAAAAAACTAACATAATAAGGCTCGTGGCGTGAAAAATATGCAGATAATAAGGAAATGCCAGACAAAAAGAAAGAATTCTGGATAAAACAATGTATGCATTAGCAAACTAGATATTGTCGTGTAGTGAGAGACTTTAGCTTATTCAAATGCACTTTTTATTGCAACTTTGGGTCATTTATATGGGTTGCCACTGACATTATCAGAGGAACTGATTAAAACTGGTCATCATATTATAGCATAAAAGTGTCATGTCTGACACGAGTACTAGCAACAAATCCTGGTGATGTGCATACCTGTAATTGACTACTGATGACAGATCATGGCCTGTTGTATATCTGGTCTCTCACAAATATGTACCAGTCTGCTGTTGTACATAATTTGCATTATTTCAACTTCGCTCATTGTGCCACACACTGTTCAGAGATTCTTGCAACATTTAAATTTTTCAAATCCACCTAACATTTGTAAGTCCAAATTCTACAACTTTCATGTATGGTTCACTGAATATGCTTACAGCACAACCCTATGAAGTGAAGTTAAGAGTGACATCTCTATACCTATAATTTTAAAGATATCATAGATTATACAGCTTTGGTTTCTGGCGTATTGGATGCACTTACAGCACAAACCTATCAATTGGAATGACACCTCTGCCTATGATAGTTTTGAAGATATTCAAGGTTGAAATTTTTAAATGGCTTCAGTTTGCTTAAGTTGAACACTGCCCCCCCTATAAAAAGCAGAGAGAGAGAGAGAGAGAGAGAGAGAGAGAGAGAGAGAGAGAGAGAGAGAGAGAGAGAGAGAGAGAGAGAGAGAGAGAGAGAGAGAGAGAGAGAGAGAGAGAGAGAGAGAGAGAGAGAGAGAGAGAGAGAGAGAGAGAGAGAGAGAGAGAGAGAGAGAGAGAGAGAGAGAGAGAGAGAGAGAGTTGCATGTTGATATATTGGTGCTATATCTGGTGTGGTATATATATGTCTGTGTTGGCACACAGATATAATTGTCATCATTGTCAAGAGTGCACAAAATGTATTACACCTGTAACCTTAAATTTGCTCCACAATTAAGAGTGATTGTGTTACCTCATTTCTTGCATTCCTCTTGGATGATTCAAGCCTCACAACTGCACAATGATAATGTATACACGTGCGTGTGCTAATTATTCATTTGATATTGTTCTTTTCCAATAAACAATGCCAAATTACTTCATACATACATGTATATTCAACTGCACCATATTAATGTCCTGCAGACTAAACATGAGTAGGAACACAGTCATTTCACTGTTACTACCTTACTCTCCACTCTCAAAAATACATCTCCAGCAACATCCTTTGATGAGAAACACGATTTTTTGCTTTCATAATTTTTTTTTTTTCAAAACAAAGAATAAAGAAGAAATAAATAGATGTTCATGAGGAAGACTGTCCAAAACAGACCAAATTTAAAACGTAAAGTCCAGAAAAGGCAGCGAGAATCTCCTGCCAAATGTCAGAGCCTTGACAGGCATCAAAGTGGTGACATTTTGAACTCTTCCAGAGCCAAATTTTGGACTGAGTCGACAGCGTTTCTCAGCATGCATTGGGCACAATGTGCCCAATGCATGCTAAGAGAAGCTGTTGACCTAGGATATTCTCTCTACAACTATAGGCATGCTGGTACTTGAATGAAAGGTCTTTTTACAAGAGATATGTATCTGAGATTGTAATGAAAATTCAGACTAGTTTGACTTAAGTTGATCGACTTTAGTTGTGATTGGCACTGCAAGGATCATCTTCATTGAAGGAGGTGAAAATCTCAGTTGCTTATGATACTAGTGGCGCTGCCTATGCTTTGATGGAAATTATGTGTTAAAATGTCTTGAAAGATGTAAGAAATTCTATATCTCAACAATAATTGAATTAGACATGCCAAACGTATAGGCTATATAGATCATGCCCAATGCTAATGTGTTATCTAATAATAGTGATCTTGACCTATTTTTGTCAGGTCACCAGGCCTGTAAATTTGAAAGAGTTATCTTTTTAATGGCAGGGTGTACTTTGGACAGCAAGACAAAGATAATTTTTTGGTGATGGTCATTAGATATGTCAGCAGAGCATTAGGCAAATAGGCCTCTTGTTTTTTGTTAAATTTCATGCTGTCTGTGTAACTTTGCCAATTTCAGTTTGAATGTACAAGTCAACTAGTTTCCTTTGAAAGCACACAAAGGGATTTGCTTTGAAATAAATGTTTTTGTTTGTGGTTGTGAGTGACCCCTCACTGTTGCTCAGGTTTAAAAAGAGGACAGTTGTCCTGAAGCAGTAAACAGCTTATGCAACAGAAAGCCACAATCTGGGCCAAGCTCAGGAAGCTTCCCTGTAGCCCTGCAGCAGAGACATGTCCACTATAGTTGTATGACAGGTTGATGAGCAAGACAAACATTGGTGGCTCAGCCTACCACATGTGTTGACTGTTACAAACCACTGCACACACACACACACAAAAGACCTTTGCTCATCATACTTTCTGTGTAGATATATATGCTTCTAATGCATGTGATATCAAGATGTTTTAAATAAATTTAACTCATAGATATACGTCATGGACTTTTCTGTATACTAGTGAATCCTTAAGATAAAAGCACATTTTTTATTTTTTAGATTGAGTCGGCTTTACTTGGTGGTTTTTGGTCACAGTTTGCCCCAAGAGTGCAGATAAAAAACTATTGACCCAGACCACCTACTTTCTCTTGAATTGGCCAATTTAGACCAGGCATGTGAGCTGCATAAAAGGCCCTTGCATGAACAATTTGAAAGCAGAATTGTTACAATAATTCACATGAGCAATTTGAAAGAATAATTGGTAGAATACTTCACATGAGCAATTTGAAAGTAGAAATGTTACAATAATTCACATGAGCAATTTGAAAGAATAATTGGTAGAATACTTCACATGAACAATTTGAAAGTAGAAATGTTACAATAATTCACATGAGCAATTTAAAAATGAAATTGTTACAATAATTCAGACAAGTCTGACTGTATCAGGACTGGCACTCAAAGGGTTAAATGAAATGGTAATAGGAATTGTATTTTTAATGGCTTCATTGCCAATATCAACAAAAGTCCATATGTTTTTAATTAACGTAACGAGCCGAGATTCATATCCTTTGTAAACTGTTACTTAGCTTTCATTCGTGTACAAGCGTGCCAGCAGTTACAGACACCATTAGCATGGTACAGGTCAACAGCGTTCCTTGTCAAGCTTTGGTAGCATGCTGTGGTTCAGTATGTTTCCTTGGCACAGGTTGGGCACTATATACACCCCAACCCAAACCAAGGAAAGCTGTTGACTCAATCCTACTCTGACAAGTAGTGGGTTAACTCTTTAAGTGCTAAATTTTGGACTGAGTCAACAGCTTTTCTCTGGAACTAGAGGCATGCTGGTACTTGAATGGTAGGTCTTTTTACTGGGAATAGGAATCTGGGATCCTTAATGATAATTCAGACGTTTGACTTTAGTAGATTGACTTTAGGCGTGATTGGCACTGAAAGAGTCAAAACATCTGACTGAAAGATTG
This sequence comes from Hermodice carunculata, assembly GCA_964020975.1. Lineage (NCBI taxonomy): Eukaryota > Metazoa > Annelida > Polychaeta > Eunicida > Amphinomidae > Hermodice > Hermodice carunculata. Next base: position 711,261 of record CAXHWN010000937.1, on the reverse strand, counting down.
AAGTCCCTGGTGAAAAGCTCAGATTTCAATTAAGCACCAGCATGCCTTGACAGAAGTCTGTGGTTCTTTGCAATGCAAGTCATGCTTCATCTGCCCCTGTGACAGGTGGAGCGTGACTTTTCTGCCAATGCAGGACCCAAACAAACATCAAAACTTTAATTGGGCCTGGTAAAAAATTTGCCTTATGCAAGTTACAGGAAAGTTTGAAAAATGAGAAATAGAGGCTGGTAGAAAGAAAGATGAATGGGCTTCCAGTAGATGCACAAATGAAAATGCCCAGGACACTAGTATGGATGACCCCTTTGTCCACACCCCTCGCCTCCAGCCAGGTATCAGTTGCTATCTGTACCTCATCATGATCTCACCAATGGTCACCAGCACTACACAGGGCAGGGGTTTATGGCAATGGCTGGCACATCAATCCACCACCATGTCAACTGGCCAGTTTTGTTTCAGTGCACAAAATGAAAAGAAACACTAGGATGAGAAATGTTGGAATCTGGTAAACAATTTCAGTGAGAGCACCAAGGCCTGATAATTACAAAGAACTTCACATAGGCTTTTTATGAGATGGCTTTGCTCTGCTGCTGTAGTCTCCAGTTCTAGTGCTGGTATAGTTGCATGATCATTTGCAAGTGTCGTATATTTCCATATAGCCAATAGACATCAGTCTTTTCAGCTATCCCTGAACAAAAGGCCCCTCTCAGCAGGAATTCTGTGCATCAAAAGAAAGCAGATAGTGCAGTAATTAGATGGTGGCTTGGATATTGAAACACTAAGATGCCCCATGTATCTTCAAGACTATGATCCCTTTTAGAAGCACAGAATGTTTACCTGCTTCAGTGCTTGTCACAACTGAAAGTCATGTTCAATGCTGCTGTTCTTAACTAAGAAAATCCAAAATCCTGGGGATGTAGACCAAAATTTTGGTAATATTGATATCTTTATCAGTCTATGTGGAAGTTACAAAAATTTGCATTTTTTCCAAGTATGGCCCAGACTACCATTTAGCATCAAGACACTAGTTTTTTCTCGATGATGTATCTGCAGGTTCATGCTGACCAGAAACACCTATCAAGGAATGAAGGCAACCATAAAACATATTCGTATTGAATGAAGGATACTATTTCCTCCATATTTTATCCAGATCCAGATCATATCCAGCATATATGATTTTCAACACACTGAGAAGCCCTGTGTCACAAAAAAGCAGATCATTTCCAAATGCAATAAACATCCAAGGACATCCTGACATTTTATAGTGAAATATTCTCTTATGTATTATACATCTCAGATGTTTTCCTTAGGCTTATATGCACATGTACACACATGCACATGTACACACATGCACATGTACTTGTACCATGTTTTTCTTATTTCAAATAAAGTACTCTGAGTTCTGAGGTCAAACTTATTGTGTGTAATCGGTGGGGACCACATCTACAATTGGGCATGCCAATCCAGGTGTGGAGGTATTTTGTTTTAAATGTAATTGTAGACAAATTCCTTTTTTTTGTATTATCCATACTTCTGCATCAATTTTTTAAGTAATTCCATCACACTGTTGTGTTATTATTTCTGAATAGGCTAGCTGTCAGTTTGTAATGACAAATTTAAAACATTTCATAAATAACTTTTGCCATGCCTGCAGTGGTGGATATTGTCCCCACTACCGTCCGGAAAGCACTCAGTATGTTTTTTTTTTTTTTAAATAGCGGAAGTTGAATTTTTCTGATTTTTTTTCTGGCAACAGAGCAATCTGCATGTATTTTCCACTCTCTTTGGTTGGTCACAAGAAGGATGACAGTGCACTTTCGTTATCCATGCAGACTATGAACAGAATCTTGTGCTCCTGGGGCACCACAAATGTAGCAGAGATAATATGGAAATTGCTCTGCTTCAGAGGTAATGGCAAAGGGGGAATGTGTTAAAAAAAGTGCCATGGGTGACTGATGCACTGTAAATGCCCTCCATGATCCAAGAACAGAAAGTGGGCTTCTGGTTACATATACCCCGATGACATTTCAAAGAGGTTGTGCAAGGCCCAATAACTCTCTATTATAGAATTTCATCCAGGTATGGGGAACCACTGGAAACTTTGGATGGTATGGACAAAGGCAAGGAACTATGTGTAGACTAAATACAGATGTAGTTCCGCTTGTATGTCTGCAACATTAGCGTAATAATGTTGACATCGTCACGGATCACCAAGGAAGTGTGACTGTCTGTCAGTAAATGGCACCATTGAGTCATCTTAGCGTGATGGTGGTTTGGTTTGCAAAGGGTTCATAGATATAACCCACAAGCCATTTATTACAGGAAATAAGGTTCTTGCTGCTAGACATGATTCCCAGTAATATAAATTTATCAAGCTATCAGAAAAAATAATAATAATGAAAAAAATTCCAAGATGTAGGAATCTGGGTAGCCCATATTAAGTGGACGTACATGTGGCTTAAGATGTGCAGACTGCCTGAGAGCAACAAACCTTTAATTGCTTGAGATGAGGCAAAGGGTAGGGTGGTCTGAGCTCATTACTAGGATTTTGACCCCTGCAGACCATAGGTGAAATGCAAGAGGACAATTATAAGATCCCATTTTGCCTGGAGATGGAAGTTGGGATGGCCATGGATTCCCTTACTGTCTGGTCCATAAGAGGAGTAATTCCCCAGCCCAGTAGTTGAGAATTTGTGAATGAAGGCTTCGTTGTTGACAGCATCTACTGTCAGGGCCAAACTGATCCCCTACTTAAATGTTATTAGGGGTTGCCAAGTGGGTTAAAGTGCATCAAATACACTACTCAAGAAAGGAACATGTACCAAGGTCATATCTGATTTTATACAAATCATCATCTATCAGTTTGCTGGGGCCTCCAGGTATCTTCATTTTGAACCCCAGGGACGCCAGGATCTGATCTGTTGAGTTTTAAGCCATTGTGTTAAAAAATGTCAGGAATCAAAGTGTTAAATCAAACAAAATGAAACCCACATTGTGCCTTCCACCCTTTGGAGCTCTAAATGAATGGGTCACCACTAGGAGATCCTTGGGGTGCAGATAATCCAACCTTCACTGATTGGGTGCACCAGTAGTAACTGACACAGATTTCCATTACCCAGAGTGTCCTCCAGGTCTCTGTGTCAGATAGATTGCATGCACTGGCAGGAGACCGCCCTGCATGTACAAGTAGAGTACCATATTATACCTTTTAAGTGCCCATGGTGCTCAGCAAATTTTGATTGAAATAAATGTGTCTCTATTTCAAAATGCTTCAGCAATTTTGCCAAAAACAATGGTAAATGTGGAGAATGGTGTGTTTTCCTTTTTAGCTCTGCTGACCTGAGGACGCAGAGCTTATGAAACCGCTCATGTCTGTCTGTAAACTTTTGCTCGCTAGCGCGATACCGTCCACAGTTTTCAAGTTAGCCCAATATAACTTTCAGGACTTACAGGGTGTATAAAAATCTAGACCTTTTCAATATTGGAGGCTCCATCTACAATATTATGCAATATAGGGGTCAAAATGTGAAAATCTTGTGAAGGCTCTAGCATCTTTAATTTTTGGGGGATCTTCACAAAATATGATGGGATTGTGGGGGAGATCAAAGTCTAAATAGCTAATGATACAAGTGTCACCTATAACTTCACCAAAATTATGAGCCAAAATGTGTCGTGATATATAAAATTCCATATCAGGAAAAGTAATTGGATTAGATTTGCCAAATTTTTATGATATATAGACCATGTCCAATGCTAGAATGTTATGTAATATCAGTGACCTTGACCTATTTTTGTGAGGTCACCAGTCCTGTAAAGTTGAAAGAGGTGATTTTGTCATGGCAACGTGTAGCTTGGACATCAATGGCAAAGAGAATTGAGCTTCCATATCAAAATTGCACATAATTACATTTTACATAAAACTGTTCTTGGTGACGTTCTTTTTTGATCACCTTGACCCAGTAATTATGGAGGTTAGCGCGTGTCCAAAAATATTGTTTTTCTTCAATAACTCTAAAAGTTATTACCCGATTTGACCAACAGACCATGTATGCAAAGCAGGATGTGGGGCACATATTTTAAATGTAATATTTTTTAAAAAATTCAAGTTGAAGGTCAAGGTCAAATGTTTTTTTTTAGTTTGGATAAAGTGGTCGTCTTGCAAATGCTCTGCACGCCGCAATTTTTGAGTTAGGCCCATATCACATTTAGGAGATATAAAGTGTATGAAAATCTTTTTCGACATGAATGTTGGTGGCGCCACCTATTGTAGTATGTAATATACAGGTCAAAATGTAAAAATCGTGTGAGCAGTGCAGCATCCTTAATTTTTGGTAGATCTTCATGAAATTTGTTGGGATTGTACAAGAGGTAAAAATTTTGATTGGTTGTGATACTTACTAGTGGTGCCACCTATAATTTGATGGAAATATGAGTTAAATGTCTTGAAAAAGGCAAAATTCCTTATCTCGAATTGAATTAGATAAGCCAGATTTATATAATATATAGATCATGTCAAATACTAATATATCATGTAAGATCAGTGACCTTGACCTATTTTTGTAAGGTCACCAGACCTGTTAAGTTGGAAGAGGTGATTTTGTAATGGTAGAGTGTAGTTTGGACATCAATGGCAAGGTGATTTGAGCCTCTAGATCAAAACGGCAGTTGACTACATCGTATATAAAACTGTACTTCATGACATGCGTTATTGGTCACCATGACCCAATGATTGTGTGACCTGACCTATTTTTAAGGTCATTAAGCACTTAAGAAAAGGATATGTAATTCAATATCTTGATAAAGAATAAGGTAAATGATGCCAAATGTACCACAAATGTGTATCATGTGGAAGTTTGATATTACACAATTTGGCAAACCTTGATTAATTTTTCAAGTTCGTGGATCAAATACAATTAAGAAAATGATATTTTGGTGATGGTGGTCAGCAGAGCATTGGGCCCATGGGCCTGTTGTTTTTTATATGTTTTCATACATTACAAGGTAAAGTGGTCACTTAAATGGGCAGGGGTGCTAAAACGGTTTAATATGGTAGCAGCAGAAAACAGAAGAGAAATCTGTGGTGCATGTATTGAGTTGAGTGGAGACAATTGACAGCAATGCCTTCTGCATCAATGGTTGTGATATCACAAGAGGAAACAGATATGTGTTGTAGCCCAGAAACACTGCAATCTCTTATGTGAGCCATGCTCAGACACCTTACTGAATCAAATAAATATGAGGGCACTGACCAGCTTTGATCTCCTCTGTCGATGCAATGATTGTGGACTGCATATGAGTACTACCTGGTCAGGACCATGCCTGCACATACAGTTTGTTGACAACCGAGCACAGACACAGGGCTGTGGATGTTGTTTATACGAATCAATGACGTTAACTCTTTGTTTTGTGTGGGAACTCGTCTGTTTATCCAAACAGCCTCTAGGCTTGCTCACAATACAATTACAGTTTTGTGCGGTTCCACATCCTTCACACCACGATTAACGAGGCTAAAACCCTTTTCCCTTTGGACTTGTCAGGAAGTTGCCTCTTGTTGGTGGCTACAATAGGAATTGACACTAATGGTGTGTCTTTACTGGGTTGCACACAGATATACAAATGAAGGGTTAATCCTTGGATGATGGAATTCTAATGATTTTTTTTTTTTTGTACGTTCACATCAAGATGCATCAGATTGTATGTACCTGAAATAATGTAAATTCACTTAATTGAACTGTATTCGCTGGAGGATTTAAGTCACAATATAAACAATAATGTATAACACCCTGATGTGCATATTAAGATTTAGCCTTTTTATTTCAGATCCTCTGATTGTGGAACAAAGTTTGTTTTTTAATTCATGTTTTTATATTAGGCCACACTTTACATAGAAAAATTAATTCCAACCAACATGCTTGCATATTGGATGTTTTTTAATACATTTTTGGAGTGAATATTGTTGAGAGAAACTTAAGTGTTAAAATTTGAAATTAGTAAAATGTATAACTTCTTGTTGATTTACAGTTGTGTATCAGGAAGAGTTACAATATCCCTCTGTTTTTTACTGTATTCCTCAGAAAAAAGCCGCTGCTCTAATAAGGTCCCTTGCTCTAATAAGGCTCCCTGCTCTAATAAGGCTCCCTGCTCTGATAAGGTCTCCTGCTCCAATAAAACCCTGCTCTAATAAGCCCCCCCCCCGCTATAATAGGTTCCCTGCACTAATAAGACCCCCTCTCTAATAAGGGTTCCTGCTCTAATAAGGCTCCCTGCTCTAATAAGGTTCCCTGCTCTGATATTAGGTCTCATGCTCCAGTAACAGCCTGCTTTAATAAGGCCCTGCCTCCTTGGGGTGATCTGTTCTTTAAATTGAAAGTTCATTACAGTGTAATTTTGTGAGCCTGCTGGGCACTTGTTAGAAGGAATACAGTAATTTCAGTTTAGTAGCTGCAGTCTTCACATGCTCAGGTTTAGGCATGTGATGGTTTCTCAGTATTTTATCACTCATCACTCTTTTAATATTATTTTCAGAGAGACGTTCCAGCTCAAGTTTTGAATCTTTGCGGGTGCAAATTAAGAATGGACAAGAGGAGTACGATCCAGCAGAGCCCACAGATGATCCATCTCCTCCTCCAATCAGGGTAAGCTTTACTTCATTAATATGGAGCTGCATCCACCAATCAGGACATAATATCATTTTGGTGTACTTACTGTGATTGGAAGAAATATTTTGAAGACATCCAGGGTAAGTTTGGGTACAGGCCATATGCCTTGGAATAAGTTTGTAACAGCCATTTTGATTGGAAGAAAATGACATAGCATATTTGCATGATTTAGGGCAAGTTCCATTTACCGGTTCAGATTAAGACAGAAGAGCCCGAGTCTGTAGGTGTTCATCAGCCCAAACAAAGTGGGACATTTTGCACATGTACCATGGGATTCTTTCTTTATATAGATACATAAATGTTGTGGTTGCTGGAGATGGTTTTCGTGCCATACAGACAGAGGTTGTCAGTGTATATGTATGTGTGTTGATGATAGTACATAAACTTATCCATCTGAGTATGTGCTGTTGATAAAATACAGGATGCATATGTACAGGGGTCCTGTCTTGAAAGACGACCCTTGTGAAAGGCCACCTGTCTTGAAAGACCACATTTTCATATACAGTGGTCCCTGTCTTGAGAGACCACTCCCATGAGAGACCACCTGCCTTGAAAGACCACTTTTGAAGATACTGTGCTTTGTATGTTCATGTTATTTATAGGTCCTATGAGGGACCACCTGTCTTTAGAGACCATGATTTGGTCATATTTAGAAGTGACCTTTCAAGACAGGTTTCACTGTGCTTCGCTTTATGCTTTTCAATATATACCTGCAATGAAAGACCACCTGTTTTGAGAGTCCATTATTGGGTGATCCTTATGAGTGTTGTTTCAAAAGAGGGACCAGTGTATATTAATTGTTTAGAGTGGACCACACACGATACACATACATGTATGTAAACTGAGTTGTTTACTAACATCATACCACATGTCTGCCACACAAGTGTAACGTGTGAACATTAATACCTGCATGTTTCAAAACAAATTTTGTATTGTCATTGAAAGCCAATGAGGTAATCAACTTACTCAGGCCAGGGAGAGGCAGGCTCTGTGGCCATATTCTGTAACATGCAGAGATTCAATTATGATCTTCTCTGACTATTCACGACAATTGAAGACGAAACTGGATAGAAGTAATTTGTCTAATGTATTGTCCGTGATTAGTGATATCTCCGGGGATATGGTAATTGAATGATACGAATTGGGACAGGAGACATGTTTCTTAACTCGGATATCCAGCCCACAGCTATTTCTGGGTGGATCATGCAGTGCAGATTTATTTGCTGAACATGATAGTGTTAATTAAAAGGGAGGATCATCCCTGTAAGGTATCTCTACTTTCTAAGTCTTCTCTCGTCCACGTCAGCGCAGATGATGTCCTCTTGGTCTGCTGGGGAGCAGTGCTTCCATCCTGTGGTGCCTTCGCGTTCCTGTTCCATTGAGCGCGCTCACTGGGAAAGCTTGTCTTCACGGAATGGCAATGAAACAAATAAAGGTGGAGAGACCACGTGGCTGTATAGACTTGTCCATGGAGCTGCATACAATGTACTTGAAGCAGTGATTACTCAGGTCTGAGACATCCAAGAGCATAGATGTGGTGGGGAATCAGAATGTTGTTTGTAAATACGTGTGAGGGTGCAGTTGAGGCATAATGATAGGTGCACACTGTGTGTAGCTCATTCTGCATCAGCCCCGCATGTTTGCCTATATTTACCAGTCCCTTTAGCCGTCTGCAAAAAAATCAATCCCACTTTTTATTATGCCCTGCTCCTACTGGAGGAGGGGCATATAGTGATCGCTTTTTCCGTGTGTCTGTCTGTGCTCTTTTCATGTCTTGGCTATAATTCGCTTATCCATGAACTTCGATTAATGAAACTTTAGACACAGGTGCATCTGGATATAAGGGTATGTGGTGTACTAAAAGTAGGTCACTAGGTCAAATGTCTTGGCCACAGTGACATATTCTTGTGAAATTGTGTCCATGCTATGATTCCTTTACTGTTTAATTTAGATTAATGAAACTACACACAGATGCATCTACACATAAGGGTGTGTCATGTACCAAAAGTGGGTCACTAGGTCAAGTATCTGGGTCACAGTGACCTATCCTTATAAAATTGTATCCGAGCTATAATTCCTTTACTATTTAACATTGTTTCATGAAACTTTACACACTTATAAATGTTGATTTGAAGTTGTGTCATGAACAAAAGTGGGTCACTAGGTCAAGTATCTGGGTCACAGTGGTACAAATCATGTAAAACTACATTACACTTCATGTGCGTGCTATAATTCTGTTTTTCTACGAGTTAGATTAATGAAACTTTACACACAGGTGCATCTAGACATAAGGGTGTGTCATGAACCAAAAGTAGGTTTCTAGATCAAGCGTCTGAGTCACAGTGACATATCCTTGTAAAATCTTGTCCAGGCTAATATTCCTTTACTATTTAACTTAGTTTCATGAAACTTGACACACACGTGTATCTTGACCTAAAAATGTGTCATGAAACAAAAGCAGGTCACTAGGTCAAGTATCTGGGTCACGGTGCTAGCCTATTTTATTGACTACAGTCATTCCAGAAGGAGACCTGTGATGAGGAAGGTTATAAATGAGGCGGGGACAGGGGTGGGTGGGGTGGGTTGGGGTGGGGTGGGGTGGGGATTGCATGGATCCAGCAATCTCTGATCGCCTTTTAATTTTCACAGCATCTAAAAATTTTTGAAAAGCAAAATTTTGATAAGATCACATTTTTTTTCCACAGAAACCGAAATATTTATTATCAGTAACATGTAAATACCTAGGTGCAGCCTATAACTGAGTACTTTCACTTAAACATGGCAGTAAAAATAGTCACCATGTGACCAATTTAGCCTGGAGAGACAAGGCAAGTGCTGATGAAAGTAGATAAAATGATGAGCCAAAATGTCTCCAAAGCAGACCTGAAACATGTAACGGAAGTCAACATAAATTGAAGGACAATGATAATAACAATTATCTTAGTTTTGGGTGTAGCGAAACATTGTATTTTAGAGAAATGGACTTATGTACAGTATGTGGTCACTGAACTTTTATTTTAACCCTTTTCCCCTCCAACCAGCCAAAACCGACTGGTGGGCAAATGTCGTCTGCTTCAGTGTTTTCAACTAATTTCAACAGTAGTGAAAAGTAATTTTGACTGAGAATTGTAGATGAGCCCTATGAAGATCACATGCCCCAGGTCAACAACTTTCCTTGGCATGAGTTAGGCACTTAATGCCCAACTCATGCCAAGGAAAGTTGTTGACTCAAGTGTCAATTCAAGGGGGAAAGAGTTAAGGCATAACCTTGAAAATGAGTCTTGACAAATACTGGGTGCAAGACTTGGGGAAAAAAGAAAAAAACATACAGAAACCCGATGGGTGTAATTTACCCAGGACAAGGGACAAATTACCTTCTCAAGATTGATTAGCTTTTTATCCTTTACAACTGCAAGCTGAATTCATTAGCTAAGCATTCAAGTCATCCCAAAAGCAAGCAGCAATCTCGTCATATTGATTAGAAAATAGCCGTGGAAATCAAGTTAATTTGTGTGTTGTTAAGACATCTGGTAAAAAGGACACCATACACTGACTTGTCCTAAAAGTGCCTGTATATAGCACTGAACGACAGCATTTGTTAAGGAAGTGGGGTTTTTTTGTTGTTGTAATTATCATACATACATGTAGGCTTGTGGTTCAAAAACTGCTTAAATGGAGCAAAAATTGGACAGCAAATAAGTGTAAATCTTGCTCACTATTATCAGTCCAGATTGAATGTTAAGGTTTGCCATGTGCAGCACTGTTTCAGACATTGGCAAGACTGGCCTAGATAGGTGGAAATGGCTTAAAGCTTGTCTGCAGTTTTGACATTTGGTCTCCCTCATCAGGAACTGGTGAAAAGTGTGATGCCTGTTTGTGCATTTAAATATTTTGCGGTAGTCTCTGTTTTCCTACCAGGGTGGACATAGTGTTTTTGGTTATCCATCTTTCCCTCCATTCCTGTAATTTTGAATATCATTACACATTTTGGTTTTTTATTTTATTTTTTTGCTTATTTTGTTGATAGCACAAAACAGTGAAAATCAAAATACAATGGTAGTATTTTAACAGTAACTTTGTCCAAAAGTACGAAATTAAAACTCCTATTAGGTGCCTGACATGCAAACACTAAAAATGAATACATTAACAGTACAGGGGTACCTGTCTTGAGAGACCCCTCCACTGAGATACCGCATATCTTTTTAAGACCGCTCTCTCAGAACACTGTGCTATCTTTTCCATGTTATTATACCTCTTATGAGAGACCACCTGTTTTGAGAGACCACATTTTAACCTGCCCTAGGGGCGGTCTCTCAAGACAGGGACCACTGTACTCCATAAAGCAATTTATATAGCCAGAGTAGGTGGGCAGACCCAGAGTGACACTACAGGGGACTATATCAATGAGTGCAAACATTCACAGTTCTTCTAGTTTTTGCACAAAAAATATATGTCTGTTAATTCTTATCATGTTAATGGTCCAATTTCCTGTCAGATGTTCAGAGTTATGTCTTTATGATGAGGTTGTTTCAAGGGAAAGAAAATCTGATGCGTGATTTACAAAAGTTTCAGGATTGTCCATCATGAAAATGAGATGGCTGTAAAGCATTAAAAGGAATTTGGTGGCCTTATGATGATTATTGGAAGGGAAGCATGGATAAATGCGATAAAAGATTCCTTCTTTCAACCACCATAGTGACTGAGACTCTGGGGATTGTCATGGCTCTAATGTGGGCTGCGAACAAGCGTATGGTTCCGTATAGATACCACTTCTGTGGATCTTTGGTTCAGTGATGGGACAAGAAATATATTCAAATCACGAATCATAGGCTCGGGAATATCTGATATCAAAAAAAGGAAATATTAATGGAAACTCAAAGGATAAGGTCTATGACAGATGAATTTTCATCACAGATCCATACACTATTGTATTATAAGCTATATTGAATGAATTTTGTCATGTCCCGAGTGTCTCTCACATTTTGCTTTAACGTGTCAGTGTGATAGTTTGATGCCTAATATCTACTGACTGCAGATTTATATGCACTTGTGGATGGTTGATGTCAGTGAGGGGACTGGTTATAACTGTCTGCCTGTCAAGTAGTGTCTCTGGCAGCAAGGCAGAGGGGAAATGATGCTTACTACATAGCATGCAACACAGTATACCTCCCCAATAAGATATGCCACCAAAATCATATTATGCTTAATCACATACCATAGAAAGTGAAAAGGCTAATCAGATTGACTATATACCATCTATAGAAAGCCAAGAGGCTAATCAGATGTAGCTCACAAAGGGTGTTATATCATCTATGCACCTTTGGGATTGTGGTGGGGGTGGGGGGATGGGGGGTGGGGGGAGGGGTGGGGGTGGGGAGGTGGGTAGAGGTGTTCCAATGACATGCTTTAGCAGATAATTTTATAAATATGCATGAAAATGGTACCATCTGGTGCATTATGCAGTGAAAGTCCTTGTTTTTCTGATGAATATTGTACAGTGCAGGGCGAAAAAGCATGGACAGACACATAAGTACATTTGAAATTAATGGACACTCATATCATTAGCAAACTTCTTTCACCTTGTTTACCCACCGAACAGAAAAGAATCAGATTTAATTGAAATCAGATGCCACTGCCTAGTGTTATGAATAACCAAGTGTGGAAATCAAAATACATTTCAAATGCATGTTCATGTTGAGCTTAATCCACAAGGATATATCTGGGAAGCTGGCATTGTTTGTGTAGCACTTGTCACCAAGCCATGATAACAGAAAAGAATCATGATCCTACTTTTTTGCATGGGGTGTTTTACATTCCAGGACAATTTTAATGAATCCAGGAGAGGTGGGACGCAGTCCTGAATCTGGGACCGCCTCGGACAATCCAGGATGGTGTGTAGCCCTGGTGTCTAATTTTTCCGCCAGAATAGCTCAGGGTCTTAGTAATTTTACCATGCCCATGCCCCCTTCTTTTTTGCTCAACCATTTGCCCTTATACCAACCCAAACCGGCTGGTGGCCAAATGTTGGCTGCATCAATCTTTTGGACTTATTTAGATAGTGGTGAAAATAGTGTGGGTGAAAACTGCAGATGAGACCTATCAAGATAACATGCCTGAGGTCCACAGCAGTCCTTGGCATGGGTTGAGTGCTAAGCACCAAGAAAAGGTGCTGATTTAGCCTTAATTTAAGGGGAAAGGGTTAACTCATTCCATACCAGTCCCTAATTTTTTTTGTATATTTACATAGATTTAAGATGACAATTGCATATTTAAATTGTTCATGAAAAGAGCTTTCATTCAAGTACTAACATGCCTATAGTCTTAAGTCAGGGGGTCTGGCACTGCCCAAGGCCTGTGACCATATAGTATGGAATGATTTAATACATTGTACTTGAGAAAGAAATGGCTGAACACCACATTGGCTCACTGGGCTGGACACAATAGCAGCTATATAGCCACCTAACAATCCCTAAGCACACTTATAAATGGGGCACTGAGTTTCAGTTCACTGCAGTGATTGTTAACTGTACATACAGAATACATAGACAAGATTATGAACATTATAACTATGATCGTGATTTGATCGCGAGTAAAGCATGGAATGGCATCAGGAAAAATTTGGATTTCCTGGATGAGAGATCACAGAACTAAAGACTTAATTCATACATCATCAATCAATAGAATTGTTATTCATATTATTCAGAAAGAGCTCTCCCTATTTTTGTGTTGCATTAATTATTTCCACTTCACTGGTCTTTGTCTGTACATGTCTGTTATTTCAGACACTGTGAATTATGGTTCAATTTTGTGAAATATCAGTCTTTCTTAACCCTCTGAGACCAGTCAACAATTTCCCTCTCAGGGCACTCCGAGTACAATGCACCTAGAGTGCATTGAGGGTGGGAAAGGGGTTTCCCGTACTGGGGCTTTTTATTTACCGTACTGCTGTACTGGAAGCCCTCTTATTTTAGGTACTTCGTACTATCCAAAATTTTGAAAGATTTTTATTTTCCGTTCTGCGTACTCTAGAAAAATAATTTCCTGTACCAGTGTACTGAAACCCCCCCTTACCCCCCTTCTGCATTTTACCGGGAGTGCAGTAAGGAAAGCTGTTGCCTCATTGCATGCTTTTGCCGTAAATTATCAGTGTTCTCCCCAGCTTGTCAGGAGGGCAGGGCATCTTTCATCTAAAAGGGCACTTTTAAAGCACACAATGACAATCAAAAAGGGCATCCAAAAGTAGTGGTAAAAAAACCGGGCTTTTTTGTTGTTTTTGTGGAAATAGTTCTGAATTTGTATCTTAAACTCATGGTCAATGGATAAATTGATACATTGTTTTGCCAATTAGTTTAAATTATATGGAAGTTTTATGAGAAAATGAATACAATTGCCCAGAATATAAAAAAAAAAACATGGAAGAAAAGGGCAGGGAGCTAAAGAAAAAGGGCAGGGCAAATCTCCCTTCTATTTTAAGCTACAGACAACACTGTATTATTTTCTCATGTATTAATGTTAATGGTTTTTGTATTTTTGACATTTCCCTTTATTAAATTTGAGCTAATGCAGCCTATGTTAAAATTCTATTGTGGGACATGGGCAATATGTAAATAGTACTTTAGATACAAGATACATACAAGATACAAATCTTTATTTAATCTCGGCGTTGACAACAAGTAACATTAGCTATACAGCTATTATGACCGAGCAGTAGTGTATAAAAAATATAAAAAGTTCATCAGAACACAAATGAAGAGACAAGTTAAAAATATGACATCAGTGTGAAATGGAAAATACTTTCATATTTATATAGATTAGACAGTGACAGGTTAGGTTATGGAGAGTATAGAGTCTGAACTACAGAATAGGGTAACAACTACTAGGAAGCGGTTCTAGATGATAAGACTCTAGGATAATTCCACTGTACTTTAAATTTCACTGTTTTGGACATAGTGCACTGCTGCGTAGTTTCTGACTTAAACTTTTAACAGTGTTAAAATACAGTTTCAGTGTGTTTTTATTCTCATAGTTTTGTGCCATCAGTGAAAGAAGCAAAAATTAAAATACCATATTAATCTAATAAGGGCACAGTACGCTATAAAACAAATCATCAAATTTTGGGAAAAAATGCTGGTTGTGCACTAAATAAATTTGCTGTACCGTATTCTTCTTAATGAGCGCACACTCGCTAACAAATGCACTTCAAATCTTAACGCCACTGGTTTATGGCACATTGTAAATGTGACCATATTGTTTTCATAATCAAAACATGTAACTTGACTGTTCAAAATACTTATTAAACATGTTTTTATTTGCATTTCTAAGCTGTTAAGTGGAATTTAATAGTTATGATATAAGTTTTTAGGGGGTAAATACTATGATGCTTTAAATGAAATAATGCTTAACCTTTCACAGGAACCAAATGTTGTTTTGCCAATTGCGCATTTGGTCAAAATGGTGTAAATATGATGGAAAGTTAAATGCTTTGTAAGCAAGTATCGGAACTGAATATTTTCTACACACTTTTTTGTATTTAGTACAATGGGGGATCCTATAGCACAAACCAAGGAATGTTCATACATTGCCCATCACCCAATTCAGCAAATTGGATGACACCGAACCCACGTTACTCATGTAAATGTCATCATTTATTTACTGTAGGTGTGTATAATTGTCATAAAAATACCATTAAATAAAATTGGGTATTTTTATTTAATCAGCAAACATCCCAAACACATTTTATTTTAGTGAGGAGTTGTATCTCACTTTACAAAACATGCAAAAGTTTAATTGAGCAGGCACATTTAGGATGTGGGAAGGGACACACAAGACTTAAGGATACTTTTTAAGGCTGGCTTAACTGCAAGTTGCATGAAACTGAGGGTATGGGATGGAGGAAGCATACCTGTCAAGTCTCCCCCATAAGGTGGGAGTCTCCCACTTTTTCACACAAAATTTTCTTGATTTATGTGCAAAATTTTGCAAATTTGGCAGAATCTCCCCCATGAAAATTTTGTATTTTCTATTATATTCTTTGTTAAAATACAAATCTCCCAATGGATTTTTCTAATTTACAAAAATCTCCCTATTTTGAGGGGTGGAATGTTGACAGGTATGGAGGAAGGGACACAGGAAACAATGTATTTTTTTTTTTTTTAAATATTGTCTTAGCTCACTTTCCTATGATAAACATGCATAAATTCACACATCCATGTTAATCTTCATAAAAATACTGCACACAGATATGAACATCCTACAGGAACAGTGTATCTACACTTTCCCAACACAGATCAAGGGCTGCTAAACCTTATGGTGTCCCTTCCGGTCAACCCAACATAAATATTTCACACCAAACCAGGTCGAAATCAGAGGAAGATCACAGCCAGGGAATTCCTATTCTGGACCCATTACAGCTAATGGGAACCAGATTCAGATTATGACAGACATACTATTGCATTACACCGTAGTGCTGCTGAAACGTAAACACAAACCCACGTGTAATGTAACTACAACAGCATGTTACTTGCATCAACAGTTTTTAATGGCTCCTGACAAGATACACACAGTATCGAAACCGGTCGAACCTGCGTTTGTCATTCAATGGCTACTTGCCGAGTCTTGCTCATGTCACTACATATTTTTAAAGCTAGCCTGAATGCAAACGGTATTTAATTGAGCAGGTAGGATGTCGGAAAGGACATGGGAGACCAGGATACTTTAAGGGCTAGCCTAAATGGAAAATTATTTTGATTGAGCAGGCAAAATAGAGGAAATACAAAAAAACAAGGATGACTTTTAGGCTTGCCTCAATGCAAACTGTGTGCCAAGGACACAATGGTAGCCATATTATATTTATCACACAGAAAACTTTGCACGAAACCTGTCTCATGCAGAAAAACATTTCCTCAGGTGCAGTTTTCTCCAGAGAACTCCATTTCCCTGGAGGTTCCTAACCTCCAGAGGAAGATTACAGGGTTTGATGCTTGGTGGCTACCGGATGACCTCTAAGTACCTTCATTAGTTAGGTGCAATACACAGGAAGGCATTGATTCTCATGTAGAAAGCTACTATTCTCTGGAAAAGCACTGACTGATGATATCCAGGAAGGACATGCAGCGTGGGATTACCTGCGTCACCTGAGAGACCAGGAAGACTGAACTGAAGCTGTGCACATAGATCATGATAGGCCAGGGAACATTGCAGACATATATTTCCATCTACAAAAAAGAAGCCGCCAATGATGTGGAATTGACCCTTTGTAGTAGGACTTCAAAGGGATTGTATACATCCACAGAATGGCCCGGTGTTGTCTGTCCTATGGCAACTCATCAGTGAGTAGTTTGTCATGCTGGAAGTCAGGTACCTGGGCCAGGGAGCAGATCAAGGGGTGAGCTGAGGGTTTCCGATGGCAGTATTGGACTGGATGTATATATATGTATATGTGTTGGCTGTCACAGAGCATCTGATGCCATTTACAATGTCAACTTTGTAGACAGGGGGATAGATGATCCAGTGCCTTCTGGCATGTCGCGTACAGTGACTAAAAGCTGACCTGTACTGATGACTAAACCACAGGTGGAACAAGATGCTAACAACAGCAGGACACTGTACCTGCTACTTTATGTCCCCGCTACCAGGAAAAAGTGCTTTTATATTGTATGTGCTATTAACTCTTTCAGTGCCAATCACGTCTAAAGTCGATAGATCTAGTAAAGTCAAACTTAATCCACAATTATCATTAGGATCTCGTGCAGATTCTTATTCCTCGCAAAATGAACTTTCATTCAAGTACCAGCATGCCTATAGTTCCAGAGAGAAAAGCTGTTGACTCAGTCCAAAATTTGACACTTAAAGAGTTAAAATACACATAGATTTATGAAAGAAATAGATTCCGTTGTCATAAAAGGGAAGTCTTAGAGCGATACTCATTCTTTCACGAGAGGTGGTCTTTATAGCAAATAGTAGACAATTTGCCATTAACTGTGAAGCAGTTTGCAACATAGATAGTCCGTAATTGAAATAAAGGTGTGTTCTCAGCATGTTGTAGCTTTAAATCAGATAAAGTTTGCCAAGCTAAGTTTCAGGCAACAAAGCGTTGTCATAGTGGTGATCATGTAGGTGCATGGTTTACTACTAATCCAGAAAAGAAATATTTGATGAGGAAGGACA
The DNA here is from genome assembly GCA_964020975.1 of Hermodice carunculata. NCBI lineage: Eukaryota > Metazoa > Annelida > Polychaeta > Eunicida > Amphinomidae > Hermodice > Hermodice carunculata. The sequence goes on along the minus strand of CAXHWN010000937.1, from coordinate 693,439 downwards.
ACAAGGTAACCCAGGCCAGAGCACAATTCACACACCTGTGTAAATTTGCTGGGATCCGAGTGTTGTTTTGCATTTGAATGATTTAAAAAACCTGTGAGCTCATCAAATCTAAAAATATATTCCTCTGCATTTTTGTGACATCTTTACATATTAATCAAAGTTTGCAAAGTTTAAAGGCTCCATTTGGTAATATTTTAAGTTTATAAACCTGATATGTAAATTAAGATTTTTTGGAGTCTGCTGCCTCGTGGAGCTTTCTCTGGGGACACTGTTGACACCTTGGATTTCCTTTATTCTAATATTGCCCACCTCACAATTCTGAGAGTGGAAGGTGAGAGGTCAATAAATTAACCCATTCCTCCTTAAACCAGCCAAAACCGGATGGTGGTCAAATGTTGTCTGCTTCAGTGTTTTCAACTAATTTGAACAGTAATGGAAAGCATTTTAACTGAGATTGTCCATGAGACCTGGCAAGCTCATATGCCCCCAGGTCAGTAGCTTTCCTTGGCATATGGGTTAGACACTTAGTGCCCAACCCATGCCAAGGAAAGCTATTGACTCTAAGTCTTAATTCAAGGACGAAAGGGTTAACACACACTGACTTTAGAAAATACAGTGGTACCTGCTGTATGCAACCACTGTGTGAACACCCACATTGCTTTTTGTGGTCACTAAGCTCAGACATAGGAGTCAATTTCTTTGTAAAATTTACCTGTGGTGACAGGTCACCTGCTATATGTGGTCACTTTTTCTTGGCAGAAGGGGTGGTGACAGGTCACCTGCTATATATGGTCACTTTTTCTTGGCAGAAGGGGTGGCCACATACAGCAGGTACCACTGTGTATGATTATTACCAAAATAGGTGCATTTTGACATTTCAAGATAGTTAACATAGCCAGCAAGGGGATAAGTAGAAAGTGTAATGTACTGTAATTCGTGTCATGCATCTGCTAGGAAGAGAACATCAAATCCTACATAAATAGCCTTCATTCACACGCAGCAGTGCTTAGCAAAATGATGCCAAACATGCTATTATCAAATACATGTGTATCACTTTCACTGAGGTGATTTAGTGAATGTCAAAAAAAGTTTGTCTCACTCTGCAAATCTTCAACAGATTATTTTTTTTCCTCAACAGTGACAGTCATGTGTTTCATTTGAGTGAAGCAGATATTGAAAAATCAGTAATGCTAACTGACATATATACATGTTGTATGGGAAACTGATGCAAAACTTGCTGTAATCAAATATATCACTTATACAAAAGTGATATGCTGACTTAAAAACATCATGTCATCTGTCAAAAGATCTGTACAAATCTTACAATTTGTTTTTTATTTGTTGTCAACAGTGATGTGTGTATGGGTTACATTTATTTAGGCATGTATTTGAAAATCAGCAATGTTGAAATAGTTGAGCTGCTTAGTGCATTGTCAGCTTAGCTTAATATAACCTGTCAAGTTACGCACCTCATAAATATGGGTGACAGTTATATAAAGCCGATTTCATACTTGTACCATAATTCCGCAGATCTCATCCATGCAGCAATTGAGCTTACATACATGTATATATGCAAGTGGACAAATTTGAGAAAGGGGTCTTAACCTTTTTCCTCCTTATGCTGACCAAAACCAGCTGGCGGTGAAATGATGTCTGCATCAGTACTTTCAACCAATTTCAACAGTGATGAAAAACAGTTTAACCCTTTCCCCCTCAAACCAGCCAAAACTGGCCAGTGGTCAAATGTTGTCTGCTTCAGTGTTTTCAACTAATTTCAACAGTAATGAAAAACAATTTTGACTGAGAATTGTAGATGAGCCCTATGAAGATCATATGCCAAGGAAAGTTGTTGACTCAAATGTCAATTCAAGGGGGAAAGGGTTAACAGAGAATTGTAGATCAGACCTCTCACGTTAATATGAGCGATGCCAGGAGAAGCTGCTAACTCCATCTTAGATTCAAGGGGCAAAGGGTTAAACTGTTACTACTCAGAATAATATACAGTCAATAGCTTTCCACAGTGTGGGTTTAGTACATTGCACCCACTGTACCTGACCCATACCGAGGAAAGCTGTTGACCTGGAGCATGCTAAAATTGCGGGTTTAATGTGTAGTTTACTTCAAAAATGTTTTCTGTTAATATGGAATGTTGGTGAAGAACATAAATGCAGATGACAATTAAGTGATTTGAACAGTATATGCTTAATAAGATAAGAACAATTAACTTCCATTTAATAATTGTCAACAAAACACAGTTGTATCCTTGTCAAATTTAATGTCAGAACTCTTAAAAATGCAAATATGCAATCATGATATTATTATATTTGTCATTTTGACAACATGAAAATAGAAACTAAAGGGGTGCACGTTTGGTGGAGCTGCAACATGCTCCCCTTTCACCTCTGCTGCCCGGATTCGATTCACGGCCGGGGAAGCATGGGGAAAGAGTTCCTTCCACTCTGACTGTGCATGGTGGTTTTCTCCGAGTCCTTCGGTTTCGTCCACCAAACATGTAGGTAAGAAGTATACGCCACAATCTGTGCCATGGAGAGTGATTAATATAGGCTTTGCCTGCTTCGCAATCCATGTAAAAGATATGGGTCTATACTGAAACTAAACATGTTGGGGGGGGGGGGGCGACAAAGGGAGCTCACCATCCGACACTGGTGGTATAGATACCCATTCTGAGTAGTCAATAGGTAGTGTATTATGACATAAATCTGTAAAATTTACTTCGTTTATTGTCTCGCCAGCATAAGGTGTTGGCGAGACTAAGCAATCACTTTCTGTCCATCCGTCCATCTGTCCGTCCGTCCGTCCGTCCGTCAACAAAAAACTTCGGAGTGGCTTGAATTACGCTGGCAAGACATTCATGCACCCGGGCATGGCTCTGGTGTATTTAGAAGCCCACCCAACCTCCTGGCATCAGTTCATTCTGGGGTTTTGACTGCCAAAGAATGACTGAAGCATGAGGTCAAGGCACAGGGTCAATTGCCTGGTATAGATGGCTCTGCGGCAGGTCTCTCAGCGTCAGAGCAGCAGTCAGAAACTTAGTTCTTCTGGAATTAAACTTAAGAGAGACATGACCTGAGGGGTCATTACCCATTAATAGTCTAGAGGTAAGTATCATTAATTAATGTGAAAATTAAGTAATTTTTTTTCAGATTTGTATGAAGCCCACCTAAATCCCCAACACTGATAACACAAGCACACAATTAGATGGAATAAGGTAGTGTATTGTGTGGTATGTCAGTCATATAATCTTTTCAAATAAAAAAGAGTGTGTTGTCCTTATATTTGATTCACAGAGAGGATTGTAAGCATATGGTGGCAGCAAATTACCCTGCTACATTTAATGTTAACCCTTCAGAGAGGGTGGGTAAGGGGTTTCCCGTACTTGAGTAGTGGGGCTTTTTATTTACCGTACTGGCGTACTGGAAGCCCTCTTATTTTATGTACTTCGTACAATCCGAAATTTTGAAAGATTTTTATTTTCCGTACTGGATACTGTAGAAAAATAATTACCTGTACCAGCGTACTGAAACCCCCCCCCCCTTACCCCCCTTCTTCATAAGTACACAAGTTACTCAATATTTCACTTTTTAAAAGTAGTCCTTTGAAGACTTTTGCAAAGACAATGATAGATTACTTCAGCCATATGGTCAAGAGTTGACAGCATTGTAGACACAGGTTGTATGTGTCCCCCAATACATGTAGGACGCTTTCCCCTGAAAAGTGTACAAAATATGAGCAGTGTTTTAATTTCAATCAGATGCTGGAGTCTGACACGTAAAAACAAAATTCAAATGCCTGACTCATGAATCATACAGTGGTCCCCCTCTTATAAGGCCACCCCAAATGAACCAGAAATGTGGCCTTATAAGAGAAGTGGCCTCTCTTGAGGGGCGGTATACATGTATTATGGAAAAAATCCTATACTTGCTACATGGAGAAGTGGCCTTTCTAGAGGGAGTGGTCTCTCTTCAGGATGGCCTTATAAAAGGGGGACCACCATATAAGCAATATAGACAGGTAAACTTCCTAAAAGCAGCAAGTACAGTGTTTTAGCCATCACAGGCATATGCCTTGTTTTTCCTGTGTATAACATGTTTTAATGACAAAAGACACTGTGATTCCAGCTTCAACAAGGTGCAAAGTGTAGGCTAAGAAACAGCATTATTTAAAGAGACATGTTCTACAAAATAAGCAGTGCCCTGAAGATCTTAAGGAAACTTGGAACAAGACTCCTGAATATGGCATTGTGAGATCAGGTGAACTGTGGTGACAGGTCTTGTGTTTACTGACAACAGCTGCCATAGTGAAAAGGGATATAGCCAATAAACGTATTCACCACTGTTCACACCTTCATGTCTCTTCATTTATAGACTGTAAACATGAGCTTGGTCTCCACAATTGAGTACAGTTTACTTGATGCATGCATGTACCTGACTGGCTCATGCTGGCCACATACAGTACACTGCCGTCTTCATTTACACACTTTAAACATCAACGTGTCTTCCAGAATTGAGTACTTGACCGTATGCATGTACATGTGCTTGAGTGGCTGATGCTGGCCGCATACAGTAGACGACCCACCAGGACAGGCAAATATAATGTGTTCCATACAAGTGAGACAGATATCGATACATGTATAGCTGTACTACTGATTTAAAACCATTGTTATTCTGTCAAAAAATGATCCATATTGTGAATATATACTTTTAAAATACCTGTAAATTTGCAAGATAAACTGTCATTTAAGAGCAGTCTTTTAGACCTGGTACCACAGAATATATATATATATATATATATATATATATATATATATATATATATATATATATATATATATATATATATATATATATATATATATATAGCATGTACAAACATATTTGTATGTATCCTAAATGTAGTACTAAAACTGCCCTCTTACTGCATTTTTAGTCCTGTAGCATACAGTGTCTTTCAAGGAACATACCAACACCAAAATAAGGTAGGATACTGAAACTCTCCAATTAGAACACATGGATAATGTTACACTAGCAACAGCCAGTATCTTCCCAAGGGAAATACAATCTCCCCATTAAAATAACATTGAAAGTCAGTATATCCCTCATGTTCTATATATTTGCGGAAACAGCGACTCAAATGATGTTATGCGCTGTAACGTCATTCACATTGCAAGGGTGCCTGCCGCATAAGATGCATGACCTGACAAGACAGTAGTTTAGGCCTATTTCTTCCTGAAGGGGAGGAGGGCTTTTCTCACACAGATTTATGAACCAGAAATTGTATGTTTTGGCTACTTATTTGGTATGTAGCATCTTAGGTAATCCAAGGGAAAGCTGCAGTTGCCTTTTTCATCTAATTATGGCAAATATATTCAGGATGCAAAGATCATACGATGGCTAAATCAGTCTCCCACCCTGTACAGTTCTCCCTTGAGCTGTATACTCCCTCAACCCTTCAGGTCTCGGGAGTATACATGCCCTCAGGGGAACTGTACCGGGTAGGAGGCAGATTTAGCCATGAGATAACCTCCCAAGTATTTTTGTATGTGTGTATATATGTATGTATGTATGTATATATGTATGTATGTATGTATGTATGTATGTATGTATGTATGTATGTATGTATGATATACAGTGACATCAGTTCTAAAAGACTGCCCTTTATATATACATGTATATATATATATATATATATATATATATATATATATATATATATATATATATATATATATATATATATATATATATATATATATACATATATATATATATATAATATATATATATATATATATGGCTTATCCTCCTATGTGTAACGTATATATGATTGTGTGCATAAGTGTGTGTACACATACCTGGGGAATTCTTACAGTGGAATTGAATTTCCAAATACACTCACTGGTATTATAAATTCTACAGAGGGGCAAATATTCCTGATCTTTTCCCAGATGAGGTCCATCACTCTGGAATATTTCAGTCAGGAATTGTTTTTCGCTATATTGAAATTTTGTATCCAGCTTGTGGTCAAGTTGGGATATCCATCCAACGTTTGGAAATTTTGTTTTGTAGCCACTTAAGGAAATTAAAATCTTGGGAATATGTATGATTATGTTGTATTTAAAGTTTATGGAAATTCCGACTGAGAGTTTGTTGCTGTAGAATGGAGTCTTTTGTGTGTTTTGTTGGTGGTTTGTATCTACATACAGGTGGCCTTTTCCAGGGGCATAGTTTTGAGTTCTAGAGGTCAGAGGTCAGAGACTGTTTGCCCTCTGACGTGTGCTTTCTGAGGGGCTAGGAGCTGGTTGTTAATTGGCTTAGACTTCTGAGGGGCCAACTGTCTCTTCATTCTCCAAATCCTTGTGTGCTCAACCGATAGCCCCCTGTGGAATGGCTAGTCTCAGCCAGGTGCCAGGTGTGAAGTACCCTTTGGGTGGTGGGTGAATATATATTGTGATAACCACCTGAGGTGATGGGCTTGTGGTGATATTCACCAAACCCACCCATGCAGCTCAAATTATATGTATAAAGACCGTCAAATTGTCATCATCACATGGTTTCTTCTTGACAAGCAATTTCTGTTTGTTTAGTGACCCAGGAATGTAAGGCAGCGAGCACTGCAACTGGGTTTACTATTGTTGTAACTCACCACCATAGAATATCGATAAATGAGGTTGGAGCTGGCTGCATGTAGAATGCTGGTGCTCCTGTATCTGGTATCCCAGTCAGTAGGTAGGAATCGAAAGAATGTCTCAAATTTAAAGTTGTGTGACAAGCAAAAAATTGTTAAACACTAGTTGTCGGTATTATTGTCTATGATGGGATTGAGCACTGGTGTATGTGAAGTTTTTTAGAATGTTCTACTCAGAGATTTCCATCATTGAGTTCAATGTTTTGTGTGTGCATTGCAGCTGGTAAAAGGAGAGTTGAATGTGGTTATGATAAGCTCTGAGTATGATATCAGGTATCGGATAAATGTATGGGATTCACAATATAAGGTCAATCATGAATGCTGGAGGTGTAGGCTTAGTGTCCTGTATTCTGTCTAATATGATACTCTAAATTGCTTTAAAATTCACTGTTTTCTTATTTTTGCTTATTTAACTGATGCCACAAATAGGGCCAATGATTTTCCGTTTAAAAAAAAGTGGAATTTCGTTTCATCAGCAAAAATGTTTCAAATTCCGTTTCACTGCTATATATTTATTTATAATTCATATAAGGAAAAACATCAAATTCCATTTCAAGGATGAAAAAAATGCACAATTCCACTTCTGTTTCGGAAAAAACAGAAAATCATTGGCCCTACACAAAACCATAACAAATAAAAGCCTAGTAATATAGCATTTTAACACTGCTTGAATATGAATTATGTCCAAAATAGGGAAATAAAAACTACAGTGGATTGTCAAAATTAAAAAATCCATGAAAATTTAAACATGCGAAAATAGAGCAATCTACAGAAAATTGTGTTCCAGAAGGTAACAGTAAGGGAGGCTAACCACCTTCAAGTCCATTGACTGTGCAAACTAAACAAGGGAAGGACTACTGGTCATTGGATGGGTGTCCGTTAGTTCAATATACATTAACTCCTTCACTGCCAACTGTGCTTGAACTTTTCAGTGCCAATCATGTCTAAAGGTTATCTACTTAAGTCAAACTAGTCTGAATTATCATTAGGATCTCAGATTCGTATTGCTCATAAAAAGACCTTTCATTCAAGTACCAGTATGCCTATAGTTTCAGAGAGATAACCCAGGTCAACAGCTTTTCTTGGCATGCATTGTGTACAGTGTGTGCTGAGAAAAGCTGTTGACTCAGTCCAAAATTTGGCACTGAAAGGGTTAAGTCAAAGTACTTAAGATGAACTTTTCTTAATCACCAAATGGACACGATATTAAAATTCTTTGTAAAAAGGCCTTTCATTCAAGTACCAGCTTGCCTACAGTCCCGTAGAATATAATAGCTTTCCTCAGCATGCTCCAGGCACATTGCACCCAAAGCTTGCCAAGGAAAGCTGTTGACTCAGTCCAAAAGTTGGCACTGAAAGAGTTGATAAGTGACAAGGACTCTCTCACCGAGACCAAGAGGTCATATGATAATTTCTTTTTGCATCAAAAGAAGTTTGATGAAAATGATAAGTCATGGTTGTCCACTGTTTGCCTTGTATAACCAAGTTTGGTATCAGAAGTGCCTGGATGCAGGCCATGAATTAATCTTGGAGATTGAATGGCAGAAGCCAATGACAAAGCAGCCACTGTACCATGAACAACTTAATTGGTGGACACATACAGTGGTCCCTGTCTCCAGAGACCATCCCAAGGGAGGGTCAAAATGTGGTTTCTCAAAACAGGTGGTCTTCCATTAGAGGTACAATAACATGGAAAAGATAGCACAATGTTCTCAGGGAGGAGTCTTAAAAAGATATGTGGTCTCTCATTAGAAGGGTCTTTCAAAACAGGTACCACTGTAATCATGAAAATGTCTGGCCTGTTATGGCTTCATAATAGTTCCCCAGCCTTCTGATATAACTTGTCACAATTGGGTTCCTAAGTTTAACCCTTTGATAATTTTGGGAAGAATGATGAAGCTTTACTTTTCCTTGATTCATTCCTATTCCTTTACTAAGTGACCATGAGTTAAATCAATATCAGACCAGACAACCTCAAAGTTTGTCTCTTCTAAGATGCAAACATAGCTTTGCTAAACACTTTTTACAATTTGGTGTTCCTAATATCATAAACATGATCCCTACAGAAATTAAAGAAACTGTTTGTACTTTAGTCTTCAAGGTCTCAATAACTACTGTTGGAATTATTTTATCAGAAACTACACAGATAAATGTTCCCTTCAAAAGTGTTACCTATGACCCAACAATAATACTTCCACTACAGAAAATGAACGCTTTGTATCTTATTTATATCACTGTTTGTAACATGCGTGTGTATAAGTTAATTTCTGTCTTGTTCCGATTTGCCATTTATTGTTTTATTCAATGTAATAAATATGGGGTGGCTCTCATGATGGTGACAAATTTGTCCGAATGATACAATTTGCATGTAACATTTATTGGCATCATACGTTTTGGTTATAAACACATGTACATGTAGTGGTCAAATTAACTCAAGTACCAGTTGTTTTCCATTCCTGACAGTCTTAGCATAGTTGTCCTTAATAGTGATAGAGGTACAACGATATATATATATATATATATATATATATATATATATATATATATATATATATATATATATATATATATATATATATATATATATATATATATACAACTCAACCAAAAAAGTAAGTCTCCGCTTAGAAAAGTCCACATAAAAAAAACATATAAACACATATTTTGGTAATATTTCGTATTTTTTTCATATTTTTTATATCTGGTATACACCTGACATTTGGTTTCAGGCACAAGTGCAGAACAAATGAATCTATGCTTCACTGCACAACACTTGAAAACAAAGAAAGTCTGTATCACAGGTGCGCAAGATTGTCCATATGTTTCATGTTCGGAACGAGCGGGACTCTAACCTGCAACCTTTGGCACCAGTCGCCTAGCTGAAATGGGAAACGCGCATATCCACTCGACCAAATCCCCATGCTATGGCAGTAACATTCAATGTGAACTGAGTGGGGCACTGTATTGGGTATCACAGACTGTGCTTAAGTTTCAAATGTCACATTTTTACAGGAAGGAAAGAATTAAACTGGTCAGTAGAATGTCTGATGACTGTATATGGCTGACTTTCGGGTCAACCGGATGTGTATCCACCGTGATTGTTGACACACTGCTGGCAGCACTGTCTCATGCTGTGGATCAATTTTGTGATCAGTCTCTGGGGTATATTGTCCCACTCCTTCCAAAGATAGTGTCTCAGGTCTTCAAGTTTGACTGGGGTCCCATCCTCTGGTATACATTTCGCTTGAGATGGTTCCACAGGTGTTCAATAGGATTAAGGTCAGGGGAGCAAGCTGGCCAATCCATTGCCTCCAGACCTTCCCTGGCCAAGAATTCACTAACTGCAGCCCCAACATGAGGCCTTGCATTGTCCTGCATGAGGATAAAATTTTCGCCATTGGCACCAGCATATGGCACAACATGCGGTTACAGGATCTCTGTGACATAATGTCTGGCAGTCATGGTTCCATTCAAGACAAGGTCTGTCTTCCTATGGCTCTTGCCCTGTCCACTTCACATTCTGTCAGATAACCGTGGCATGATGTCTTGACCACAGATGGACAAATCCATACCAGACCCTGGGTCCCCATGCTTAGCCCAGTTTCTGTCCATATTACACAGGTAAAGTTCACTAAAACAATGACCCAGTGTGCCCAAACAAGGACAGGATACCTCACTGAAACCACCCCATTCAAAATAGGCTTTTTGCTGAGTGTGGTTTCTGACTTTGTCTCACATTTAGCACATGTGCAGTCAAGCATGCACTTTCAATTTGCTGGTTTCGACACATGTTGCACCCAAGGGATTATTCTGCACATACATGTAAATACTTGTCAGAAAACTAGCCAAATATGAAACATATCAAATTATAAAAGCGCAGACTTATTTTTTTGGTTGAGTTTATATGTAAGTTGGTATGGAAAAAATGCCAGTGGTACTGAGTAAAGAATGGTCCACAATATTTCAATTAGGTTTTCAAAATCGACTAGTATTTTAAATTACCAAAAATTGCTGTTCATTAATTAGCACCTGACTGTAAAACTGAAAATATTGATTAGAGCCATGAACTATTATCAACAATAAACTACATATTGGTCATTTGCATAAAATAATTAACTTAGAGGGATTTGTGTCAATTATTGCTTGAAAAGTGTTAAATGCCTGTTGTAGTAGGTTCATGGTCACATGGATACATTAGGCCTAAACTTACAAGTATTGAATGCACACCAGATTTTACTATTCAGTGCAGTTAGTCTGTGGATAACCATTCTGCTAACATGATTGGATGGATACTTACAACTTCCTCATACCAATGGTAGCATGTACCAAAATTGAAATATTACCCAACATTTCTTCCTCTGGTGTACCATGTATTTTTTTTCTGTCTCTTTTGGTCACATGTATCCATCTGTGACATAAAGTTATGATTTCAAGTCATGCTGCAGCTGCTCTTGCGGCAGCTGCTGTATGATTGCCAGGCAGTGCCAGAACCACTGACTTAAGACGATAGGCATGTTGGTACTTGAACAAAAGCTCTTTTCATGAAGAATTTGAAGATACAATTGTCATCTTAAATCTAGGTAAATATACGTAAATATCAGGGACTGGTATGGAATGAGTTAACTACAGGCATACTGGTACTTGAATGATAGGTAGTTTTACAAGGAACATCAATCTAATAAGCACCCTTGTTATAATTCAGAGCAGTTTGTTTTAAGGAGTTTGGCTTTAGTGGGCATTTGGCACTGAAAGGGTTAATGGAAGCCCAATGTCTTCATGATGTATAGTAAACCTGATCAGTGTAAGCCAACACAGTCTTGGCATAATTGTGGAGAAGCCTGAACATGAAGGATTATGTGGTAACTAAGTGGATTCCATACTCCTTCATAGCCAGTTTGCAGATTATTAGACATTTTATAATGACTGGGTTCCCAGTGTCTAACCTTTTTTGATATGAGTTAACAGCTTTCCATGGCTTCAAGTGATAGGTGTATTGCCCCCCTGTGTTTGGCAAGGTAGACCTGGGTCATATTGGTCTGGTAGTCTCTAGGAAAGAAAATTCATTAGATGATAATTTACGTCAGGCCACTTTTGGGGGATTTCAGCTGGAAAGGATTAAAGCTCATTTTGAGCACACAATTAGATTTGGATGTTCTAGGATTGGCTACATGGCTGCCAGGCTACTGCTTATTCCTGTGACACCATCTTAACCAGTTTAACTCTTTTGAAGTAAAACGGTACAGCGAAAACTCATTATAGTGTCAGATACCTGAACATGTCAGATAATTGAATGAGATGACAGAGAAATTGAACTTTTTGTTCCCCAAAACTTGTTTCATTAAGTTAATGTGTCAGATATCTGATTGTCTTTATGAAGTTCCTCTGTATATATACATATTCCTCACTTAATCGATGCTACTGTATCATTCATAGAAATCAATAAAGATCAGCGATAGGTCAGGTGGAAATGAAAGTCCATCAATCACAGCTGGGATATAGTTGTGACAGATTGTTTCCATCATTGGTTAAATGAGTCACCCCCTTTCCTTGGCAGTGGATGACTATGCATCAAGGAAAGCTTTTGACCTTCTGTCCAGATTCTTATATATAATTCTGGACCAAAATGTTTTTGATGAGTGAAAAAAAAAAAAAAAAAAAAAAAAGAAAAACCATTGTAACAGAAGGTGTTTGACATCCAGTTAATTTTGATCAATGAGTAGGACAGTCTGGAATAAGTGTGGTTTGGTGGTAACTGTACAGACTTCAGCTGCACACAATTTGGAGCCAATTTCACCAATGTTAGCATTAACCCTTTTACATGAAACTGTCCAAAAATTAGCTGGTGGTCGAATGTTGTACATGTGTGCTTCAATGTTTGTGACCAATTTCAACAGTAATGAAAAAGAAACTGAATGAGAATTGTGGATGAGACCTATCAAGATGCATACCAAGAAAAGCTGTTGACTCGGTCCTAAACATGGTCTCCATTCAAGACGGGGGGGGGGGGGGATTAAAAGAAGAAATTAACTCAGTCTCAATTCAGGGGGGAAAGGGTTAAGAGGAACAGTTTACTCAGTCTTAATTCAAGGGGAAAGGGTAAAAGGGCGTAGCTGTCTCAATTCATGGAGAAAGGGTTAAAAGAAGCAGTTAACTTTGTCTTAATTAGAAAGGGGAAAGGTTAACAGGAGCATTTAACTCTCTCTCTCAATTCAAGGGAGAAATGGTTAAAATTAGAAGTTAAGAAGACCTCATCTGAGGGACTTCTGTTATCTGAGGTGCACTTCATGCTCTGGTATCAGCCTGCCCCTGGCCATGTTCCTATTGAATCCCATGCCCAAAAATCTGGTCTACTGTATGTGGCAATTAGGGCATATAAATGATTGCAAAAAAGTCTTGTGGCACAGTCAGAGGTACATTAGGTCAAGGTTGTGGTTGTAATTTGGATTCACTTACAACCAACTTGATTTGGGGGGAGGAGGAGGGGTAGGGGATTATAACTAAACAAGACACCAGGTTACATGATACCCACTCATTGATAGCAAATACATAGAATAGTTATTGGACAACACAGGAATTTGCAACAAGTATGGATTGAAGTTTGTTATGTCAGTCCCTGTTTTATAAAAATTCTGTACTGTTTTATATATTGATAATACTTATTGTCAAAAAAAAATGTTCTATACTGATTTTGCATTGATGTCAACCCTCAAAGCTCTCTGACCAGGAGACTTGCATGAAAGTTACATGAAAATGAGGAAAACAGGGAGTTTAATCATCAAAATGATGGCTTGCCTATATTGTAGTGTCTCCTAAATGGGAGCATCCTGCTCAAAATGGAAGAGTTTGACAGTTATCTCAAGACATGGGCTGGTGGCTTCACAAGTGATGACAACTGACATGGAACACTGCTGCCATCTAATGGCGTCCCCTGCAACTAATTTGTGAGAACTTGTGGCCCAATTGAATATTTCGTCTGGCTCATTAAAAGTGTGACAACATGTACTCATTTCCGAAAGAAATGTTAAGGCAATATGCTGTGACTTCCTATAATGGGCTGTATAGACTGCCACAAAATTATGTACATTGTATTACAAATAATTACAATACATGTATATGCCAAATGTTTTTTTGACAAACATCATCAATCTTCTTCAATGTGCCATGGTTTCAATGCCCAGATTGCTGTCACCTGACCAAAAACACCCCTCCCCCCCAAAAAAAAAAAACAAACAAACAAACAAAAACAAAAAAAAAACAAAAAAACAAAAAACAAACAAACTCAAAACAACAAAAAACCCCCAGGTTATGATGAATATGAAAATACAGCACTCATTGTAGAAAGCATTGTTATTACTGAAAAAAGTAATAAGAGCCTCCACATACCACAGAAATTTATATCACAGTTTAAATTGGCATTTTGCGGGAACCAGTGTGACTTCTATAATACCCGCATCCCTGGAGAGGTAGCCACATCAGTGCCACTGTCAAGTGATGATGTAGCTACACAGGTATCCAATAGCCAGGGAACACTAAGAATACAAGATTGTTGTACGAGCCCTAAAGGAAAAAATGTGAGTCAGTAAGGTGAACAAGGATGGTGTATTCCAGATCTTCCAAATCAGTCATATGCTTAGCTGTCAATTCAAGCACTTTGTATGCAGGACCAGTCAAGCCGTGCCAAGTGGCAGAGACATTTGCATATATGTGTTTTGTCAATATTTTGCAAAGATTGTGTCCAAGTGTAATTGTTGTAACAGTAATGACTCATGTCAAATGAGAGGCTTAACGATGGCCTAAACCGTCATTTTAGGAACAATACGAAGACTGTGAAATCAGTATGTCAGTTCACACTGCATTGCTTAAACCACTGTATGTAGAAATGCTAGATTTATCATGATGAATCTGCTTGTATATGGCTGAAATATTCACCAAAACTATGTAAATGCAGCTGCAAAAGTAACCAGTTTATTCAATCTTTCTTTAACGTAGTATCCAATGGGACTACACACCTTGCCCACAATTTGTCTATTGAGCTGTGTATTCAGTTAATTACACATAAAATTGCCATTTGTGACCTCGCCTGTTTTACCTTTATAATGAAAAAAAAAGAAGAAAACTTGCACACACAAACATTTTCTCTGTGTTTTCTGATGAAATATACATTATGGATATTTTGATTTTGAATTACTCCATGGACAATTCAAAGTAGAATTCCATTTTTTTTTTATTCTTTATTTAATGTATTTTTTGTTTGTTTGTTTTATTTTGGCTTTTCTGTCTTTCTTTTTGGTTTTTTAAAAGAGAAAGGATTCCAGTAATATGTGTCATCTTTTATCTGCTTGACTCCAAGAAAGTGTACAGAGGAGGTCGAATTATGTGCTTGTCATTTTTTGATACCAATATTCAGATCATGGGAGGATGACACCTACCATTAGGGTCCCAGAGGAGATTGCTGGGTCCTTGATAGTACCAAGACTACACCATACCATAAGATACACAGTAACAGATGGGTAGTATTTGGTAATTGATTCTAATGGTCCAAAATATATTATTTTCAAAAAAAGAAAAAGAAAACCAAATGTCATTCACTCGTATAAAGCTAGAGAATTTACCTGATGGGGTCCTTTGTATCCCCATGTGAGGAAATTACCTCCATGTTATCTTCACCTCACTTCACAGGTAACTAGAAAGAACACAGGATGTGGTTACCCAAATAGATGAGTTGATCAGCTTAACTCAATCCACACCAGTCCCTGATTTTTCCGTATGTTTACCTAGATTTAAGATGACAATTGCATATTTAAATTCGTCATGAAAAGAGCTTTCCTACAAATACCAACATGCCTATAGTCTTAAGTCAGTGGTTCTGGCACTGCCTGGCAAGTCATGCTGCAGCTGCAGCATGACTTGCAAGGCAGTGCCAGAACCATTGATCAACACCTGTCACCATAGTATGGAATGAGTTAAGCAGCCAGTCACTCCATGAGAACTACACCTGGAGGCCTAGCGACAGATTAAAATAAGGTTGTCGCCAAATCTCTCTGATTGGTGGAAATAACTAAAACCAACTTTGTGACAGCATTCTGTTGTCCTGCACAGGGTTTCAAATCAAGGTTGGACCATGATTGTGGGAATGGGCACACTCACCACCAGCCCTGACCAGAAGGCCTGTTGATTGGGCACAGAAAGGTGAACATGTGTGGGAAGGTTGAGAATTGGCAGCTGGATGATCTGAAATGCCCTTAACCCTTAATTTCCCCCTTAAACTGGCCAAAACCAGCTGGCGGTGAAATGTCTTCTGCTTCCATAATTTTGACCACTTTCTACCATAATAAAGAACAATTTGAATGAAAGTTGTAGATGAGCCCCATCAAGATAACATGACCCAGGTCAACAGCTTTTCTTGGAGTGGGTGTGGAAACTTAGCGCCCAACCCATGCAAATTAGCAAAGCTGTTACTGCACTGTTTATTCATGGGGGAAGGGGTTAAATTATCAGTTTCATCCTGGGGAATAGCAATGCCTCCATTATATATGATGGGTTGGAGAGATTATTTCCTCTCCATTTTATTTAGTGCACAGTACCTCTGTATTATCACTGTTCAATATTTTTGGTTGAATTGTCTTTGCAAAGATTTACTGGCAAAGAAGTTAGTGAAATACTAGGATACTGGGTACTTATGCTCATCTTTTGTATCATTTTTTAAAATGGATACAGATAATTGAAAAGTGACAACACTGCCTCCCCCCCCAAAAAAAAGTGTATCAAAATGTTTGCAAGTGTACAAGCAGTATTTAAATTTGAAGTCTATCTATTCAGACAAGTGACCCAATCAATAATGAGTCCATTTTATTAAAATGCTCCCCCGCCTTCCACATTTCAGGGGGGAAAAAAAAGTGGCCAGACTCTGGTTTGGCAAAGCATTTTATATCCATTGTATGTGAAGGGATGCGCTGACTGGAGTGAAAGACACTGAGAGTTTATATCTTAATACAGTGGTCCCCTTTTGTAAAGCCCCTCTCGTCAGAGGCCACCCTCTCTACAGAGGCCACTTCTCCATGCAGCAAGTACAGTATATTCATTATATTTCCCCCCTCAAGAGAGGCTACCCCTGTTATAAGGCCATATTTCCACTGCACTGGGGCGACCTAATAAGGGGGGGGGGGGCACTGTAGATCTGAAGAGCTTCAAAGTCTCAATTGTCAGGAACAAACCTGTCACACATTGTTTGGGTAGAGTACACCTAATAGAGGAAAATGCCAGCTCCATGTGACAGGTGGCCCAGGCAACACAATACAGTGGTCCCCTTTTTGTAAGGCCCCCTGATGAGAGGCCACTCTGCTACAGAGACCATTCCACCATGTGTCAAGTATGGTATTATTATTTTATTACCCCATCAAGAGAGGCCACCCTTCTTGCAAGCTTAGGCCACATTTCTGGTGCACTTGGAGAAGCCTGAAAAGAGGGGGACTACTGTACATAGAATCTGAGTCTGACAGGGCTAGCCTGCCTTGTCACTGCCATTGCCAGCCAGGGCCAGATATCTGGCAGTTTATGTGCTCAGAAGACTGATTCTGCCCCATTAACCCCTTCCAAGTAAGAACAAGACTGTGTGAACCACTGCTGTCCAGCTGAAAACATCTGTAGCAAAATTTTCTTTCCTTGTAGCATTTTTTCCACTTCTTTACAATTAAGAACTTATTTTTGAGAAAATCTGTAGCAATTTTGAAGAGCTTTGTAGCAAAATTTTGCTACAGTGCTGCAGTTGGACAGCTCTGTGAACAGTTTCCCTCCGCACTGGTTGGATGCATTGCACCTGACCCATGCCAAGGAAAGTTATTGCCCTGGGCCACTCCATCATGATAAGTCTTACTTACAGGTCTCACCAAGTATGTTTTGTGTTGATGAGAAATGTAAGTGAACATATCGAGGTAGAGGACCAATTTACATCTGGTCAGTTTTGGCTGATATGAGTTAGGAAAAGGTTAAATTCCAAGCAGAAACTGTTTTCATGTCAAATGTTGTCTGTGTGAAGTGTTTTGCTTTAGATACTTACAAAAAGAAAACAATTTTGAGCCTTTGGGGACTAAGTGTACGTCATTGATGCACTAGCTGCCCAGAGTTTGTGGAAAAAAGTTGTTAATTAATTGTCAGTATCTCTCTTGCCGAAAAATAAACAGATGGCATTTTAATGGAAAAAAATGCACATTAATACATTGATATGTAGTCCCTCAGGAGTAAGGAAAATCATTGATGAGACCTACCACATGCTATAGGTCAATAACTTTCACGATATGAGTTCATTACCCAGTGTATGCCAAGGAAAGCTGCCGAGTGAGTGTCAGTTCAAAGGTGATAGGGTCAGGAGAGATTTTCCTTGTATGGTAAATTCAATACTGCATGACTTTATTGTAGCAAGTACTTAAAAACCCTTTCACTCTCAAGTCACCCAAGAGCACCCAGATGTAAATTGTCATCAGTTTTAATGTCATTTTAATTATATGTTAACCCTTAAAGCGCTGATTTAACATTGAGTCAACAGCTTTCCTCTGGACACTGCATGCATTGCACACAAAGTGTCCCAAGGAAAGCTGCTGACTAAGACTACTTTTTGCCGTAGACTAGGTATTTGAATGAAAGGTATCTTCATGAGGAATTTGAATTATTTAACCACTTTAAGTTTGACGGTAATGTGAAAACGACTAAAGCAGTGTTAGCACTTTAAGGGTTAATAGAATCCATTTTTGCTGAAAAATGTACTCAAGACCTATCCTGGCAATGCTTTCATTGGCACATGTTGGGCACAATCTGCCCAACCTGCAGTGAAGAAAGCTATTGAGTCAATGTTATTCTGACCAGGAAAGGGTTAATATGTCAATTTATTTCTATACCATGTAGAAATAAAGTGTGTGCATATATGTATGTATATGTGTTATATTGCAGTATCACAGAGTTCAGATACCCAGAAAAACAACAGAAATTTTGTGGTAATCAGCTTTTTGCATGCATCAACATATTCAAGTCAACATGATTCTAGACTAGTAAGCTGTTGTCATTGATGGGAAATAGCAGTCTTAGTGAGTGCAATTGGCCATACAGGGCTGCCCACATGAAACCAATCGAGTCTGCCAGCCCACCTGTATTTAAGTAATCTAGACTTCCACTTGCTGTTCTGCAATCAATATTGACACAATCCATGACTGAGCCTATATTAATAGCCAGAAAAGGAAATTATTTGGCTATTTATGTCCTTTTTAAAAAATACCTGGTTCGCCCACATCCTCGTCCAGTGACTACAAGGATCACGTTATCTGGCAAAGGTCCAGCTTACCAGGGACCTGCATGTGAAGCACTACATCATAAAGGCACATATTCCTGATCCATCCTGCATACAAAAAGGCAACAAACTTAGCCAGGTGAGCAAGGCCCCTGTCATTGTCAGGCACCCAAATCTTGCTTTTTGAATGTATTGATTACACATAAACCAGTCCCATGTTAACCAGCTTTGGCCAGGTACTCGAGGTGGAAATGCTGCATCTGACCCAAGGCCTATCCTGGTCCCAGCATGTGGCTAGGCCTATTCAATCATAATTTAGGCCTATCAGGCCTAGTTTTTCAGCCAGAGAAGCCTTGCTTGATAAAACATAAGAATCATGCTCAATTCTGAGGTTCTTGATTTATGCACAGAGTTCTTAGATTTTGCAACCAGGCAGATAAAGTATGAGTAAAATGTTGTTGTCACTGTTAAACTCGCACATCAAAATGGGTTTGTATACTAAAGTCTATACGATCGTACTTTTATCTGGATAAGAACCAATTACAGAGAGTATCTGCCAATTAGATAAGTAAATAGATAGATAGATAGATAGATAGATAGACAGACAGACAGACAGACAGACAGACAGACAGACAGACAGACAGATAAAATTTAAAAAAACATAAAATAGACCAAAATGAAATAAAAGCATCCAAAGAGAGTGCAGAACAGCCTACACTGAGATTTCTGTATATGGGACGAATACGACCTACTCAAGTGGGTTGAAGACCTGTGCTGCTCCTTATCCCACAGCAAAGAACTTAACAGGAAGGAGGGCACTGATTCATACATCAGGCTGGGCCGAATGTGCTCCTATGAGATAAGGAGCAACTTGAGTAGCCAAAAAGTTTAAGAAAAGTTATTCCCTTATTTTCAAAAAGTGAAGGAACCTATAAATATATGGACTTCCTATTTGTTTGAAAGGAAAATAATATTTTCACTTGGTTGGGTAGCATTTCCCACTTTTGTGCCTTCATCGTGGTGGAGGTGTAGTTGTGTTGGCTGGAGACAGCAGGATCACAGTTAACATGGGTTAATAGGAATACACCCTCTTATACAGTAAGCCCCAGGTGATGGGGTCATTGCTCTACTGTGGCACTCGGAATACTTTGGGCATACTTCGGCAGCTCTGGGGAGCACTTCGGCCTGCTGATGATAGCCAAAAAGTACTTCGGTTTCCGATAACTGTGGAGCAATGCATTGATAACAACAAACATAGATGCTGTTCTCCAATAAACTGTCCAACATAGGTGAGATAAATGTGACGCAACAGTTTATTTTTCGCTGTCCATCATTAAATTTTGACAGAGAAACATCCCACATAAACTATACCAAAGCAGAAAGATGCATAGTGAACAAAACACCCAGACATGAGCTGTGTGAAGGCTCAAATTCATTGACTGTGCTGGATGTGCATTGTAAACAGCGTAATGTTGATTGATAGTCTCCTTTGCACAATCAGTAATTTAAGTGAACAAACGCTCCATCATGCTTTTTTGTCACAGAGTTTGTATGGCAATATGAAGGAAATGATGCAAAAATGCCTGCTTCACCTGATGGTATAAATGACTTGATAAAGAAAGGAAAAATAATAGCCATGTGTGCATTGAAAAATTCCAAATTTGGCCAACTTGAGGGGGAGCTGGATGCAGTCTGATATGGCCAACTGGAGGGGGAAAGGGTTAAAATTGTGTGAAAACTGAAAATAAAACTATTTAGGTAATTAGGAAGGACATATTACTGATTAGAAGATTTCAGAGTCATATTAGCACTGGCTACACAGAACTTGAAGACTGTTTCACTGTGATCTGTGGTCCTGCAGATATTCCCTTTGAAGAATGGGGATGGCTGGTGGGTGGGTGGATCCAAGCCATCTTGTAGTCGTAATAATTTTGCCCTAGTACAAAACAGAGAAAATAAGAGTTAGAAATATAGTGTTTCCCCTCTTATAGGGCCACCCAACGAGCAGTGGAAATGTGGCCTTAAAAGAGGGGTGGCTTTTCTTGAGGGGAAAAATATAACAAATATGCTATACTTGCTGCACGGAGAAGTGGCCTCTCTAGAGAGGATGGCCTCTGGCAAGTGGGGCCATACATGAGGGGAACCACTGTAATGGCTGGTAAAAAGTGCAGAAAATTAATAGGCTTCTGGTATGCAAGTATGGTAAATAAAATGCCCAATACCCCAGTACACCAGTGTATAGAAGGCCCCCTTTCCCCCCTTCCCCCCTCCAGTATGTGTACAACTCTAGAATACATGAGCCCTTTCTCCCTTGTGAATTCTGTATACATATCCAGCCTATATGAACTTTACTTGTGATGGGCTGAGTGCTTTTGGGAATAGAGCATATGGATGGCATTATTTGGTTAAGCTGGCGGGTGTTGACAATGCTAATTATGAAATATGTACAGTGGTAAGGACTGGATATGTTTGTGGTAGATATCAATTTTGTGTGGGACGTGTACTTGAAGGCTCAGTACCAGGTGGCCTCATACTCTACAGCTGTACACTTTCTTGCTGCTTTTTCTGGATTTTCGTTTTTTGTAAGATGCAGGTACTACTGTCTCTGTATTATGACGATATAATTTCTCAGCCATATTTTATTACAAAATAATCATGCACTAGTGTTTATTAACACTTTGCCCCTTAAAGCAACCAAAACCGGCTGGTGGTCAAATGTCGTCTGCTTCAGTGTTTTCAACTAATTTCAACAGTAATAAAAACCAAATTTGACTGAATTGTTGATGAGCCCTATCAAGATCACATGCCCCAGGTTAACAACTTTCCTTGGCATGAATTGGACCCTTAGTGCCCCAACTCATGCCAAGGAAAGTTGTTGACTCAAGTGTCAATTCAAGGGGGAAAGGGTTAGATTAATAGCTGCCCTTTTGTGCATCTTCTCATGAACTTCTGCCACAGCAAAAGTGTGTTTGAAAACTTGGTGTGGTTGGGAAAAAAAATTTGATGAATTTGTGTCTACTGTTTTGCATGCAACAAACACATCAAGAATGCATCCATTCATTGTCCAAGAAGGGCCCATATGTTTTAACTGCACATATCCATCTGTCAGTGTCTAGTTCTGCTGCATTGAATGCACAGACACAAACACCCAGGGTCCACAGTGTGTTATGTTGGTGCCATAAAGAATGTGTTGCAGGTAGAGCATCCCTGGTCAGCAAGATGGTTGATTTCTCAAATACTAGTACTAATATCTGTACTTTAGTTATGTTTGTGACCACGGAGTGGCCACGTCTCGAACCAGCAACCTTCAGCTCCAATCACCTAGCCAAAAATGGGAA
Organism: Hermodice carunculata; assembly: GCA_964020975.1. Classification (NCBI taxonomy): domain Eukaryota; kingdom Metazoa; phylum Annelida; class Polychaeta; order Eunicida; family Amphinomidae; genus Hermodice; species Hermodice carunculata. The sequence continues at coordinate 671,119 of CAXHWN010000937.1, read as the reverse complement.
ACTCATGACACCAATCATCTGGCCGAAAATGGGAGATGCACGTACCAACTGCACCAAATCCCCAATGCAATTTTCTCGTTCTGTAAATGCCATGCAAAAAAATAAACATTAAAGCTGGGTATCATCTTTACAAGGTTGAATTAATGTAAACAGTATGTGCAAATATGAGGCGAATGGTGCACTTTGCAGGACTGGTATTAATAAACAGTACTGTATGTATGTTTATGTTTACACTTACTGGTATGTAAAAATGTGTCGATTAAAAATGTAACAAAATGTCCAGATATTACTGTCAGGTGAGCTCATAACCCAATTAAGTCATGAATTATTATTCACGGTAGCCACACATCACCATAAAATTCGCCTTTTTGCATATATATATAGGCCTTGGCTGTTTCACACTTACTGAAATTTGGGTGGAAAAAAATGTAGTTTACAGTTGCCCCCCCCCCCCCCCCCAAAAAAAAAAAAAAAAAAAAAAGGAAAAAAAGAAAGTGATTGATATTTAGTCAAGTCCCAGTTATATTAGCCTATGACTGACTGGCTGATGGCTAGCACCAGGTCAAAAAGCATTTTTCTGTGGCGGCCAATTTTGCTGTAGCAAGTGTTTAACCCTTTCAGTGCCAAATTTTGGACTGAGTCCACAGCTTTTCTCGGAGCGTATTGCACCTATGTGTGCTGAGAAAAGCTGTTGATTTGTGGTATTCTCTCTGAAACTATAGGCATACTGGTACTTGAATGAAAGGTCTTTTTATGAGGAATACAAATCTGGGATCCTAATGATAATTCAGACTAGTTTGACTCAAGTAGGTAAACTTAGGACATGATCAGCATCAAATGAGTTAATTGTGCTTCATCTCCAACATGCCTTCTTTGAAGGGGGGGGGGGGGTAAGGGGATCCCAGTACACTGGTACAGGTAATCATTTTGCACCAGTACAAGATACTGAAAATAAGAAAATTTAGAAACAGTGGTCAGTACAAAGTATGGAAAATAAAAGGGCTTCCAGTATGCAAGTATGGTAAATAAAAATGCCCAGTACACCAGTAAAAAAAGCCTATACCTCCCCCTGCGTAGTGTGCAATATGATCCTGTGTGGTTTGGGGTTTGGGAATGTTTGTTATGCTGATATGAGGCCCATGAGTATATCAGGAAGATAGAGGTTCAGAGGGCTATTCAAAATAGCACTTTTCTAGGGCCTGGTGAGCAATGGGCTGATAGGGAAAACATGTAGCAGTTACCCTAATATACATTTGATGTTCATGTTTTTGCAAAAACTAGGAATGGAAACTGGCCACCAAAGTGATGCCAGTTTGACGCTGCAGGCAGCTGGTGATGACAGATACCTAAGTACATGGGTGTGGCTTCCTGTTTCTCAAGCCTGGTCAGTGCACAAGCTCTGACCTTCCGGATGGTCCAGTAGGCCAAAACAACAAATTATCCTATTAATGCAGGAGGAAAGGGAAGGGCCCAGAGATCTTGCAGGCTCGGCAGGTGTTCTGGGAAACCTATTCACATGCAAAGATACTGTAAATTGCTTTAATTTCGCTTTATTCTTATTTTTTCCTATTTCACTGATGGCACAAAACTGTGGAAATAAAAACACAGTGAAGGAGTATTTTAATATTGCTTGAATAGGAATTATGTCCAAAATGGTGAAATTAAAACTACAGTGGAATGTCAAAAATACCAAAACTGAAAATTCATACACATAAAAATAAAGCAGTTTACAGCATATAATGTGATTGCAGGTTGACAAGTTGTGCCAACCTCCTGGAATCAACCCCTAGGTGACAGTCCAGCTTTTTCACCAACACAAAGTCAAGCTTCTCAATAATAGAGTAAATTAATGGCCCTTCATGTTGATCCATTTCATGGTGATAATCCATGGCTCTGTCCTTTGTTTTACCATTGGTTCTTATTGGTTATTTCAACTCCAGTATTTGCAGCAGTGATTAACATGGTAACAGAACTGTAAGCTTTGAAAGACAAACTGATATTGGTGATATTGTGTCAGCAAACCTGGACTATAGATCAATCGATGAGAACATTTGTTTCGTGGATGGACCAATGAAACTTGGTAGAAATAGAATTGCCATCTGTGTTAAAATATTTATAAACCACACTGCAGATATGCTTTCTCTGACTAATACAACCAACAAAACACTTGTACCTAATAGCCACAAATCCTGGTGTTCATATGTGGCAAAATTTTCCAAAGTTTATTTGTTTCTAATGTAAACTTTCATATAAACAAAGTTGAAAATTTTGCTTTTATATAAACAGAACTAGCACAAAGAACAAACAGTGCTGGAATTTACACAATAATATACTCATTGGTCTTCAACCAACGTCCAGTTTGTGAGAGAGCCAATTTTGATAGGTTAAAAACCGAGGAAGGCGCCATTTGTAGAAAATAAAGATGCCGAGGCCATCAGGCCAAGGCATCATTATTTTCTATGAATGATGCTGTTCCATGGTGATTAACTGACATAAAATGCATCTGTGACGTCAATCTCATCATTTATAGAAAATAATGACGAGTTCCAACAATAGATAGATGTCACAGATGAGTTATAAATCCATGTTCAAACTGCTACAACAAAACTGCTGCAGATGTTGCATGTATCTTGAAGGGCTGGGCTCTACAAATAGCCATTACGTGGTGATTGAACAACAATGCTGTGTGGAAAGGTTCAGTTAACTCATATTCCATACCAGTCCCTGATATTTACGTATATTGACCAAGATTTAAGATGACAATTGTATATTTAAATTCTTCATGAAAAGAGCTTTCGTTCAAGTACCAACATGCCTATTGCCTTAAGTCAGTGGTTCTGGCACTGCCTGGCAAGTCATGCTGCAGCTGCCCTTGTGGCAGCTGCTGCATGGCTTGCCAGGCAGTTCCAGAACCACTGACCAAGGCATGTGATCATAGTATGGAATGAATTAACTATACAAAGGTGTAGACTTGTGATCAATAAAGCTCTGGATATATTTACTTTGGAAAGATCTCCATCTGGTTTGGAATATTAAAAGTCTCGCATGACTTGCCAGGCAGTGTCAGAACCACTGACCAAGGCCTGTGACAATAGTATGGAATGAGTTAAAGCTGAGTGTGTATTATAACAAAGGACTTTTGAGCTTTTTTCTGTGTCAGTTTTCTTCCATTTAAAGTACATGTATCGATTTTGATAAAAACTCAATTTTTTATACTGTCATATGCCCCAGTTGGTTACCTTTTATGTATAAGTGATGTTAAGATTATGCTATTAACTTTTTCATGGCATCTGTTCCATTTTACATCAGTAACTTTGTTTTCCTGTTTCTCTGATGTTGATACAGTGTAAATATGACATCAGAGTCTGAGATTTCAACAGAGTGTTTTGACATAACAAAACAGTGGTACATGTACTGGCTCAAAATTGTGTTTGCAATACGATATTGGAGGAAACATTTTAAGGATTTATTGTCCAAAGTTTTGCCTGTGGATTTTGTTTCAGCTACGTTGAATCTGTAGCTGCTAGTCTGTTGTCTTTGCCATATTATTTGTAAAAGTAAATATAAAATATTATGAGTCAACAGCTTTCTTTAGCACTGGTGGGTGCAATGGCACAATGGAAAGCTGTTGACCTTGACCATTCTTATGGTCTCTGCAACATCATGTATACTAGTACTAGAATGAAAGGTCAGTTTGCAAAGAATATAAATCTGGTGCGATTATTGCCAATTTAGAGCATATCAACTGTTGCAGACAATGGCAAGAAAATAGTCAAGTACACCCAATCTGGAGTACATCATTAGGGAGAAATGGGCTTGTTGTATCTGGTGCTATGAATCTAGGAAAGACAATATAATCTCCCTGTTAAAACCACCCAAGGGACTGGAAAATGTGGTCTTAATGAGGAGTGGTCTCAATGGGGATATGATTAACTAAGGATGAAGAACGGGTCTTTAAATTGGTGGTCTTAATGGAGAAATGGTCTCTTTATGGAGGTTGTCTTAATTGGAGATTATATATGCATACATATACATATACATACATACAGTATTCATCCTAATAGTAGCACATGCCCTAATAGAAGCACGCCCCCACTTTCAATCCAAGTGGTCCAGATTCAAAATCAAGATTTTTCCTGTAAATTAGCAAAGATAATGCTTCCAAATGAAAAATTAAATGTCACTACAGTATATTAATGTTTATTTAACACCTAAATGAACTGTACAGCCTTCAAAACCTTCAATCAAGAAAAGTACTTATTCCACAGTCCTGTGAAAACACTGCAAGATCTGGCAAATCTTTGCATTGGCACAGCATGCTACTATTTGGATGAATACGATATATATATATATATATATATATATATATATATATATATATATATATATATATATATATATATATATATATATATATATATATATATATATATATATATATATATATATATATACATATACATATATATATATATACACATATACATATATATACACACACACACACACACATACATACATACATAGGGTGCAAGGTATGGAGTTAACCCTTTCTTGGTCATAATAAGGCTGAGTCAGTAGCTTTTCTTGAGGCTGTTCGGCCACAATACCCAATTCAGATGTCAAAGAAAGCTATTGAGCAGAGGTATTTCATCATGATACATTTTACCTATGACTTTCATCAAAAGTGTTTCCTGTTAATGCAGAATTTAAGCAAAAATGACAATTTGCATCCGGGTGCTTTTGGGCAGTTTTAGCGGGAAAGGTTTGAGGAAAACTGAAGAATTGTGATGCTGCAGGTTTGTTTTGTTTCAGACTTATTTTATTGATCAATTATCATATTATTCCCTTTAAGTGCTTGGGGCGCTTAGGAAATTTGATAGAAGTGAGCTTTATGTGTAGACCTAAAATGGGAAAAATTGCATGCCAAAGTATCAGCATCAGGTTTCTGGTTTTTGAGGGTTGAGGGTGGCCAAAGGGTGGATGTAGGTTGCATACTTAACCCTTTCTTATCATCACTGGTAAAAACAGGCTAAAGGTTAATGTTGCTTTATTGATTTGTCATTTATTTTGATATTGGAGGGGGGGGGGGACAAATGACAATTCTAAACAAATCCGCTCAAAATAACACACCCTAGGTCAACAGCTCTCTTTGGGGTGGTATGGGTGCTTAGCATCCAAACTGCTGTAAGGGAAAATTATTGACTGTTTTGTATAAGCAGGAAAACAAGAACAGAGAGAAGACTCTGCGGGGATCTGATAATGACACGCTTATTATCAGCTGCGTATATTGCGAATAAGGCTGTTTTCCCCCAGTTTAATTTACAATTATCTTCAAACCCAGTTCCATTTATGTGAATCATACAGTTCATTTGTTCCATCAATCAGTGCTTTGTTCCTTCTTGAAATCCCGTAATGATAGGCACATTGAAAATTTGATGCTGTTACCAATTCTCATCAATGGGTAAGTAATTTTTAATGTGAGAGAAATTGTCTTTGATATGAAATAATAGATTCCTGGAAAAATGAAAGAGAAAGCCCCAGTGTAACTGTAGTCCTCCCATGCAAAGCAATAATAAAATGAAACAGAATCTGACATGTGTAGCTATAGGCATCATGTTTTTTAGGAAACCACTGCTTTGCTGGGAATGTAATCACTTTGATGTGCATGGAAGCCTTTTAAAAACAATCTTGTATGTGAATCCTTGGTGGAAATAACATTAATTTGAACAGCCCAATGCTATTTTCCACAATTGCAAATGATTCATTGCCATTAGCCGAGCAATTTATTAAAGTAGACATTGAACAATTTGTGCCAAGTATAATGTATAAGCTTCAACTTTGGTTGATTGTGAAACTAGTCCTCCAAAGTGCAGCTTAATCCTACCATAAGCTGAGATAAATGTGCCTTAGAGGGGGTGGAATACAGGACATTCGTATTAACTGCGGGGCTGCCTTTGCCTGTATCTCTCACCAAGGAAGGACCTGCATATAAGAACAGATCCCTAATCAAACTGGGGGAAATGTGTTGCTCATGTAAAAACTATGAAATTGAAAATAATTAACCGTTTTAAAAAGTCAAAAACCTATTTATTCTATAGTCATACATGATAAGGAATCACCATTAAGATGCCCACACCATGGCAGATGATTGCCTGTGGTTGAAGAAGACTTTTAGCTAGTTTTGGCCAGTTTAAGGGGGAAACTAGGACTTAAACAGCTGTTGTATTTCCCAGTACAGTGGTCCACCTCTTGTAACCTTCCCCCCCCCCCCCCCATAAGAGGCTACCCGTTTTACAGAAGCCACTTTTTCAGACATCAAGTATATAAGTATTTTCAGTTGGTTTTCCTGCTCACGAGAGGCCACCTCTTTCATAAATCTGGATTTCCGGTGCACTTGGGGTGGCCTTGTAAGTGGGCGCCACTGTATGTTGGTTTGGGAGCAAATTGTTGATGAAAATGGTAAAGGAGCAACACTCCAAAGGCCTTGAAGTCCAAGATCCACTTTGTGCAGCTTGTATATTTTGGGTGTATATGGAAGGCGTGTGACTTCAGTACCTGGAAATATAGTCTGTATCAATTAATATGAGTATGTGAGACTGACCTGATGTGCTCTGACCTAGTTGAAAGGTGATTTGTGATGTGTTTATAAAAGATGGTAGTCACCCTCTTTAGTTCACCATACATGGTATATAGATTTTTTTTGGGGGGTGGGGTGGAGGCTGGATCTTACTTAACCCCTTGCCCCTTGAATGAACACTGAGTCAACAGCTTGCCCTGACATGTCATCTTGCTGGGTCTCATAAAAAACTCTCAGTCAAATTGGGTCTTCATTACTGTTGAAATTAGTTGAAAACACTATAAAGCAGACGACATTTGACCACCAGGCGGGTTAAGACGAAAGGGTTAAAATGTACACCAGTGGTATACCTCAGGCAGAACATTTTTCTGATCTGTCAGAAAACCGTGAACACTTGCACATTGATTTGTACACACTAGCTACAGGGAAAACTAGATACGTTTTCACAAAAGCGACATGCAGACTTGTAAGAGAATGGTAGTTTCGTGTTGCTGTCAAGAATCAGTTGGGTTTGGATAGATGTTGGAATGAACCACCTGGATACAAGGGTGGAAGGGCAGGGCAGGCTTTGGGTGTGATACCTGCAGTCAGCAGGTGGCATATGGCAGTCCTAATAAACCAGCCTAAACCGGCTGGTGGTTAAGTGTCGTCTGCTTCTGTGCATAAGGAGTTTCAGTAGTACGTTATCAAAAACAATTTGAGTGAAAATTGTAGATGACACCTACCAAGATAATATGCCGTAGGTCAATAGCTTTACCCACAGCAAGAAAAGCTGTTGAATCAGTCTTAACCTTTTCTCGTTCAAATCACCCAAAAGCATCTGGATGGGAATTGTCATCTGCCTTAACATTTTTACTTGACTTTCTCGTTACTGAAAAACATTTTTGCTGAAATTTGTTGCAAAACCATTCATGATGGCACACCCTGGGTCAGTAGTTCCTGCATGAGAAGGAAAGCTATTGACTCAGTCATAGTCTGACGAGAAATGGGTTATACTTAATCTTTATTCAAGGAACGAAGGGTTGGCCGCTCATAGTGTCAGTTTTATCACCATGCACGGCCACTCCCAGCTGAACTTTGTCAAGATATTATGTTCAGTTCCCTCCAGGTGGCGCTGTCTCTGCCAATATCTTTGTTGGGTCTAATACATCTATCAAAGTCACAGTTTTATTTGAGAGAAGTAACTGACAAGTCCATGGAGGAAATCTGTTAAAAGGAAGGCCTTGTTGTCTTGGTGGAAAAAAAGATACAAATGATGAAAACTTTTTGTCATATCTGCAGGTGCATTTACATCTTGTCAGACTGAAGTCCATCATGTACCTGGGGGTGATTGATAGCATGATTCTCACTTGTTATCTATCACTGTGAAGACATTGTGAATCCACAAGAAGGATAGACTTTGGACATATTTTGTGATTAAGTACCTCAAAGTTATGTGAGGGGAAAACAACACACAACACTGAATGTTGTAAAATACTGCAGATTGTTTCCAACCCTCATCATGGCATTTTCAGGTTTTGCTCAATCTGACCTGATGAAAAAAACAAAAACAAAAAAACAAAAAAACAAAAAAAACAAGCATTTTCCATTAAGGCATTGTACAATTATGTTGCAAGACTCCAGTTTAGTCTTTAGTCTTAATTAACTCATTGCTGACCATTTGAGGAAAGAAAGATTCACAGAATCAAGAACAAATTTATTATATAACAGAGGATTGATGATCTCTTGCTGTATGATGTTGCAGGATAGGAGTCCATGATATTAACAGCACACATTATGACCCATTACGACAATGCCAGGACACACTGCCATACCATTACTATCTGTAAATGACTCTCTATGAATCTGCACATTGTCATCTGTTCTGAATCAGAGTGTTTTTTGTTCGGACAGGGTAGGCTAAGGTCACTGCATAACAAAACATTTCCATTCATTGTCATTTACCATTAGCTGTATATGTGAGAAGGAGGCAATGTTCCCAGCTAACCATATTCCTTCCTGTAAACATTTGGGGTGCGTCCAAAATTACAATAACACAAGCCTTAAATTTAGAATCCTTACACTTTGAACATTGCAGGTAAATACTGGAAAAAGATCATTAAATGCCATTTTTTTTTGGGGGGGGGAGGGTCTGCTTTTTGATCTTTGAGATTCCAAGGAGGTGGGGAACCCTTGTAAAGGCAGAGACCCTTATTAGGACAGATATGGTATATCACAGATCTGACACATTTCATCTGCGTCTTGTGTTTCTAATCATATTGTACAAAGCCAACTTTGGCTAATCCTATGATGCCTTTGTTATTTGTTCTAATTAGTGCCGTCTAATCTCTAGGACACATCTTAAATGTTTTTTATGCCAGTCTGCACCAGGCTTCACTTGAACATTTTGTTCTGTGCAGCAAGACGTCAGTGTTTTGCTTGCAGTGGCTGTAGGTGGTTAAATCTGAGAGCACAAGGCCATAAATTGATGAGATTTGTCCAGTTCTGTAGAGGTGCGACCCCAAGCACAGTACCATGTTATAAAGTCTTCTGATCCATCTGCAGGTCACTCTTTTTTTATCTCGTTTATGGGATCCATGCCATAATTAGATTTATATATTAACATCAGCAGAAGCTGCTCTACAGTAGAGGTTCAAACTGCTGTGAACTGTGGTAACATTGCACCCAGACTCTCCAGTCCAGATTTACAGCATCTTTGGAAATATAGCCAAGATCAGGCTTCAAAATGAACTGCGTATCTGATGGCAAGAACAACCCTTTTCCCCTCGTCTGGCCAAAACCAGCTGAAAGTAAACTTTCATCTGCTTCAATCATTTTTTCTATTTATTGGAGTGACAGAGAGAGAGAGAAAGAAAAAATTTGTCAATGATCCCTATCAGAATAGAGCTTTCATAGTAAAGGTGTTGCTTCATCTTAATTCAAGGGGGAGTGGAGGAGTTAAAAGTACCCAGCCAAAGTGTGTCTCAATTGGTGGGTAAATTAACCTATTTCTGCTTAAAATGAAACTTCAATTAACTCTTTCAGTGCCACATTTTGGACGGAGTCAACACCTTTCCTTGGCACATTTTGGGTACAATCACCCAAAATACACCAAGGAAAGCTGTTGACCTGGACTGTCAAATCCTGTGTAAGTACAGGCATGCTGGTACTGGAATGGTCTTTTTACAAGGAGCATGAGTCTAGTTAAAGAGTCGTTCGTTTTTAAGCTGTTTGACTCTTGTCACAGTTGGCACTGAAACAGTTAGCAGGTATTGTTGGCACACAGTGGGTGCAATACATTTGTATATTAATATATATATATATATATATATATATATATATATAACCTGCACCAATGAAAGCTGTTGACCTGGGCATACTTTCAAGGTACTTTTATCTACAATTCTTACCCCCTGTATGTTAATTCTGTTAACGAGAAATTTAAATGAGTATTTGAAAGCAGATAATCTATGTCTGGACATTTCCGGGTGATTTGAATGGGCAGGTTTTAACACAGCAGAGTCAATTACACTGAAAAGGTGGTCTTTAAAGCCATTGTAATGTTAATTCATGACAAGTGGTTTAAAGTATCGGGGCAAACATCCCTACGCCGGCTGTACACTAAGCTGGTCTTGATTGGTCACCCTAAAGACCTGAGACACTACATGGACTCCACTGTGCTGTCATGTCTGCTTCAATAGGAGAAGTAACTGTTAACAATATGCCGTATGTGCGTCAATTTCCCACCACAAAGCACAGGTTTGACACCAGACGATCACGGGGGATGTGCAGGTTGCATCACTGCCACAGACAGGGCCATTTGTTCATTTCTCACAAAATTAGTGGGTTTTTTTTTTTTTTTTTAGAAATTTAAGTTTACAAATGCCAAACTAGTATTCATTTATTACTTTCCAAGCAATATATCAAGAAAAATTTTCATCTGCCTTTAATAAGTATTCTTTCTTTACAAAATGTTAGTAATATCCCACTGGTCCCCACAGATACCGACCCGTATCTCGCCATATCCCACCAAGCGAGACTAGTCAATCAGGTGTGCAGTTCTGGTGGGGAAATTAATATGCATATCTCCTATTTTATGTGTTTCAGTTAATGTGCAACCCAATACACAAAATTCTTGTAGGGAAAACTTGTGTTTGTCCCATTGGACTTTATGTTAAAGCAACCTGTGATAAACTGATAACTTTTGGATCAATGTAATAAGATTTTCAGAATCATCTAACTTTTATGCCTAAATTTACCATGGTGTTTACACAGCAGTTTTGATTATAACTGATTTCATGAGGTGGTCTTGCATGTACAAAGTGCAAATTACAAAATTATGATCAGTTTGGGATGTTCCAATATTGATGGCTGTGCAAAGAGATGGTAACTTCTCATTTAGGAGGGCTCTCTGATGGAAGGGACAGGAATAATGAGTAAAACAGCTGAGAATTGACTACACAGCCGAGAATACCGTCTTAAAGTTTCGAAGCAGCAGGCAGTGCCCCGAAATGTGCTGGCCATTACCACTGCTTCAGTTGGCATGTGGCCTGTGGCAGGTGCAAAAGCTGATTGATTTTGGGGCTCATTTGCGCAGTCAGTTGTTGTTCTGTCCTCACTCAGGCAATTAGAATGCACAAGAGATCAAGTGGATAATTCAAAATCCATTTCTGTTCTCTTGTGGATCATTGTCACAGCGTTATAGAGTCATGTCTGCTTCAGTTTTCAGACACGGTTAAGGAAATAGGATACTGAGGTGATGATATGTACATGAGCACAGGTATGCAATTTAATTTCTTATAATTGTAATAACTGAAACTTGATCATGAAAAAAAATTGTGAGTCTGACATATATCAGACATGTTGCATATCTATTAACCCTTAGAGTGCTAATCATGCGCAGCTATAGTTGTTTTCTCATTAACGTTAAACTTGTAACGGTTTGTAACGGTTAAAAGATTCAAATTCCTCACAGAGATACCTTTCATTCAAATATGAGCAAGCCTAGTCTAAAGCATAAAGTAGTCTTAGTCAACAGCTTTCCTCAGGACACTGTGCACAATGTGCACAAAGTGTCCTGAAGGAAGCTGTTGACTGTCTTAAGTCAGCACTTTAAGGGTTAATATAAAGCCCATTTCTGGTATGGCACATACAAAAACAATTTTTTTTAGAAAGTCCTCATACCAGGGCTTCATGAATGATAAGCCATGTCAGAATTCTGAAAAGTTCACACAGCACTTATTTCCGAAACTCCTACACACAAAACTTTTTTTCTTTGAAATTAACATTTTTGCAGGGTAAGAGTTATTTCCTAAACCATGTGATAGTGGTTATAGTGTGCCTGTTGATTTGTAGCATCATCGATCACTATTCTCTTGTTGTTAACCCCCATGGAGACTGTATAGGTCAACAGTTTTGTTTAGCACATTATGCCCACAGAGCACTGAGGAAAGCTGACTGATTGCCATTAGAGAGCACTCAGGAAAGCTGATTAATTGCCTGAAGAGCACTCAGGAAAGCTGACTAATTGCCCAAAGATCACTCAGAAAAGTGGATTAATTGCCCAGAGAGCACTTGGGAAAGCTGACTGGCTGCCCAATTAGAGCACTCAAAAAAAAATGCTTCCCATTTCCCTTAATGATATCCTTTGAAGTTGTCCAAATGGCACCACATTTCCTTACTTCAAATAGAACATTCAGTCTTTTTGTGTGTGTGTGTGTGTGTGTGTGTGTCTGCCAAAGACACTCATCATATTGTTGGCAGATGGAGCGGCAGTACCCATTTGATATCCAGCCTTTCATTTTATGAAGAAAACTTTGATTATAGCTCATTCAAGCAGAGGCCCAGGGGATTTCTTTATGCATATTTATTTGTGATGTGTAATATGTATAGGTTGTTAGAAAGCCCTCCTTTGGTTGACCATTGACCAATTTATCCTAGTACCTGGATAATTGCATTGTTGCAAGCCATTCATGATTCCATGAAGCGTGAAACAAAGGCAACCAGATCATACGCAAAAAGGCAGGAAATATATTCATGGCTAGATCAGATAGTTCTAACTTTACCCCTTAATTACTATGCAATACTAGTTTCAAAATTCCACACATACATGTAGGGAAATAAGAGCAACAGTTTTATATTAGTTGACTTCAATGATAACCAGTAAACACAGACCCGATCAGCTCATTGTGGTCTTAATTGTGGTATCAGTTTTCTGGAACCGAAATTTGAAAGTGTGAATCTTGGTTCTGCTAGTGGAAGTGTCCTTTGCATTTGAGAGGTAGGACCACAGTCAGTCAAATGTTGGTTACATGTGAAGTGGCCTCTGTTGAGAGGGACCTCACAAGACTGGGGCCACTATATGACAGAATGGATTCAGTCATGGGTGTATTTCAGCTGTGGCCATACTCTTTAGCACCTTGGAAGCTTGTATCCTATCCTTCTTTCCCACGGACAGGAGTCCATGCCTCATATGTGCTCCCATGCAAAGTGGTCGGTTTCCACTGAGATACACCCATGATCAAAGCCCATGCACAGTGGTGAGTCTGCACTGAGATATACCCATGATTGAATCCTGTGCCATCATCTTGGTGAGTATCCACTGAGATACACCCATGAGTGAATCCCATGCCGAGTGGTCAGTCTCCACTGAGATACACCCATGAGTGAATCCCATGCCGAGTGGTCAGTCTCCACTGAGATACACCCATGAGTGAATCCCATGCCGAGTGGTCAGTCTCCACTGAGATACACCTATGATTGAATCCCATGCAGTCATGGTGGTGAGTTTTCACTGAGATACACTGGTGATTGAATCCCATGCAGAGTGGTCAGTCTCCACTGAGATACACCCATGATTGAATCCCGTGCAGAGCGGTCAGTCTGGCCTGAGATACAATCATGACTGAATCTTTAGTTCATGCTTGCAGAGAACAAGTGAACAGCATACCTATAGCCTCTGTTGATACTGCCATAGGCTCATGTAAGTGCTGCCAGCAGTTTTTGAGATGTGTTGAACTGGTAAATTTCTCCAATTCCTTCAATGACAACAAAAGTTGTGCTCATCTGAATTAGTATACTGCTGAGGAAAAAAAAGGATGCCACTCCCAACAGTTTAACATGGGTCCCACCAAATATGCCTTTGTATGGAAGGGGGGGCATATTTTTTTCCCAGCAGTATACAGTGGTCCCTGTCTTGAGAGACTGCCCCTATAGCAGGTGAAAATGTGGTCTCTCAAACAGGTGGTCTTTCATTAGAGGTATAGTAACATGGAAAAGATAGCACAGTGTTCTGAGAGAGTGGTCTTAAAAAGATATGTGGTCTCTCATTGGAGGGGTCTCTCAAGACAGGTACCACTGTATTATGATTTCAAATTCAGAGTCCTCATAGACGGGCCTTTCATTCAAGTACCAGCTTTCCTTTGTGCATCTTAAACTTGCAGAGGACATTTGTTGATTTAGTCTGTAACCTGGTACTGAAGGGGTTAAATTTGCTTAACTCATTCCACCCTAATGATGCTTTTATCTTGCTAATATGTAAATGTCATCTGCTAATTGTATTTTAGTTTTGAATGAAACTTGTGTAGAAGGTCATTTCAAACTATATGCCCATGGTCAGCAGCTTTCCTTGGCGTGCTCTGGGTGCAATGCACCCAGAGCACGCCAAGGGAAGTTGTTGACCCGGTCTTCTATCAGTGTGGAATAAGTTAAAATGTTTTGTGAAAAGACAAGATGGAACTGATGAACATGAAAGGTAAAAGGTGCAAATAAGAGTTGCTTGCAGCCAGGTAAGTGTAGGTAGAGAAATGTTGATGAAATACCAGCCAGTGTATAGAGAACAAGAGGGACCAGCCAGGGCATGGGATTATGTTGAAAAAACAAAAGGTACTAGCCAGCATACTAGGAAATACTGAGAAAACAAAAGGTACCATGCAACCAGTGGATGGATAAATACTGAGAAAATAAAAGATACAAGGAGCCAGTAGATAAGGAAATGTTGAGAAAACATGAGGTCCCAGCCAGCGCAGAGGAAACTACTGGAAAAGAGAGATACCATGCATCTAGTGGATGGGTAAATATGGAGAAAACAAAAGGTACATGTACTAGCCAGTGCAGAGGGAAACATGAGAAACCAAAAGTATCAGCCAGTGCATGGGGAAAAAACGGGAAAACAAAAGGTGCCACCAGTGCATGGGGAAATACCTAGAAAATAAAAAGTTCTAGTCAAATATAGCTCGTCAAATATAGCTGTTGTGCATCAAGACAGAAAGTAACCACTATTGTCTTGTTTTGCAGAAACCTGCAAGGGTTAAACACAACTTAGAAGCAATTAGGGGAACAACTTTATTTCCAGAATATTATCAATTACGGAGTCGATTAAGCAGCGGGTATCAAAAAAATCTGCATGGATTGACATTCCACATCATGTTCAACATACACATCCCTCTAATCTTGAGGGCATTAAGATACCGAAGACTTAAAAGATATGAAAAGATCGATTGTTGAATTCTAAGCAAATGCTTTTAGTCAGCAGATGTTGCATTATGGATATTATATTATATTATTGATTAATTTAACTTAATTAATACAGCTTTTATTAGCCCAGTAGACAGTAGCATCCATTTTTGCTTTCAAGATAAAATTGCTACAAGGATTTCAGCTTGGCACATGTAAAAAATAGAAATCCCTGTAAGTCAGTATCTGCACAAGACATCTTCCACCACTGCAGGCAAAGGGAAAAAAAAATTAAAAAATAGCCATAGTATTCCTGCGAGACTTTTAATATTCCAAACCAGATGGAGATCTTTCCAAAGTAAATATATCCAGAGCTTTATTGATCACAAGTCTACACCTTTGTATAGTTAACTCATTCCATACTATGATCACAGGCCGTGGTCAGTGGTTCTGGCACTGCCTGGCAAGTCATGCTGCAGCTGCTGTTGTGGCAGCTGCAGCATGACTTGCCAGGCAGTGCCAGAACCACTGACTTAAGACTATAAGTATGTTGGTATTTGAACGAAAGCTCTTGCCATGAAAAATTTCAACATTCAATTGTCGTCTTAAATTTAGGTAAATATACGGAAAAATCAGGGACTGGTATAGATTGAGTTAACTTGAATGACAACTGGAGTGTTATATGGCATCAATTGCATGAGTTTGATGGGGGATATCAGAGGCTTCTCTGTTGCCATGTCTCTAGCCCCTAAATGGAGTGTGTCACTGCTCTCTGATGGCTCTGACTACAAATAAAGGAGACGTTCTGGAGCCAGATCGACACTACAGCCCAGTTGCGTCACCTAACGTAACTAACAAAGTTGTATTATACATCAGCGTTTGGTAGAAATTGTTCATTTAGTCCCAAACAGAACTTATTGGATGAAATCTTCCTGTGACGAATCCAATTTCCTTTAGCAAATTTCACTCTGTTGCGATGAATTGTGTGCTCGTTAAGATGAGTAATCACAAGTCATTGAAACCCAGAATGGATTCATTTTTTCCAAGTGTTTGTTTGTGATGCTGTTTTGGTATGATGTGCCATGAAATGGGCGAACACCACCGGTATCTTTACAGTGATGGAAACCCTGCGAGGCAGAGGTTAACATCCTCTGTACTTTGTTTGGTGGTTTTTAAAGGGAACTGGTAATCAATGGGGGTATGCTCTTTACTAGAAGTCTTTAATTACACAGTGGGGTATAAATATGTAACATGGTGGGCTCCTCTTAACTCGTCTCTCACTGAATTCATGCAGAGCTTGGTCTGCCTTGGATTGACCACTTATCATACTGCACTAGGCTTGTAATACCCCCAGTGTGGCTCTACCAGATGATGCAGAACCCGTTATGGACCTGGCATGGTAATACTTAGGTGAAAGACACTTATTGAAGAACAGGACATTCAACATTGTTTTTTTTACTACAGAATGGCTGGCTCTCAAACCATCAACCTTTGGCACCAACTACCTAGCTGAAAACGAGAAATGCATGGATCGAGTATACCAAAACCCCATTCAAAAAACAAAAACAAAAAAAACAAAAAAAACAAAAAAAAGGGTCAGTAAGCTTTTGATGTTGGCTTAGTAACAAAGATCATAAAAAGTATTACAAGTTAAAAGATTGTTGCAAAAGATCATCAAAAATATTACAAGTTAAAAGATTGTTGCAAAAGATCATCAAAAGTATTACAAGTTAAAAGATTGTTGCAAAAGATCATCAAAAGTATTACAAGTTAAAAGATTGTTGCAAATGGAAACATGAACTCACACAAAAGATGGTCAATTGTTTCCACAAGTACTGTACCATAGCATACTATCAGTGACACTCCCCTTTGACAATTAGGAGGCTCAGTGAGTGGAGCAACCTTGATCCCACAATCCAACCCAGGCCTTCTTCCCCATTCTCTTGCTCCAAAGCCAGTCTGATCACCCGATGACAGTATTCAATAGAAATGCTGCACTTTTTGGAAAGAAAACAATATTATATATGACTCCATGACCATGTTCATGGCCATAGGATTGTGCACAGAAGTTATGATCACAAAGAGTGATGATGTAGATCATAGCCATTTAACTCATTCCATAACAGTTCCTGATTTTTCTGTATGTTTCCCTGGATTTAAGATGGCAATTGCATATTTAAATTCTTCAAGACAAGAGCTTTCAATCAAGTACCAACATGCCTGTAATCTTAAGTCAGTGGTTCTGGCACTGCCTGACAAGTCATGCTGCAACTGCCGCAAGGGCAGCTGCAGCATGACTTGCCAGGCAGTGCCAGAACCACTGACCAAGGCCTGTCACCATAGTATAGAATGAGTTAAGCCTTGTACAAATTGATCCTGAGCACCAATCAGATGGGTCAATGTATATAGTTGGATGAACGACACTGTGGATTTGAAGTGTTCGTTATTATCATGAAAAGCATGACTAGGAATAATTTTCCAAGGATTTTGGGGGTTCTGCTCATAAAAGCTTGTGGATAAGTGGAAGCCTTGAAATACCAGAGCAAATATTTCTGGCAAAAAGTCTGGACCTGGAATCCACGAATAACATTAATCTGCAAAGCACAATGACCTGCAACACTTTGATCACTGGACAAAGTCTGTGGTCTGCCCTGTGGCAGATGTTCAAAGATATAAAGCCTTACATGTGTTGCCATGTAGTCTGTAACATTAAGCCATTCATCCCTGGTTCCCACATATTTTAAAGCAGAGATAACTAACAATATTGCCGACAATGACGCTTAATATAATGGTGTTTTATTTGTTCTGGTCCTGGGATAGGCCGATAATTATGGCTCATTTTACATCTATTCATTGTGCTAGTACTTAATTCTGTCCTGCTCAAATTGCTCAAAAATGTCCATGTATATAAATACATATTTAATATTTCTACTTAAATTTCATGTTAATGCGAATCATTTTGTTGAAGGTTGGAAATAAGTCCTAGCTTGATGGCATGTCTCAGGTCAATAGCTTTCCATGGCATGGGCTTGGGTAAATTGCCCATATACATATACACAATAAGGGATGCTATTTACTCAGTCTTATTCTTGTCAAGAAAGGGTTAAATCAGCCACATGCAATTCTTTAGTGGGTCATCCTTTAGAAGGCATGGAAATCGTTTCATTGCAAGAACTATGAGACCCTTACTGTTGAGGAGGGTCAAGATACTTCAAGGAGAAAATGATAATTATGATGCGAAGTGGCATGGCATGGCACTAACCTCTTGGGTGATTACATTTGATTTTTATATCATCTGTAGTCGGAATGATAAATCTACTGCCACTGGTATTATGATACTGATGTTGCAGACAGCTGTCGGCATTCAGCAGTCATAGGGCTGAGTGGTCAGCCACCTCACAGAGCATGTCCACCTCTCATAAGAGAACCTTTAAGGGCACCTGACACCACTGACTATACAACTAAGATGATTGTGTTGATGGTCAGTGCAGTAGTCCATTGTTGCGGCATGTTTATAGAGATAAAACTAATTGCACTTATGTTGAATATCTAGGCAGGTTCCATTGCAAAGAGAAACCACAGATTGTCATAATGCGTGTGTTGCATGCTATTTGTTTTATTTTTGTTTCTCTGCTCTGGATGCTATTGCTGTAAGGAATATGCATCATAAGGAGATTAAAGTCTCTCTTGAGCAGTAGAATGCCGACAGCACATACACAGAACTGTGAAAAATAAGTGAGTAATACCATACAGCTTGGAGGACAGTCTCTGTAATTATCATGGTAGGAAGATTGAATTTACAATGACTCAGGACATAGTGAAGGAGATATAGTTGCCATCTTGTACAACCGTAGTCATTTCCCACTGAAAGCAGGCAGAAATACCCACAGGTCAAATGGTGGTGGTAGGTTTCCTAAGTCAATGCTGGATTCATAGGGAGAAAAAAAAAGTATGTCAAAATGTAGATGATATTCTTTGCCTTTCATGCAAACATGTAGTAGTAACATAATTTCCACATCATGGACTGGATGCTTTTCCATTTTCATCTTAATAAGTGCACACTCTCCCATAAGCACACAAACCCCCTTTTTTTTCAAAGAAAGGACACCCAAAGTATCCCATAGTTTTCAAATGAGTGGTAGAATTTACTATTACACTGAGAATCTACATTTTTTTTCAGCTTTTGTGAATGAAATGTTCTTATGGCACACTGTGTGCTTATTGAGATGAATACGGTATACCAAATTGTGCTTTAAAAAGGGAAAGTGTTGACTTAAAACAAACTTGTAATCTGATGAGAAAAGATTAACCATTGTACCCCCTGATTTTTTTTTTGTATAAAAATAAATTTAGATATTTTTGCAAAAAAATAGTGTATCGCCTAAAGTCAAGGCTTTGTATCTTTTTCCAGACCTGGATTGATAGGACATGCCACAATTAATTTCTCACATAGGCTTCTCAGGACCAAAACCTCAAGCAGAACATGGGTCTCTTATCTGTACATTACATAGGCACAGTAGCAAGACACAAACATCATCTGCATCATATCAGATGCTGTATTTCAGGGATTGGCCCATTGCTGACCAGGAAAAGTGCAGGAATTTTTACTGGAGCAAGACAGTGTTTTGTCTGCTGGTACATTTTGCACCCAAAATATTGATCATATGGTAATACTTGATTTTATCCGGGATGTTTTTTTATAGCAGACAATATGTGGTAGGATTTTTTTTCTTCACATCATGATGAGCTGGGATATTTATTTTCATAAATTTCTTTGACAGGATATTTTTTAACAAAGAATATCTCAGCCATTGGGCCTCTCGACATCAATTAGCTGGCAGTGGCTTCTAACAAGAGCATGGTCAATCCCGTCAATTGTTGCAAGCAGTCGTACTCCCTACAAGGACTTTGTCATTAATGTGAAGTATGGGGCACTCTCTGTGTCATGTGTATAATTGAGTAAACTGCCACAGCATTGTTGGGCAGCAGAACATAGCAACAAAAGCTGTGCAATTTCCTTTACAGATACTGCTGCCTCCTAGACCATAATTGGCAAAACATACATGGTTCGAAAGTTGGAAATTGACAGTAATGTCAGTGATATATGTTATCTTTGGGAATGAACTTCTGCCGTGTTCAATTAGCAGTCTGTCAAGATACGGATTGTACAAACCATAACTGGCCACCAAGTGTCATATTACCTAAATTGTTTGTACTCCCACATGCTCACATTCAGTCAGTCTGCAAGGGCATGTTGTACATGGATAGGTTGACGTGCCAAATTGCAGGGCACCGTATTGACCAATGATGGCAAAGGCATGTCTTCTAATACGACATCTGTGATGATTCTCATGCTGTTAATTGTCCCACTGCATACTGCAGGAACCAATACTACATGGAACTTCTTAAACAATTCACACTGTGGAATCAAGGTGAATTTGTTTTCAGATTCCAGCTGAGGTTGGGACATATTCCTTCTATTCTGACAAAAGACAATTAACCTTTCCCCCTGGCATTAAGCAGGAGTCAACAGCTTTCCTTGCAGTGTGTTGGCCAATCCAAAACATTGAAGCAGACAACATTTGACCAGCAGCTTGCTTTTGGCCAGTTCAAGGAGGGAAAGGATAAGAGTGTCTGTTTTGAGGAGCATGGAAAAATTTCAGACATGGATTTCTCACACACCTAAAGGCTATCTCAGATTGGTTATCCCAGTTAGTATTATGGGGAAAGCTTTATCATTGTTTTACAGAGCATTTTGAACCAAGAACAATTCATAATTACCAATTACAAAATGAAAAGCCACGCCCCTTTTTGTCAGTCAGCTCAGGTTATGTGGTAGTTGCGCATCTGTCCTCCATTTGTCCATCTGATGCCGTCCACATTTGACATTTTCGACTTCTCCAAAACTGTCAGACAGATTTGCTTCAAACGTGGTTGGAATGTACCTTTGGTGGGTTTCTACCAATCTTGTTCAAATGACCATGTTCCTGTGATTTTTTTATTTTCATTGATTTCTTGGTTCTTTTTTGACAATATTTAAAAAAAAATGTTCTCTGAAACCACTGAGCTGATTGCTTCAAAATTGCATAAGAACATTTCTGGGGACCTCTTGACCTTAATTTGTTCAACAGGTGGTTCTGCAGTTTAATTTTTTTTTTAACTTTTTTTTGGGGGGGGTGTTTTAGGGCTATTTTTGACTTATCCAACAAAAATGTCAATTAGATTGTTCTCAAACTTGGTGGGAATTTAGCTTGTGGGAGGGTTAAACAAAGTTGTTCACTATGTGCTGATTCTCAGAATCCTGATTATTAACAACTTCTTCAGTTTGGGTACCTGCCGGTCAATGCAAGCCAATTCCTATTGATAATTATGCAAGTCAACAGGGATTGCTAAGGTAAGTCATGTGTTTGACTGCTTATGCAAAACCAACTAGATTCATTTCAAGCTTGATGTGGCTGTACCTTGAGTGGGTCTCCACCAAGTTTGTGCAAATGGTCATGCTTGAGTGGTTTTATTTTTGTTATTTTTTTGCAAAATTATAAAATCCTCTTGCCAAGTGTTACAAAATTGCATAGGGACACTTTTGAGGACCCCCAGGTTTTAATTTGTTCAACAGGTGGCACTGCAATTTTCTCTTTTTCCACAGATTTTTATGTGGTTTTGGCTATTTTCAACTTCATCTCCAAAACTGTGTCTCAGATTGTTGTGATACTTGGTAGAAATGCAGCTTTTTAGAGGGTTAAACAAAAGTGTCCACTAAGTGTTGATACTCAGGATCCCAGATTTTTAATGATATATACAATTTGAGTACCTGTCAGTTAATGCATGTATTCAGGACTATTGATTAGTGGATAAGTCAGTGAGGATTGCAATGGAAATTCACATTTTTGACTTCTCCAAAACCTTCAATTGGATTCACTTCAAATTTGGTGGGGATGTACCTTGACTATGTCTGTAATAAAATTTTAAAATAGTCACCCTTCAGTGATTTTTAGATATTTATGATTTTTTTTTTGGGGGGGGGGAGTATTTTGTGGCAAAATGATAAAAAAAATCTTCTCTCAAACTGCTCTGCCAATTGCATTAAAGCATAAGGATACTTCTTTGCAGCCCAAGACATTAATTTGTTGAAAGGGTGGAACTGCGATTTTTTTTCTCTAATTTTTGCAATTTGTGTGTGTGTGCTTGGTCTTTTCAACTTCTGCTTGAAACCATTATTCAGATAGTTCTGAAACTTCGTGGAATATGGGTAAACAAAAAAGTTCACAAAATGGTGATACTCAGGATTCTTGAATTTGAACAATTTTTTTTTTTTTTTAATTTTTCGTGTACCTGTCAGTTAATACATGCATTCTGATTGATTATCATGTAAGTCAGTGGACCTGTTGTTTAATACATGCATTCCTTCTGATTACCATGTAAGCTAGTCCATGGGGATTGCAATGGAAAGTCACATTTTTTACATTTTTTGCTTCCTCTCTAAAGTCCTCATTCCCTAGACCAGAATGGGGCTTACCAAGCCTATGGGTTGAATTGGAAGGTCAGCCGAGGGTGGGCTGTTCACACAGCCCTTTTTAAAAATTTTTCAATTCAGGCACCTCACGGATAATGAATTCATTGCTAGTTATTACCATGTAAGTCAATGGAGATTGCAATGAAAAGTCACTTTTTTTTTATTTTCTCTGCATAATCTTCATCCTTTAGACTACAGTGGGATCTATTATGGGTTGAATGTGAAGGTTGGCTGATGATATGCTGTTCACACAGCCCTCTTGTTCATTGTTGCACACACTACTTTCAGTAAGCATGAATAGAAGGTATTCAAATTTACGATAAATGATCAATAAGCCTTATCAATATCCTGCAGAGCATTGTGCATGTGTTAGGAGAATAAAAATTCCTCCATAGCAATGTTTTGTTCTGTACTTGAAAACCCCACATAAATCAATGACTTACTTGGACAACGCCTGCATATAGATGAGGTTTTCGGGGAACAGCTGATTGGTGCACAGAAATCCTGCAAAATAAATGAGCTTGATGGAGCAACAGTGGCTTGACAACTGTTTGTTAACAAAATATTTGTTCCTATTTAGAGAACATATGTGTCTTAATACAATTTTTATTGTGTCTCATTTTCATGTAAAAGTATTATATGGAAATCATTTCAGATATATTGGATGAACAATTAACTTCAAACAAAGAAACTCTTTTTTTGAAGCACACAGACTAATATACTGTTTGTGCATAGTACTTTTTGTGTGGTTCCGTTTAGATGTAACTTTCTTAAAATGGTGGGCACACAGGTAAAACTTCCTCTAGGTAACTTTATTTTGGGGTTCAAAACACCCTGGAAGCTCAAGGTATGTGAGAAAAAGAATCAATGATAGGCCATGAATCTGCGATAAGGTATTAGGACTTGTTTGGGGATTTTTGAGCTTTTGCTCAGCAGAGTCTTGCAAAAACTGACACCCCCCTCTCCCCTAACTCATTTCAATCCCTTATCCCAGATTCATAGACATGCTGGTACTTGAATGAAAGCTCTTTTCATGAAGAATTCAAATATGCAATTGTTGTCTTAAATCTAGGTAAATATACGGAAAAATCAGGGACTGGTATGGAATGAGTTAATGTATAGGATAAAAGTTGCAGATTGGCCTTTTTGTACTTTAATTTAGTCTTTTCATCAAATTTTATGAAACTTATTTGAAAATCAAAGCATATTAAAGAGTTTTCCTTCCTATCAGTGCAAAAAAATCTGTGAATCTCACTGTGCATAAATTTCATCCACATTGGGATTGTGGCAAACTTATTTGCTTCCCGTGAAATTCTAGTATCAGGGTTATGGATTAGGGTTTGTGTTAACAAGAGATTTATTGCATGTCAGGGACATTTGAACATTCAATACATGTTTGGAAACTCATAAAATTTTAGAGGGCTAACGGCTGCTATTAAATTAGCAGTTAGTGGCATTTTGCTGGTTGACATTTAGTTCGTCTGGTGGACCTTCTCTGTATTTTGCACAAGTGCAGCAATGTAGTCTCTCAGCTTGTCAGTAGCGTCAATAATGGATGCATGTGGAGGCTGGCACAATTAGCTGGGATCATTCAGGAAGCCTGCAGGAGTCTTGGCTACATATAAATGTGCCACAATTCTTGAATTTAGTGCCAATTTGGACGGTAATTTTTGTTGCCATTTCTGGTTTACAGGTATTTCCACTAAGTGGCCAACTGTTTGCTCAGACAGGAACTTATTTAGGAGCATTCTGCTGTGGCATAAAAAACTGGCAAGACCAGCAGTGAATACATGGAAATGGCTGATCACGCCAGAAGATGTCTCTGGGTAGTTAAGTCAACCTATAAGTGATAAAGTGTCTTAATTGAAACATGCTGAAATGTCAAGTATAATTGTGTCAGATTTCAGGATCATCAGATGTTCCTTTCAACATAGAGTAAGCATGTTTTTACCTGCGTAGAAGAAGACCAAGCTGTTTGGTTTGGCTGAACATTTTGCAGACACCAGTCTAATGTCAGTCTATTGCTTTGACTCAGCACTGGTTCAATATAGCAGCTTCTTAAACATCTTTTTTTTTTTTTTTTTAAATTTATCACTGAATGCTTCCAGATGATAGCCTCTTGAAGTCATTTGCTCTGATGGAGCATTCTAGGTCCAGATAACATTCAAAGCCCATTGTAGAGCACCCATTGAAGATATCATCCCCCAGCTCCTTTGCTCTTTGACTGAGCAGTCTTTTAGATGTCCCTGGCCCCCACATAGCCCTGTTACAAAATGGACATTCCAGATAGTCTCTAAAGCCAATACAGAATTTCTCTCAGGCTTAGTTCCAGATAGTGTCCCTCATTTCCCTTTGGTGTTTAACAGAATGCTGGCCCCAGATAGCAGCACCTCAAGTTGATTGCTCACAGCATTTGCTAAGACACTGGACACTGTCATTCACAGTTCATTAAGCAATCGCTGTGAGTAAGCACTGACCATGGTTTCATGTAACAGGCCTCAAGCCTTTGGCTGTTTATCCGAACACTGGGTTTCATATAGTATCTCCAAAATGAGTCTTTTGTTAGATCTTTGACTGCATTTTCTAGGAGGCAACATAAAGACCTGTGCAATTGCTCAAACCAATTACTCTGACAAAGCACCAGTTTCATGTAGTAGGCCACAAGCCTTTCACTCTTTAGGTGAACGCTGGGTTTAGAACTACAATGGGATCAAATCATTAAGAAATTGAAGTGTATACAATGGCAAGCATAAAAGACAACTTGTGTAACATGGAAGTATTGAATACAGTGTACATTATATGTAGATCTCAACCAATTAAAAAGTCTAGAATTTAATCAGGAAAAGGATGTGAAAATACATTGTGGTGAAGTACTACTTTTGGCCCTTGTCGTATCGAGTACAAGCAAACGGGTATGAAACATTTTATGGAACAATGCAACAGTATATGTGAATGAGTCACCCAACTGGTTTGGTTGCCTTGTTTTGTGTGGCCAAAAAATACTACAGTGATCCCTCCATTTAGAGGCCACCCCTAATGCTATTGCAGAAGTGGTCACATGAAGCCAGTGATCTCCCTAAGGAGGTTTGACTCTTGTGCCACCTACTCATCAACTAACCATTTCTTTGAATTCCTCGCCATAATTTCGATTCAAACATGATTGATGTACGCTTATTATACCCTCTTCCATCTTGCCATCGTGTTTGCTCATGGATTGATATTACAAACATAGTTTAAATTTGTAAATTGGTTTTGACAGATTATTTTGCCAATCTTGTACAAAATAGGCAGGTTTTGCTTATTTGAAATGGGGAATTTCTGGATGGATAAGTGGCATTTGGAGTTGTTTTTTGGTGGTCACAGGCCAGGTTCTGCAGGTTGTCTCCCCAAAGAGATAAATTATAATTATAAGGTACTTTTGCACTATGAAACTGGTCACAAAATGCAGCTGGTCTCCTGAAGAAATGGTCTTTTAAAAGAAGGATTACCGTATATGAAATGTGAAATATATACAGTGAAGTTTAGGAATATTTTAAGTGAGCTGCAGTTTATGTATGAACAGAAATCTATTCACACATCACTTTGCTATTGCATCAAGCATTTCATAGTTGTATTGCCATGTAAGATACATACATGTGTATAGGGATGTCCAGTTTCTGCCATCACGGAATCACGGACGGATTTGCGGAATCAGTAAAATAAAACAGAATTATAGATTTCTCCAAAACTGCAACCATTTCCCATTATTTTCAGCCATTCCAAAGCTTTATTTGAAGTAAATTCACATAAAACTCATCCTTCGTGATCGCTACCATTCCATTCTAATAAACAATGATTTACCAGAGACCTCTGGTGACAAATTTAGATAAATTACCCAATGCTGGCGGCCGGCCTCATTTTGTGCGGGACTATTATTCACTACTTGCCGAAGTTGGCCAGCAATATGGCAGCCAAGCAGCGTGGCGACGGACGCCAAACACTACCAGCCTCAAACAGCCCTTCCTGATAATTGCAGAGTGGATAAAATATTTAAAATGGAAAAAAAAACCGGAATTATCAATTTGAGAAAACGGAATTTTTAATTTGAGAAACGGAAAATGACAAAAAAAATCATGGAATCTGGACATCCCTATGCGTATTTACTCAGCCGGCAATTGATTTTTGCGGGTATGCTGTTTTCAGCTTACCAGGCTGTCCATTTGTAGCGGAATCCTTGGGAGCAAAATATCTGTGATTTATAGGCCACATCAAACTCAAATTTGCATCAACTGCACCTTTGGCACTATTTCGTGACCTGATTATAATGTGGTGACCTTGACCTCATTTTCAAGGTCACAGGACCCAGGTGTGTGCAAAGTACCGGGTATTCGGTCTGGTCTATGATGACTGTTCCAGTCAGTGTCTGGCAAGGTTTATATGTCCTGCACACACATGCTATTAATGCAGTGTCTTCATGAGCGAAGTGGATTGTCATAGTGGAATTTACTTGTCTAGCTGTAAAATGCTAGTGGATAAATTGGGCTTATAGCAGGAATGAAGCCAATGTAATGGGGCTTATCAATGGTGTGATACAGGTAAAAAAAAAACTCTATGTGAGAACTCATTTCAAAACACTGACACCTGGTTTGGGCAGCAGTCCAGACAGTCAGAAGGAAGGGGTTGGGTTCAGCTGATCAGGATTATATGGAAAAATGTGATAATTATGAAAGTGTCACTTGTCAGGAGGAATATAAGATCACTTTCACATTGAAATTTTAAACTTATATTAAAGGCTCATATATTAAATGCTGTAAAAAGATCCTACTAATTTCTTGAAAAAAAAAGTTCAGCGATGAGTTATGGAAATACCCTATTACCCCCCTGATAAAGAGTGTGTGGGCCGACAAAGTGCAGAGACAGGTTACCTGAAGAGTATCGGGTAAAGGTGACGTGCCATCTATCATCACAAAATCACCATGATGTGTTGTGCTGTCTGTCTGTTCCTTCCTGATTTGGTGGGGAAAGCAGCAGCCTGTTTAACTCATTCCATACCAGTCCCTGATATTTACGTATATTTACCTAGATTTAAGATGACAATTGTACATTTAAATTCTTCATGAAAAGAGCTTTCATTCAAGTACTAACATGCCTATAGTGTTAAGCCAGTGGTTCTGGCAGCTGCAGCATGACTTGCCAGGCAGTGCCAGAACCACTGACCAAGACCTGTGACCATAGTATGGAATGAGTTAATAGTCCTTTGGCTTATCAGAAGTCCATTTCCAAAACAACTGCAGAGCATGAAGACGTTTATGTTTGTCTGGGGTTAGTATACAAGCTATATATGCAAATTAAGCACTGAAAGGTGATGCTTAATTTAAAAGCAGACTCAGTTCAGGGTTCCATTAGATCAGGAATGATATTAGGAGAGCTTCAGAGAAAAAGCTTCAGGTGAGACTCCTGTTGAACTTTTGCCAGACTGTCAAGTTCAGTTTAAGGTTTCTGTCAGTCCCATATGAACATTTCCATTACTTGTTTTGTCACATATTGTGTAATCTTTTTTTTTACTAAGAATCACTGTCAAGTGTAATTGACAGGATATGAAATTGATCAACATCATTAATTCAGTTCTGACCTTTGTCAATAGATGGTGTGGCTTACAAAGTTACATGGTCATCATAAGTGCACATTCAAACTTTGCGCAAAACTCCATATCAGAGTTGAAATAAGTTGAGACTGACATATCCTAGACAACCATGAAAAAGCAGGTGTTATCAAATGTGGGCACAGCATAGAAATTGTATCGGGGCCAGAATTTCGCAAAATTTTACGAGAATCTACTTGGATTTTTGTCAATAAGTTTTCTTTTTAAAGAAAGACAAGTTTAGGAGAATCTTTATCAGAATGGATTCTCAGATTCTCGCTGAAATTCTGGCCCTGTGTAAACATTCTCCAGTTTTTGCCCAACATGTAGTTTTGGTGTCGCCAGCATCAGCTGTTGGCGAGACTAAGTAGTCACTTTCCGTCCGTCCATCCGTCAACAAAAAAATTCGGAGTGGCTTGAATTACGCTGGCGAGACATTCATGCCCCCAGGCATGGCTCTAGTTTTTGCAAGCATTGCCTGATGCTCAGTTCAGCATGTTGGCTGGAATGTGCATCAACATGCTACCATTGGGCTCTTTTGAAAGTCTCCTGTCAGCCCGAATATCAGATCAAGTACAAACTAGTGTTCCTTTTACCGCATCGCATAAAATTACAGTAGTGCATCCAATTCCATTTTCAACACCTTATTTATCATACTCCTTTGTAAATCAATGAAAACAATCTCTTGGTTTGTTTTTGTTTTTGTTTTAATTTATTTGTTTGTTTATTCATTGATTGATTGATCGATCGATCGATCGATTCATTCAATTCATTTATTTTAGCTGCACTATAGTTTCAATTTCTTACTCAACTGTATCCAGACTCATCAGCTTGTGCCTGTCACCCATGTAGGCCTACTGTATATTTTTACTCTAATGTATGCATATATACACTATACTGGCTTCCTCAGAGAAAAACTGCAAATTATGTATGGGACATTTCAGTGTGTGGCCATATACTGTTTATTAAACCATGTTAACCCTGTTCACCTGCACACAGGTTCTACAGAGTGAACATATATTCTGTAAGATGGTATGTAAAAGGCCTGTTGAACAGTTACTTGATTTCAAAAGTTGATGTCTGTAAAAACATTGCATATTAACACAGTTTTGGGCATTGTATTTATGATAATTGTCTTAAATATACAGAGATCATGTGTGCAAGGCTCAAAATTCAGGAACCAGGAATTCATGGCATGACCAGAAAGGTCAAAGTGTGTACTAATTTGAAGATATGCTTTCTTAGCTAAATAGGAGCCAACTGTAGAGTTCCTACTATAAATTTAAAAAACTTTTGCCAAAAATATCTATATTTAAATTATAACTGAGTTAATTGGGTTAACAGATCCATGTTAGTTCAGTGAGGGAATGCTAGGGAATATGATTATGATATTATTCCTTTTAAGCACCTAGGATGTTTAGGGAAATTAATTGAAGTGAGCTCCGATTGGATACTTAAATTTGACACATTTTAGCAGGAACAGTTGGCAAATCATTGTGAAATATAGATGATTTTCCAATATCTCCGAATTTTTTGCTAGGAAAATGGGGGGGGGGGGTGGCCACTAAAAAGGGTAGGGGCACTTAAAAGGCATAATATAGTATTAGTCCAATGTGAACGTATGCTATGATATCATGAAGAAGAGATGCATGCTGGGAATTCCAGGAAGTTTCAAGCTTCATGTTCTGTCTGAGGCACAGAGAGATTTGAAAAAAAAGGAGAAAAAGGGAGACAAACTTGAAATGGATGCTGATCTGTGATAGATTTGACAAACAGAAGAACTTGATTTGATGCAACAAGTTTATTTCTGCTGCTAATTGTGGAATTTCAGTGGGTAAACATCCCAAACAAATTAAGCCATGCCTGAGCAGAAAGATTAAGCATGGTGATCACCATAGAGAATGCTGAATCCACTCAATGTGCATGACACACTATGTTGATTCACGACCAATTATTGAATTTGGATCGGTATATTCAAGACAGGAAAAAGGTGTGCCATGATTTTACTTTGAAACGCACAGAAAGCAAACTTACAAACGATTGTTGATAAATGATTATCTCCTGTGAACTCTGTTAAATTCAACATGAAAAGCCGCCATGTTTGCCGGTCATGACGAGCAATATAAACGGCTCGCTGCATCAGTCACCAGCTTCTGGTATTATGTAAGCTGCAAATGTTTCTCAGCATATTTGGCGACTGTTTAGCATGCAGGTACTCACAGATTGTGGTGTTTGTAGAGGGCATGGAGTAGGGTTGTGGTTTGATCTGTGAATGTCATACTTTTCTACAAATCGTCATTAACACTTTTTTACCCAATACATCAGAATTCACCAAATGTTAGAACACCTGAAGATTGTTTGAATGTTAACTATTGGCAGCTATAAGTGTAACAAATACAATAAAACCTCCCTATACCGGACACTCTTAGGACCGGAAAAAAGTGTTCGGTATAGTGAGGTGTTCGGTATAGGGAAGTTAACTTACATGGGAAGTATATACAGTGGTACCTCTGTTGAGAGACCCCTCTAATGAGAGACCTCATATCTTTTTAAGACCGCTCTCTCAGAACACTGCGCCATCTTTTCCATGTTGTTGTACCTCTAATGAAAGACCAACTGTTTTGAGAGACCGCATTTTGACCTGCCGTAGGGGCGGTCTCTCAAAAGAGGTACCACTGTATTTGGGACTGAGAAATGGTGTTCAGTATAGAGAGGTATTCGGTATACGGAGGTGTTCGGTTGGAGAGGTTTTACTGTATTTCTTTCCCGAAGGCAGTGTGACTGTCAAAGGTTATAAGGGATATAAGGTGTGAACTTGTGCATAGCATTTGTCAGAGTGCAGGAAATTTTGCCGTTTGGATACATTCGATGGGACACAGGGCAACTTGGTCCCATACCAGTCGATACAAGCTAGTGGCCAATTGGGGGTGTGGGTGGGGGATTTATCACTGCCACACTGCGACTGTTAACTACAGTTGGATCCTCTCAGGAAATTAGACTTGAGATATGAACGTAGCACCTTGTTGTGAAGAAGGGTAAATATGCAGGTAGTCAAAATAGTCATCAATCCCATGAAAACTGTACATGTGCCTATAGACAATATTAATAGATGTGGAAAATAGATTATGTTCTTAAAACACCAGCGATATGGACGTTAATGTTATATTCATTAACCTTGAGGGACATGTTATGCTGATGTAGCAGCTTGCAAATATCGCCAATTAAAAGTTGCAAGAAAGCATCTGATATCATAAATGTCATCTGCATTTTTCGGTCATTAAGAGCAGTAAATTCTGTGCATCTTTAGTTTTTACCAAAGGACCATTTACTATTATGTATCAGCCATTAGTGTAGCCAGCATAAGCAGCCATAGGAATCGGTTGCAGGCTGCTCTGTGTGTAAACTTTGTGGTGCATCAAAATGCATGTGGAACAAGTAAATGGAAAACCTGCAAAGTTATGCAGCTCTTGACATAGTTTGTTAACACTCATGAAGGCTGGAAAAAAATGTCATGGACAGTTCGTAGGACAGTTTTGCCAGCAGACCTAGCCCATCAGCAACCAAAAAATGGACAAGTTCACATTTTATTTATACTTGATGGTAAAGCTACGTTCCTGACATAATGTAGGAACTTGTGTTGTGCAGTTCTGATGATTGCAGTTTGATAAAAAAAAACAAAAAAAACAAAACAGCCTCACCTGTGTGGACAGGTGAGGCAAACATTACAAACATGTTTGTTTGTAAACATTTTACTGGTCCATGGTTTAGGGGGCTACATAACTCACAGAACTGCACCTGGTGGGGTAAGTTAGTGTGAGTGAGAACACATATGACGTTCTTAACACACAGCAATATAAGTTACTGATAGTAGCAGGAGTGTCTTTTGAGTTTCCTAAGCTATAGATCAATTGCACTCAACCTTTGGTATAAAACGACAGGGCCAGAATTTCAGCGAGAATCCAAGAATCCATTCTCGTAAAGATTCTCCTGAACTTGTCTTTCTTTAAAAAGAAAACTAATTGACAAAAATCCAAAAAGATTCTTGCAAAATTTTGTGAAATTCTGGCCTTGAGCGATAGCCTGAGATATTTCACAGGTCTGTGAGCATGAACCAGGCTTGATTTATATTGTTAGAAGATCCTGGTATGTGGTTGTGGCAGCTCTTGACAGTGGCAACAAGTGTATAGTACAAGAGTTACATTCACCAGGTCAAGAGGGACTGTGCACCTCTTGGAGCTGTGTTCATACAGCACGCACCTGGGTTACTAATGGTTCTCCTTTGTTTGTCTATCTCTCGGGACAGATGAGTTCTTAACTCTATTTAGTAGTGGTAGTTTATGGCACCAGGCGTCGGCGGGCTTTATTGCCGGCTTTGCATCATGGTCCATCAGCAGACAACTCACTGGCAGCAACAGTGAATGCCTGCATTACAGTTTTGCTTCATGACTGATTGAGATCGGAAATAAACCAAATTGAAATCATGGTGTTTTGTGACACGTTACTAGTAAAAAAAGGATTCATGGCTCCCACAGAGTTAGCAAATTGAATGCAAAATTGCTTGGTATTATGACAGACAGAATGCTTAACAAACAGGAATAATCATGTGGATTAAGCTCAAAAAAAAAAAAAGAAAAAAGAAAAAAGTTCCAGTATGTGTAAATATTATGCCAGCGTCCTTTGTCAACCGGTTCATTGCAAATTACATTTTCTGGTGCTTCAGTTCAATTAAACTTGTTCCACATACATATATGCATTTGAGCTCAGTGCGTTAGCATTACCCTGGAAATCAGCTAGAACTAAATGCAAACTGCATATAATCAAATTCTTTTTTAAAGGGTTGTCAACTGAGAACCAACATAATAACATGGTCTAAAGTCAGTGACTTGTCCAATGTACCACCAGTCATGCCATAAAAAGAAAGCTAGGACTTGCTACTCAAGGCAAAAACCATTGTTCAGACCCTGTTCACCAATGGCATATAATGAGGTAAAACATGCATGTATGAGTTGGACAATATCTCAACAGTTTGATATTTTAGCTTGCGTAAGTGTCATCTTTAATGTGAATTTTCATAAAAATGTTTTCAGCAAGCTTTATTCTCATTTTACTGTCATCAAAAGAGTTCAAGGGTTCACTCTGCTTACATGTGAGTGTTGGATCCGTGCTAAGTAGGTGCTAAGGGCATAAGCATGACTTATAAATGAAGCCATGGCCACTTAGCTGCCAGAGCTGTTGAAGTATTAACCCTTGTACCACAGCAGTCTGTACCCAGCAGGATGAGTCCCAGCCAACAGTTTTTCCACTTGTTGGCTGTGCACAGTGTGAGACAACTTGTTGATGTCAACTGACAATGCAGAAGAGTTTCTTCCTTTAAATTTTATCAAAGTATTATGTCAAAATATTCATCTTTTGGTCTCTTCATAGTTGAATTTTTTGGTTATTATGTTATAAAGCATAGGTGCTACTTTGGTATTGTGGAGATGTTAATGTTTGATTTAAAGGTTATTTGCACATTGGAGATAATATGTAGATCAATTAGATCGAGCACCGAGGCATACCGGCAACAATCTACCTAACCAGTGACCTTCCTATTGATTCAAATTCCACATAAATTGTCCATATATGCATGGGTATTTAGCCAGATTATTTGAATTGGCCAAATGAATCTTGCAGTTTCACCACTGAGCAAGAGGAAATTGTGTGCGGGCCTTTGCTGTCAGGTATTGTTAAACAGAAATTGCGTGTTTGCCAACCAGTAATCAATTGGGATGAGACCAAATTTGAGAGCAAGGGTGGTCTTTGTGTAAGCTGATTTACAGGTGGTAAATTATGGTGTTGGTGTGAAATTATTGGGCCTTTGTTGCACAGTTAATCAGGCTATACAGGTATACTGACATTGTGTTTATTGTACCTTGAATAGTCCGTATAATGAGATCATGACTAGTAGGCAATATTTTCAAGCCAGATGGGGATTGGTCAATTCTATGTTTACCTCCTGACATGAGTCCTTTGGGGAGTCACAATGACAAAGGCATTGTAACGTTTTCTGCCGCATGGTGGCAGCACCTGCTTCCTGTCTCACGTGGCATTTTCAGCCAATGAATGAAGCAGGTTTTGTTTATGCTCCAGGTGTCTCCACCTAGAACAGTTGGATGTGGGGGGGGGGATTTACATGCATTGCGGCCTGCAAATAATAAATTCCATTTATTTGCTAACATTGCTTCAGGTTTTTTGCCAGGTTTGCATTAAAACTCGTTGAAAATCTGGAGGAAATTTTTTATAAGATTATGAAGTTATAGCTTAAATTAGCAATAAAACGCAAACAGACAAGACATCCAAACAGAAAACTACCACCTTTGAAATTATCAGGAAAAATGTATTTAACATTTTTCAGCTCAGATCACCCCCAAAACCCCTAGCAGTACAATAGCCATCAGCTTAATTAGCTTTTTAAGCAGACATTTCTCATTCATGCAAAACATTTTGGATGAGACTTGTGCAAGGGACAAATCAGAACATAATGCTCCAGGTGAGCAGCTTTTCCTGGTGCTGTGACTATCTTAAATAAACTTAACCAGTGCTTATATCCATGAAGATAGGTGTGTTTTGCATGTCACAATGGCCTAAAGCTTCCTGAAGTATACTTTTTTGCCAATGAAAGCCAATAGTACAGCTTTTCTTTTCACAAGCAGACAGGGAAAAAAATCTTGCCAGTAAATTAGGATTTTGCTCTATATTCATACTTTGACAGATAAAAAAAATGACAATTGTTTTTTAGTACAGTTAATAAAGGTAGGAATATTTGCCAACATCTGTAAGCTCCATAACCTAAAACAACCATCAAGAGATTTGACTCGAGTCGAAGGAACTTTTAGATGTAACCGTTAGATTTTACTAGACAGGAAGTCAAGGTGTAAAAGTCACGAGCCTGATGTAAACATTGCGCTTGCTCAATGCATAGCAGAGTTCAAAACTTATACAGTGCCAAGGGGATGAAATTGCAGTCCTACGAGGCTGTGTGTACAAGATTTAAAAAGTAACTAGTTCATTGTTGCCCGGAGTTCATCACTCTTGAAAGGCGGGACTGTTCAGCTGGCCTCCACCTCAGGTACTGTCCTGGCCAGATATTGACGTGGGCCTTTGTTTGTATGCAGGTCCTGCAGGCTAATGTATCTGATAGCACGCTTGAGAAACAAGTCCAACCTCCTGGGTCACCCACTTTGAGGACCAAATTCACTTTGCTGTAATGGAGGAAGCAGCGCTGTGGTCCAACCGCAGCCCAAGGGAGACATTTGGCCCATACCCACCTGGCATCAGTACTGAGAGCCAGGTAGTCTACACCATTAATTGATTTTGTTGAAGATCACAGCCCTTTTTTATGGACAGTTTAAAAGCTTGGGTAATCTGTCGATGGTGAAGGACAAGACTTGGTAGCATTTGTGTGTAGCTTGCAAGAAAGAAGGATGGTCAACGTCACTCACCGTATGTTTCATTCCCACGTGTTGTGCTTCTTGAACGTTAACCTGCTCCTGCCACTGGGACCTTTCATGCTCAAAATATCTCCACAAATTCTTGCATCTACTTCAAGAGAAAAAAAAACAAGAATTTAAAAAAAAATAAAAAGTTTAACGTGTAAATTATATAAAAAGTTTTGAGGGCCCTAAGTGCATTGAAAGCCCACATTAGCTATGCTGTTAGTTTGTGCCTGCAGATTGGCTGAGAATCAACACATTTGCCATTCAACTCTGCCTGGATCCAGGTTTGATACTCAGCCTGGGGAGCAAATGGAAAAAATTGCCAGCAGTCTTACTGTGTGCACACTGGTTTTCTCCCAGTCCTTCAGTTTCCTCCACCTTACAACTAGGTAGGAATGTTTGCCAACATCTGTGCCATGGAGAGTGATTAATGTAAGCTTGGTGTGCTTTGTAATCCATGTAAATAAAATGTTTGGGATCTATACTTAACAGCATTTTTATCATGTCTTGAATGTAGAGATGACAAAGCAAGGGGAGCACTGTTGTTGATCCTTTGATCATGTTGACTGATGACGGAATGGATTGGTACATCTGAACAGACATAATGTCATGAGATGGTCATGTTGGCACCGTTAACAGCTACAATTACCACTGATGGTACTTGTATGCACAGTCATAGGAGGAGACAGTTGAATGGCTGTTAATAGTGGTTGTCTCATGTCAGGTAAAGGCACTGGACTAAATGCTTGACTGGCATTCAGACCAGAAGCCTAGTTTACTGAAGCAAAACTTTGATCTCAATCAGTCAAGACCACATGAACATGGGTGTGTGTGTGTCTCTGGTATGCTGGTACAAATAATAACAGAACAAGGTACGGAATATAAGAAAATGTGTATAATGGTTGGTATGAAGTACGGAACTTTAAAGGCATTCTAGTATGTAAGTACAGCAAATATAAATACCCAGTATGCAGGTACAAAAAACCCCTTACCCCTTCCCCTCCTCCCCATGACAAGCATGGATGAATTCATGATACCTGATTGGTTGCCACGTTGCTGGACTTGAAGTAAATGAGCACAGATTGTGCAGTTAATGCTGTAGGAATAATCATTGTTTCAGTGTATTTGGGGGATGAAAACCATATTTACAGTTACAAGCAACAAATTCTTGTACAGTGGTACTTGCTCTAAAGACCACCTCCAATTTAAGACTGCATGTCTTTTTAAGACCACTCTTTCAAGACCCTCTGCTGTATTTACATGTTAAATATACCTTCAATTTAAGACCACCTGCAGTATGAGACCACTTTTTGTTGGCTGTAGGGGTGGTCTTAAATAGCAGGTACCACTGTACACAGCTTTAGTAAATCCTGCCATAAGGTTCTTTGGGTCATTAGATATGTGCATGTGTATACTTCAATAAACTATGACAAATTGAATGTCATCTTGACACATTGAAAAAAATTTAAATGAAAATAATTGGCTACAATTGCATTGCATTTTATATATGTGTTTATGTGTTTGTACATACACACACACACATAGATTTAATTGAATGAAACATATAACTTCTGAATATAAAGCTTACATTAATACAAGTCGTCTATATTCATAAGATATAATTACTTTGACTCTCAGTATCACACATTTAAAACCTGATTGAAATGTCACAATTTCATGATGAATGCATGGGCAGCTTCATTACCTATGTCATCAGTATTAGGTCATTATACCTGGCCTTGTAATAGACACAAACCTGATGTAAAATAAGATACAGGGTCATGTTGGAGTCACACTTGTGTGCAGCAGTATCTGAAACAGACAGTGTACAGTCTCTGTATATGTTGAATGCATGGAACATCAAAATCTAATAAATGGAAGACTGCGAGATATATACATTTATGATTAAGCTCTTCTGGTTAGTAAAATAGACCTGGACATCACGTCAGGTGAGGGACCCAGCTATAGTGTGCATCTACTCCTGGTTAGAATGAAATTGTTGACCTGGGGATTGTATCCTAATAGGTATCCTCTACAATTTTTGAACAAAAACGTTTTTGATTGAGGATGCACTTATGTAAAATGATTTAGGCATGACATTTATGTCTGAGCACTTTGGGGATGAGTTGAGTGTGAAAGGGTTAATATGGCTTTCCATGTGATCTTTAGGAAAAGCAGTTTATGTTTACATTATGTCAGTGGAAAATGAAGGTTATACCAACTGGTGAAGTGTTTGTTATTCTTGTAGAGAAATCGTGACCATATAAAACTCGAGCTCCTGATGTTGGTGCAGTATTGAGGAGAATGATAGCGATCAAAGTACAATAAGTGACACAAATATTAATGGTGTCTGCTTCCAGTATGGCTAATTCATGTACATATTATAATTCAATGAGAAACAGAGATTCTGTTGCAGTGTCAAGCCATCTTGTGTTTGATTGCTGGCTCTATAGGATCCCACAATGATACAGACAGGATTAGGTATATAATGGGAGCAGTAATGATACCAGTACATGATGTGCTTTGTCCACGCCTAGTGCAATCATATCTGTACTGCTCACATGTATGGATTTTAAAGGTATTGATGGGCAAACACCACACACAGGATGTGACAGTGTAGACTGTGAGATATTGATTCAGAACAGTTTTGTAGGTACTGGATCCTATAAGGCAGATAGTAAGTAGTAAAATCAAACCAGTATGAAAGTTCATGTGAACAAAACTTGCAGGAGAGTATCTATCGATCTATCTATCTATCTGTCTATCTATCTGTCTGTCTGTGTGTCTGTCTGTCTGTCTGTCTATTTTATTCATTTTGATTTATCTTTTTTTTGTGGAGGAATTTAAATTACAGCAATTACTGAGCAAAGTAAAATATTTACTGGATTTTTCCTGTTAACCAATGCACCAAGGACATGTTTAAAATGTGAGACTCAAGTTGAGACATGTTTCTTATAACACAGTTCTTGTGTTATCAATGGCACAGTTTCATATTTATATTATTTTAGCATTTTCAGAGAGAGGGTGTTTGAAGGGGCAGGGTACCAAAAAGGGATGATACGATAAAGGATTTTACAGAATCAAAATCTGTCATTTTCCTAATGTTCCTTTGTGTTCAAGTCCAGCTAGGGTTACCTTTTAAAATGGTTGAGGAACAGTGGTATAGCCACTGGCCTGGGAACTTCCAGAAATCAGGTCACCTGACCTACTGTTGGAGATTTGAGTCCATGGACATGACCAATGCATGATCCCAATGTGTGCTACTAGCTAGCTTCATGTTTATTATTCACTCATATAGAGCAGTGGACCTTTATTTACTACTTAAAACTTTCTTAGTATTTTGCTTCTTAAATATTTGATGTGTCATGTGTCTCACTTAACTTGAGTTCCCATGACTGATTGCCTGCCTTTAGAACAAATACCAAAATAACACACAGGTAGTAAAAATCTCACG
This sequence comes from Hermodice carunculata, assembly GCA_964020975.1. Lineage (NCBI taxonomy): Eukaryota > Metazoa > Annelida > Polychaeta > Eunicida > Amphinomidae > Hermodice > Hermodice carunculata. Next base: position 632,044 of record CAXHWN010000937.1, on the reverse strand, counting down.
TAACTCTGAAAATAAGCTGGAGATGGATACAGCAGAGCCAGCAGAGCTGAAAAAAACAAAAAAAACAGAAGAAACAAAAACAACAGGACAAACGCTGTCAATTTTGCTGCAATTGTTATGATTTTACAATTTTTTTTGGGGGGGGGATGTGTGTTTTTAACACTACAGAACAAGTTTCAAAGTGATCCTGTCCAATTTGCATTGCTGTGACTAAATGGTTGAGGTGTCCTGGGACGAAAGACAACTGCATTTTTTTTAAATATCAGCGTCATACTTCACTCGTATGTGACAGGCTACTGACAGACTGTCATTTTTGTAACCCCTTTTGTGTCCAGTTTGGGCTGAAATGAAGCCACTAGACTCAAAATGGGAGCGTCATTGGTCATGCACCTTAAGGTGCTTACTGTGCTGTATTTTTCAGTTTTTTTAAGATTATGCCAATAAAAAAATGTGTCAAGTCGTAAATGGCAAAGTGATACTCTGAAAAGTGGCATTGAGCTCAATCTGTATTTATCGTACAACTTAACTGCCTGTAGGAACCGTCTGGAGTTTGGCAGGGATCTGATAGAAGGTGATCAATAGCATTTATCTTGACAGGCCAGATTTGGCATGTCTGACAAGTTGATTGAACTGTTAGCTGGATACCGTATCTTCACTAAGCCCATGCATTTAATGATTTTTGGGGGGTTACAAAGATGCACAAGCTTTCTGAAATTTCATTTTGTTATCAATCCCTTTTTTTTTATTTCTTTGCAGGATAACTATGACATTGGTGACTTCAGGTTCGCAAACAACGGTAGTGGAGACCATCTTCGTGATGCTTCCTCTCCTCACTGCTCACAGAAACGGAGACGCTCACCAAGTCCTATGGAGAAGGTGGGACATCTGCGGGTGACGATTGACAGCATGGGTCGATCAGTGGCCCAGAATGGCAACCCATCGGTAAGAACTCGGCTCAATTAATGAAAGTTGTCTTGTCACATGCACATCACAGATACAGAGACTTGAACATATACAGTTAACCACCTTGGCACTGCGGAAACGATCGGTGTCCTCGAGAGAATCATCATGGATATATTCCTCTTGTTTAACCCTCTCCCCCTTAAACTAGCCAAAAGCAGCTGACGGTCAAATGATGTCTGTTTCAGCTTTGTCAACAAATTTCAGGAAAGCTGTTGACCTAGTCTCAATTCAAGGGGAAAGGGTTAATTGCCTTAAATTATTAAAACCCTTTCACAGTTTCCCGTTCTCCCAGTGGAGAAGGGTGTTGGCTCTTGCATCTGTGCAGGAGTGTCCAGGTCCACTCAAACATTAGTTTTATAAATTGTGGTATAAACTAAGTGGTCAAGTAGGCAGGGTGGAGTTGTTCAGGCATGCCTTATTTCACACTCATGGCTGGAAACTGGCACAGTAACGGAGTCTGACATGTACCTTGGATACCCAGCTGGGATCAGAGAGATGATACACGCAGGGATAAGAATTGTCAGCTGATCTGCTGATTTTCAGGGTTTTTTGGTGTAAATATACTGTCTAGTACTTTTCTTTGTAAGACACCTAAATTTCAGTGTTTTCTGGCTCATTTAAGAGGTTTCTGCAAAAACCCATTCTCATCCCTGTATGTGACCATACACATGTGGTACTTCTCCAGTGTGAAATTCTTATTCATCATTTCACCAGATACTTGGGATACCTGAGAGCAGAGAAATAAATATGCCATATGATTATATAGCCCTGCCTTTTCAATGTTTTTCACTTCTGCTTGCCTCCAAAGCAGGCCAAGGTCTGTGTTATGCATTCTACATGGGGAATGGTCTGTTAAGTGGCAGTTCTAAGGGATATGTGATGAAATTGAATACTGTAAATTGCTTTAATTTGGCTATATTGTTATTTTTGCTTATTTCACTGATGGCACAAAACTGTGAAAATAAAAACACAGTGAAATAATATTTTAACATTGTTTGAATGGGAATTATGTCCAAAACAGTGAAATTAAAACTGCAGTCAAATGTCAAAAATACTAAAACTGTGAAAATTTATACAGGCGAAAATAGAGCAATTTACAGTATACACATCAATAAATCAAATCAATCCGTTCACCCACTCATGTATCATGCACACAAAAAACACACAACAAAACATTGTATGAAAATTGTTTAATTTGACTTGCTGTCTAAAACACATGCAGAACTGCCAAGTTGTCTTGACTTGAGTAAAGCTGGGGGTGCATGTACCCTGGTGGTGGGCAAGGAACAAGCAGAACCAGTTACACCACCAGGTGATGCCTGTTGCTCTTACACCAGTCTCACCTTGTATACCTGAGTTATACACAGAGTGAGACGCCTTTGATGGAAGACGAGAAGAATCAAAGGCAACAGCTTGTCACTTGCATGCACACCAACATGTCTTACTGGTTTTCGACTTGTGTGAGGTTGGGTCAGGTCATGAAGTCTGGTTATGCCAGTGTTGAGTCTAGTCCAGTAATACAATTAGGGAATAGTGGTAGGGGTTGTTGAGTGTTTTGATAATAAAGTAGGAAAGTTGTGGTATAGAGGTTGAGTATGCTTGTGATACAGTGGGGAATACTGATATCAGGGTTCAGTGTAATAGGGGAGAGCAAGAACAGTAGCTTCTGCTGTTCTCCTGTAGAGGGCATTTCAGTCATTCAGGGCAAGAATTATGTATTCTCATTACTTTTCATTGGAATTTACAGCTTTACAGAGGTGACTAGTTGCTGAGAATAAAATAATCTTGGCCAGAAACATTTGCCCAGAGTTGAACTTTCTAGGCTGTCAGAGAGTTTAAACTTTTAATGACCAATTCTGGAACACAGTGATAAAGATAATCCTTTCTTCACATGTTGTTTTGTGTACATGTACATGGACCTGGTTTGCTCAATCATCATGAAGTGATGTACATGTATATGGATATTCACTCTCATGTTAACCCTTTCCTCCTTGAATTAAGACTGAGTCCACAGCTTTCCTCAGCATGGGTTGGGCACTTTAGTGCCCAACCCATGCCAAGGAAAGCTGTTGACCTGGGTCATATTGTCTAGACAAGTCTCATCTACAATCTTCAGTCAAATTGTTTTTCATTGCTGTTGAAATCAGTTGAAAACGCGGAAGCAGACATTTGAACACCAGCTGGTTTTGGCTGGTTTAAGGGGGAAAGGGGTAATGTGCATATAGCAAGAAGACAGCTAATCTCCCAAAATGTATGAGAGAGAAAACTGCAAATGTCAAGCCAGTTAGTGAAATACAAGATCAAACATATGGTTACTTACAGTGTTATGTTATTAGTTTAGCACTTGACAATGTAAGGAAGTAGGATGTTACATAATACCAGCCTATCATGATCAACTAAAAAAAACCAAGATACCGCAGAAGGAGAAGAAGCAAGCCACAGGCATATCTGTTCAGTCCACATATCCGGCCACTCCAATTGCGAATGTCCTGCAGGGCCCACCCCTATGGGAACCGGGAAGGAGATTTGCGGCAGTGTTCAGTAAAAACAACCCAGGTTTTTGTGTGACCTTGGGGAAAAAGAGAGATATTTTGAAGGATACCCTTCAGAGTACACACATATTATAATAACATTCAGTTTGCTTTACGGAGACGTCACAAATATGTCCTGTCAGCAGCAATGAAGCTTTCTATACATCATGAGCCAAACATCATTAAGATGCTGCACATGCCTTTCAGTCAAATACAATGTCATTCTTCAGTAATTAGCACGGAAAAAAGACGAAATGGTCATAGGACAGTGAAATGTGTGGAGACTTGGGTCCACCTCTCATAGCTGGCCACCTCCCACATGTGACAAGGTCTTCCCAGTGCTCAATGTTTTGTTGCTTTCTTTATACCTGTCTTAACCCTTTCCCCCTTGAATTAAGACTGAGTCAACAGCTTTCCTCGGTGCCCATGTGATCTTGATAAGTCTCGTACATTTCTCGGTCAAATTGTTTTTTTATAACTGATGAAATTAGTTGAAAGCACTGAAGCAGATGACATTTGACCACAAGCCGTTTTTGGCCGGTTTGAGGGGGAAAGGGTTAAGGGCCCATTTGTCTAACATGCCCAGCACTTAACCTGGCATATCAAGGTCCCAGCAATTAAAAAAAAATAAAAAGATAACTTGTTTGGTGACCTGTCAGTGCTTTCAAGGTTATGACATGCCAGAAGTTGCCATTGTACTGGTACTGCACTTTTAATTGGTAAGATCAGGGAGAGAACAAACACAATGTTTATACATTTAAGTTGAAGCATTGCAAGACATTTGCTACAATATTACTTAAGCTTGCTTTTTTTTGTATGCCATTGGATTATTTGTGTACACCTCAAACCTGTCTTGATGTGCCATTTTGGTGTTGTCACGATTGGCGCTCATTTAAGACAGGTATTATTGGAGTTTGAAGTTCCAGTAGTTAGCATGAGAAAGACAAAATCTGCCATAGGTGGTGTAGGTGTTGTTTAATGCCAACCCCTCTCACTTGGCAGAAATATTGATGTGCAACTTCCCCCCCCCCCCACCTTTGCCCCAGAAAGCTTGCCAGCATGATGGTTACAGCATGCTTAAAGATTCTGCAAGTCTTACAAGAATTATTTCAAAGGCCAACTGCAGTGTATATTATTCTTTATTCCTTAACATGTGTTTATTTATGCTGATTGAGGTGACAACTAAGTAGTGTCATTTTCCTAATTTTCTTATTTCCCTTTTCATATATTCATTTTCATATTCACTCTGACATATCTGTTGCACAATTAAAGTGTAATATTCAGTCAGATGCTGGTCATTACATGGTTTATCAGTTTATCTGTTTGTGAGTGAAATGAAGGTCCCACTGGAAGTGAAATACTTTATACAAAATACATGGTTCATATCACTGCTGTCCAGCTGAAAATCTCTGTAGCAAAATTTTCTTTACTTGTAGCATTTTTTCCACTTCTTTACATAAGAAACACTTATTTTTTGAGAAAATCTGTAGCAATTTTGAGGTCCTTTGTAGCAAAATTTTGCTACAATGCTCCAGTTGGACAGCCCTGCATATTCTTTAGTTTAAAAGGGACATCACACACATGAAAGTTGCCAACAGGTCAAAATTATATGTCTGACAGTAAAAACTGTAATCTATTCTGAAAGTTCGATTAGGTTTCACAGTGTTGTGGATTGATATCAGTAATGTATCAGACGTCTAGAAAAGCATCAAAAAATCTATTTCATGTTTACATGTGGGGACTACATGAGGATAGACAGGACGAAAGAATAGCAGTTTGGTATTTCTGGAGTGAAGTTACATGAAATATGTGTGAAGTTAACTGGAAAGAAACGTAAAATGTTGACACACATTATGTATGCTCTAACACAAAATAATGTTTTTGTTGCACCAGGGTACACTTTAAACGGAAAAATCAAGATTTTCCCAATTGTTTGCTTTTGATGAGGTTCCATGTAATTGGGACTATAGTAGTCCCTACTTTGGAAAAGCACCTCCCTTTTGTGACCATTTTGTTGTGCAAAAGCTCCTTCTAATGATAATGTACCTGTTTTGGGTGACCACCTGGCGAACCTGACCAGTGACCATCCAAAATGACCCCAAAAGAACACCTATCTTTTGAGAAATTTAAATTCCCCATTTCAGACAAGTAAAATATACCTCTTTTGTTCAAGATTGGTGGAATTATTTGTCAAAAGCAGTTTACAGATCCAAAAAGTATGTTTATCACACTAACAAATGAGTAAACACATGACTGCAAGAGGGATTGGGGTCTATTAAAAGTTCACATCAATCATGTTTGAATATAAATTATGAATGAGAATTCAAAGTAGTGGTTAGTGGTTGGGCAGGTAGTGCAAGAGTCAAATTTTCTTTTTTTTTTTTTAATCCTGCTCTATGTGACCACTTCTTGGATGGCACAAGATGGTGTTCTCTCAAAGGAGGGACCACTCTATACAACAAAGAGGTCACATAAAGCAGGTGTTTTTTCTGTGTACAGTGAAACTTCATTATAGCAGCACTTAGATATCTGACGTATTCAACATGACACAAATTTTTGTGGGAAAAAGTTTATTTTCTCTGTTATTTGATTCATTTATCTGACATATTCAGTTATCTGACACATTTCTTAGGGAACAGATGGTGCCATTATAATGAGTTTTCACTGTAGTTGTCTTTCCGGGGGTGGGGGGGAGGGGGGGAGGGGGGACTCTATACCATATACACCAAAGATTATGATCATTGCGTGACTCAGAGAGTCACACTTGCTAGACATAAGCAATTTAGTAAAAACAGCCGTCTGTTGATGAGAAAAGACGCACGATGTGCCAAATTACTTGACTAGTTTTGTCCTGTAATTTGCCTTCGCTTGCCAGGGCATAGTGAGTTCTGTTCAATCCCTAAGTAAACATAAATATTTATGGTTACTATATAGGAATTGGCCTCTGCTAGAGATAAGTTCATGCTTTTTGTTTCCAGAACGTGTGGCACATTGGAAACATGTAAACTTTTCTTTGTTTTTGAGACCAATGGGACACGTACTCTGTACACTATAGAAATCACAGTGGCTTTGTCGATCTAATCCCAAACAGCTAAAATTTTATTCCTAAGAAAACTGAAACCATCAGAACATGTGAGACAGAATCAATCGTTGCTTTTTCATGCTTTGTAGTAATTGAGAGGACCAGAATAATATCATGCTAATGTCAAAGAGATAGGTGTACTGCAATTCGACTCAATCACAGATTTCATAAACAAAGGAGGAAGCCAGGGCAAGAAGGAAAGTAATCCTTTGTAAATGTCAAACTGGGGTATTTTTTCTCGAAAAATGAGTCTGAATGGACCAAATTAACTTGAAAATTTATTATTGGTGCAACTCTAACATGGAAATGACCATAGGTACTGCTACATGTGTACATTATCTATTTAACTGAAAGTGACAATCTTCAGTAGCGTTTGCTAAATTTTGCTTATACAGCAAGTCCAGGCAAACACATACACTCAGGGAGAGCCTGTGTCTATCACTGGTGAATCTGGTCAACTTAAGTGCACTTAATTTTGCTGTGTTTTTACTTTTGCTTATTTCACCAGTGACACAAAACCTGGAAAATAAAAGAACAGTGAAATGATATTAGTTTAATAAGAACTATGTCCAAAAATAATGATTTTTAAAACTGCAGTCGAATGCCGGAAATGCAAATTACCATAAAAAAATACACACATGTAAGCAGTGTGATTTGCGGTGTGACATGTATTAGGTGGCTCACCTTGTGATTGGTGTTCTGCTATGAAACAAACAATTGACACACCGTCTTCAAAGATGGTGTATTGTATGAAAATATAATAAAGGGACAGCGCATCACGTATTAACCCTTTTGGTCACAGGAGGAAGGTTTAAATATAAAGCAAAAAGCTCTTCCTGAAAAGGGCGTGGCGTACGCATTCTTTATGGATGCAAGTTTTCAATGTGTATGCCAGAGAAAAAAATATGTATGGGAGGATTTTTCGCATTTTAATGGTGCTAAGTGGGAAAGAGTCATGTTGCAGACAAAATGCTATGATGCATGACTTATAATGTATTAAAAAGTAGCAATAATGAAACATTCAACAACTGCTCTCATGGAGTCCCAGTGCTAAGCTCTCAGAGTACAGCTTTGATATGATGGGTCCTTGACACAGTAAATTGGCCAGTTTATTCAAAAAAAAAAAACCACTACCTTTTGAGCAGGTTATATAACAACTATTAATGAGGAAAAACTGCTAGCATACTTATCCTGAAAGAGTTTATTTTGCTAACATGATAATATTATTTGCCTTGACAAAGTTGATATTTTAGAGATGACAATGTGATCATGAACACATGCATCAAGAACAGATTGATGAGAAAACCACACCCAGGACTGGCCTTTGTCTTGCTGTGGCCAGCGATCTGTCACTGTGCCAGGGGACTTTTGTTAACACTTTCAAGTCTATACAGTATATAGGGCATCTGTAGCCCAGGTCTGCTGATGTTTAGTCAATTTTAGTATAATTGTGTACTTTTGACTGCTGTAAATTTCATAATTTTAAACTTTACTTGGCAAATGCTGCATACAAAAAAAAAAAAAAAAGAAAAAAAAATCTGTAACACTTTTATTCATAAAATATTACATTGGTAGTATTTGCCCAAAAAGATAGTTGCCATACCAACCAATTTTTGCAAAAAAAAAAAAAAAAAAAAAAAAATCTTCACTTCCAAGAAAAAGAAGTAACTTTTGCCAGTTAAAATCTTAACAAGTTGTATTAATCCTTTTCTGATTATGTAATTAATTTTCCCCCAAATTTCAGCAATAACTGAATAATCTTTTGCATTTTTTAAATAATTAAAACTATTTTTGTCTCGCCAGCGTTAGCTGTTTGCGAGACTAAGCTGTCACTTTCCGGACGTCCGTCCGTCCGTCTGTCCGTCCGTCCGTCAGTCCGTCAGTCCGTCCGTCCGTCAACCAAAAACTTCGGAGTGGCATTATTTCACTAACTAGATCAGATAGGGCTATCATACTTGGGTGGATGATTGATTGTAATCATCACTAGAGATGTGGGCCATCAATGTTACACTTCATTGATTACTTCTTGCTTCATTGAGCATTGGAGAAAAACTTCGGAGTGGCATTACTTCAGTAACTAGACTACATAGGCCTTTCATATTTGGGTACATGATTTAATGTAATCATCCCTAGAGACGAGGGTCATCACTGTCACACTTCATTGATTACTTCATGCATGATTGAGCATTGGAGAAAAACTTCGGAGTGGCATTATTTCAGTAACTAGACTACATAGGCCTTTCATATTTGGGTGGATGATTTATTGTAATCATCCCCAGAGACGAGGGTCATAACTGTCACACTTCATTGATTCCTTCATGCTTGATTGAGCATTGGAGAAAAACTTCGGAGTGGCATTATTTCAGTAACTACACTACATAGGCCTTTCATATTTGAGTGGAAGATTTATTGTAATCATCCCTAGAGACGAGGGTCATCACTGTCACACTTCATTGATTACTTCATGCTTGATTGAGCATTGGAGAAAAACTTCGGAGTGGCATTATTTCAGTAAGTAGACTACATAGGCCTTTCATATTTGGGTACATGATTTAATGTAATCATCCCTAGAGATGAGGGTCATCACTGTCACACTTCATTGATTACTTCATGCTTGATTGAGCATTGGAGAAAAACTTCAGAGTGGCATTATTTCAGTAACTAGACTACATAGGCCTTTCATATTTGGGTGGATGACTTATTGTAATCATCCCTAGAGATGAGGGTCATCACTGTCACACTTCACTGATTACTTTATGCTTGATTGAGCATTGGAGAAAAACTTCTGAGTGGCATTATTTCACTAACTAGACTAGGAAAGGCTTTCATGCTTGGGTGGATGATTCATTGTAATCATCCCTAGAGATGAGGGTCATCACTGTCACACTTAGAAGCTTCAGAAGCCTGTTGAAATTGGATGACCTCAACTGATTTCAACGACCTAAATGTATTTTCATGGGTGAAATGCAAAACGTGGCGTTACCACTGCAACTTTTGACGAATTCAAGCCAAGTTTACCAAACTTACACCACCTTTGCTTCTTAGGAAAGCTTTAGAAGTCTATTGAAAGTGGGTGGCCTTGATGTATTTTTGACCTACTTTGGAGGTCCGATGCATTGCATCCTCGAATGTACAATGCTATTCATGGCCAAGAGTCAAACCAAGTTCACCAAATTTATACTAGCTTTGCATCTTACAAAACGTCAGAAATCTCTTGAAAGTGGATGACTTTGACCTACTTTTGACTCGACAAATCTTATTTTCCTTGTGTGTCTTGGATATAGTTGATTGTAGGTCCCTAGTTACTATTTAACATGAATAGCAAAGTACCTATGCTTTATTTTTGGTGTTCTTAAATTTATCTTGAAGTGTCCTTTGAAGGTCAAACTTAGGTAACTGAACATATGAAGTCATGTTGGCCAAGGGGTATTAAGTGCTTTACATGACATCTATCACTACGAAGCTTGAAACTGGCATGTCCACAGGGAGACTGTAAAATTGTGTTCGGCCTTCACTCTGGCCCCTATAGATAAATGACAAGGGACACAACTATGGCGACCCTGGCTTTCCGAATCTGTACTCATCTGTTGAAAGGTGCCTAATAAAGTCCAAATATCCCATATAATGTGGCATACCATACGTCTCTGTGTTCCTTGTTACTTATTCTCTTAGATACTGCTAACTTTCAGCTTCCTACCTCCTGTTTTACACACGTAACTGCATTCCGAAAACCAAAAATACGATTTCCTTCAACCTCCTCGATGGGCGGCACTTCCGATTACAGTCATGTGTTGGGGGAAATGTGAAACCCGCTGCAACGAGATACAGAATCAACCGGAAATTTTGAAGGGAACCTTCGCTGTCAGCGTCACGTCGCTGATATTCTCGGTAAGACGGCGCGTGTCTCGTTGCAGCGGGTTTCACATTTCCCCCCAACACATGACTGTAATCGGAAGTGCCGGCCATCGAGGAGGTTGAAGGAAATCGTATTTTTGGTTTTCGGAATGCAGTTCCGTGTGTAAAACAGGAGGTAGGAAGCTGAAAGTTAGCAGTATCTAAGAGAATAAGTAACAAGGAACACAGAGACGTATGGTATGCCACATTATATGGGATATTTGGACTTTATTAGGCACCTTTCAACAGACGAGTACAGATTCGGAAAGCCAGGGTCGCCATAGTTGTGTCCCTTGTCATTTATCTATAGGGGCCAGAGTGAAGGCCGAACACAATTTTACAGTCTCCCTGTGGGCATGTCAAGCTCTGATTTGTATTAAGATGTTATATACTTTATTGGCCATTTTGTTTAAAAAAAAAAAAAAAGAAAGTGGTATATTCTGAGTAAATATATTGAGATTTACTTGATACATTCAACATCTACTAAATACCATTATAATGTTTGGTCTTACAATTACATTGCTACTGAATGCTGGCGAGACATTCATGCCCCCTGGGCATGGCTCTGGTCTGTGTTTGTCATGGAAACCAGAGTGTGAGTCTGTTGACACAGGTCTGCATACACTAGGACCTGGATGTGAAGTTGTTAAGCTCATATATATACAGGTAGGTTTAGTATTTCATGGGCAAAAGTCAAGCAACATGCCAGTGATATCCCTTTGAAACTTGCAGCCTGCCTTGTACATATAGATTGGTATTTCACAACTAAAAGTCAAGCAACATGCTGATGACGTTCCTACTAAACTTGCAGCTTGCCTTATTAAGGTCATGTACATGTAGGTAAGTGTTTCATAGCCAAATGTCAAGCAACATGAAGGTGACATTTCATTAGAACTTGCAACAAGAACTGTTTGTTGAACAACATTTAATTCCCTGTTGGACCATCATATCACTGATAAATGGTTCAACTAATCAAGCACATGAAGACCAAAATCTGTCTGAAAATGCATTTGAAGTGTTCACCAGATGTGTCACAGTAACCAAAAGGCACCCAACAGAAAAGTGACTGTCCATATTACATTAATTAGGACAAGAAAACACAAGGGAATAGAACAAAAATGTTATCTGTAGCCACGTTGACCTTTGAAATAATCAACATAGTACTTGTACAATGTTTAAGCATGCTGTAGCTAACATGAATTTGGTCATAATGTTGACCCATGGTGTGGGGTAATGGTAACGTATCCAACCGGAGATGAGGTTTTCAAAGAAACAAATACAGGTTAATGGGTAGACTCCACAGGTACAGGTAGGTCAGCTCTGTATGTCCCATCAGTTGTACTCAATAGCACCACTGTTTCATAGTAACTATAATGGCTTGTTTGGTCCACTTTGTATTACTGTAACTTGCTTTAATTTTGCTGTACTCTTACTTTCGCTTATTTTGCTGATGGCAGAAAACCATGAAAATAAAACACAGTGAAATAGTATTTCAACATTGTTTGAATAGGAATTATGTCCAAAACAGTGAAATTAAAATTTCAGTGAAATGTCAAAAAGTGCACAAACCGTGAAAATAAAGCAATTTACAGCAGTTTGAATATAAACAATTTGATGCAAGGGATACTGCATTTAGTAACACTGGTGTACAGTAGGTTAACTCCCATTTTACTGAATACAATTTTTCTCTCATATGTCTTCATGTTTGTCAAACAATGTGATGGAGAGTGGTGAAGAAATTCTAAAAGATTTGGTAGAGCTTGTCCATGAATTTGGGAGGGGATTTTGTCAAATTTTAACCTTAGCTGTGTACAAAGGTAGTAGATGTCATGGCTGGTGGCTTTTGTATTGGCAGCAAAACAGGGGATTTATATGTATGTGTTGGTACTTATAGGATAACTGTTTTTTTGTTTTTTGTTTTTTTTTGAATTTGAAAATAAAATGCTCAAATATGGAATAATTGATGACACACTCTGGCAGAATTATAATTATTTTAACAATTTTTAAGATGGTCAAAATATGGAAACAATTTACCTGGCTTTTCTTTTTTTTGGTCAGGGTAGAGTTAACTTTTATTAAGATGTCTATTTCAAAATGGTGTGAGTAGTGTTAGCCACACCCAATGTAAAATATGTCGGGTATTTTCCGAAATATAGGCTTTCGTCTGTCCTGAATCTCCATCACAGGAGGTTAGTTATTACCACATATATCGGGGTAATTTTGCCTGCAGCCAGTTCTGGCCATGCTTCTGTTCTGTCACTTTATTAACTCTTTCAATGCCAATCACATCTAAAGTCAATCTGCTTAAATCAGACAAGTCTGAATTGTCATCAGGATCCCAGATTCGGATTCCTGGTAAAAAGACCTTTCATTCAAGTACCAGTATGCCTATAGGCCCAGAGAGAATACCCCAGGTCAACAGCTTTTCTCAGCACACATTGGGTACAATGCACCCAATGTTCACTGAGAAAAGCTGTTGACTCAGTCCAAAATTTGGCACTGAAAGAGTTAATAGTGGCAGATACATGTGAAGAAAGCTTTGTTTAACTTCGCTTACATTAAGTACAAAAGACTCTTCGTAGAGATAAAAATGAAGTAATCAGATATGTTGTTTCTTGTTCTAGTAGATGCCTTGTGTTCATTTAATTGTCTAACAAGCCTTGAGCGTAAATAAGAACCTCCCACAAGAAGTGCCATCTGGTGACCGATGTATTTTCCGACATTCATATCAGCATTTATTGAGATCATGGACAAGGTCATTAGGAGATTTGAATGTCAGTCAAAACAAGTGTATGAATACAAAACAAAAACATTCTGACAGAGCAATAACAGGTGATAAATATTATATCAAGGAGTGGCTGGAAACTTAGTCCAATACATGTATATAGTGTAAATCTGATACTATACAATGATCGTGTTTCCATGCAACAACTGTGTCATAACTGAACTAATAACATTTTTTTTTTTTTTTTGTATATTTTCTCTTTTTTTTTTTCTTTCAAACAATGAAAGAGATGATTATTGTACAGTGTGAGGGGTTGCACCAAACATGAGATGATCTGTGAGAGTTGTCTTGTCATAGATAGGAGACTACTGAGTGGAAGATGTACTGTAATTTATGACATTAGAATGCTACTTACAATGTAGAATGAATATAATAATAACAAAAAACTGCAAAGGCCACCTGGTAATATGTATCCAATGGCACTGCAATTGAACTATTATCATTACTGTACCCTAACTCATTCCATACCAGTCCCTGATTTTTCCGTATATTTACCTAGATTTAAGACGACAATTGCATATTCAAATTCTTCATGAAAAGAGCTTTTGTTCAATTACCAACATGCCTATGGTCTTAAGTCAGTGGTTCTGGCACTGCCTGGCAAGTCACCATAGTATGGAATGAGTTAAGCAATCTTATAAACCATCTATATTCAATAATGGAACTAATGCTGGTTCAGATCTCCAATAAGACCAATGTGACATGTTACAACTGGAGTAGTCTCTCTTGTGAGAGATCACCTGGTTTTAAGACCACATTGACCAGATGCCTTAGTCTTATCATTATGCCCACATTCCTACTAGAGAAGGGGCATATAGTAATCACTTTTTGTGTCTGTGCATCCCTCTATGGTGCAAAAATATTGTATTATTATATTTACCTTTTGATACCAGTGTCGGTATGCTGGAATAGTGTACGAAGCTTCTAAGTTTCAAAGGAGATGTCTGCTATTTAGTTAGGGCTATAATTTGCTTGTCCTCCAACATAGATTAATGAATCTTTACACACAGGTACATCTGGACACAAGGGTGTGTTATGTACCAAAAATAGGTCACTAGGTCAAGTATCTGGGTCAAAGTGACGTATCCTTGTAAAATCGTGTCCAGGTTATTATTCCTTTCCTATTTAGCTTAGCTTCATGAAATTTCACGCACACGTATATCTTGACCTAAAGTTGTGTCATCAAACAAACGAAGGTCACTAGGTCAAGTATCTGGGTCACAGTGATAGCCTATTTTTATTGACTACAGTCGTTCCAAAACAAGACTTGTGATTACCAAGGTTATAAATGAGGAGAGGGAGCATGGATTCAGCAATCTGATTGCATTTTAATTTGCATGTTATTTTACCTTCAATGAAAGACCACTTGGTTTATTTTTCATTTCAACACTTTTTAGACCGTGGCCCCGGGAGTAGTCTTTCAAAAGAGAGACCAGCATATTAGCATGTTAAGACTGGGATTGTGCGGGTGTTTAAATGCTTCCTTGTAAAAGGAATGCATTTTTAGGTGCATTGAATTAGATAAGACTTGATGAAATCTCCTTTTCCTGGCTAGTATAAGATGGAGTCAATAAAAAATACCTTCCTTTGGTGCAGGTTGGGTGCATCCATCCCACACTAAGAAAGTTATTTAACATGGGCATCCATACTATATCTTACCTACAATTTTCAGCAAAAATGTTTTCTGTTAATATGACATTTAATTAAAAGCAAGCAGAGCAAGCAGCAATTTACATCTGGCCACTTTTGGGCCACTTGAGTGAGAAAGGGTTATTATGGCATAAACAGAGCTTACATTCAAATGCCAAAAAGAGTGGGTTAAAGTCATGCTACAGCTGTAGTAAGAGCAGATGGAACATCACTTGCCATACAGTTTGACTGTGACAAAGACCCATGTTAATTATGGCCTGGAATGGTAAACTGATGAAATCCATTACTTCTAGCCCCATAGCCCCATACTGGTTGGTGCGACGATCGCGTGCATGACTGATCATGGTTATACCACTACTCCTGTTGCCTGGCAGGTCATGCTTTCCCTTCTCATAGGGGATGTGGGTGGGTGGAGGAGGCAATCAAATGTAAGCCCTTGCATCCATTGGTATTCATTAATTAGTTTTTCCAATTTCCAGGTATCTGCATGGGAGTATGCAGTTGTGCATAGTATGAGGCATTTTGAAAGGAGGGAACTGCCTATAATTAATAAAAATCAAATCTGTGTGTGTGTGTGTGTGTGTGTGTGTGTGTGTGTGTGTGTACGTGTGTGTACGTGTGTACGTATATATATATATATATATATACAGTGGTACCTGCTCTAAAGACCACCTCCAATTTAAGACCGCATGTCTTTTTAAGACCACTCTTTCAAGACCCTCTGCTGTATTTACATGTTAAAGATACCTTCAATTTAAGACCACCTGCAGTATGAGACCACTTTTTGTTGGCTGTAGGGGTGGTCTTAAATAGCAGGTACCACTGTATATGTATATATGTGTGTATGTGTAACTTCATTTTGAGAGGATGACTAAGTGGGTGAGACACACTAATCTTCCCTTAGGCCCTCTACATTTTACAGTATGTACAGTCAAGGATCAGATGTAAGGAAAAATTCTCACATGTGTATAAGATGAGTAAGTGTTACATACACCAATAATAGCATTCAGGTTTTTTTTATGCAGCTCAAGTAAATGTTTGGTGCAGTGTTTCTGGAATATACATAAGCATAGGAGAACACGGGATTTCGGTTGGCAAACTATTCCATATGGTTGCACCGCCGTAACCTATTGTTCTTTTCATAAAGTCTGTCCTAGGTTGGTTAAGGTATAGCTGGTCATCAGTGGCTGACCATAAATTCACAGCATGGAAATCCTTCACATGTACAACCATATCTTTCATATATATATATCATGAAGCCACATCATTTAATGATTTATATACAAGCACTGCCTTTTTAAATGCAATCAGTTCTTCTAATCGTGCATATCAATTAATACTCTCATGTTCACTTCACAAGCTACAATAATGACCTGTTGACAATTCATCCTGCTTACCGCAAAGTACCACAAAATCTTGCTGATCATGCAATCCTGGTGATAGGAACAGGTAGAAGACATTGCATAATAGAGGTACAGTGGTATCTGCAATGTAAGACCACGGCCATAAGAGGTCATGTGGCTGTTTTGACCACATTTCTAACGGCGCAAGTCTAGGTTCTTTGCAAATTTACCACTAATTTAAGACCACCTGTTATATGTGACCATTTTTAGCTGGCAGAAGGAGTGTACTTAAATAGCAGGTACCACTTTATTAACCCTTTCCCCCTCAAACCGGCCAAAACCGGCTGGTGGTTAAATGCCGTCTGCTTCAGTGTTTTTAAACTAATTTCAACAGTTACGAAAAACAATTTGACTGAGAAATGTACATGAGACTTATCAAGATCACATGCCCCAGGTCAACAGCTTTCCTTGGCATGGGTTGGGCACTTAGTGCCCAACCCATGCCAAGGAAAGCTGTTGACTCAGTCTTAATTCAAGGGGGAAAGGGTAAATCACACTGTAGCCAGTGTGGGAAGTGGCTGTAATACTGGGATTTAGGCAGTGTATATGTAATAAGACTCATTTGCACCATGTTCATACCTCGTTATATTTCTGTAGAGCTCAGAAGAAAGCAACAGTACAAAAAGCTCATGTAAAGTGTACCTTACAAGGTAACCATCAGGCTGTACAGAATTTTGCCATGGTAGGATTGTCAACAAAAAATGCTTGAATCACTACTTATTTGTAACAGTAACCATCAAGTTGCACACAAAAGAAATATTTGCCTTGAAGCGATTGTATGCTGTGTCACCAGACTTTGAAGGTAGAGAAACATTGGCAATTAGATTAGCTGTCACCAGAGGAGGCTAACGCAGAGTGTATCTCATAAGAAATAAGGGAAACCTACTTCTAAGTGACCAGCCATGCGAAATGAAGTTAAGGCTGATGGAAGTCAGAGCTATGCTCTGGAGTACAGAACAAGATTTCCAACTAGCAAGGGTGCAAAGCGACGTATAAGAAATCGCTATTGGCAAACATGGCTAACCATGCCAGGTTAAGATGAATTATTTCTCATTGCTGTAGTTTGTAGGGACATTAAAGTGATTTGAAGCATATCTCTGGCCTTTGATATTCTCTTTTTACACGCACAGTCATAGAAAAAGGAGAATATAAAAAAGATGAAGCATGCTGTCAGTATTGGTTGGTGGTCTTCTTGGTGGTGGCAAGGTCCATTTCATATAGTCGCTATGACTCAGGCATGTGGTTCTGAGCAATTGCATCACATAATCCAAGCCACAGGAATGTTGATTTGTTAAGGTGAAATGGACTGCAAGCTGTGTCCTGCAGTGCTGTTTTCTGCACAGGTTGCTTTCCCTTTGACCTGTTTTCCATGACTGAGGCTATTTCCTTTGATTTTATCACTTTTTATTATCATACGGTGTTAAAGTGTGTGGCAGAAATAGACATCAAATAAACTTTTAGCCAAACCAAAAACATTAATGCCATTGTGTTGAGGAGAATGGTCATAGGTCAGCCAAGTTCCACGGATGTAAATACATGCCATGATGTTCCAAGTCTGATCTCTGACCCTTTCAGTGGCTTATGAAGATTTTCTGATGCAAAAAGTAGTCTCATAAAATAGTAGCTTCTCATCTAAGATAGAATAACGGGGATACCACATGCCTCATAAAATGGTGGTCTGTCATCTTAGATAGACTAATGTGTGAATACCATATGTGCTTGTATGAAGAAACATGTTACAGATACATTTTATGATGTTGAAGATGATTACTTGTATATTATTTAAAAGAGAGACAGAAACACATAGAAATCCTTTCATTAAGATCAAATAGATAATTTTTTTTCAGACTTTGTGTAAGCTTTGTACACAGAGACCGAGTTGATGTAAAACACAACACTGTGAAACCTACTGAAAGCAACTTAACAGGTTGGATCTCAGTAAACTTTGTTGAAGTGTGGATCAACTCTTTGTACTTAAAACTCATCATATAAAAATCATGTTAACATGAAAAGAAAAGAGCAAGGAAAAGAGAGAGAAAAAGATTTAAAGCTAATACATAAATATGAATCATAGTCCTGTTTCCACTGTCATTATCTTAAGTTAAAAATGGTTTCC
The DNA here is from genome assembly GCA_964020975.1 of Hermodice carunculata. Taxonomy (NCBI): domain Eukaryota; kingdom Metazoa; phylum Annelida; class Polychaeta; order Eunicida; family Amphinomidae; genus Hermodice; species Hermodice carunculata. Next base: position 613,620 of record CAXHWN010000937.1, on the reverse strand, counting down.
CATATTTTTTTATATTTTGTTATTCAAAGTACTTAATTGGGTGGGTGGCAAGGGGAGATTTACCAGAGTCCTCCCCAGGCATTTTTATTCAGGATTACCTTTCTTTCATTTTACCTGTAAGTTTACTTTGATTCTCAGACCTGTGAGGCTTTTCTTGATTCTTGGCTTGGACTTGACTCAGTGGTTTGTCCATTGTGCCTTCCTCTCTTCACTTGTAAAATGTTTCTCACACAGCACAAAGTTAAGAGTGGATTCAATACAAACATTGTGAGATCAAATTGTCTTTAGCATTTATCATGTACTTGTTGGAAGCCATTCTGGTTCATCCAATTCAGATGGTGATGCCAACAGAAGGGTTACAAGTAGGTTGCACTAGTCCATGGCATGGACTTGAACCGAATGAGTCTCATCACAACATATTGTCCATATACTTAGCGCTTTAAGTCCAGCTGCAGATTTCTACAGATAAAATGAGAGATATTGGGTATCATATCAGATTAAATTTTGCCAAATAGACCACAGTGCAGGCCAAGTTGTATTTTGTCTGTTTTACTGCAGTGCCTGTAGTCATCAGTCAGATGCCAGGTATCAGCACTGAGGAAAGGTTGTGGTGGGCGGAGGGCTTAGAGAGGCAGGGTGTCGGCGTGACTTGCCGGTGGCATCTGGCTTCATTTCCTCGCACTTCCTCACTGAGTAGGAGAGAGGAACTGCTTTACGGAAACTTCTACACATTTCAGTAAATCCCTGTTACTGTATGAAACTGCACACCTCCTTCTTCACTCAGTGTTTATCCTGCTATCACCACATGATGTCTCTAAAAACGAGAAATTACTCTCTAATCCCCTGAGAGGAAGGGATAAAGCATCTCTATTGTGAACAAGAGATTCTAAACCCAAATGCTGGTCAGGCTGTATATCTAAGCTATATGTCCTCTCATTAAATGTTATATGGCTGCCATATGTACATGTACAAAGAAACCCATTTAATGCCAACAGTACGTATTCTTGTAAATGCTTTATTATAGCCTAGAAATGCAACAAAAAACATTTATGTACTGGATTTTCTTTTTTATGGAAAGCTGTGTTGACTTGTCTTAGCTTTTGTTGTTGATGCTTGCTATGGCTCAGCACTATAGAGGCACTTCCTCACGGCACTGTGAGATCTCTCTCAGAAAAAAATCAAGTTGCAAAAAAAATCTGATTTACTTTTGAGATATAAAAAGAAAAAAAAAAGATAAAATAAATAATAGCAACTTTTCTGTTTTTTTGTAAAGATTCCTCCTCCAGTCCATAATGACTTTTCAAAGTTTGTGTCATGTCAATTTTGCAAACTTTATGTAGCTATTATCAAAACTAGTTAGAATTGATCTGTAAATGATTGGAGTAATTTTCTAAGGTGACAGTTTGAAAGTTTGTGGTTCCCAGATGCATGGTTAACAGCTGACAATTTAGGAGAGTAGGCTGGTTCCCAGCTTTGAGTGGGCACCTCTGCTGGAGTCAGTAGTACAGTGGAGACACACAGATGGATTTACTCTATTTTGAGATAATGATAAGAAATTAAATCAGAGGTGTTTTATAGGTCTAGAGAGGCTTAATGTGTTGAAAACTCATGTAGCAAAAACTGCCAAAAAGCTCCTCGCCACAATCTCTGGACAATGCACTGGCTTAGGCGGCTTAGGCAATATGGGAGGATGAATTTGATGGATCTGAAGCAATTCAGGGAGAAGCCATTCTTGAAAGAGAGCAATACATTTTCCACGGAGCCTAATAAATCAAGAATTGCATTGATTTGGTGTGACCAAAACCCTGCAAGGGAGTTGGGTTTGGTTTTACCAGTAGAACAGTTGAAGTGAAGCCACTGCCTTGCCCAATCACATCTCCTGGTATGCAGTATAGGAAGATACATTATATTTGAGCCCATTTCATCTGCTCCTTGTGCTTCTGTCTTGTTCTTCAACATATTTGGTTTATATGCGACAACTCAAGAAGCATTTTACCAGACTTAATCAAACCTAGTAGAATAATGATTGTAACTTTAATACCAAGACCTGGCTTGGCATTAAGAGTGGGTGACCTTGACAAATTTGTCAAGGTTACATTAGTGAAATTGGTTTCCTTGTGATGTATCAAAAAGTGCTCAATGGATCTTGATGAGACATGGAAGTATAGTATACATTACTAATAAATAGCTTGGGACTCCATGTACATGGGTGAGCTTGACCCATTTCTCAAAGTTTTAGCATCACTGCCATGAAGTTGGTTTCCATGCAGTATGTCATGAAGGGTCTGACACAACTTGATGAAACTTGGTAGGATTATATACCAGAGAAAAGACTTTGCTTGGGGTCATGGATAGATAGCCTTGATCTCTTTTAAGCTCTACTGACCAAAGGTCGCAGAGCTCATGCAATCACTATGTCTATACATCCACCATCTGTAAACTTCTGCTTGGTTAAGTGTGATACAGTCCACAGTTTTGGAGATAGCCCCATGTAACTTTCAGGACTTCTCAAGCATATGGAAATCTAGGTTGTGTTTGATATAATGGTGGGACCACCTATGGTATTGTGTAACATAAGGGTCAAAATATGAAAATCTTGTGAGCACTCTAGCATCCTTAATGTTTGATAGATGTTCATGAAATTTAGTGGGATTTTAGAGGAGGTCAAAATCTCAGTTCCTTACAATAATGGTGGCACTGCCGTAACTTGACGGAAATTATGAGCCAAAATATAGTGCATCAGAAACCAACATCTGATCAGGAGTTATGAACAAAAATACTGTAGTGTTTTTTATTTTTCCCTTGTTTGTATTTTCACTCACCTATTGTGTAAAAATTGTGTATCTCGTACAATTATATAGTCCATCCCTCAGGCATCATCATCCCCTCCTGGCCCATCACCTCCCATTTCTGATTCCTCACGTAGTGCCACAATGTGATTTCAGTCTGCAAAATCAACAAGCTCTAGTTCTCATCTAGATCTCAGTTTACAGTAGGTGTGTATAAAATGGTTATCCATTGTATATGGCTTCCATCACCAAAAGGGTAAAATAAAAATGAGGATTCAGGATCACATGGAGCTAATTTGTTCAGCATTGTGATTTTTTTTTATATAGATGCATCCATAGGGGGAAAAAGGATATCCTCACAGTTTCCATTGTACTGGTATTGTACACATAGTATGGTGGTTTCACTAGTTTTCGGGCCATCACAGTTTTCATGGTACTGACTTTGTGCCCGATCGTCTTGATGTCAGAAATAATTTCTAATCCAAACAGCATTGAAAAATGTCTATTTTGCTTACGAACTTCCCAATATTGAATAAATTAAAATGTGAACACACCTTACAGTCAGGCATTGACTAAAATCGCTCAGCGTAGCACGAAAACTGCTGTCCCATAAAAACTGGTGCCAGGACCCTAGGGATGCATTCACAATGGTTGGTACTCTCAGTGTCTGTTCGTAGACAACAGTGGAATAAGCTATGCATTGAGCCCTGTAAACCCAGAGAGCATGGCACAAAAGTAACAGATGGGCAAACTGAAGAATGTTTGCCCTGTTTGTAAATGGACCTGCCCGTACTTACTTTCTTAGTGAGTACTGTAGGCCTGAGCAGCACCGCAGTTAATATGAATGTACCATATTTACTGTTCTGTGTTTGTCACCCATTGTGATTTGCTGGATCAATGCAAATTCCTGGCCAATTGCTATAACCAGAGCTTTGATTTTACACTTGTGCAGTGGCATTTTATTCTTGCAGGAAGGATTCATGACAATAGCGGAAAGCCAACATAATGTATCAAATCCCATGTGGGTAAAATTCATACGTCGATGGCAAAGACCCTAAAGATACTTGAGAATTGTGTATGTCTCATTAACAGGAACAAATATTTTCCATTGAGGATGTATTACAGCCATATGAACTGACATAAAAATACACACCTGCCCTAGAAGCTACTGCAATTACAGGCCAGATGGCTGAGGGGAGGTTTTAGCATTAAGCAGGAAGTACATGATGTGAATAGAAATTTTGTGGTCAATGTGTCTGGGTGGAACCCAGGAAGTCTTCATATATAGAAGAAACTGTGTGTGTCGATCAAAAAGAAAAAAGAAAAGAAAAAAGAAAAAAAAGAAAAATAGAAGAAAAGAAAAGGAAAAAAAAAGGAAAGAGCCTATGTTGGTGTTGATCATTTTTCTCTGCCTTCACTGTGATGTCATCTACAAAGTAGGGATATAACTGAATTAACTTCTTTATCCAGCTGTGTGGGCCACAGCCAAATTCAGTTCACCCATCCTGCACTTGTCCTTCATACTGGAGCGTTTTAATCTTGTCAATAGTTGTGCAGCGAGACTCTTATGTTCTAGCAGGAAATTAAGTTTGTGAAGCCGGCTAACGTGATCAGCCAGTTGGTGTAGCCAGGAACGTAATCAGGTAATCCTGGTCTCTTATCAATGACCCCACTCTGTGCCATATAAAAGGTAAATAATGATGTTTGACCCCAAGCTGAGCCTTATAACCTGTACTTGTGTTGTATGACTTGGGGTCATATTCAATTGTGGAGGTACAAGCATTTCATGGTAAAAATGTCAAATAAGATATGCAGAAAGACGGAATAAGTGGGTATTATATACAGTAATTATGTCATACCACTTTGAAAAGAAATTGCTGCATGACACATAAATGAATAGAGTCCGATAGGCAATTTTGACTTACTTCGATCATGCAAATATGGAGTAAAAAATTTTGACATGCAAGTTTGGTATTTAGTGCAAGCAATAAATTGTGCAGTGTTTGCTTACATAAGCACAATTTTTGGGGTCGCCAAGGAATATTCTCCAAGTCAAACCAAACGAAATTAATATTTTTTACAGATACTCAAGGAAAGGTACCAAACGGTGACAGATTTTGCCCTCTTAAAATCTTTCCAAGTTTTCTTTTTTAAGCTTTTGACAGTAATTTACCGCCATTGGGGTAAATGCTTTTAGAGTTGAGTCAACCGCTTTTCATAGAAAATCGTGGGAGCAGTGTGTCCATAAGGCACCAGGGAAAGCTGTTGACTTATCATCTACATGTAGGTATAACTCTTAACCAATAGAGAAGCAGGTCACATGCATGACACTGGGCCATTTCTGGTAATTTTTATCAAGGGGGGGGGGGGGAGAATTGTATGCCAATATGTCAGCATTAGATGTCGCGGCTTTAATGGGAACCCCACATAATTCCAGGCATAATGACAGACCAGTTGAAATGGGTGGTGACCATGAACAAGGTAGAGGCTGTGAGTTTTGAGTGATCCAGTTTGTCAACACTGGCTCAAGGGGCACAGGGCTGAAAAGTAAAGGCCGTGATTCCTATTTGCGTAATAATGTAAAGGAAACCTTCAATTTTGCCAATCAAATTACATATATTATTGTACACCATTATTCTTTTATACTTTGGGCTAATGGCAGCCCAAAGTGAGTCCAGTAAATAAGTTGTCATAGTACCATGGTTATAGTGGTAAAATACCACTTTATTATGTTGTCATGGCAACATCAGCAATGTGAGACAATGTGATATATTGGCAAACTAGCAATACAGCAGAGAAACTGTTATTTTATCAAGATGCCATGGTTACAAATCTTGCAAAAAGAGATGATGGCAGAACCATTAGTAATAGTGTCCTATTGACTTCAAAGTATCCATATTGGCTGGAGTAAAATATATTATAAACACATTCATATGCATAAGTGACTTACAATGTGGGCCTGTCAGGGCAACAATGCGTCAAATTTATATGAAATAGAATTCAATTCCTGGGTTGGAAGATTTTACTAAATCTGTTAGTTAAGGCTCTTTGGTCCAACCAACTATTCTTGATAATAAACAAATTTATCACCAGTGGCCATGTGCCCAAAAGAAGTTAATTTGTGTTTTCAGATTAAACATTGAGTTATCTCTTTCAGTTCTAGCTTTTGGACTTGGTCAATAGCTTTTCCTATCAAAGGATGCCAAGCAAAGCTCTTGACATGGATTTTTTTTTGGGGGGGGGGGAGGGGAGGTTTTTTTCTCTCTCTTCAGTATAAGCATACAGCTATATGAATGAATTGTCTGCTCACCGGAAAACTGACCTGGAATAATTGTAGTACTTCAAATGAGCACGGCTGCTGCAGTAATTAGGACTCAAACAGATAAAACTGGTGGAAGAATAAATGTAATTAAGACACTGCTTGTCTAAATTTCCTGCAGGAAGTACCAGAACACAATTCATTTGATTCTTAATGTGTACCAACATTGTAAGACCCAAGTGTAAGAAAGTTGAGATCTAGCTCTTTTATCTTAATTTTAGGATTAAATTCAAGATGAAACAAAAATTCTTCATGTATAAAGGCCATAGCTGGTTAGGGGTGCTTTTTCCGTTCTACCTGATCCTGGAATTAAAAGGGCAGTAAGCTCAGAACAAACCACTGGAAATTGATAACCGTGCCTATAAAAAGGACATAATGTATGGCAAGGCTTAATGGACATGGTATACTAGGGTTAATGGATATGGTGTACTAGGGGTAATGGACATGGTATACTAGGGTTAATGGATATGGTGTACTAGGGGTAATGGGCATGGTGTACTAGGGTCAATGGATATGGTGTGCCAGGGTTAATGGACTTGGTGTACTAGGGTTAATGGATATAGTGTACTAGGGGTAATGGACATGGTATAGTAGAGTTAATGGATATGGTGTACTAGGGTTAATAGACATGGTATACTAGAGTTAATGGACATGGTATACTAGGGTTAATGGACATGGTGTACTAGGGTTAATGGACATGGTGTACTAGGGTTAATGGACATGGTATACTAGGGTTGCAGTTTGCATCAAAGGAAATGAAGACTGTGATCCGGTGATTAAACAAATCAACAGAAAGAACATGATCAACATAGATCTGATACTGAAGCATTGGTTTACATATTGACACCATGTGACTAATTCTGCCGTTGTCTTCTAGCGCATATAGTTGTTTTGCTCTAGAGATACATATTACATCATTTCAGTCACAGTACCTGAAATCCATAAACTGAGGGGAATATAAGAATCGGTTTAAATGAAGATCTAGATATGTTAAAAAACACTATGTGACCACATGCTCTTGCAGTGGAATGCATAAAGTGTATCCCTACCTGTCAGTACAACATGCTAGAGTATACACTGGGCAACAGGATCTCTCAGCCAGAAGCCATTAGCATGGAGGGCAGACTGAGACACCAACATAGTTTTTATAGACAAGGAGCCCCTACTCAGAGAGACATGTACAAGTAATGGGCTCCGAAACATGTTGAGTAGTTACCAGCTGAAGACCCTTTAATTTATTTGGGCTGATACAGCCTATGTCAAAATTTTACAGAGGAACGTGTGCATACGGACAATAGTAATTCCACATGTATATAGGTTAGACAGGGACAGGTCAGCTTATGGAGAGTAAAGAGTTCGGGCTGTGGAATAGGGCAATGACTACTAGGAAGAGGTTCTGGGCAAACAGACACAAATACAACAGTATGCTAGTCTTCTACCAAAGTACATGTGCATGTTTGCATGCCACACTGTTGTTCCCAATGAGCAGGTTTGACTAGACTTGATGGGAGTAGCATGCACTTTCCTGGTCTCCGGGCATCATCAAACTGGACAGTTCCCCATGTGTACCTGATGCTCACCTCAAGCCACGCCTATGGTTTCTGCCCATAATTGGTTGTTTGCCTCCTCATTGTTGCAAGTCATTGCCTGTGTGTGTTTATATATATATATTGGTCAGGTACTTGAGTGCCAAACAAAATGGCAAAAGTTTACAGAAGAAATTTCAGTCCAGTTCAGATAGTACAGAAAAAGATGACCCATATTCATAATTTCCAAACCCAACAATGACAGCAAAGAGATTCCAGTGTTACCAAAGCATCAACATTCATCTTCCAATACAGTGGTCCCCCTCTTATAAGGCCACCCCAAATTCAACCAAAAAGTGGCCTTATAAGAGGGGTGGCCTCTCTTGAGGGGAGGATATTATAGAAATACCATACTTTCTGCACAAGAATGCTGGCCTTTTAAGAGGGGTGGCCTCTGGTGAGAGGGGCCATATAAGAGGGGGAACACTGTACCAATGTAAAGAAACAAATTTTACTCCTGCCTTGAGACAGGTAGTCACCCATAAAAGACAATTGGTGGTTTTAAACCAGTCCTCTCAAACTTTGAAATATGCTTCATTAACTACAGTCTGTAGTGTTCCTAAAACGTTAGGCCTAACCACTCAAAACCCAAATTTTATTACTTCTGCCAAAAATAAAAAGAGACTTGGTACACTTATCACTTTCTACTTCTCCTGACTTGTCAGTCAGCTGAGTTTACAGCAGAAGAAGAAAGTAGAAAGTAGGCCCACATCGTTTTTGTGATCATTTTGCAGTTCATGTCAAATGTAGGTATGTGAGAAATGAAATATAGCATTGGGTGGCCGCTGCAGACAAGGTGTGTGGACTCTGTTACATTTTTTTTGGTTTTGTTTCAGCTTTGCAAGCCTGTCCTGCTAATGTCCTGTGATGAGCATTCTACATGTTCAATAGTCTGTATAGGATAAGAATACTTGCCCTGGTTGTCCTGTGATGAGCATTGTATATATTTAATAGTCTGTATAGGATAAATAGACTTGCCCTGGTTGTCCTTTGATGAGTATTGTATATATTCAGTAGTCTGTATAGGATAAGAATGCTTGCCCTGGTTGTCCTTTGATGAGCTTTTTACATATTCAGTAGTCTGTATACGATAAGAAGACTTGCCCTGGTTGTCCTGTGAAGAGCTTTGTATATCTTCAGTAGTCTGTATAGGATAGGAAGACTTAACCTGGCTGTCCTTTGATGAGCTTTGTATATATTCAATAGTCTGTATACGATAAGAAGACTTGCCCTGGTTGTCCTGTGAGGAGCTTTGCATATACAGTGGTCCCCCTGTTGTAAGGCCCCTCTTGCCAGACGTTGCTTCTCCATACAGCAGGTAGAGCATTTTAATTATACTTCCTCCCTCAAGAAAGGCCGCCCCTCTTATAATGCCAGATTTGGGGTGCACTTGGGGTGGCCTTATAAGAGGGGGACCACTGTACATCTGGTCAGTAGTCTGTACAGGGTAATTTGATTTGCAATGGTTGCCCTGTGATGAGCTTTGTACATATTAAATGGTCTGTACAGGTTAATTTGATTGGCCTTGGTTGTCCTGTGATTTCTCAAATCTGTACATATTATATAGTTTACATGTATAGAGGATAATTTGGCATGCCCTGATTAGCATTGTGGCTGCTGTATTGTCATGCAATAAAGAGTGACTTCTAAAGAACATCCAAAGCTGAGCAAATGGGGCTTTCCCTGAAAACTAATGAGAATATAGATCAAGGCAGCCCACTTCTGTGTACAAGTTCTATATGAAATGCATAGCACTGCATGGAAACCAAATAGTGTTGTACAGATATGCACATTTGATTGCATTCCATAAAGTTAATACGTGCAAGCTAGATGAGTTTGATCAATTCAAGGATACTACTTTGCTCTGACTGTGATAATGAAGTCTACGCCCAAGCTCAGTACACATGTAGTTTTGGCTAATATTAGGCTACACGTCCAGCAGACAGGTACAGCTGCCAATTAACCTGGAATTAGCACACAGCCAGTCCGTCTTTTTGCCTTTGTACTCCTCCGTATCTTTTCAAGGCAGTGGTCAAGTGGAGAGATCAGTGAAGCAAACTAAGTAATATTTTATATTACTGCCCAATGTAGAGAGAGGGCTCTATGTAATCTGAAACATGACGGATACGTTGACCGGTAACATCACAGGGAATTCTATCTGCCCTGGTCATTCCAGGTTCTCTGGCATGCCGTAACACAGGTCCAATTAAAAAGTCTGCCTGATGCATCAATTTTATTCTAATTTGACAAATGATGATGACACAGCAATATGCTCACGCACAGGTAGATACAATAAGTCCAAGAATTGCTTGTAATCGGATGCTACCATTTTCTGGTGGATGGGATTTCTAATCAGGTCCAGAAAAAGGATTCTTGCAAGAATCAGTAGTCATGCCAGCCAAGAGCTGTACTTTTTTTGTGATACACAGACGTGAGGCATTTGAATGAGGTCTCAGTACAACATGATGAGGTGGCCTTATAGCCCAGGGCATCACCCTCCATATTTTTTATCATTATCTTTAATGTACTGGCGTGATAATTCCTAGGGTTAAAAAGATAATGGTTCTTAAGAGAATACGTTTGTGTGACTAATGTGCAATTTCCTATACTTTTTCTGAGTAATTAGTCACTGCTAATTGAATAGAAGTCCCAATTGTTAGTGCCTTGGGTGCAAAAAGCTGTAATCAGTTCTCTTTGACTGCTAAATTGAAATCCTACATGCCACTTGTGACTAGTGGCTCAGATTGGAATCCTGTGTCTTCCAATTCTCAAGGAAAGATGAATTGTGGTGGTGTCCACTGGGGGGGAGCATCGATTACTTTGTTGCTCCCCTGCTATTATATAGTGATGTAGTCTGCCCATTATGTATTGCAACATGAAGAGTCAACAATTGTTGCTGGATTTCAGAATGTTTAAATCATTCTGGAATAGTATTCCAGCACATTTAAATTCTTACCATTGGCCAAAGGGAATTGAAGCTTTGTTATTTTTTCTACATTCCTTATGGCAGGAATTTTCTTGAAATGTCTAGCACAAGAAACTTTTTGTGTAGAAACTTCTGTGGAGTCGGCATGGCTTCTGACGCAAAGTTTATCACTGTTTGAAGATGTTGTCCATCAGTAGCAAACCCAAATGCATTCTTTCCATGCTGGTGATGTCCCTGTAAAACTGAGAACAAGAAACATGAACAATATCCTGTGGGTCCTTTATATCACTGATAAACAGCTTAACTTATAAAACAAACTGTGATCAGAATCTAGCTAAACAATGTATTTTAATGGAGTACCAGATGATCAAAGCAACCCCAAAGTCCCTGAATTGGGAAAATAACTCTCCTTATCAATGATAATTACTGTCAATAAAGACAAGGGAAGAGGACAGATGTGTACTCTGCCCTGAGGCTGGCCTTTGAAGACTTATACAATCTTCAAGCATGTGGAAATCATCCTGCTACATTTCACTTGAACTGACCAAGTCTGGATTTTACATGGGCTTTGCATGCAACACACTGAATGCAGACTGGATCGACTTACCTGTTCTTGGTGCTGTTTGCTTGATAAACATTAGATGCTGTCAACATGAAGGCATTTCAAGGTATCTCAGCCTTAATGGCAGTGCAGTATAAATATGTCATGTTGTTTTACCTGTTTTCACTGTATTAGCTGTTTGATCTCTCAGACCGTGTGGAAGGACATGTAGTTTAATTGGGTATAAAAATGACAAGTTTTACTTCCAGAGGGATCTGTGGCCTAAAGGAGTAGGGCTGTGGCCTAAAGGGGTGGGGCTGTGGCCTAAAGGAGTAGGGTTACTTACATGTCTGAAAAAAAAGATAAATCCAGTTTCTGTTAAAAAAAATAAATGAAAAAAACCCCTAAATATAGTAAAGTAGGCATCTCAGGGTAGCTTCTTAGGTCAGTAGTTTTCTTTGGTGCTCCCGACAAATTGCAGTTTTAACTCATTCCATACCAGTTCCTGATTTTTTCCGTATATTTACCTAGATTTAAGACGACAATTGCATATTTAAATTCTTCATGAGAAAAGCTTTCATTCAAGTCCCAACATGCCTATAGTCTCAAGTCAGTGGTTCTGGCACTGCCTGGCAAGTCATGCTGCAGCTGCCCTTGTGGCAGCTGGAGCATGACTTGCCAGGCAGTGCCAGAACCACTGACCAAGGCCTGTGACCATATTATGGAATGAACTAAAGGGAAATATGCCACCACAGTCCTTGCATAGTGGATAAAGAGTTAATGAGGGAGAAAGTTATGTTGTTAGTATGTATTCAAAGATAAGGTTGTCTGCTGTAGCATTGATTTTGAGGGCGGAAAAGACAGTTAGCATTGTATTGATCCTCTTAGTGTATTTATACCACATAATGAGATATATCTTCAGGCAAGGACAACAGTTTATTGAAAGTGCAGAAAGGCAACAGACTTACTGAATGGACTTAAGCGGTGTAAGGTGATCCCACTTAGCTGATATAGATTGACTGTTATTAATATATATCCAAAGAAAACCATGAATGTTTTCCATCAGAATATGTATGTATCCATCTACATGTAGCACCAGGTAACAAAACATAGGAGTGTCCTTTGAAAGTCAGTGTTTTTTGTGAAACAAGATGCACCACGTAGGCATGCGCTATACAAGGATTTTGCAGCAAGAACATAAGCTTGTACTCAGTGACTAAACAATTGGACATTGTGGTGTTGAATATGATGAGAACATACGTGGGAAGGCACTATGACATGTTGGCTAATGCTAATAAATGGTCTTAGGTACCAACCTTTTAACCAAGGCCTTACATCTTAGCTGGGAAGGCACCCACACTTCTGTGGAATTACTGCTGGGAAGTACAATTTTCAACTCTGTGGAAATTACCAAATATTTTAACAGGGTTTTCCCCAGAAATTTCTGAAAGATCAGGCCCAGTGCGTAAAACACAGTACAAAATACACAACAACAAAAACTAGCCTCCTGTTTATTTTATATTGAGAGACCAATATTAAAGCCCAAATTTCTGTTGTGAAGCTCTAGAATTCCGGTTCATAGGGCTCTGGGAAATACCCAGTGTTAAAATCATAAGGAACAAGCACACCAATGGGGCATGTTGTCTTTAGGCTTCTACTGGTATCCACCTGTTGTAGGTGGCGACACCTGGGGAATGAAAAAAACGAGCTGCATTCATTGGTAAAAAAAATTTGTGACAAAGGAAGCAGGTGGTGTCGCCAAACAGAAGAGTTGTATCTATTATGCCCTATTGTCGGCAAAATTTTCACTAAAATAAAACAAATTTTGTTACACGTTGGTAAGTGATTTGAGTACCAAACAAAATGCTGAAAGGATGACAGGAACATTTTCTCTGGTTCAGAGATTTGGTTGCAGTTCCTGTCGAGTTTGAATATGTGAGAAACAAAATGTTTTTTTTTTTTCTTTTGCTCAGCAAGCAAAAAAAAAATATGCAACAATGCTCATCACAGCTTGTCTTTGACTGTAGCCCAGTGCACTATTGTCTGTGGAAAGTACTGTTTCTGAAGGCTTGGGGCGTTGCCATGGCACATGTTGGTTATACAACAGGGCCCAGAACGTGATACAGATATCTCGAAGCTATGTATGAATACTTTAACTGCTCTTTTGTAGACTGGAAGGGAGTAAGCAAAAGGAATGGCCCTTGTGAATCTGATTGATTTCTCTAACTTGGATGCATATGCCGGGTGTATAGTCAGTGTTAGTTTTCCTTGTACTGTGGTAATTGTCAGCCAGCTGAAAATTGAGCAGTTCCAAACTGTTTTTGTTGTTATTATGGTTATTTAATGCTGTGTGCTTCCAGCTCTTCCTGAAGAAAGATAGACATAAGATAGAAGTAATTGAGCATCGCAATGTGAACATGTTAGTGCCGGTGGTAATGTAAGCCTCTGTCATAAAGGAAGATTGTTATGCCATAAAAACCATGGAAATCGCAGAACAAAGCGTCCAAATTAGAAAAATCAATAATTGCAGATGTGCAAATAAATGGTTACTTTGCTTCCCATGCACACACATACACTCTTAAATATACTCCTCGTAAAAAAAAAGGAGAATGCTTTCTTTGGTCTAATATGGAGTCCGTGTTTTATGTGGAACTGGATGCACCATAGTAATTTTATGCAATGTGTAGTCAAGGAACACTAGTTCATGCTTGATCGAGTGCAGTACAAAAAGATTTTCCTGGAAAGGGGATAGAGTTCAGAATTTGGTGATAATTGCGTCTGGCATTGAGGTACACAGGGGCTGGAAGGTGAGCTCACTGGCATAATGTTAAAACAGGCAGGGTGCAATTGCTCTAATCCACCAAGAAATTCTTTCAAGCAAAAAATTAAAGGTCCTTTTCAGGACCACCAAACTGTCCCAAAAGAGTTGTTTAACAAAATGGTACGACAGACCAAACACAATCCTTACACCTGCACTATACATTATGCCCAAATGCTGCACCAATAGTAGTATTCTGCTGCTTTTTTTTCCCCTTAAGTAGCAGCATATCTTTCGGATGATAAAGTGATGTTTATCGATGGCCTTAGAAACGTGTATGTTTGGGTTGTGTATTAATTCTTTGCTGTTATTCCATTGTGTGGTGACAATTTAAATTCAGGGCACTGCAGGATTGCCAGTAGCACAGAAAGGTATGGTAAGGTGTCAAATCATTACCTTGGTTCCGTGGTTGAGTGTTGTTTGATTGTCTCTTCTGCACAAAACAAGAATTCCATGAAAAGAAAGCGTATTTTAAAAAACAAAATAAAAACAGAGTCCCCAACATGGTTGAATGGATGTGAATTATGTTCTTGAATGAATGTTCAAGGAATTTTTTTCTGACCTTAGGTGAAAACTCTGTGGCATGCATTACTGAAAGGGAAAGTTATAGACTGAGCTTGAAGTCCTGTTATTGATTCTGAAATGAAATGGCAAAAAAAAAAAAAAAAAAAATGCAAGCCAGAATGAATGTTGAATCCATTTTGTTTGTCAGGAACAGTCACTGATCCTCTCTTGTTTTGAAACTAGTAGAAGATAGGAAGCGTCGTGTGTCTTTTCAGAACAAAAATGATTGCAGTCTGCAGCATGTGTAAAGCACTTCCTGCTGCTGAAGCAGATCGAATCTTAAGATGCTTAGTGAATGGGAGACACATGGCCACCCACACTGCCAGATACAATACCAGTGTGGAAAACAGAGTAGGCCCGCACCACTGATGTTTAATCATTTCCTGCTCAATTCGCCCCATAGCACCCAGATGTAACTTATCTCCTGTAGTATTTGGGGTTTGTTTTTCTGTTTTTTTAACTTAACTTTTCATTGATTGGAAATATTCTTGGTGAGGAATTCTAGACCTATCGTGATAACATTTCACATGTCAAAGCTTTGCTGGACATGGGGTTTAACCCACGAGGAAAGCTGTTGACGTAGTCTTGCAACCAGTTAAGGGTTAATGGTGTTGTTGTCTTATTATAAGCAGCAAAGAATAAATGGTGTTTTTGTCTCATTGTAATTAGCAGAGAGTTTTTGGTGATGTTATCCTATTGTACCCAGCAAAGGGTTCTTGGTGTTTCTGTCTTGCAACCTGCAGAAGATTAATACTGATTCCATCTGATTGTAACCAGCAAAGGGTTAATGGTGTTTCTGTCTTTTTGTAACCAACAATGGGTTGCTGGTGCTTCCATCTTATGGTAGCAATGGGTTGGTGGTATTTCTGTCTGGTAACCAGCAAGGGGTTAATGGCATTTCTTCTCACTTTAGCAATTAAGTGACCACTGTTTGTATACAAACTGCACTCGTACCATTGTCTCACTGATACAAAGCAGTCCACAATTTTTGTTTTCATTTTTGCAGGATGATTAATGGGTTTATACATATTTGTACCAACAAAATGTATAAATTGTGGAACCAAAATGTCACAATTGTGAAGAACACATTTCCCAGATATGATCAGATTATGTCAGTGCATGTCAAAACATGAGATGTTTCATCATATCAGGTGTTACCATTTTGCTACAACTGGTGTTGTCACTAATACGGTACAGGTGTTTTACAGATGACATTTGACCACCAGCCAGTTTTGGCCGGTTTGAGGGGGAAAGGGTTAAGGTGTATTATGCTCCAGTATGCAAGGTTTCACCCAAATATGTGATGAAACTCGAAACGCTTTCCATGTGAAAAGTTGTGAGGGAGCAGCCTGGGACAGCATGGAGGTATGGGTTGAAAATTGTAGATAAGGCTACTTACATGTATATTCAGCAACAGGAAGGAAAAAATTAGCTTCATCATCTGGGAAACATAATCGGTGCATGTTATTGTGTATTTTTTTAAACAGTGTGTTGCGCACAAGATATTTATATGCTTTTGACATTTAGTGAAGCTGACAACTTCGGCTTATTAGTGGATGTATCGTACAGAGGCATGTTCCTGCACTGTAAATGACATAGATAAAGGTATGATCAGAAGATACCATGTTCATATATTATCTGACATGAGCTCTGGAACATGTTCTGACAGTTACCCACTGAAGACCTTTGATTCACTGTCAAGCTGATAAAGCCTATCTAAAAAAAATAACCATTTTCAAGATACTGAGGTAAAAATAACATTAATCAAAATTTCGTGCTTGTATACTTGTCAGCAACAGGCAGTGACAGAAATGGATGAGAATAGCATAGAACTTAGCCAATGAGACTCTGGTATTGATATGGAAGCGTTGCAGGATGTTTGATGGTACAATCAAAGAAATGAGCGAGAAAAGTGTAGAATATCAATGAATGATTCCAAATCCTACAGTTAATGCTATGGTGCCCAGAGTGGCACTGAGCCTGTAGTTTTGCTTGGTACAGGTTGGGTGCGATACACCAAACCCAAGCCAAGGGAAGCTGCATGACCTGGAGTGTGCTGTTATAAAAGGTTTTATCCACAATTCTGCACAATGATGTCATCTGTTAACAAGAAATTTTAACTAGGGACACATTAAAGCAGATGACAATTAACATCCGGGTACATCTAAGGGTGTTCGGGAGCATAACCAAATTATCTTTGCACAGATTGACAAAAGCAGAAGTCATACGTACAATGTGCAGTATATACCATGCACACTGGCTGGAACCCTGTGCAGGTTAAATGGCCCGAAGGCACCCAGACATGAAGTGCTGTCTGCTTTGATGTTTTTATGGATCCAATGCAAGGGGGCACCCATAATGTTTACTGGGTATTGGTACATCCATCTGTTTTGTGTGTCCGTCCATCTGTGGTTCTGTCTTTTGGGTCTGTCCATCCACCACTTGATTGTGAAGACTATATATCAAGACTTACTTGACACCTTAAAGTCAAATTTATCCCTCTCCTACCTGAGCACCATTTCTTGACTCGATTACATTTTGGTGACCTTGACCTCATTTCCAAGGTCACAGAACCCATGTCAGTGCAAAGATGGACCCATCAGTCAGAGCGTTGCATTGAAGTGCTTGTAGTGTACACTTCTTGCCGATGGAAAATACTTTGGATGTGATTTGCTACCAGGACCCATCATGTTGGCATGCCCTAATTCAACAGCTTACCTCGGCGTCACTTGGGTGCAAAGTGAAGTTGCTGACTCAGTCTTATTGTAACCAGAAAGGGTTACTTAATTTGCAGGTGTGCCCAGCTGTTTAGCCATCTTCAAAATACCACGAGGGAATCGCCACGTCTACAAGGTATTCATATACCAATTTCATAACCCAAAAATGCAAACAGAAATTAGATCTATTTGATTGACATATAAGGATGGGAGTTTTGCCAGCCACTAGCTGCATTTATTAGCCATTGGCTATGTATTGATAAAGGTTATACTTAATATAACACAATGTATATATGTATTGCATTGTTAAGTTCATCAATACTCAGTCAATTTGTTTGTCAGTCATGATAACCTGGGGGTTATCTGCATGGTATGAGAACTCATTTTTTTCCATGAATAATAAAAGTACAACTTGATACAGACTACATTTTTGTAACAAATAGATGGAGGCACATGCAAGCATGCATGAAGTAATTACACACAACTGTAGGGATGTCCGTGTGGGGTAAAGAACTCAGAACTCAGAACTTCAGAGTTCTGAGTTCCGTGTGGGGTAAATTATAACCAGAATACCAATCTATTCTGAGCCTGCAATCACCTGAAGTGACTTTTCCAGGACCTAGCTAGGTGCTGGAAGCTCCTGGACGAGTATATTTTTTATGTTCCCCTGCAGCACAAAAGCAGGAATGGTATCCATTATCTTTCAGTCTCTGATGAGCCCCATTGAAAAGGCAAAATGCATCAGACTTGACATTGCTTCAAACTGGCATACTCATATTCACCTCATCAGCATTTGCCTGTTTTCAGCGTACATGGTGTAGCTGCTGAACATTTTCCCCCAGTCTGGAACTCCTTGCTTTGCCAGAGATTGTGTCTCAGATACAGTTGTGCTTCATAACATCTTGAGGTACATATATAGTCTTTCAATGTTTGGTTGTTTTTGCTAATTACAATTGAATATGATTTTCGGAATCTGTCAAATTCAAAAATTGGTTTTCCCATTTTAAAATACAGGTTATCTTACGGGCTTTGTTAATTGAAATAAAGTGTATTACATTTAGATAGCTGACTTGTTTCTGTATTAGTAATATATTCAGAACAGTATGTATATGTGTTGGACACTATACTCTATCCCACAAATGCATCACAAAATACCCGGAAACTACCAGACCTGGCCTATAAACTCATAAATTTTGTTGTATGCTTAAAATGATATGAGTACAAAAGGGATTTCTGTGGACATTTTACAGGTACAATGAAGCACTGGATACTGTTGATTTTAGTTGTTGTATCTATGGTGGTTAAAAGTAACCAGCATATTTGTCAGGCAGAGTATACTCAGTTATCTCCCAAGTATAATTTTGAAAGGCACTGATGCAGAAAATGTTTTAATTGCAAAAACACTTAACCCTCTACTTAATATATTGCAAAATGGCTGAAAGTAGATTGTCTTCTGCTTTAACGTTTTTTACTTAAATTTCTGATCAATAGAAACTATTTGTGCTGAAAATTGTGATAGCACCTCTCATGATAGTATGCCCTGGTCAATATATAGATTTGCTTGTCGTGCATTGTGCACAATAAGAAAGCTATTGACTGGGTCTTGTTCTGACAGGAAAAGGTTGAATATGTACAGATTAAGTGTTGAGATTATAATCCGTTGATCATTATCCTTACATTACTGTCAGTGTATTTGTTTTCAAAGGTAGTATTTTTTTCCTGGGTTTGTGATGTTCTGGAACTCAAGAGTGTCAGTTTGAACAGAATTCTACACTTGTGCAAAAATACTCTCTTGATGCATTTTTATTTTCATGAGTGTAAGGTTTCATTGAAACTTAAAAAAAAAAAAAAAAAACCACCTGCAAAGCTTGATCACCTAAAAGCTTTACATCCAGAACATTATAGGGAAGTATATTAGAGGTGTGTTTGTCACAGTACATTGGCATTACTTTAGGAAGGATGTTTTGGAAGTGCATCTACATTGCATTCTGCCAGCTGAGTTGGGTCATGTAGAAAACTCCAAAACATACTTCCCTAAAATATGTGCAAATATGTAAATGCTTACATTTACATAATATTGCATTAGAGAAGCATATTTCAGAGATTATCACAGTTTACACTATTTTGCATTACTTTAGGGAAGTATACATGTATTTCAGAGGTATCTTTATCATTATTCATTGACATTACTTGAGAATGTATATATTTCAGAGGTACATTTATTACCATTTTTAACAACCAATGACCTTTGTGTGGAAAATATATTTCAGAGGTACATTTGTCACAGTTCACATAGTACATGTACATATGCATTGTACATTGTTTAAAGGAGGTATCCTTATTAGATATTAGTCGGTTGGATGGCAAAATGTGCATATGACGTTCACCCCTTGAAGAAAAAAGTAAGTACCATATTATCCATTTTGAGTGCCAAGGGGCCTTAAGAGGTTAAATTGAAGTGAGCTCCAATTATACACCAAAATTTAGAACAGCTTAATTAGAGATATCATCAGGCAAGTTAGTTATCATAAAACATATAACATTGTCCAATATTTTAAAACTTTTTTGCCAGAAAAATGGAGGGAGAGAGAGAGAGAGAGAGGGAGAGGGAGAGAGAGAGAGGGAGAGAGAGAGAGAGAGAGAGAGAGAGAGAGAGAGAGAGAGAGAGAGAGAGAGAGAGAGAGAGAGAGAGAGAGAGAGAGAGAGAGAGAGAGAGAGAGAGAGAGAGAGAGAGAGAGAGAGAGAGAGAGAGAGAGAGAGAGAGAGAGAGAGAGAGAGAGAGAGAGAGAGAGAGAGAGAGAGAGAGAGAGAGAGAGAGAGACCTGTTTCCAGTCTCGGGCTGTGTATAGATGCTTATATCAGTCTTTATTTCTGTGTATGGCCTCCTCACAATTTTTTTTTTCAAAATTTCCAGTTGTACTATTCACAGGTCTATTGATATAGCCAGTCCTGAAGCAAGGAGAAAGTTTCCGTAGACAGAAGATGAGAAATTCACCACAAAAAAGAACAGAAAACTGGAGTCTTGCTGTTTGGCCCTGGCATCTGAAGTCTGGACTTACTCCAAATTATGGCGTGCAAATGCCAGAGAGTCAGTTGATAGATAGTTGAAGTGCTGGGATATGACAATTTATCAGGCTTTGGAGAATCAAAGTCATTTATAAACCATTTGGACTGGTTGAATGCCTGCAAGGAGATGGGAGTTGTAGCCTGTGAAACCCCTTATAGGTACTGATCTTCTGTCAGATATACGTCTACTGTTTCATCTCATAACATTTAGAATTTGAAAAAAATGACTTTCATATCTTTTTAGCTTGGAGCATGTTAGTATTGATTGGGAGGGCAGTGCTAGATGTATGGCTGCCGCAGGTAAGGACGATACTGATGGGCCGCCGTGCAAGTGTTCAGCCCTGACTACACTTAGTCCATTTTCCGCAACACATCCTTAAATCACTCTTTTAAAGTGTACAGTTGAGCCAAGTGTCATATGCAGTCACATATTACACATCGTTAATTAAACATTGATGGTCCTAAAATGTGTACACACGTGTCCCCAGACTTCAGCCTTGTGTTGATGTTTTCTGCTCATGCTTAAAATACAAAAACAAAAAAAAAAAACCCCAAAAACTTGTCAGGGAAGGCTTTGCACAAGAGCATGGCAATTATATTGTCTTACTGTATCGACAATTTTATTTTCAATGATTATATCCTTTTAGAAATTAATTAAAACCATGGAAAAAAATTAGGTAAAAACAGCAAGATGAATTGAGCAAAGCACCAAGGAAATTGAGGTGAAACACAAAAGGAAATAAAGTAAAAACACCAAAGGAAATTAGGAACAAATACCAAAGAAATTAAAGAAAAAGCATCAAAGAAAATATAAGTGAAAATAGGAAGGTAAAGTAAAAACACAGAAGAAAATTAAAAATGAGAGAAAACCAAGTAAAAACAAGTAAAAATATTAGTAGAAACATTTAAGAAAATTAAAGAAAAACAAGGAAGAAAATTAGGTAAAACCAAAAAGAAAATCATGTAAAAACATAGAAGCTGACAGCTTTTGATATCTGTGTGCGTCTGGCGGAAAGAGATTAGATGTAGGCAGAGAGAGACGTTTTCATCTCTACATCCTGCCTTTTGTCACAGTTTTTTTTTTATTTCTAAAAGTCGGATGTCCTACTACATCCCCATATTGTCAATTCCTGGAATCTGATTTGCAGGTGTGATATACTCTCCGTGTCTTTTGTTCCAATGCTCGAGTTACACGGCATATATACAGCTTGGCCCTGGTATAACTGATCAATGCTCAGCTGTTAGCTTATATTAACAGACTGCAGATGGATGTAATTTTATGTAGTTTATGGAAATCTTATCTCAGTATAATAAAAGCAAGATGTTAGTACTGGTGTAGATAAATCACATTCCTTTAGTTGTAATGGAGCTGTTCAAAGAAAATCTATCTAGGTTTACCATAGATGCAAACTACAGATAAAGGCATGGTTGCATCAGCAATAGTCCCTGAGGATAATGCATAGAGGTAAAAAAAAAAATATAGGAAGAGGATCCATACAGACTCCATGTCTTCCAGCTGGTCAGACTGACATTTACCCGTCAGTCAAAATACACCTACTCAGCACACTCTGTGACCCATACTGTGTGTGAGGAACTGTATCTGTGGCGTCCTGAACTTATTCTGTACCACATACAGGGCATACAGGATACCAGGAGCCTACAGCTGAGGTGGAGAATTAATTGTATAGCCCTCATGAGAAGATGAAGAAAAATGAGAATGGTACTACATGTATTGATATGGCATTTGGGCATATGTGGGAATTGTGTGTGGTCTGTTACACCATTTCATTTATTAACCACATCTTTTGGGATGGTGGGGTGGTCCTGGGAAGGACCTTTTGTTTTTGCTTGAAGGTGTGTTTCGGTGGGTCAGTAATGATTGTGCCTTTGGTCTTCCTGCAGGCAGACTTTACTGCCTTGGGCATACTTTGGACTAGTTTGGCAATTTGTGCTTGTGATATGCGAAAGGCTGGCTTCCATCATTCCATGGTGCTGTCGAACTGTGAGGTCTGCCTCCAGTGATCCATATGTTGGAGCATGTTGGCTTGCAAGTGCATTAATGTGCTGCCAGTGATGACATTACCATAATGTCTCAACAAGGATCCAAAACAGCTTCACCATATTTTTTCCAGAGATGCACATTATAGTGGACCATGCTCCTATTGAAAACTAGCTTCCTCTTATTATTTTTAAACTTGTTATGAAACTTTTGAAGTGTTTATTTGATGGCCGTCTTGGTGACGTACAATACAGTGGTCTCTGTCACCAGAGCTTGCCCCAAGAATACATCAAAAAGTGCTTTTTCATTGCATAGACAACAATATGGAAATTGTAAAGTATTCTACTGTGAAGTCTCAAAAAAGTGCATAATTGAGGAAAAAAAGATTGTGGGCGCCAAGGGTAATTCGTTCCGTGAACACTAGTTTTAAAACCTGGTAGATGGTGCCATATCTCAAGAATGAGGAATGTTAGAAAGTAAGCATGAAGGAGTTGTATCAGTGTCATGTCAATGTATATTGCATGGAGATGAAACTTACATCCTTTTTGCACAGCATTATTTTAAACTAGAGAATACCACTGACAAAACACACAGACCATCAACCATAGTACATTACCATATGCATGATTGTAAACTGAGGGCTGCTGGTGCTTTCTGGAAAGTGTGAAATGAGGACTTTTTTGTAGTGTGATTTATGATAATTTTTTTTTTCAATAAATCTAGAGTTATAATTGAATTGTAATTTGAGCCAAAAACAGTAGCTGCGAAAGTGCTTTCATTTTCTTTGTGAACCGTATAGCAGCCATCTTTGGGGCTCGCTGCCGAAGTCACCAGTAAACCACACGAACAGTTTCAACATCATTTGAATGATGTTATCTGGATCACAAATTTTGTGTGCCAAAAATGTTTTGCAGGTAGCAATTTGGCTGAATTTTCCTCGAAGTATGGAAGAGTTAGTTCATTGAGATCCTCTGGGGCCAGACTTCACCTCATAAGATAATCGTATCTGGGCCACTAGGCAGTTTACTGTCAGATCTTAAGGTCACAGTGGACCCCTCACACTGGTATTTGATGAGATTTACAGAATTGTGCCTCCAGGAAATCCAATTTATCTCTCCCTATCTGTGGCCAACAATCTCTGAAACTGACCCTAAGCAACCCAAAGCAGGTAACAGAATAAATGGCACCAAGGCAATATGTGCTTTGGGCCTGAGTGGTATATTTGTATGGTACTTTTACTGCTTCGAAGATGTACTTCCATCTGAATACTAATATTTAAATCAATGGATGTGCTGCTCAGTGCAGACCAAATGCCACTGGAACGTACTGTCTCCACAATGATACAAGGTTTATCAGAAATCATGTTAACCTGTTGTGTTCTTTTAACTCTGATATTAACCATTTCCCCATAAATCAACCAAAACTGGCTCCATGGTGGTCAAAGGTCATGTGCTTCAAAAAGTATTTGACTCATTATACCACCTGCCAACAAAGATTTTGGGTAAACATGTACTGTTTTTGGCTTGTCTGACTGTCTGTAGCACAATTAAGGCTTAATTGTGAGCAAAATCTCGTAATCGACTCACAAGCCACATCAAACTCAAATTGACGTCAATTGTACCTTGAGACTATTTCTTGTCCTTATTACATTTTGATAACCTAGACCTCATTTTTAAGGTCACAGGACCCATGTGTGAGCAAAGCTGGTGCATTGAGTCTGTCAGAATGACTGTTGTAGTTTCTTTTTGTTGCGTATTGCAATACAGAGGTAATGTATCTTGCAACACTGAGCCAGCAACTACGTGTCAGCAGTAACATTGGAATCCCTTTACGTATGAGGAAAAACAGTCTTCAGTGGAGGTGGTTCTTTTGTGAAAATGGGCTTTTACAGAAATCTATACATGGGACCTGGGCCTGAATTGAAGGATTAATGGAATCAATTGGTACATTACTTGGCAACTAGAAATCACTGCAACATCACGCTTTACCTTTAGGCTGATCCAGTAATGTTCAAGTACAAGTATTGTAAATATATATAGGCACAGAGTACATGCATATGGAGAATGTCAGATATTTTAGGAGCTTTGCAGATGGTACCTATAAGTTCATCTGGTGCCAAGTTTGGACTAAGTCAGCAACTTTTCTTGGGATTGACTTTGTGAACAGCTTTCCTTGTCATGCTTTGGGTACATTGAACCCAAAGCATGACAAGGAAAGCTGGCGATCTGGACAAATTTTATGGTCACTGCAACTCCAGCGCTACTGGTACAGTTGAACCTCTCATGAGAGACCACTCCAGTAAGAGACCACCTGCTTTTAAAAACCAACTTTTGAGAATGAATCTGGTTTCATTATTTCAATTTGAAACAAGTTGGCTTTTGTGCAAATGGGCGATCAAAGAGTGAGGAGATGTTGTGGAGTCACCATTCAGATTCCACAGTTTATGTATGTCACAAAGTGCCCTTTGTGGGTACTCTGAAGGGACCATGTCAGGTTGCGTGACCAGTGTCAACACACTCATAAGTGAGCATATCACAAGAAGGAATTATGGTGTTCTTGGATTGTCCATTGTAAGCACTGGTCCCATGGGAACAGGCGTGTTTACACTTGTATATATATGTGCCTTGCGGGGTTTCTCGCAAAGATGATAACAGAAGAATGCCTGGATCTGGGCTTTTGCACACGAGTTACTTCATGAATCCCATATAGTCATAACACAAAGTTTTGTTGCCAGCTAACCAGCATAATCAGTTTCGTCAGTGTGGCCACCCTTAAAAAACTCGTGTATGTTTTTTTTTTTTTGTAACCTGCTGATTATTCATAAATGCTTCCATAAAGTTTTTTTGCAAATATCTGCATGTACCAGTGAGAAACTTTTGTTGGCAAAGAAAATACTACATTCTGTATTAACCCATTTTTAAGAGCCAGATTTTTTCCCCAAATTTTAGGGTGCAGCTTTTTTTATACCGGGCCAGCACCTGGCTTTTATTTACAACATCCACACAATTGTTCTTCAATTAATAGTTAATCCAGCATTGCACTCTTGTCTTCAGAAATCACTTTACCATTTCATTCAAAATTTGTAAACATCACGGGATCCAAATATGTCATTCCTAGGAGAATTTCTTTGCCTTCATCCTACTATTTTTTCCAGAGTACATACGCATGCTGCCCACAGTCAGTGGCTAAAATGATTATGACTTTTGTGTCCTGTGTATAAATTGGAATGAAAACCTGATTTTGACAGAATTTGTATACAAATATATTCATTTAATCAGTCAGAAACTTCTGAAATATTGATTTTGATATGTTTAACAGGGATGATTTTCAATTTTTTTTATTTGCCAGTTTGTTTTACTGTTGATATTTTCATGATTTTGAGTCAGCTGATTTCTTTTTTTTTTTTAATTCAAAGCACCACAGAATAAAAACTAAATCATTTCTAAAGCCACTTTCCTTTTTTGGGGAGATTTGAAACCCATAGACCACTACAATTCCATAAATGTATACCTTTACAGAATTATTACGGAAAAAAAAGGGCTTTGGGCTTAGATTGAGTGAACGATGTTTCACCAACTGCGAGTTGTGTTTATATGTGTAATAGACCTATGGACCATTCCTGGAATGCAAGCACTTCTCTTATCACAGGGATGAGGTCAGGTAAGGTATTACATGTACATAAACTGTGGCAAAACACCTCTGTAGTCAGCACCTTGTGGCTTACTCTGTGGCAAAACAGATCCAGACATGTATTTACAGTTAGTGCTTGCAGACTGAACAACACATCTCTGTAGTATTTTATCAAAATACCTCATAATTATAAATGGGGTCTGACATGTGGAAATCATTGGCCCAAAGCATTCGTAAAGAAGGCTATGTATCAGATTATATTGTTGCATATGCAAAGCATTTGAGATGGGAACACCAGATTTGCTTGAAGACTGCTGTATTTGTGGCTATATGTACACACAGAGTCTCCCTCAGGTACTGGTTAAATGCTTTTGTACTCGAAAAAAGTGAACAGTCAATGAGTGCCCCTTACTGGAAGTTTCTAACATTGGCTTACTGCTGATCAAAGTATCTTTTTCCTGCAATATGGATATTTCAAATGACATTTAGGATTAATATGCACATGAGTATGTATTTACATTCTGGCCAACAATTTTGCACATGTACCTCTCAGCCTACAAGTTGAAAACATGTAATCGTTACCTCTGTCTGTCTGTCCATTCATCACTTATTACCGCTCTTAACTCTTGAACAGAAGCAGGTGCCCATGTTGATTTCATGTGAACCAAACATCCCACAGTTTTCAGAAGCCTATTGAAGGTGGAGGTCATATCTATATTTGACCCAATTTCTGCAGGTCAGTGCACAAAAAGCATTTCTGCCTTTGAACAAATGCAGCTGGTCATTTGAATTTCACATAGCAAGCATGATATTGACTTATATATGGAAACCAGTGCATTTTAAGATCATGGCTACTATTAGACATGAATAGGAAATGATGTGTGTTTTCATTTGGAATTGTCACATTTGACCTAGAGTGAAGTTGAAAGGTCAAGTCAAGGTCAGGGTCATTTTGTTGGCTGACTGGAAAATGGTACATGTCGGGACCATGGTTACTATTGCACATGAATAGTAGATGGCAGATGTACGTTTAGTTGGAACTGTCACATTTGGCCGTGAGTGACCTTGAAAGGTGAGCTAAAGGTCAGGGGCATCATATTGGCTAGTGTCTGGTGTACAGTCAATCTGAGTGCCATAATTACTAATATAAGACTTGAATAGGAAATAATGCATGTGCTTCATGCATTGTAGCTCTCACTTTTGATCTTGAGTGACCTTGAAAGGCAAAACCAAAGTCAGTTGGCATTAATTTATAGAGTACATTTTTTTTTTTAAAGAGGGAATTGCCATGGAGTGAGGACACTAAGTGTATTAAGTGCTAGGCACAGTATTTTTTTTTTTTTTTGGATGGGGGTGGGGGGGTCTGCACAAAGCATACTTGGAATTAACCAAGTAATCTCACCAGTGGTTGACGGCTTAAACATTCAATATTTTCTGGACATACATCTGTGTTACAGAACTAGAAATATGCTGATGCTGCAGGAGGCAGTCATTAACTTCTTCAGTGCCAATTTGGGCAGTTTGATGTGCTGTGAATTGACATGATGACACCAGATTCATATTCTTTGTAAACTGACCTTCCATTCAAGGACCAGCACGTGTACAGTTTCAGAGTCCATATACTTATGGCCCAGGTCAGTAGGTCTTCTGGGTGCTCTATGGGCAAAATGTGCTCTGAGGAAAGCTGTTTACTCGGTGAAAGGTATTGAAAGAGTGAAATACTTGATGTTTCCAATCCTAAAAAAAAAGAGGGAGAAATAAGAGCTTCAGAAGTGAGATACATGTACTCTGTAGAATTTTAATTGCTGCCCAGAGGCCTGAGAGCGTATTTCCCGACCTTTGTCACAGTGATAATATTCAACGGGTCATATTGCTGTAAGTGGTTTAAAGGAAATGGGTGTGCTAAATTTGTGATATAGACATTGTGTGGATACGTCTCAAGTGTATAAGGAACAAGGCAAAACAAGGTTTTCTGATGTTTTTATGGAGCTTACATCTGAATAGAAACATCCCTTGGGAAGAGTCAGTGATCACGACACAATACGACTTCTGAGATCATTGTAACTTTTCCATCTATGGACTTTACTCTTGGGGAAACACCAGTCTTAATCATATTTTGTCCAATTTATGCTACACATTGGGTGTTTCAATTTAATACAGAGAGACTTAACTGTTTGTGGATTTCCTTAAACATAAAACAAAATTACCACATGCATGTTTGCATGACATGTTTTCCAAGTTTGTAAACAAAAGGAGTCATTCCCAGCTAGAAATGAATTTTGAAGAAACAGATACTAATGTAATTTAGCTGACAATGAAAGGGATTTTTAGGCTTCCAGTGTTGTGAATTGGGAATAGGATAACTGGCTGCAGGAGCCTTTGGGATGATACTGTCATGTCTGGCTTTCACCCTTTTAGCTTTCCTCAATGTGAGTTGGGTGCTAAATGCCCAATCCA
Organism: Hermodice carunculata; assembly: GCA_964020975.1. Classification (NCBI taxonomy): domain Eukaryota; kingdom Metazoa; phylum Annelida; class Polychaeta; order Eunicida; family Amphinomidae; genus Hermodice; species Hermodice carunculata. Next base: position 585,208 of record CAXHWN010000937.1, on the reverse strand, counting down.
TGCTGAGGAAAAATGTTGACCACGGTCATGTTATCTCGATCGGTCTCAGGTACAATTCTGGTTCAAATTGTTTTTCATTACTATTGAAAAAAGTGCAAAACATTGAAGTAGTTGACAATTGAGTACAAGCCAGTTTTAAGTTGGCCAGTTGCAGGGGGAAAACGCGTATAAAAAGAAAAATACTGCAACTATTGTCATGAGAATAGCAACTTCCTGCAAGGAAAACGTCTCATGACTTAAAGCCTTTTTTCCTGGGAACAAATATGCAAGAATTACTGTTACAAATTTTCTGTCACCTGAGCTGTTTGTGTGTGTAGTAGCTATTTATATATGACCTGACAGGAACTCATTGAAATTATTCATGATTTCTCTCTTGTTTGTATGTGATATACATGTATAGTACCCCAGTCCAACTTCTCCAGTTGGCAGCAATTGATAGCAGTCATTTGCATAAATTGTGGTATTTGCTGAACCAAAGCTTTGAAGGGATTTCAGGGTTTTCCCCAGATAATTCTATCAGTGTAGTGGGAATTCCATATTTAATCAAATTTAAGCAAATTCAAAGAATTTCAGCCCTATCCTCCTATACCTTATGATGGGAAGCCTGAGTCACACCCTAATCTCAGGACCACAGCCCTGCAGCTTGCAGGGCTGTGGGGCTTTGGGGAGAAGCCTGGGTTTTGCTGTTGTGCGGTATGTCAAACAATGCCAGTGATCACCCTCAATTGGTGCCCTCTGGGGCCTGAAAAGGGTATATAATTGATTCAGTTCTGTGGTATAAAAACCATGACAACTTTCTTCACTATTAAATATATACCTGTCTCTACAGTCATTGATATTCTATCATCTGTCTTTGGCTTTACAGTTGGTGTCTGTACAACTAGGATCTCTGATCATGAGACACATAGCAGCTAATGTGGTACCCCATGGTATATAAATCGTGTCCCCCACAATATTGCTGGCAGTTCCTGATGAGTAGCATTCATAATGAAACTACCTCTTTTTTGGAAACTAGGCGAATGCCTAACAACAAAGTTAACTTCAACATTAGCGACTATGGCTACTTGCCTTATGTATGGTCATGCATTGGGTTTTCATTTTTTATTTTTCGATGTCAATCCCTTGGTACTCAAGGTGCCAAAGTATATGTTTACCAAGTAATATTAATGAATATGAAAATGAATATTCCACTTGGACCATATAGGGCAATGTTGACTTCCGTATATCACAAGATATATTTGTCTTGCCAATTTAACATTTCATGGAGCTGTTGCATTCTATTTACAGACCCCCCCCCCCTTCCCTGCCCCATGAGAGATGTACCTTAATTTGGGTAAAGCAGGAACCCAGTTGAAAACTGGCTGGCTCTAATCAGTTAAATTTTGTGGGAATTTTTTAATCTGTTGATTTGATGTTCTGGTTGCAATTTGGTGCTTTAATGAAATTTTGAGTCTTGGTTTGTACATTGGGCTGATCCTGTACTATGTTAGTAATTCTGGTCAGTGAATTTTGCATTGTTGACAAGTAAAGCTTCAACTGCCATGTGGACTTTATTCAAATGGCAGTTGAATTAACCCCATATTACAGTATGATACAAGTCATAATGAAAAGTTATGAATGGCTGATAGCAATCCTTTTGTTGGGTGCAGGTTTTTTTTTTTTTTTTTTTTTCAATTATTTCATAAGGTGTTGCAGTAATGTTAAGGTGCTTTTGGTTCCTGACATAACCAGAAACACAGTAGGGGCTATAGATGTGAATCTTTAAAATGACACTGCCAAATTACATTTTGCTCAATATTTATGGGTTTTTGTCAATGTGAAGAGAAAACCAGCAGTTTTTTCCCCATGTTGGTGTTGCAAGTTTTCAATATGTTGTGAATGGAGAAAAGTCACTGTTCTTTCCTTGAGAAGAATTTGGAAGAAGCAGACAAAGGAGCATGGCAGGTCTTGTGCACGGGGAGAAAATGGCTTCCCCTGGGCACAGCCAATGACTACTGTATTCATGCGTACAGTGCAGCTGATATTATATACTGTGTGTGTGGATGAGATTGAAAGCCAACTCAATAAAACCCTGCTCTTACCCCTGGTTCTTGTCCATCTGTCAAACATTAATTCAAGTGGCATTCTATTAGAGTTTCCTGACCATCAGGGCTGCCAGGGCTGCTGGGTTCAGCACTGAGAGGCCAAGGCTGGGGCAAAATTAAGGAGGATCAAAACTTTTACTCCACAGCATATCAAGACAGAAAAATTACAGGCCAGACGGGGAGCCCAGGATTCCTTTATTGCAAATCAGCCAAAAGAGCTCATGTATACTGACATAGCATTCTACCGTGATTGAGTACGAAGCATTGACTATCATGCTGTGCGTCCCATATCTTCTATACCAGTGCTGAGAGTGTGGATGTGAGGGGCATTCCTTGCAAACACCACACACAGCAGACTTGCCTGACAGGATAGCAGTAGCAAATTGTACACACAAGATATGAGCTGCCAGTTGGCTATAGTAGTGGGGTAAGGGGGAGAGGGTCCTGGTATGCTGGTACAGGCAACAAAAATGCCATAGTACAGTGTACGGAAATAAGAAAGTTTACAAAGAATTGCTGGCACAAAGTGTGGAACATAAAAGGGCTCTGCAGGGGAAAAGTACAGTAAATAAAAATACCTGGTATTCCAGTACAGAAAACCCTTTTACCCCCCTTGCGACAGGCAGCATTGCCTGGTGGAGAGGGGAGAGATACAGCCTGTACAGGGTGTCTGTCGTAGCCAATGATTGCAAATATTGTCTGATTATCTTCAAGGGCTTGAGAGGATACTCTTGTAACTGTGTATTTATAGTGATACAATTTATACAGACTGGGTTCTGAGGATGTTTTGCCTACATTACTGCAGGGTAAAACACAGAGGTTGTGAGATACTGATGTAAAGGCAACAGATCTACTTTTTAGCCACAAAAATGACTTTGATTTTACATTCTCCGACTTTTCTGTTGACACTTTCCATGCTAACTCTTTTCCCTTGAATTAAGACTTTAGTCAACAGCTTCCCACATTAACAGTTGGTGACCTGTGTGGGATATCTTGATACATCTCGTATACAACAGGAAATATGTAGATTAATTTCCCGCCAGAACTGCATACCTGATTGCCTAGTCTCGCTTCGCGGGATATGGCGAGATACGGGTCGGTATCTGTGGGGACAAGCTTGATATTACTGATATTTTGGAAATAAAGAATGTTTATTCAAGGCAGGTGGAGTTTTTTCTTTATATATGGCTCTAGATCTGGAAGTACTATATGAATACCAGTTTGGCATTTGTGAACTTAAATTTCTCCAAAATGCTAATTTTGTGAGAAATGAATATATGGCCATGTCTGTGACAGTCATGTGACCCGCAGATCACCCGTGATCGCCTGGCGTCAAACCCGTGCTTTGTGGCGGGGAATTAATGTGCATACGGCGTAGTCTCATTCAAGTTTTATTTCAATAAAGCTGAAATAATCGATTGAAGCAGACAACGTCTGACCACCAGCTGGTTTTGGGCAGTTTAAAATCCATCTGTGACATCAATCTGTTGTTGGAACTTGTCATTATTTTCTATAAATGACATCATAGATGAAGTTTAAGTCAGTTAATCCCCTCAGAACAGTATCATTCATAGAAAATAATAATGCCTAGGCCTCACATGTGTGTTATATGTAATATTAACTCCCTAAGGGAGCCTCATAATATCAGTGGTAAACAGATCAATTAAGGAGCCATATATGTATAATGATCAGCATGTGACTGAACACTGCATTATAATTGTGTGCCAGAAGTACATGTACCACAGCAATCAGAAGACCACAGCTGGGAAAATGACCATCCTTATCAGCTTGATTAGCAATAGTAAACACAAGGGAATTGAGCAAAGATGTTGTCTACAGCCTAATTGGCCTGTGAAGTGTTTGTCATCAGACTTGTACAATCTTTGAGCATGCTGTAGCCATCATGTCAATGCAGGCTTAGAATCTACTGACATTTATATTAAGCATCATACCAGAGTGCTTCAAGCTATCACTTTAATAGTCCTTCTGGGAAAAAAGAAAGAAAAATATTTGCCAGCAGGAATAAAAAAGTTGGAAGTTCCAATTGATGTTTGAATTATTTTCTGTGTTAAAAGTATAACCAGCTTCAGCTAATTACAGTTACCAGATACTCTCGATGAACAGGAAGAGGTTTCTAGCTCAGCTGACTTGTCAGTCAGCTGAGCTTAAAGGATGGTCAGTCATCTGTCGTCCCTCGTCCGTTGTTGATCTGTCCTTACTTTACATTTTCAGCAGCTTTTCGAAACCGTGAGCCAGATTCACTTCCAACATTGTAGCAGTGTACCTTTGGTAGGTCTCTGCCAAGTTTGTTCTGGTCAGGTACCAATGGCTTTTTTTTTTTTTTGCAAAATAAATAGGAAAGCAAATGTGGAGTTTGTTTTGGTTTTGTTAATTTTGGCCTTGAGTGACATTGAAAGTTTACCTGTGGATCATAGGACCATGACGTCTATTAAACTCTAATAGCAAAGGGTTTTTTCTTCACCTTGAGCAGCCTTGACAGGTCAAACTGACATATTGGCATGTATCAAATAGTGGTTTCTGTAACTTTTAATTCAAAAATGAGACTTTATGACTGTTTGTAAAATCAGTGTTAATGGTCTAACGGTGACCTTGATGTTGTTCTGAAATTCACAGGACCACTTCAGTCTACGCATGAGGTCATCTAAGAACAGGACTGTGACAGCCATCTTGTTTATGTCTAGCACTTAAATACATGTGAAAAAATTAATTGAAACGGAAGTTTTGCCCTGTACATTTGTCCACACAAGTTCAGTGCAAACGCTGTCAAATTTTTGCAGTTTTGTCATTTATTTGTTAGATTGGTCTACTTTGCTAAATGGATCCTGTACATCCCTCCTTTAATTTGACACTAGATGGAGCCACTGAAATGGTTTGTCTTGCATGTGAAGTATAGTTATTGAGATTTTTAGTCTTTCAGTGCCAACTTTGACAAAAGTCGAACTAACTAAAATGAACCGCTCTGAATATAATAAGGATGCTAGATTCATGTTCCTTGTCACAGACCAATCATTCAAGTACCAGCATGTATGTAGTTACATAGAATATAATAGTCTTAGGTCAACAGCTTTCCCTAGCATGCTCGGGTACAATGGACCCAAAATGCACTGAGGAAAGCTGTTGGCTCAGTCGAAAGTGTCACATTGAAAGAGTTAGGGGAAAGCATGCAAACCAACAAAGATGTTAATTGAGCATCACCTTGGAATGTGTGGGTCAGTTTGGAAGGTCATGCCACCATCATTGAAAACAAGACAACAGAGCTGAGGCTGTCCAACAAGTAACCGATTGAATACAAACAGTTGGCTCTAGCTGTAGAAATCTGGAAGAGTTCATTAGCGACATCAATTTTCCCGTGATTTATGTGATGTTTATGCATTTATACCTCTTTGGATCTCGTTCCATCCTCCGGGGAGGAATGTTGTGACTAGAATACCAAATAGAGACAAGGTGTTTACTGAGGAGACACTTGTGATGTATAAGCATAGTGACGGTGGACCCAGAATTGGCTTGAAGTGCCAAGCATCAGGTCTGTGCTACCTGCTGACTCTTTGTGCCAATAACACGATCTAGGTGTCCTGATGTTATACGATCCCGCATGTCGATTTCACGGAAGGCTGGTCATATGATGGTAGATGATATTCATTGCTTGTGGTCATTGCCCAACATGGCATACTCTGTGTGGAGACAGCAAAATGGAGAAGACAATAAGGTGTAAATGATTGTATGAAGGTGCTAGGTTGGGACACAATAAAGAGACACCTTCACCCAGAAGCCAATAAGTTTCCTGCATATATGAAAAACAGATTCATTGAGGAGCTGGGGGGATTCCAGATAGTCTGCACCTAGGCGTGCAGTCACATTGATAACGAACATGCACACACTTTGGCTAAAAATGCACCATTTTGGTGGTGACACCTCAAATTTGCATTAGCGTAATCACGGGACTGAACATCATACGCACACCATCCATTGTCAGTCAGAGAAATTGAGTGTAATTGATTCACATATTCACAAAATGGTGCAATGGCGGACCCAAATGGAAGATATCACTTTCAAGAGTGTAATGTATTTCTTGCGGTAACTGACATGATACTTGAATAAGTTTGTTTCACAGACTTCTGATGTGCGTCGCTGCTCCCATATGGTTCTTTCTGATGCATAGCTCATTTCTAACCTTAGACAGACAAACTGTGTCCTCCAGTGTACTTTTTCCAGCATGTTATATAGCTGAAAACACGTGACATATATGGAAGGGCCTGAAATGTATTAAGACGACCTCTCTGAAAGATAAATCATGTGAAACCTTTGCCATTTTGGGAATGTGAGATGGGCGGCCTCCGGTGAACCCCAGCTGTCTTCTCTTGGAGAACTTTATCCCTTTCCTTCCTGGTACAGCCCAAACTGTCTGAGTGTCAAGTGTCATGTTTCAATGTTTTTGATTTAACTGAATTATCAATGAGAAGGAAAAATTGATAAAATTCTAGGCAAGTTCTATCAAATGACGTGCCGTAGCTCAAAAGTCATCAGTGGTTCAGGTTGGTTAGTACCCAAATGGTGTCAATAAAAGCTGTTGACTCAGTCTTAGCTCAGGGGGAAGGATGTGAATGCAGCAGTTAACCTGTTGTTCAGTCACCTAAAGAGATACAGGACACCCTGCCTCCAGCAGATCAGCTAACATTACGGAACCAACTGGCACTGATGTATCCAATGCTACCACTTTGTAGTATCAATATAGTGTTCTTTTTGCTCCTGTTTCTGGTCACGCCCAAGCTCATGATTTTTTTCCTGCATAATGTTTGGCTCTTACATTTTGTACTATATCCTCAGGCTTTTATGTGAAGAGATTTTCAGATGTGGCCAAGAAAGACAACAGATTGATGTCTGTTCCTGAAGCATTTGTAGTTTCGTGTTTCTGTGGAGATCTGATTTCAATGTGAGCAGTATGATATGTCAACTTTACCTGTCTGGATCTCTGTACTGTATGTTTTGTTGCAATTGAGCAAATTTAGGTAGCATGAAAGCAAAACTCCATTAAAGTTTTACTTCTAGCAATCATGCATAGTGAGTCTGTGATTGTCATGCTTGGTGTTGAGGCCAGTCACGGAAATTAATACGGTGTCTGTCGATCCACTTAGCTTTTTGTGTTTGATGTCGCTCTGTTTGTGCAGCACCCTACAGAAGAGCCAGACACATGCAGTGATGGATTTGTTACTAAATAAAGCCAGTAATCCATTGGCCTCATTAACAGTCCTATGTACTGCAAGCAAGACATAAAATGCAGTTTTATTACTGAGAGTCCAAGGAAGACTTTGAGGCTTTTGGCAAATTTAGCATCAACCGTTTCCCTTTGAATTAAGACTTGAGTCAACACCTAGTGACCTGGGGCATGTGACCTTGATAGGTCTCATAAACAATTCTCAGTCAAATTTGTTTTTAGTTGATATTAGTTGAAAATACCAAAGCAGACGATATTGGACCACCAGCCGGTTGGGGCCAGTTTAAGGGGTAAAGTTTAGTGTCCAGTAAAATACTGTGGAAATCTCATGAATTTATAATTAATCCTGACATAATGTTATCGTTTGCTCTTGTCCTGTAGAACAATTTCCACGTGAGTGTGTGGGTGACAGTGTTGTATTTTGTCTGAAATATATGTATAAATTGGGGAAACATGAAAACGGCACTACATTTACATATAAACTGGTACCTGCTGTATGTGGCCACTCCTGCTGCCAGGAAAAAGTGGCCACATACAATTTTACAAAGGAATTGACTCCTATGTGTGAGCCTAGTGACCACAAAAAGCAATGTGGCTGCTTGCAGCAGTGGTTGCATACAGCAGGCACCACTGTATTTGTATACATATATGCATAAACATATGAAATTGGAGGAACATTGATTTGAAGTTGATAGTGATACAGTAAAACCTGTTTTGAGAGACCACTGTGTTGAAAGACCACCTGCCTTTTCATTCCATGTTTACTATGTCCCTTTTGCTATCTTCCCATCTATTATACCTCTATTGAGAGACCACCTGCCTTATGTGACCACTTTTTGTCTTGCCATAGGGGTGGTCTCTCAAAACAGGTTTTACTATACGTCACTTATTTCTAGTGACCAAGGCTGCTGCTCAGTTTGTCTAAATTCCTTAAGCTTCTGTTGTAGTGACAATGACAGGATGTGATCCGATTTGTATGATCCAGTCAGACATTATTTGCCCATAGCTTGGTCTGCCTCAGTCATCCTGTGTACGATCATCATATCTGGGAAAAACGATTATGCCTAATCTCATATTATGTCAGTATGGCTTCCCTGTATGTTGCTTCTCTATTTTCTGAAGAGTCGGAGTTTCCTTAAATAAGATCAGGGCATATGTGGATCCTGACATCCCACAAGTAAAGCAGTTTTGGTAACAAAAGCCTAATGATATTAAAGTATAGGCCCACTCTACTGCATAACTGCCGTTAAGTTTGAACTTTAAACCCACCAAATTCACCCTGTTTCCATTACACCTGCATGAGTTGGGACATTTTAGAAGTAAAATGACAGCTGGTGGGCAGAATATGTTTCAAAGTATGTTGGAAGTGGGTTGTGGTGCATGAATATTGAGCTAATTCTTGGCGTGGTGCCTTGGTGAGCATTCTGCTGCAAAGCCACATGGAGAATGGGTGCACAGTAGGTGAACAATACACTTGCATATCAGTGTTACTTCATCTTAACTCATTCCATACCAGTCCTTGATTTTTTCGTATATTTACCTAGATTTAAGACAACAATTGCATATTTAAATTCTTCATGAAAAGAGCTTTCGTTCAAGTACCAACATGCCTATATGCAAGGGTAGCTGCAGCATGACTTGCCAGGCAGTGCCAGAACCACTGACCAAGGCCTGTGACCATAGTATGGAATGAGTTAAAGCCTATTCTTTGTCAGACAGCCTTGTTGGAAGGCACAGCGTGTCATCTTGCCCGCATACTGCATGGTCAGCCATGGAAGTTGGCACCACTAAGTATGCTAAGCTTATTACACTGTTGGTTAAATAAGCTTCCACTTATAAATCAATATTCTCTATAAGTCCCGATGATGGAAGAGACAATAATAAAGAATCTGATACTTTAATCATGTAGCTAATCTAAATGAATGTTGAAAGGTTAAAAAGACGATCTAGCATTCATTTAGACCTGAGATAAAAGCAGCTTTGATGGTTACGCTGAACTCTTGTACTTAACAAGGGAGAGCTCCCGTTTAAGATTAAAGCTTTCTTTCATTAGTGACTGGATCAGGTCTAATATTGATTCATCAAAGATGCAGGTCTGTAATAAGAACACCGTGATGCAATATGCTGCTACCAAGTGCAGCCACAAGGAAAGTGTGCGTTGTCATGCTCCATGCGGAGAAAGCAAACAATGGGATGTTGCCGCAGCCCGACTTTGGCACCGTTTTGTTATTTAAACAGTGTGCTTAACGTGAGAAGTTTGCATAACTGATCAGAGTCACTACACACTTAGATTGGGATATTAGTATTGTAAGTAAAGATGCTGCTTATCCATGGAGATGTGTGAGATAAGTTTCATCAGGCTGTGCTGACCAAAGTCTGTGTTAGGAACCAAGGACAGGACAGAAAGGTCACAGTATTCTCAGGTGGTCAGAAACAACTATATTGAAAGTTTTCATGTGTTGTATTTATAAAATCATTGGACTCCTTGTCTCAGGGTTCTCAAAGGATGCACATACAGTTAGCTCAGTTGGGACTGTTGAGAGATAATATTGCACTTGCATTGTGTGACAGTGGTGGATCGTCAGTGTTTGTTGTCATTATGAATACAGACTTTTTGAAATCTAGTTGCCGATTCCAGGCACCAGGACTGCCCGATATTTCCGGGTACTGTGTGAGAGGTAGAGCAGCACGCTGGTGACTGACCATGTAAACATAGAGGGAGAATGGGAAACCGTGAGGATGTATGTTTGAAACTACAGTGAAACCTGTTTTGAGAGACCACTGTAATGAAAGATCACCTGCCTTTTAAGACCATATTTCCCAAGTCCATTTTGCTATCTTTCCCATGTTATTTCACCTCCATTAGGAGACCACCTGTCTTATGTGACCACTTTTTAGCCTGCCCTAGGGGTGGTCTCTCAAAACAGGTTTCACTGTACTGTATTGTAACAACATCCAGAGATCAGCATGCCTGTGTGTAATTGTAATGCGTCAGACTGTTCTGTCCACACATGGAAGGTCGTGTGTATGGAGAAATAGCCATAGATGGAGCTGGGTTACCTACTGTAGCCTTCCACACACATTAGTCATTGCAATGCAGATCAAGATAACTTGAGGTAACTTGGTAACAAAGGCACACCTTAACTATGAAATCAATCACGCATGCAATCCATGTGCTGAGATGGCCAGGAGTAGTAGCTGGATTTGGAAAGGCCTGTATTTCTTCATAGTCAGCAGTGAAAGAATTAAGAGACTGGCCAATCATGTCGCAGTTTGCCGTGGGGACAATGCCAACCAAGTCCCAAGATCAGGAGAAAGCATAAGTAGGAGTGGGTTCTTGTGCCAGAAGGAATGAGAAGCCATGAAGTGCAGAGTGGTCGCTTATTTCTTCTGACACAAGAAGCAACAACTACGAGTCGTATCTCCCTCTTGTACGTGATTTTGGGAGAGTAACAGTCATTTGTACTTTGAACTTCACATTGTCCAGCAATCTTGGAGACAGCTGGCACTGAACTATTATTTATAACCTCTAACACACTCCCTGTGTAATGGCTGCCCATTGTGTACAGTGGTACATACTTCTGCCAACACTAAATAAAGGGGTATTCAGCTACAACAGGTCTAATGGTACAGTGTGTGAGATGGGTTATTCAAATGACATGCCGGTCCAAAGTCAGCCAGGTTTGAATCATGCTGGATCCCTTGACTTTAATTTTTGGTAAAAAGTGAGGAGAACATCTCAAATGTCCAGCCACCACAAGTAATCCCAAAGAAAATAGAAACCAAGCAGTGGTTTAAATAATCCTATCAGGTGTAGTCAATATACAGTTTTGTATACCTTTTTGTCACATACCTAAAGGTTATCTCAGATAGCTAGGTTATCCCAGTTAGTGTCTGGGGTAAGCTTTACCGTTGCTTCATGTTGCATTTTGAAACAATAACAATTCACATTTACCAGTGACAAAACAAAAAGTCACGCCCCTTTTTAACTGTTGCACATGCTACTTTCAGTAAGCATGAGTGAAAGGTATTCAAATTTGCAACAAATCATCAATAAGACTTGTCAATATTCTGCAGTGTGTTTTGCACCTGTTCGAAGAATGTAAGTCTGCATAGCAATGTTTTTTCTCTACTTGAAAAACCCTACATAAATCATTGAGTTACACAAAAAAAAACCCTGCATAATAATGAGGTTTTCTGGGAAAAAAAGCTGATTGATGCACGGAAATCCTGCACAATGTATGAGCTCAAAGAAGAAACAGCTGATCTACAACTGTAAGCAAACTATTTGCTACCATTTTGAGAATGTGTGTTTCAATCTAATTTTGTTGTGTCTCAATACAATTGTATTGTAAAAGTAATGTATGGAAATTCTTCTTGGATATATATTTAATGATTAGCTTGAAATGAACTAAGGAACTTTTTTTTAAGCCCAAGGACCCATTTACTGTTTGTGCGTGGTACTATCAATGTAGTTCCATGTAGATAATAGGGTTTCTTAAAATGGTGGGCATGGAGGCAAAACTTCCTCAAATCAACTTTATTTTGGGACACAAAACACCCTGGACAGTGTGCAGGTGGTGTGTGATAACAAGAATGGATGATAGGCCATGAATCTGGGTTAAGGGGTTGGTGTGGGTTGGGGGATCTTGGGAGTTTTTGCTTGGCAAAGCCTTGCAAAAACACCAACATCTGGCAAGTCATGCCAACCACTTATCCGAGATTCACAGCCTATCATGGATGGTCTGTTTGAGATTGAGTCAATAGCTTTCCTCCACACAGCTGGGTGGGTACAATGCACCCAAATAGTCCTGAGGAAAGCTGTTGCCGTAAAGCCTACCATCATGTCAAGCCTTGCCTACAATTTTTTTTCAGTCAACATGAAATTTAAGTAAAAGCATAAAAGCGGGTGACACTTTATATCTGGAGGCCTCGAGCGGTTTGAGTGGGAAGGGATTAAAATGTGGAATCAGATAATGTTGTTACAATTGCGATGCTGTGTGCTGGAATCGGAATTATCTGATCTGCTGCCAAACATAATCGTAATCAAGCTGTCAAAAATCATTTTAAATCTTACCAAATTAGCAATCCAGCTCTGATGATTTTGATAGCACCCAAAAAACCTCATTACAATGTACCAAAATGTCATACTGTACCTTAATATACATCTCAGTTAGCATGTATACAAGAAGACATACTCATATGTACACATGCACGATTGTAAGTGTTCAAAACAAAACTGGCATTACATCACCTCGACAGTTTCAGGCCCATACATGCATTGATACTTGTACATGTGTGATTAGAAATATAGCAGTTCATAGATTTCAGGTAGGACAAATTTAGAACTACTGAAAGTGGAGCGTGTCCTTGAAACTCTTCATGATATGCATGTCCATGATTGTCTTGTAACTGGGGAAAAAAAAAAAATGGACACTTGAAGAAAATCACATGTTATATTCAAGACAATGACAGCAGAATAATGTGATAGAATGTTCTTTCCCAGTAAGTAAATTTCTATGAACAGTTCAAGTAAATGCAAATTGCTCAAAGTTTTCTTTTGTGCTTCCAGGCAAAAAGGTTAGAAAGGTCACCAGATCAAGATTCACAGCATCAACGCACACCAGATAGAGATTCACAACGGCAACGGACACAGCCCTCCTCCTCGTCATACTCACAAAGGGACAGTGTCCCACTGAATGATGGTGGACAGAACGATATACAGCCAGTCAACAAGTCACAGTTCTTCTGCCATGCATGCAGTGTGGAATGTAGCAATATACAGGTCAGTGACAGCAAGTGTCCTATGAAAAGCTTTTAGATACAACACTCAATTGAATTACAGCTGGATTTTTCTGCCCGATGAGGGGATGACCATGGGGAAGATTTGGTGGTGTGTTATTGTGTTGGAGCAAGAGGCTTTCAAGTTCCTGTATATACAGTCTCTGAATTTAACTCATGCCATACCAGTCCCTGATTATTCCATATATTTACCTAGATTTAAGACGGCAATTGCATATTTAAATTCTTCATGAAAAGAGCTTTGGTTCAAGTACCAACATGCCTATAGTCTTAAGTCAGTGGTTCTGGCACTGCCTGGCAAGTTATGCTGCCGCTGCTGAAAGGGTAGCTGCAGCATGACTTGCCAGGCAGTGCCAGAACCTTGCGGCAGATGCAGCATGACTTGCCAGGCAGTGCCAAAACCACTGACCGACGCTTGTCACCACAGTATGGAATGAGTTAATATAGCCAAGACACCAACAACCATATTGAACTCAACTGAGAAACTAATAAAACTAATAAGCCATGAGCAAAATTGTACCAGCTGCCTTGCATGATCAAACGTTTTCAGAAATTGTCTGGTAAAAGTTTACATGCATCAAGTGGATAAACTTTCTCACTTTGACAAAAAAAAAGGGAAAAAAAAGTGAAATGTATTGGCAAAAGTCTGTTGAAAATGATCTTTGATAAACATTGAGATATGCCAGAGAGACAAACAGTAGGATTTCCCTAGCATATTACCACATGGGAATTTTTAATGTATAATTCAAGATGATTGTGGTGCCATGTCATTTGTGTTCCCCCTGGCTGTGTAGTGTAATTCAGGTTGTAGTATTTGTTCTGCATACAGATAGGTTTTTTAGGAAAAATTTAACCCTTCTCTCATTCAGTTAAGACTGAGTCAACAGCTTTTGTTGGTGCATGCTATACGAGTGCATATAGGCTTCAGTCTGTATAAAAAAAATGTTGAACCTTTCCAACTGGCGCAAATCCTCCCAAAGCACCTAGATGTAAATTGTCACTTGCCTTAATCTTTATACATAAAATTCTTGTCAACATTAAAACATTTTGCCGAGTATTGTAGATGATACCTGTGATGATAGTGTGTTCCATGTCAACAGCTTTCCTTGGTGTGGGTTGGGGGCATTGTGCCCTACCCATGCCAAGGATGGCTGTTGACTCAATCTAATGTTAACCAGAAAAGGGTTAATACTAAAATGATTTTTTTTGTTCAAAAATCAGATTGATGACATTTTACTTGCAGCCAGTTTTGTCAAGTTTAAGGGGTAAAGGGTTATCAAGAATTTTTTTCTCCAATAGTGCGTATGAGTTGATTGAATTAAAATGGCAGTTTACTCATGGCAACCTGAGGGATAACGGCAGATTGGATTAATGGGAAAAATGCTTTTGATTAGTTATTTGCACAGATAGTCCAATTTCCCTTGGATATTTCTAGAATTGAAATAAGTTCTGTGTCTGAATAGCTACGAGTTAAAGTTCAGAATCGTGATGAGATGTCTGTTGTGCTGCATGTATTCCATCAGGGTATGGGAAATCAACACAGCCGTACTGATGTAGAAAAGTCTGTTTATTTTGTTCTGGGCAAGATTCAAGGGTTCAGAAGGCCACAGAGAGAAATCAATGTATGATCCCCAGTCCTACTATCTACAGTCAGCGAGGTTGTACAAAATAAACCAGCCTTTGATTTTCACTTTCACAAGCGACCAACCTAAACCAGCTGTAAGCCTCAGGTTTATAGGAAACAGTGACTATTTGCTGGTTACTATTCCAATCATCGCCTGGTGAATATCACAACAATATGTACCTTGGACACATGGGAGTTTTTTAAGGAAAAAACTCGGAAATTATAATGCCAAGTGGTGTGTTCATCAGTAAACCATGGAGTTTAGTATGCCCTGGATTGTCCTTGTCCTGCACTCGTTGATACGCAATGTCATGCGAAAGGTCGTTAGTAGTCTGTTTTACCTGTCTTCACAAAAATGGTTATCCTGGCAGCAAGGATTGTTATTGATTATGAGAGCAATTTTAAAAAAAGAAAGGAAAAAAAAAAAAACATTACGTGGCTTGCCTTTTGATGAAAACCTAAGATGATTTGAAATGTTTCATTTACACTGTCACAACCAAATACATCCAATCAAACGTAAGATAATCCCAAAGATACTCGGATCAAACTTGATGACACAATATATTTGTCAACTTCTCGTGAAATACAAGAATTTTTTTCCTGTTAACGCTTTTGCTTTGTATTTAAACTGAGCTAACGGCTGAGTCAACAGCTATCCTTGGCGCAGGTTAGTCAGCCCCAAAGAAAGCTGTTGACCAAGGACATTAACACTAAGTTAACAAGCACCGAAGCAGATGATATTTTACCTGCATTTACTTTAACCCTTTACTGTTCAAATCACGCAAAAGCACCGAGATGTAAATTTTCGCCCACTGTAACATTTTTAGTTAATATTTTCATCCCTAGAAAACTTTGTTTGGAGAGATTTATATGTAAAACCATTCATAATGGCACACCTTCAGTCAACAGCATTCCTTGGTATGGTTTGGGCCCATTGCACCCTACCTGTACCAGGGAAAGCTCTTGGCTCAGTCACACACTGACCAGGAATGGGTTCACTCATTCCATACTATGGTCACAGGCCTTGGTTAGTGGTTCTGGTACTGCCTGGTAAGTCATGCTGCAGCTGCCCTTGCGGCCGCTGCAGCATGACTTACCAGGCAGTGCCAGAACCACTGACTTGAGACTATAGGCATGTTGGTATTTGAATGAAAGCTTTTCTCATGAAGAATTTAAATATGCAATTGTCATCTTAAATCTAGGTAAATATATGGAAAAAATCAGGAACTGGTATGGAATGAGTTAAGGAAGAAAAGCTCTGTGAGGAAGACCATTTTTGAAAGCTGAGATTAATATTAAATCTCACTGGGCACATGTATAATGCATGTATAGCACCTGAAGCACTCATCAGTTGTACTATATTGTATTAACTATTTCATGGCCAAATGGACTCAACAGCTTTTTTCATCTCTCTTTGGGTGCAGTGAACCCAAAGCATGCCCAGGAAAGCTGTTGACCTGGACTATTATATTCTCTGGAACTATAGACATGCTGGTACTTGAAGGACAGGTCTTTTCAAAAGGAACATGACTCTTGCATCCTTATTGTAATTGAGAGCAGTTACTCTCTTAAAAGTAGTTTGACATGAGTAACAGATCGCATTAGATAATGTGAAATGTAGACGTGATTTATTTATATACCAGAAATTGGTTTTCACACTTAACTACTTACAGTGATGCTTTTAATTACATTTTTATTTATTTATTTATTTTGTATTTTTTGGAGAATTAGAATATGGTTTAGTTGGAATGTTTATTTCCAGGGCCCATTTTGTCAGCAAGGTGATAGGTATCATAGGCTGCTGGTTTGAGACCCAACCATCCTGTGGTCCAGATAGTAAAATATAAAATAAACCACCAGTCACTTTTAAGGTAGATGTTTAGACCTGAGTAAAGTGGTAGACTACCATTATAATTGGAACCTACAATATAACCATCATAATGACCATGTAAAGTGTCATAAAATGGTAAAATCACAGTATAGCAGTAGAGGTTCCAAGTAGATTGCTCTCAGTTTAAGAGATGCTTCTGAAATCATACAAATATTTCAGGAGCAGATGTCGCCACAGGAAGTGTGAAAATCTTGAAAGATTTGAGTAAAAATGGTGTATTTCAGTTGAACCGTGCACCTGAAAAAATAAAGTGCAAGAAAATATATCTTATAATATTATAAGTTAGCCTATGTAATAACTGGTTGTTAATTATAATTTTGGGAGGCATTTTACAGGATTAAGGAGATTGGGATACTTTCTGGAAGAGCACTTACTTTTGGTAAATATTCTGAAAATTTGGGTAGATTTGGAACATTGGTAGCAGAATTGATGAGTATAAAATTCACCCAGTAGATTAATTTGTGTTGAGTTGATCATGCAATGACTGTGGGAGCTGTTCAAACAAGCCCCTACCCTCTGTACGCGGTTTGATGTGTGGGAGCTGTTCAAACAAGCCCCTACCCTCTATACCCGGTTTGATGTGTGTCAGCTGTTCAAACAAGCCCCTACCCTCTGTACCCGGTTTGATGTGTGGGAGCTGTTCAAACAAGCCCCTACCCTCTGTACCCGGTTTGATGTTCCTTAACCACTTAACTGCCAAACCCCAGACCGTCCCACATGCCAACAGAAAATGGAGAAAAAACTACATTTTTGAAAATTCAGTAATACACTTTAATTTTAACTTTGTTGATGCCAGGAATAATGTTTTTGAACATTTTGTGTATTTTCAAGGCATTGTGGGTCTCTCCTAGTAATTGTGTACAGCGTTCAATTTCTCAACCGTCTGTGTCCCTCATAAGTGGTTTTTCTGACCTTATAACCTCTTCAATATGGACAACAACAGATCATGTGACCAGTTATGCATAAAATCCACTCCACGATAGCAACCTTTGGTGAACGTCACAAAAACTATTATTGCACTGCATTGATAATGCCACGTTTGAATATATATTATGTATTTACCAAACATGTCTACTTAAGTTATGATATACATAAAGTTACCCATAATGACAAATTTGAACAACTGCAGAACTGCTGTATATGCGTATATATATATTCACATTTTATAGTCGAGTGATCATCAGACACATATCTGGTAGGTTTGTGTACACATATATGCCACATAGTTTCATTTTCGGGTTGCCAAAGTCCTAATCAATATAAAAACTCTGGAAAAATCTGGCAATAAGGTATGTGTGACTCTAAAAGTGTGCCAGATATTCTCCCCCCCCCCCCCCTCGTAAGGGGTTAAGCTGTCAGGGGAATTAATGGTGTATTGTGGGAGAAATAGGGGCTTGTGTGGATGAAATTTTTTTTCTGCTATCTTTGCACAACAGATGATTTTTTTTATCAATAAATTAGGTAATATATCATAAATTTGGCTTAATGCCTACTTTTTTGTGACAATTGTCTAATGAAGCACATGTCTGGTTTTTTTTTCTTCAAAGCATGATCGATTTTGTTAAGCTGTGTTTTCTCTGTGATGCTGTTGGAATTTACAAGCAGACGGGGAGCCTCAGCTCTCTTTGTATCACACACAAGGCATCAAGAGCTCCTCGAAATTTATTCAAGCAACTTTTAACCTTGCTTTCATATCCATGAAATGAGAGCCACTTATACATTTACTTTGTGTGGCAAAAATGCCATCAGTGTATTAGACACATGTACCACCTCCAAGTTAAAAAAAAATACACCCACACACGCAAAACCCTGTTTTATGATCTCAGCCAGCTGTGCCAACAGCCACTCCGTACATATTAACAAAATAGATTTGGCTACCTTCGGAAAAAAAAAAAAAAACCCCATCCAATATCCAAGGGACCTAAACTGGCTTATTTAAAACAACAAACAGACAAAATCATACTGGAAGTAGTATCAGTAGTACAGACTAGTATATTGAATAAAGACCATGAGCGTACATTGTTTCTTGAATGCTTCAGTACTGTTTGGGACATTAAATGTCTTTTTAATGAAGCAATGTGGCATTCAATCAAAAACTACAGATGACGTAGGTGTAATGACATGCATGTCACTCGATGTGAAGTCATATACGTTGTATTTCTGTAATATTTGGAATAGCTCTGCAGCTTTCCTGGTTCCTGCAGGCTTTTGTTTGTAACAGACTCCTGGGGAATGAAAAATTGGAAATACCTATTTTGGAAATAGTTTCAAAACATGTTGTCACAGAAGGAAATGAAGATGGGGAAGTACATTCCATTTCTACAATGTATTTGTCATCAGTATGAACTTACGCTGAGTCCTTTTATAATAGCATACTTTATGATTAATTTTTGCAATAGATGTCACCAGTGGTCAAGGACAGCCATCCAGTGACCAAGGTCAATCTTGACCATTAACTGTGCCTGTACAATACCCCAGGGACAATACTGGTAGACAATCAATGTATGTTCTGCCTCCCTCATGCATATGTCACTCTTCCAGGCAGATTTTACTGGGAGAGTCCTCACCAGCAGTGGTTTATAAGAGGTGTCCTTGAACTACATGATCACTGAGTCAACAGCTTTGGCTTAATTAGCACCAAGGGACCCCCCCCCCCCGAGAAAGATGTCAACATGAAGGGCACGTATCCTCATGTTCTTTCGTGTAAACGTAATTGTATTCTCTTGAGAAAAAAGCAGAAATTTTATCAGGTACAGTTTACTATGTGTCTTCAAATCTTCAAAATCTTCAAATCAAAAGCAAATGCTTAATTTTAGGCAAACACATTTTTTTTTTTTTTTGAAATCAGGAAAAAAATGCACATTTTATTTTCATGCAATTAGATTATGCATATGAAAATTTAATATAATATACCATTCTTTTGCACATCTCAATATTGCGCTTCAAGTTATAGCATGGAATTAAATGGAGCACAAAAACTTGTTTGCAGTACTTTTGGTACATGTAGCTAGGTTCATGGTGATACACTGGCTGTTTGTACAGGGTTACATATGCCTCAGGTTGAAGCATTTTTTCCAGGGCATTTAATGTTCGAGGAAAGGACTCTCACAGTCACAAGTACAAGCCATATAACTGATGGACACACTACTGACAGGACAGGGGCAAAGTCAGTGGCAATGGCTTACAGTAGAGTGATTATGCTCACCTGTGTGGAAAAAAACCCTGCAAATTTAAATCTAGCACTCTTACTCATGAAGATTCTTGAAAGTAAACAAGCTGCAGCGACTCCTCATCAAAGTGGAAATCGCACCAAATTATGCCCCATGAGGAAGCTATGTGTGTTAAAAACAGCATTATAATCTGGAGATCAGAAAGCGTTACAATGTATGTTATGTCGGGCGTGTGATATGTGCGTACATCTTGGTACACTCACTGTCGTCATGTCTGAGTCTCACTACATGCTCCAAAGCACAGCCAGATTGAATATAAATACCCACTGCTGCTTTCCTGTAATATCTGTCTCTGATCTGCCGTCTGATCGGAGATGGAGATTGCTTTGGTTGAAGGAAGAATACAAACTGAAGGGGAAAAAAAAGCAGTAGAATAAGCAGATTTCGTATGAAGTTGCTTTATATATAGAAATGCCATGCTACTGCTGAACGCCTATAGGCAAAAGTAGGCCTTAAGTGCCATCTCAGTAAACACATTGCCGGGAGAAGCTGGAGTTTAAAGGATAGCAACTAACACATACACTCCCACTCATATTAACACTGAGTCAACACTCTTTTTTACTGTGTACCACTGGATGCAGAAGAAATCATTGACCAAAGTCAGCTGTTTGTATTCAAGGTGTTCATATTTATGGGATAGATGAAAAAGGTAGAACTTCAAGCAGACGATGTATTAGTTGTTGCACAGATACGCTTGGTTTGCAGGGACAGAGAGATTAAACCCTCTGGGTATAATACAGGTGTGCATGTTTCGGCATACAACTTTTTCCCATTAGAAATTACCCACAAGCCCTTCCTGGCGAAACTGCTGTCTGCTTCTTTTTGCGATCAAGAACTCCATGTCAACTGCTTTCCTGAGCATACTGTGGGCACAGTGCAGATACAATCTGCAGAAGAAAGGGGTTGGCTCAGTCCTCAGAGAGTTAAAGCACCCAATGTAAATTGTTTGTTAACACTAAAGTAAAAAAATCAGTTCAACACTTCAATATGGTGAGGCAAAGATCACAATGAGGATGGGCACATCTGTGTTCAAGATGCTCAAAATTATGAATATGAAGAAGGAACACATAATAGTTCACAGAATACTAGCCCAAAGGATTGTGGGAAATTTGATTAATGCATCAGGTACTGGAAATTCCTGGAAAACTAGTAAATCATAAAATACAGGATTTTTTGTTGGGGGGGGGGATTGGTAAGCCATAAAATACCAGAGATTGTTAGCAAAGTGTTAATCCATAACAGCTATGAATTCAGTTGCAATCAGTAGAGTAAGTCCTCAAAGTATGAGGAATCCTTAATCTTGGAAATTGTAAGCCATCTACTATTAGTGATCAGTGTTGAAGTAGTGGGGACATTTGTGAAATTGCAAAGGCAAGAAAATGGTTTGGAAGACCCAGTGTTGTCTTAAAAAAACTATTTAGGTGACTTTGAAAAATACAGTAGTTCTTCTTTTGAGAGACCACCAGCCTTTTTAAGACCACACTCCTGGACTACTTAAGTCTTATCTTTCCCATGTTAAATAACCTCCAATGAAAGTCCACCTGCTTTATGTGACTGCATTTAGGGTGGTCTTCTAAAAGAGGAACCACTTTAATATGCACACTGCAAGCAGAACTGTGGCTAATGTGCACCAGTTACGTTTATGGTAGCCAGCTGGTTACACTGATGGCAGTCAGGGTCAGAGTCGTGGCATCAGGTGCTTGCGGGCAAAGAGGACCATCTGAGTGCTAGTTTTTTTTTTTACGAGAAATCAAAAGTTACAAGGCAGGATGAGTCTCGCAGCAGGTGGCCAGGATAGTTTCACACAGTAGTCTGTCTCAGATGCCAAACTTTCAGGAGTTGCCCAGGATTCCTATGCTAAAACAGTTCTCGTGAACTTAACACTTTCAGTGCCAAGTAAAGTTGATCAACTTAAGTCAGACAAGTATGAATTACCAGATTCATATTCCTTGTAAAAAGACCTTTCATTTGAGTACCATCATGCCTATAGGTCCACAGAGAATACCCCAGGTCAACAGCTTTTCTCAGCATGTATTGAGAGCATTGCACCCAGTGCACACTAAGAATAGCTGTTGACTCAGTCCAAACTTTGACACTGAAAGGGTTAAGTATTCACGGTTAGATAAAATGTTGCTAGATTGTCACTGAAATGATATAAACAGTTTCATTCTCTTCATTTCCTGCACCAACCTTTTAAATATGGTGGTAGTGCTTGTATTAGGTGTATGTAGCTTTGACAAATACAAGCACTCTGGTTGAGGTGTCTGTACCAAATAGACATTGTACAAGCTGCATCTATAACAAATAGACCTACTGGTTAAGCCATCTATAACAAATAGACCTACTGGTTAAGCCACCTATAACAAGTGGATATTACCAGTGAAGCCATTAGGACAAACAAACACACAATATCCATTTCAACTTAAAATGGATATGATGGTCAAGCTATCTATGATAAAGAGACATTCTGGTCAAGCCATATATAAGAGATAGCCATACATGTACTAGGCAAGCCATTCATAACAAACAGACATGCTGGTCAGGCTGTCTGTGAAAAGAAAAAAAGACATTCTGGTCAAGTTGTCTATAGCAAATGGGCACACTAGGCAAACCATTTATAACAACAGGGTTTCCACCAGAGGGTAAAAAGGGTAAAATAACATACCCTGCAGAACCTCAAGGGTACTTTTGCTTGCCCTAAAATTTTGGCAAAAAAATATAATTTGGTGTATAGAACCCAAAATTCCTCATAAAGTCTTCATTTTTAGACTTTTTACTTTAGAATATGATGTACAGCTAAGCGTGTCTAAAACTTAACAGCCAAATGCATTTTTTGTGTTGCAAAGTGTTGTACTGGGGTTTGTAAAGGTTTGTAAAAGGTTAACAAAGGGTTTGTAAAAGGTTGACAAAGGGTTTCAAATGGTTGAAATGGTTGCAAACCATTCCAAACCATTTCAACATTTTCGTCAATAAGGTTGAGAAAGTGTGTGAAATGGTTGTTAACCATTAGAGAAAGGTTTAAAAGTGTTGAAAATGGTTTTAATGCAATAAGAGGAAATTGTTTTGAAATGGTTTCGAAAGTGTTCAAAAAAGGTTTGCCTTTCACTCAAATGGTTGGAAATAGGTTGCAAAAGGTTGGTGACTGTTAAGTTTTTGACACAGGCTTAGCTGTATTTGAGTACTTTAAAATTTAACTCTGCCAGAAACCCTGAACAAGTAGACATGCTAGTCTAGCCATTTGTAAGAAATATAATGGTCATGCTCAGAGTGACAAATAGACACACTGGTTGAGCCATCTGTGATAAGTAAACACCAGTCAGGCTCTCTGTGATATGCAGATACACTGGTTGAGCCGTCTGTGGCAAGTAGGCACTAATCCGGCTCTCTGTGATATGCAGACACACTGGTTGGGCCGTCTGTGACAAGTAGGCACTAGTCAGGCTCTCTGATATGCAGACACACTGGTTGAGCCATCTGTGACAATACATAATGTAGATTCTTGTGTGGCTTTTTGTGACATAGACACACTGGTGTAACTGTCTTGGGCAAATAGACAGTGGCCAAGGTCACTGTCACATGCATATAGACACATTGGTTGAGCAGTCTGTGAAATAGACACTGTTCCAGCATTCTGTGACATATATCTCTGGGAAAAGACAAAGTGTTCAAGCTGGACAGATTGATGATGTCCTGTTGGTCAACACTAGACACACGGTCAGTTTTTGTCTGTGAAACATAGACATGCTTATCAAGGTGCTCCTGAAAAAAAGACAATGCATGTTGTCACCTATCTATGGACAAAAGAGCTACATTTAATCCAGCTAGTTGTGTCCCTGCACCACAGTGTGGAATGGTGGGGGTGCAGCTATCCCTCCTTGCAGAAGATTTTTGGGGGTCTGTTTTAAGGATTGTACCAACAACTTGCCATGCAAAATGTTTAACCCTTCGGTGGCCACAGGAAGATGAAGTCAGTAGCTTTCCTTGGCATGTGTAGGGCACAATATTCTCTACCAGGAAAGTTATTGATCCAGAGCATGCTATCCTGTCAAAAGACCTTTCATTCAAGTACCAGTATGCTTATCGTTCCAGAGAGAATACTCCAGGTCAACAGCTTTTCTTGGCACGCATTGGGCATATTGCGGCCAATGAGTGCGGAGAAAAGCTGTTGACTCAGTCCAAAATTTGGGACTGAAAGGGTTGACATGAAATTTGCACAAAAACATTAAAGCAGATGAGAATCAACATCTGGCTGCTTTTGAGCAATATGAGGTGGCAAAGACAGATTCTGATCCTTGAACTGAAAGCCTTCGGGCAGAGACATCCAGTTACTTGAGGTGGCTATGGCCATCTCCCGCAGCAAGTTTCTAGATTTTAATATATTCTGAAAACTGCATCTGAAATGTTCTGCCCCTGTAGGTTAAAAACCCAACAGCTATGTAGTGTGACATTCTGTGGATTGACGCACAAAGTTGTCCACTGCATAAATATTAGATATGGTAGTTAAACTCTGATTAATGAAAGAGATAAGTGAAATACATTATTTACACAGCCAAGTGGAAACTTTACTTCTCATGTGTAGCAGATTGAACCAACTCATCTTGAACTGGTTAGCGGAACTCATTCTGTGTGTGCAAATGTGACGATTGGGACTGCAACAGGTGTACGAGGTAGCATTAAATCACTGAGGATGTCAGACGAACACAACTGGAGTGTGCTCAACTCACCAGAGCATGATGGAGAAGTGAGTCAAACACATCGATTGCACCTGGCTGATTCAATGTCTGTAGTCTGATGAGTCTTGAGGGGGTCATTGTTTCAAGGTGACTATGGCGGTGTTGTTCCGTGGACAGCGTAAAATACCAAACAGAGGGAAATGCTTGTGATTGATGGTTATTGCCAAAAGTGGTGAAAACTTAGGACCAGAAAAATCTATAGAGGGCAAAGATGTTAGGGCTTTGCTTAAGAGTGATAGCTTTAGAAGGTTTTGGGTTGGATGGCAGGGTGAAAGAGCAAGGAGAAAATTGGCCAAGTCACGTGCTTAATAGTCTTTTCATCCAGCATGAGAGTCAGCCCGTAGACTTTGCGCCTTCAGTTACTGTTCATTGAGTGAATTCTTGACAAAAGGAACACACTATGGATCAGTGATCAGCAAAAAAACTGTCACCTGGGTATATTATATATTATTAATCATATGCACAAAATGTTGTTTATGACAGGTCTGAAAGCCCCTATTTTTCAGAGACCTCTGTGATAGATGGTAATTATATATACTTTAAACAGAAAAGACCACTTCTATATAGTGGTTGTGGATTTTATATACTCAAGGAAAAAGAGATACTACCTCTATCGTAGTTGTGAATTTTATATACTCAAGGGTAAAAAAGAGACTACCTCTGTGATAATTGTGAATTTTATATACTCAAGGAAAAAAAGAGACTACCTCTGTGGTAGTTGTGAAGTTTATTTATTCGAGCAAAAAAGAGACTTACCTCTGTGGTAGTTGTGAATTTTATATACTCAAGGAGAAACAGAGAGACTGTCCACCTGGTTTGAACTAAGAGTGATGCAAAATGCAGGTATGACCTCAAGGTAGCTGACAACAGTCTCACAGTGAGGGTTCAAGACTAATCTTGTGATGATGCATGCTTCATGCCACTGTTGGTTAAATCTCTGGATTGAAAGAAACTGATGTCTAGATGAACTGTACGGAGAAGTGGTCATATCTGTCATCTCAAAGTCTTTGTCTTGCAGATCCTGATTTTCTCATGCACTGTGTTTTGTAATTAGAATTAATCCGCCGCCTCCTTATCATTGTTTTGGAATATCCCATCTTCCTACAGTACTCCCAGATGTCAAGTAATGTTCACAGTAAGTGCAAGTCTGCAAATGAAGCAGTTGGTACCACAGCTGTGAGCAATTGCAAGAACAGAACTGAGTCTCACATTTTCCTAGTGTTACCTGTGGATATTCAGAAAGGCTTGGTTGAGCAGTCATAAGATAGACACTCAACATGTTTCCTCCATACAATAAAAGAAAAGAGTCAAGCTTTTTAAACCTGTATTAATGTGCTATAGCATCATGTATGATGTACTGTCTTTGGTCTGGCTGTGAACAAAAAAACAAAGTTTAAGACAAAGGCCTACTTGATTGAGGAAATTGGAAGTGTTGATGGGCTTTTTACCTCAAAGAATCACAGATTTTATGCTGACAAAATTTGAAGGGGGGGGGGGGGAAGGATTCTGTCCAAAGCGAATAAGTACACCTTGGCCTGTATTATCCTGTGGAAATTGAAATGACAAGACAAGTCACTAAGTAGCACATCACCGTCTCATCTGCTCTATGTGACCACATTTAGACTGGCCCACGCCAAGGGCAACGAGAACTAAATAATCTGTACAGAAATTCAGCTTCACATCAGTATGGTATTGGGGAGTTTTTGATATACATGTATTTATGCAGAATATGTAGGTACATGCCTGATATTTTCAAGGGTCCTCCCCATGGGGGGACCCTTTATGTTTTCGAGTTGTCCGTCGATATGGATGTCCGTCCAGATGTGCACATTCTTGTTACCATGATATTTACAGAATGCCTCCGTATATTTTGCTCAAATTTGGCAATATGCTTACCTTACCTGGCAAGATGAACTGATTAGATTTTGGTGTCACCATGACATAATTTGAGCAAATGACAGACCCTTCAGTTAACGCTTGCCTTGAAGGTGTGTCTAGTTTTTCATCACCTGCGACCCAGGTTTGCAGATTGTACTTGTTTATAGTGTTTTTGCATTGTTTCTGCAGAAAGGAAAAGACATAAAAACCTTAAATAGTTGATGCGAATCTTCACAGCAAGAAAAGATTTGCTGACCTTGTTACAAAGTGACTCTGCTGTAGTGTTAGTACCTTGAAATAACAGGAAGAGAAAATAAAGCACTGAATTATTGAAAAGGAACAGTAATAATATGTATGGGAAACCACAACACCCATACAAGTTGGTTCAATAAGTAATGAAGCTGTCCAGCTTGTTGCTCAAAGGGCACCCTTGGGACACAAAGGTATCTTATACTGGCTTAGTGAAGGGCATCTACTGCAAACCCCAATAGATTTAGATGTTCTTCTAATCTGCTGCGAAGAATGCGTGTAGGTGATCACAGGAAATTGAGTGCAGTTGTTATAACATTTGAGTGAGAAGTTTCACCAAAGTGCCACCATTAGTACATTTTTTTCAGGGAAGTGCAAGGGTGCCCCACAGTGAAGTTGGCTTATCAGTAAGTGTGCATATATTGCTGGGACAGCCTGCCAAGACTGATCATTACCAAACCTTATATTACTTTGTATTTCATGAGGCAACTTGACCCTTTCCCCCTTAAACCGGCCAAAACTGGCTGGTGGTCAAATGTCGTCTGCTTCAGCATTTTCAACAGCAATGAAAAACAATTTGACTGAGAATTGAAGATGAGACCTGTCAAGATACCATGACCCAGGTCAACAGCTTTCCTCGGCATGGGTTGGGCACTTATTGCCCAACCCATGCCGAGGAAAGCTGTTGACTCAGTCTTAATTCAAGGGGAAAGGGTGAAAAACAAGAAAGAAAGATTGAAAAAAAAAAAAGAAATATGGTTGGTAATAGAAACAGATATGTCAACAGATGCTTATGTTGGAAGAACATTGAATGACGTTAAGTGATATCATTAGTGCATGTTACTGTGATTCATTTTGGTATTCTCAGCTAGATGGAGGCATGAAATGATGCCTAAATATAAATCTGTGTGTTTTATATATACTTCTGTACTTCCATAGTACTGTTCATTAATAACTGGTCTTGGTTGCAATTTATGGGCTTTTTGGAATCATATTGCACACAAACAGTTCTGGTAAAATAAATTTAACCTTCCAAAGTGTGCAACAGTTTGCATGTATACAATAAAAATTTTCAAAAAGCTTAATCTCAGTGGAACTGTGCAAGGTACGTGCACCCGCCTCTGAGCTGCTTTGTGGACTTGTGTCAATCATACGGTGCACTGATCCTGCTCATTTTTAGCTCTGCTGACTTGTCAGTCAGCAGAGCTTATAGAATCCGTTTGCGTCCATTGTCCATCCATCCTTCCGTCTGTCCGTCTGTCGTTAGACTTTTTATATTTTCGACTTCTCAAAAACCGCTGCATAGAATGTTTTGATTTTACACATGGATGATCCCCAGGTGGACCTCTACCAAGTTTGCGAAGGAGATGATGATGCAATAATTTTTCTATTTTTTATGAATTTTTTAATATATTTTTTGAAAAAAATTAAAATTTCTTCATCTTAATTAAGAACTATGAAGCCAATTGCTTTGATATTGCACATAGGGTCATCTAGGGTCAACTAGTTCTTATTTTGGCCACCAGGTGGTGCTGTGATTTTTTTCCTATTTTTTCATGAATTATTGCCAGTTAAGGCTATTTTCGACTTCTTCTCCAGAACAGCATGATAGAATTGCTTAAAATTTTATCAGAATATAGTTGGACATTAGACAATGTAAGTTTGCAAAAACAATATGGATATGTTAATTTTAGGCAAAGTTATGGGATATCAAACTTGGCAACTGTAAGGAAGTGCTGCAGCTGTATATATATATATATATATATATATATATATATATATATATATATATATATATATATATATATATATATATATATATATGACAATACAGTGCATATATTACACTATTGTATTTACCCTTTTGACTTCTTCTCAAAAACCGCTGTATGGAACGTTTTGCATATGGATGTTGCCCAGGTGAACCTCTACCAAGTTTGCGAAGGAGATGATGATGCAATAATTTTTATATTTTTAATGAATTTTTTAATATATTTTTTGAAAAAAAAAAAAATTTCTTCATCTCAAGAATTACCTGGCCAATTGCTTTTTTATTGCACATAGGGTCACCTGGGGTCAACTAGTTCTCCTTTTGGCCACCAGGTGGTGCTGCAATTTGTTCCTAATTTTTTTTAATGAATTTTTGCGTGTTAAGGCTATTTTCGACTTCTTCTCCAGAACAGCATGATAGAATTGCTTAAAATTTTATCAAAATATAGTTGCACATTAGACAATGAAAGTTTGCGAAAATAATGAGGATATGTTAATTTTTGACAAAGTTATGCGATATCAGACTTTGTAACTGTAAGTGAGTGCTGCCACTGTACATCGGCAGCCATTGAAACAGCAAGGTATGTCAATTGATAATACATGTACTACCATGGACAAGTCAGGTCGCCCTATTCAATTTTGTTTCCCGAATAAAGTCAACTATGACCTTTTCTACACTGTCAATTAGTATCTTTGATAAATGCTGAATCAAATGTACATATCACATGAAGGGATTTGCTATCCGAAACAGACAATTAAGCAAGCAGCTACATATATCTAGTTTGCATTACAATGTTGTCTAACATATATATATATATATATATTTGTTCTTTGTTAAAATGTTTATATATCTGTGCTATTTTGTTTGCTATTTTCAAAGTATAAGGATAAATGTTCCCTAAACTCACATATATGTGTGGAAGCTAAAAATTTTCTACAACATGAACATAAAAGCACGAGGTGTGCAAACCTTTTTCAGACATGTATATAGCTGTACAAATCTAGACTGCAGTCCATGTGATCCAATACTGTAAAAGCAGATCCCAGTCAGCAGAGCACAGGATCATCATGATCCTCTTGTTACATTTGTAAGGTTCATTATATTTCCTTTTTAACTCTTTAAGAGCCACATTAATTATGACCTCTCCTATCGGAAGAGGGGCATATAGAAATCTCTTTTTCCATGTCTCCATGCATACGTGTGTCCATCCATCAGTCTGCATTCTGTGTCTGGGCTATGATTCGCTTGTCCTTCAACTCAGATTAATGAAACTTTACACACAGGTGCATCTGAACATTAGAGTGTGTCATGTACCAAAAGTATGTCGCAAGGTCAAGTATGTGGGTCACATTGACATATTCTTGTAAAATTGTGTCCGGGCTATAATTCCTTTACTATGTAACGTAGATCAATGAAACTTTAGACACAGATGCATATACACATAAGGGTGTGTCATGTACCAAAACTAGGTCACTAGGTCAAGTATCCTGGTCACAGTGACATATCCTTGTAAAATCATGTCCAGGCTATTATTCTTTTACTGTTTAACTTAGTTTCAAGAAACTTGACACACACATATATCTTGACCTCAAGGTGTGTCATGAAACAAAAGTCTGTCACTAGGTCAAGGATCTGGGTCTCCACTATTCATGTCTGGGCTATAATTTGCTTGTTCTTCAACTTAGAATAATGGAACTTTACACACAGGTGCATCTAGACTTAAGGGTGTGTCATGTACCAAAGGTAGGTCACTAGATCTCATTGCCTTTTAATTTTTGTTGACATTCATTGTTTCTGCCAAATTAGTTTTCTATTGATGCAATTTTTGTAATGTTTGGCATTGCCAGGAAAGCATAATGCCGAAAGAAAGAGCATACAACTTGGGCTTATGTGATTGACAAAGTGTTGCGGTATTTTCAAGTCGATGTCGAACATATGACCTATTTGAATAATTAAAGCTGATGATTAGTCACATGGTACAACAGGAGCATGGAGACTCCCAGACCATCGCTTCCTCCCTGAACTTGCACCCAGGTCTTAACAACATGCCATTGGTGAAAGCATGGGTTTGGACACAATAATAGTGGCAATTCATGCTCTTGTGATGCTGTTAAAGTGTAAAAGCTTTGATATTTTCATAGGATTAGGACTCAGATAGTTCTTCTGAAGTTATCTGTTACAATTGCAACACATATGGAAGGATATTCACTGTATAGCTACATTTGTTATCAAAGAGGGCAACGTCTTGTGCCCGGCCTCCATATATGCACATCAACCAGAAGCGTTGTTTTTTCCAAACATATTAGTTTTGCCTTCAATAAAACTAACCACTAATTGTAAAAAAACTTATTTTCTGATACATAACTTTGTTTCCTTTAGGGGAATAATTTCTCCATCTGGCATACATGCTCAGCTTGCCAATAATGGTTTTTCAATGCTCTTGAGGGGGTTCATTGCGGTAGAGCTGATGTTACATCACAAGGAAAAAGGTGGGACCTGTAAATCACGGCTGCACGCATCCTAGACTATGTGTGCAGCATTGTTTTGCTCGCATTGAAAATGCATTATAGATGCGTGCCCACAGTTTGCCAGCAAAGGGTGTTGTACTATTTTATGCAAATTGTTGCACTACACGCACGGCATAGTCTTTTGTCACAGATGACAGTGCACTATAATTTGTCCACAATTTGCACACCTCATGTGCACAATCACAGGGCAGTTATTAATGAACAGTACTGTTTCTTGTCTTTAACATGCAAGAAGTATGGGAAATTCAGTACTTTCCACCGAAGCTGGCGCTGCAGTCGACGCATGCGCATAGACGCGCAAACTTGCCTTGCGGGGTTCAGGCTTGTGGCACCATTGTGAATGAATAGTGAGGACACCACTTTTTAATGCCTGCGAAGTTGTAAATATGTATATATATATAGTTAGTTTTTTATTTAGCGATCTGGGGGGTAAAGATCACTGTGCAGTGTTTGGGTGTTGCAATAAAAGAGGGAAGGCGGGATGTGAATCTTTGTCGTTTCACCGGATACCGGCTCGGCAGCCTCAACGCGCCCGGTGGATCCACGCCATCTCCAGAAAAGAGAAACCCACCGATAACTGGGTTGTTTGTAGTAAGCATTTTGTAAATAGGAAACCCTCCAAAGATAGCAACAATGTAGACTTTGTACCGACATTATTCATGGGAAAGCAAGGGACTGGGGAAACGCCAAAACCATCATGCGATATTTAAAAGCGGTCATTATACTGCATTAAATGGCTTGACAATCATTGATATCGACTCTTCTTTAGTGAAAAGATTGGCAAAAGAAACTTGTCAAAATTTATATACTCAAGGCTTAACTGCTCTTAAGCGGTCACCCTGCGGCAAACAAGCTAATCGTCTGACAACAGTGCTGTGGCCTTCAATTTAAAGTTGGTCAGGCCAAATTAGAAAAATTGTAAATTCCGCAGCAACTTTCTGGCATATAAGATAGTTTTGGTGATACTGAACCCAGATGTTGGTCCGACCCGTCTGACCAATCGGACCCCAAGGCTACGGCTCTGGACAATAGTGGGCCACACGCAGCTGCTACCCCACTGCGTACCAGTAAGTCACGGTAGCCGTTTCAGCCTCAAGGTGTCATAATCCCATTATCAGGTAATGAGCGCTACCGCTGGCTTGGGCCCCATGGGGTGTGAAATACACAAACGTGCGCTCTGTGCCTGGACAGTCCTACTGGCATTAACTGTTACGCTTTCCTTGTCATTTTACTGCTTTCCCATTATTCTGATAGAAATTAAATTTTCATATTTGGGCAAAGGACCGTTTTGGTACTGAGTAGATGTAAACAATGAAATAATCCACGAGTAAATCTGCCTCAATCATGTGCACTTTTTAAGCGAAAGTTGTGCTGCTGAGTCTCGCCTTGGCAAGGTGACTGCCGTCTTGCAAGTGTCAATAAAGTGACGAAACGAAATTAATACTCTGGTTTTGATCACAAGATACAATGTAACTATTTTTATACATATTAAACAACAGTAACAAGTTCTATCTACAAAGCAGAACCATGCTAAGACAGAGAAGAAAAAAGACGCAACTGACCAGGAGACACAAAACTTTTTTCACTTTGCCGGCTCTGAATACCGCATCTGCCCTGTCTAACACCCTTCGCGTAGGTAAATTTTCAATGTCTTTTGCTTTCACATTTATCAATTCTCCATTGGTTAGATAATCTGTTACAAATCCAAGGCTGAGTTTTGGTATAACGGCAAGTTTGTCAGTCCATTGGTCGCCACACTCCTTTCATATGTCTGCCAAAGTTGATACATTCATGACCGGCAGCTTGATCTGATGTTACTTTTTTTGCGTGAGTTGCACACAAAATCCTGTGAATGAGGATTGCTTTTTTCCCATTCTTCTTTCTCCCAAGATTTTGTAATATTTCCTTCAGTTCTGCGTTTGTTTTTTTTGGCGAGATCGCCCTCTGTTTACATGTTCTCAGCCATAGGAAATACACTGTGAGTGAATGGGCCCGCGTATCCGACCCCCGCAAAAGCAATTTTGGCCGCGAGAGGTCTCTGAATATCATTTGGAGCCACAGCGCCGCGTGGTGGCGGCAAGGACTGAATTGTTTGTTAGTCTGTGCAGATGTCTGTCCGAAACTGATCTTACCCATTCCCCCTTTAAAAACAGGCCAAAACTGGTCTTCTTACCATTCTCATATTTAACTCTGTCAGTGCCAATCACGTCTAAAGTCAATCTACTTAGGTCAAACTAGTCTGAATTATCATTACGATCCCAGATTCGTATTCCTCGTAAAAAAGACTTTTCATTCAAGTACCAGTATGCCTGTAGTTCTACAGGGAATACCCCGGGCCAACAGCTTTTCTTGGTGTGCATTGCACCGAATGCGCGCCAAGAAAAGCTGTTGACTCAGTCCAAAATTAAAACTGGCCAAGACCAGTCATATCCATCCCCCGTTAAAAGAAAAAAAAAGGACCACACTGTCCTTGCACCCTCACTGCCTTTAAAAATGGCCAAAACCGGTGTCACCCATGTGTGGAATTGTGGAGTCATTTACTGTGGTCATTGTTATACTAAAACAGCCTTGATGTACATTGGCGTGTCTATGTCAGGCATTTGCAACACTTGTAATGGTTTATTTCATAATATTACAGTTTGATTCCAAGAGTGACCCATCCCGTGATTGAGACATAGACACAAGCAATTCATGTTTGTGCTGAACTCAGTGAATCAGACACAAACCCACCTTATGCCAGGGTTAAACTATTTTTCTCAGTGTGAAAATGATTTTATTCCAACATTGCTTCATAATGGGTCATCTGATTCATATATACATATAAGAAAAATTCCCTCCTGCCTCACCTATAGATCTATATTAAGTGTCTCATATGCTGGTTTGGGTGCGCAACTTTGTTCCCCAAACTGGCCTTCATTCTTAGTGCATCCACCTCTGACTCTTTATTGCAATGAAGTAAACCCTGCAGAAACTGAGTCAACAGCTTTCATTGGCATTGTCCCAGGATGCACCAATGATAGCTGATAACTTATGATATACTATTCACTCTGACGAATAGGAAGATATTTTCAACACTGATGCTTGCTGGTAATTTTGAATTGGAAAAGTTGCATGCTATGCATATTGGTCTCAGTTCATTCGGCATTCAGTTCAAAGGATAGAGAAATTCACAATCCAGTACATTGATTTTCGTACCATACATTGCCAAACAATGGCAAATTGCTGTGGAAAGAGGAGACTACGTGCGAGGATTCGTTGTAAAAAGTACCAGAGTTTCTTTTATTTTTTCCGCAGCCGCATGTTATCATAAACAACCCTCAAGATTAACAGAGGTAACCAAGACAGCTGCTACTTAGGAGGCCTAGTGCTGTGGTGCCTCGCTGTCTTTAGAACCCTGTACCAATGTCTGCTGTCCTGATAGAGTTACTCTTATTAAATGTCACTGTGTGCCACCTGGTAGCTTTCAGAGCAAAACAGGGTGGCGTTTCTTGCAGATCGAGTTACAGTGTTTAAACGGCTTCATCGTGTTGCTGAATTTTATCAATATTATTTTCACATTATTTGCTTACTTTTGGTCTGTCCACTAAATTAGGTGAAATTACTTATTGCACTGTTTTAAATGTTCAATTCAGATAATGGAAAAAAATATGGATGGGGAACTAGAAAAGAAGATTTGCTTCAAAGCAAATCTTTGCACTGTCAAAGGAAAGTTGTTGGCTTTTACATTTAAATTGAAATTGGACAAGCTACATGAGAGGAAACGTGAAATTTAAGAATAAAAATTGTAGCAAAAAAAAAGCGCTTGACATGAAAAAAAATCTGCAGTAAAAAGGAAATGTCAGATAAAAAAAGAATTTGTCATAAAACAGAATGTCAAGTGTCAGCAAACAAACAAAATTTGGTTATACCATGAGAAATTCTAGCAAACTCTGGTCCACTTTGTATTGCAACTTTGATTCATTTATGGATCACTGTTGCCATCACAGAATTCGAATGGACTGATGACAAAGCGGTCACCATATTATAGCAGCATAAAAGTGTTATGTCTGACAGGAGTGTAAACAACAAATCCTAGTGTATGTATTTGACTGCTGGTGACAGATCGTGGCCTGTTGTATGTTTATCCCATCACTTCGACTGATTAGGGTCACACCACTGTCCTATAGTTTCTACTGAGATGGTGAAGAGCTTTAGCTAGCTGGACAAAAAGTCTATGATGGGAAAAAACCTTAAATTCTACAACTTTTCATCGTGTGCTTCACTTGGACATATCTGCATGCTGCCCAAATCTGTTGGAAATTAAAATTGGAAACAACACTTCTACCCTGTAATAAATTTGAAGATATTCAACAATTTAAACTTTTCAAGTGACCCTCAAATAAGCATAAATTAAAATTCTACAACTTTCGCATGCACTTGCAGCCCAAACCATTCTATTATAGTTTTTGAGGATATGCAAGGTTTAAAATTTTCAAGTGGCCCAATTTAAAAACTCCGCCCCCCCCCCCAAACAAAAGTTAGACTTTATGTATAGAAAGTATAATCATGCCAAGTGTTAGAGTTTCATCATGTAATAATTTTCAAATAAAATGCTGGACAAATTTGCAGGTATAGACAGAAAGGGAGGGGAGGAGAGAGGGAGGAATAAATTAAATAAATAAATAAATAAATAAAGAAAGAAAGAAAGAAAGAAATAAAGAAAGAAAGAAAGAAAGAGAAGAAAGAAAGAAAGAAAGAAAGAAAGAAAGAAGAAAGAAAGAAAGAAAGAAAGAAAGAAAGAAGAAAGAAAGAAAGAAAGAAAGAAGAAAGAAAAGAAAGAAAGAAGAAAGAAAGAAGAAAGAAAGAAAGAAAGAAAGAAAGAAAGAAAGAAAGAAAGAAGAAGAAAGAAAGAAAGAAAGAAAGAAAGAAAGAAAGAAAGAAGAAAGAAAGAAAGAAAGAGAAAGAAAGAAGAAAGAAAGAAAGAAAGAAAGAAAGAAAGAAGAAAGAAAGAAAGAAAGAAGAAAGAAAGTTGGCACATGTACAAAGGCAGCACATCAGGTATAGACAGAAAGGGAGGGAGGGAGAGAGAAAGAGAGAGGAAGGAAGGGAGGAAGAAAGAAAGAAAAAAGAAAGAGTTGGCACATGTACAAAGGCAGCACATCAGGTATAGACAGAAAGGAAGAAAGGGGAGGGAGGGAGAGAGAAAGAGAGAGGAAGGAAGGGAGGAAGAAAGAAAGAAAAAAGAAAGAGTTGGGCACATGTACAAAGGCAGCACATCAGGTATAGACAGAAAGGAAGAAAGGGAGGGAGGGAGAGAGAAAGAGAGAGGAAGGAAGGGAGGAAGAAAGAAAGAAAAAAGAAAGAGTTGGCACATGGACATTATAATTAAGGCAGCACATCATAGAGTGATAGTGTTTCAATACAGTAGGTGCTTGTGGCAAGGTGCTTGCACTTGTCATGTATGGCAGACTGGAGATGGCACATAATGGTTGCTAATTGACATGGAACTTACTTCAGGTGTTTTTTCTTAAACCTGAATTGTGCTCCATTGTTGCATGTTTTCACAATTGACTTGCATTGTTGTGTTGCTGAACGCAAACGGCCAACGAAAGAGCTAATTTTCCATCACATTTAAAACAAATCTATGGTGAACTGAACATGGACAATTTTTGCACTTTGAAAATTGTGTGGGCAAATTTTCCTTGAGGGTGTCATTGTATTGAATTGCGGGTCTATATACTTTTGCAAATAGGGTTTCACACATGAATTCGCAGTGCCACAGAAAAAATAAGTATGCATGAGCACATATTATTGCTATGTGATGGTCTTATGATCGGCAAAGTAAAATGTTTCGAAAAGGCCTTTTGTCCTGCTGTTTACTCACCACAAAGATTATGAAGGCAATTATTGGTCATGTCTCTGCTTGAGGTGATTCCCATAATGAATAAAATACAAACCCATCCCTGTTAAGGTACAACATGAAAAAAACATGCATTCACATAGTTCATACACGATCAATTTGAATATGGCAATCATGAATTATGGATTCATAATGCTACTCAACATTCAGTTTCCTAATAATTCTAGAGTTGTGTTATTTAGATTTTATGGAGTGTCCTTGACATTCAGAGCTTAAGCCTCTAAGGGACAGTGTGGGACTTTTGTTACATTGTAACAATTTCGCTGGAGCTATTTACAGGGGCCAAGTGCCCATCATACACAGAGGAAAATAGTTGAAATTATAGAAGTAGGGGGAAAAACATGGTATAAAAGACCCAGACCATATGGTTCATTAGTCTCACGTACTTGATAGTACTTGTCTCATCCCATGTATGCAGGCCATTCTGTCCACAACCACTTGTGGGTAACTTGCCTCATCATGGTTGAAACTTGTTTCCTATTGGTTAATCTCTTAAATAGGAAACAAAATAGGGAAACATAACAAGTTTCACTCCAATTCGGATATTCTGTTGCCACAAGGGCAGCTGCAGCATGACTTACCAAGCAGTGCCAGAACCACTGACCAAGACCTGTGACCATAGTATGGAATGAGTTAAGGGCAAAGGTGAAAGCAGATGATACAGTATATTATGGACATCAAGGCCCCTAGGAGCACTTGGAGTGTTGAAGGGTTAAACTGGACAGAGTGGTCATTAAGTAGAATGAGACGAGTCTGACAGGTTTCAATGCCTAATGCATCTCATCATAAACTATTGGGACTGAAAAACTGTGTATCCTTTAATATACTGCTAACGGCAGGACTGCGTTGCAGCTGAGACCAGGACAGGAGATAATGCATGTTAATGTATTTACGTATCAAGTTGGACTGACAGGACTGTCTGTCTAGACTTCACTTTGGCTGTCCTGAAACAAATGGTGCTTTTAAAATGTTCGACAGATCAAAATAAGGAATGAGATCTAAATATGAGAAACAAATTAAGTCTAATTTCTCTTTTATGTCTCTGTTTGTTCCGATAAGTTTGCTGCACGCAACCAGAGTCTAGATTGTGGTAATACAAACATTAGTGAAACATGGCATATATGGAACAGGTGCCTCTGATGTGAAGCAAGTACGGTTAATGGTGACAAGCTCATGAGCTCCATCACACCTACGTATTCAGCCATCAGAGGGCACCACTTCTGGCCAAAAAAGTGTGCAGCTGTTGGACAACAATTATAAGCCGTGGGGATGGAACTGTTTTTCGTGCCATGTGCCCACTCCCTTGTCAGCAACATTTTTCTTTGAAATCCCACATTACTAGCTGGAATTTATGCCCAAGTCAACAAACCATGAGGGATGTGAAAGTTCATCACTGTGCCACCTTTTTCCCACTGAAATTACCAGAATGTCTTCGATATCTTATTTTAATTAAGAATGGCAAGGGGTGTAGTTGCTTAAAAAATGTATTATGTTGCTTGTGTTTAGATCAGAGGCCACTCTGGCACAGTGGCTTATTAAGATTCCACTCCACTGGAGTGCCACAGTATTATGCGCTTATTAGTCAGATAAGAACCTTTGAATTAAACAGGCTATTTTATCACCACTTCTGGTCAGAGTGACGTTCTTTGATATGGGCTGATATAGTATGGAAAACAGAGCAAATACATTTATTGTGTAATGATCAATTATGAGCAGATCAGAGCTTATTGAAAATGTGCTGAACCTGACTAAGTGTCAGACATTTCTAGATGCTTATGAACAATTGTATTAATATGTGTAAGTCAGCAGCTTTGCTTGGTACACCCAGAATGTCCCAAAGAAATTGATTAAGTTTGCAGTGGGTTAGGCTGTATGGTGTAGTGCAAGTCAGTAATGAGCATGGGTAAATGTAAAGTGCAACACACAGTTAGACTGCTAAACAGGTCATGATAAATACACTATTCTGCATGATGGCAGCACCTGCTTCCTTGGTCACATGACATTTTCAACCAATGAATAAAACAGGTTCTGTTATCTCTCAGTGTCTCCACCTGCAACATGTGGATACCAGGGAGAAGTTACCTGTGGTGCCACCTGCAGGTGACATGCTCCATTGCCCTTGTTTTTTTGCTTCGGTGTTACAGAACGTTGACTGCAACATTAAAGCCTACTTTTACCAATGAAAAATTCTCATTTTTACTGTGTTATCTGGTGGTATAGACTCATGCAGAATTGGAATGGTCTTTGTGCTTTTGTGTTGTAGAATTTTGACTACAAACTCTCCAAACAATGTCAACATCAACTTTAACCGACCCTTCAGTTGTGTTCACTGCAGGCTCATCATTCTGGTTGTCAGGCTTTATTTACAGACCTTGATACACACATGCAAAGTGTCCGCAGATATTAAACCATCAATTATACTACCATAAGCAGTGTTTAAGCCAATTATTACAGAATTTAAATTGACCAGTAAATAAGGGAGCTCATGTGCCAATGTAAAATGATACGGTAGATGTTACTTAGATTAATTGTATTGACCACTGATAGTATAATGCCAGTGTCTTTGTGCTTGTTGTTTCAGAACTTTGACCGCCACATGAACAGTAAGGAGCACCACATGAGGATGAGCAGTATTGTCAACCTACACATGCAGAAGACCGACCAGCAGCTACAGCGACTGAAGGCTCAGGAACACCTACGCAAAATCGAGGGCAAGGACAGGTAGGGCTCGCTGGTCCACAGACAGTCTTTGTGTTTATGTCGGCCATATGCAGATACACCCTTCATGGTGCATCCTTGTGACCCTCTGTCAGTCTACTAGATTTACTTGTGATATCCATATCTCGGAAATGATTCAAAACAAGTCAATAAGGTTTCATTTATCTCATGGTTTTTTATTAAAGGTTTTTTTAATCTCCTGTTGCACGAAGCCATTTCAAGTGAGATGTTTGATTGTATACAAGGATGATACCTAAAAACCAAAACTGTTAAGGTTTACCATGGTAACCTCCCTGTAGCTTCACCACTATGAACTTTAAGGTTACCATAGCAACCTCCCTGTGGTTGTAGTGCTATGAACTCTAAGGTTACCATGGTAACCTCCATATGGCTGGGCCAGTATGAACATTAAGGATACCATGGGAACCTCCCTGTAGCTTCACTCAGCTTTCAGGTTACCATGGTAGTTTCCTGATGGCTGTCCCAGTATAATCCTTATGGTAACCATTGTTACCTCAATGTACTTTCACAACCATGAAAGCATTTACATGATATAAATAGCTATACCCTGCCCTGTTTGGGAGAGCCCTAGGGGTTTGTATCTGGGACATGATTGGTTTGAGCTCATTCAGGTTGAAAAATGCCTCTCATTTACCTAGGATTTTATTGGTGTTTTGTTTTACGCAATTATACCAGAGTAACCCATTGTATTTTTACCCGTGGTTGTCGCCAAGATTCTTGGGAAATTACATGTAGCAGTGGTTGCCAACAATGTTAAAAAGTGTCAGACAAGTTCTTTTAAATCCTCATAATTAGCGCCCTGTCTTCCAAAATGCAATCCGCAT
The DNA here is from genome assembly GCA_964020975.1 of Hermodice carunculata. Classification (NCBI taxonomy): domain Eukaryota; kingdom Metazoa; phylum Annelida; class Polychaeta; order Eunicida; family Amphinomidae; genus Hermodice; species Hermodice carunculata. The sequence continues at coordinate 544,723 of CAXHWN010000937.1, read as the reverse complement.
GGCCGATAGGAAATTTTAATGCTATAAGAGTTACAAAGAATGAGCATGCGACCATTTTTCTTTTTTGGTGGAATATAGCTATAAAGTTAAAAATGTAGGTCAGTGTCTACACCATGTTCAGCATTAACCGTTAGTCCTGATTGAGGATACATAATTTCAGAGACTGCAACCTGCAGGACCCAGCAAATGAGAGTTAACTCTTTCCCCCTTGAATTAAGACTGAATCAACAGCTTTCCTTGGCATGGGTTGGGCACTAAGTGCCCAACCCATGCCAAGGAAAGCTGTTGACCTGGGTCATGTTGTCTTGACAGGATTCATCTTCAATTCTCAGTCAAATTGTTTTTCATTGCTGTTGAAATCAGTTGAAAACACTGAAGCAGATGACATTTTACCACCAGCCGGTTTTGGCCGGTTTTAAGGGGGAAAGAGTTAATTCTGAAAACAGCTGCTCTCAACAGGAGCCCCAGCCTACAACTATGGGGAACACTGTCAATCAGGCAGGAGGCTGTAAAAATTGATTGATTTTCATGATAAGAATGCAGGAGATCTGCCGCCCAAGTTGGCAGGGTTGAGGTTTCTGTAATACAGTACAATAAGGTACCTGTCTTTAGACACCACATATGGCCCAGGGGTGGTCTTTAAAGACAGGTTTCACTGTACCAGTCCTGACAGCAGAATGTTTGTGGAATTATACTACAAATCACTAACAATCTGCTTCATGAAATTCAGAAGTTTTTTTTTCCCTCCGAGTTTCACTTTAATCTTACAGTGAACATCAATTGACACCAACATGAAGATAAATGATATTCTCAGATCGTGGCTTAATGATTTTGGTGGATCAGATTACTGCAGGTTGTGATTAATAGAAGCCAGGTATTAACAGTGAGTTTAGCATCACTTTAGATTCCTCACCAAGGAAGCCAGGTATTGATCTGTAATTTGCTTTATGTGTCCCAAGCTGTTTAAGAATATGGAGATAAAAAACACTTTCTGGTGTGCCTGGAGTATGTGCTCATTAAAAAAATATTTCAAGGTGAAGATCAAAAACACAACTGAACTGAAAAAAATAGAGCTTTCTTGTTGGACAATTATGTCCTGAAACTCAACATGAAATACTAGGAAATACTACCCCAGGTTTGAATCATCTTGATATACATGTTACTTGGCAATTTGAGACAATGGACACATCAGCCATTTAAAGATAAAAATGACCAGTACATGTACATCTGATTTCATAATAAGCTTGTAATCCTCACTTGTACAGCTTTTTGTAGGGATACAAGTAAAACATTTATTAGAGAATCTACCCCAGTGACATATTCAGAGAACAGGTGGTCATTTAAACATAGACGACATTTTGAGGTGCAATAAAAACTGATAGTAGTACTGAATTCTTGATAAGTATGGTTGCAATAGAGATAAAGTCTACTTTGATTTCCTCTTTTAACCTTTATCTTATATCAGAAATACATGCGTATGTGTGTTACAAAGCACAGGAGTCTTGATAATGCAGAAGGGAACGCAGACATGCTGCAATCCTCGAGATGTCAAGGAAATTGTGCTAATTGGATGTGGAACATGAAGGCCAGACAGGTCATACAAGCTTTCATGTGTTCCTGTCACTCCCCACGATTCCACGGTGTGTCTGTGGTGTCTACAGCCACACGCACCTACCAGGTCTCAGGTACTTCTTCTTGAGGAGAAATTCCCAATAGACCATGTGCAGTGGCCGCTAATTGTCTAATCACCTGTGAGAAATTGATCGCCGCAAGCGAGGCTTGTGCCACGTGTTTTCAATCTAAATTGTGTGCCGCGAGCATGTCATCATCCCACTGCCCCTGGGAAGCACTCCATAGGAGGATTGGAGACGAACCTCAGTGCAACACACAATTCTGTTGGCCTTGTCAGCCTAAATGGAGAAACCCCTGTTGAAAATGAGGTGCAAAGGCCGCCTGGTCTGACGGGTCATCAAGCAGACCATGCTTTGACGTAATGTAGGTAATAATGGATGGCAAGCAAGGTGACATAACCCTTTTGGAAGCAAATATGGGAAGGCAGAAGTTTCTCAGTGCTGCATATAAAGCCATTGTGATCAAAGGCACTGAGAGGGAGTACGTAGCATGCAAAAAAAGTATGATCAATAGCATTCACAGAGATAGATATCACAATGTTCAAGTTGTATTCCAGATTGTGAACATGAAACGGAAATACATGGAAATCATCCAGAGTTCTTCTTTCATCTTGTACTCATTACTATAAGAATGGTACTACTGACTTCACCCTTTATGCCTGGTGGCCAAAATTGCATGTGTGACATTTAACCCTTAAAGCGCTGATATAGGATTGAGTCAACAGTTTTCCTCGGGACACATTGCGTGCAATGCGCTCAAAGTGTCCTGAGGAAAGCAGTTGACTAAGACTACTTTTTGCATTAGACTAGGCTTGCTGGCATTTGAATAAAAGGTCTCCTCATGAGGAAGTTGAATCTTTTAACCATTATATGTTGAACGGTAATGAGAAAACAACTAATAACAGTGACTAGCACTTTAAAGGTTAATATAAACCCTGTTTCTGCTTCAGGTGTATCCTGTTGACAACGGTAAAGAGGAACTGTTTTGAATGAAAATTATAGTACAGGCCTCAATTGCTACGATTCAGTTTTAGGTATATAAGCTTGCAGTATGCCAATCACAAGTGAATTAGGTGAACTGTCGTTACATCCTTTAAATATATCCCAGGCCGGCTCACAGAAAAGCAGCACATAAGTCCCTATTCTGATGTGTGCGTGCACGTGATCCATGCAAGTGACTAACAGTAGACATGTGATGTTTCATGCAGTCAGTTGCTTTTCTAGGATGGCAAAGCATAACAGGGGATAAATAAAGGGGTTTTGTTTCAGATTAGGGTCACGATTCGGTCAAGAGTGGTTTGCCCCAAGATGTGATGCGAGCCACCTGTACAGTGGACAGGAATATTGTCCCGTTATTGTGTGTGGTAAGAGCGCGAGGTTTCTTTTATAGTGAATAATGGATATGTTGGATGCTACAGGAACAAATGAACAAAGTGGAAGTGCAGGATACTGAATGCAAGCACTAGTCTGTCAACAGTTCAGTTGTAGGTTGAACAGTGAAGGGACTGCCTGGAGCAAGAGGGTCATCATTGGAGATGAGACTATTATTTCGTTTGGAAAAAGATGAATAAGTCAAACACTAACAAAAGTTTCAGAGGAGACATAGACAGTTACCAGTCTGTGTCCACTGGTTTTACCCTGTAGGAAAATGTGCAGAAAATGTATTCACATCAATTTCAGTTGTTCTTTTGGGGTCCTGTTTGTGTGGAAGGATATATGTAGAAAAAGGAACTGACCATACCACAGTGGTAGTTTAAAATCATTCAGACAACATATTTAAGGTAATGTCCACCTGTCTTTTTAGCTCAGCTGACTTGTCAGTCAGCTGAGCTTATGTTATGACTAGCCATCCGTCGTCCACAATTCACATTTTTGACTTCTTCTGCAAAACCGTCAGCCAAATTCACTTCAAACTTGGTGGGGATGTGCCTTGGGTGGGTCTCTACCAAGTTGTTCAAGTGGTCATGCTCCAGTGATTTTTGGATTTTTTATGATTTGTTTGTTCTTTTTTGGGGCAAATCTTAAAAAACCTTCTTCTCAGCAACTGCTCACACAATTGCTGTGATATCACACAGGGACACTACTCGGGACTCCTAGTTCTGAATTTGTTCACCAGGTGGGCTGCCAATTTTTCCCATTTTTTTTTTTTTATTTTTTGTGTGTTTTTGCTGTTTTTGACTTCTTCTCTAGAAGAGTTACTCAGATTAAGCTGAAACTTGGTGGATGTGTTCCTTGTGGAAAGGTCAAACAGAGTTGTTCACTAGGTGGCACTGCTGAGGATTCCTGATTTTTAACGATTTTTTTCAATTCGGGTACTTATCAGTCAGTGCAGCTTTCCTATTGATTACTATGTAAGTCAATTGGCATTCTAATGTTAATTCAGATTTTCGACTTCTTCTCAAAAACCATCATCCAGATGACTTCAAACTTGGTGGCAATGTACCTTTGGTGGGTTTTTACTAGGTTTGATCAAATGGTCATGCCCCAGTGATTTTTGGATTTTTATTTTTTTTATTTTATTTTATTTTTTTTTTGGTAACAAATCTAACAAAATCTTCTTCACAGCCACTCACCCAATTGCCTTGATATTACATTAGAATAATCCTGGGGAATACTAGTTCTTAAATTGTTCACCGGGTGGTGCTGCAATTTTTTTCAAGTTTTTTATGTGTGTTTTTGTTTCTTGTCACTTCTTTTTTTAGAACCGTCTCTCAGATTAAGTTGAAATTTTGTGGATATGTTCCTTGTGAAAGGGTCAGGCAAAGATGTTCACTAGGTAGCACTGCTGGGGATTCCTGATTTATAACGATTTTTTTTTCAACTCAGGTACATCGGTAAATGCACCTTTTGTATTGTTTACTTAGCAAGTCAATGGGCATTCTAATGGTAATTCACATTTTGGACTTCTCTGTAGAAAATGTATGTCAGATTGACTTCAAACTTGGTGACAATGTACCTTGGGTGGGTCTCTACCAAGTTTGTTCAAATGGCCATGCTCCAGTGATTTTTGGATTTTTTTATGATTTCTTTCAAAAATCTTTTGAAAAGTTTTAATAGGAAAGTTTAACATGGGAATTTCGTGTAATGATTATAACAAATAATTTTGGCCAGATTTGTGCCAAACTTGGTAGGGATGTACCTTTTATAAGTGTCTACCTATTTTGTGCAAATGGTCATGCTCCAGTAATGTTTGGACCTTAACTTCAATCCCAAGGTCACAGGACAACTGACACAAAATTTATTGTTCACTTGATAACTTGAGATCTGATTTGAGTTAAGACCTTGATATTGTACATGCTAATGTTTCTCTATGAAGGTCATGCTTAGACAGTACATGAGTGACCTTGACATCGTTTCTGGGTCACACTGCAACATACATGAATTTTACCCTTCACTATAACTTGAGAACTACTTGAACTGGGACCTTGGTGTTGCACATGATAGTGTTCTATAAAGGTCAGACTTACTCAGTGCATGGGTGACATTGATCGTATCAAGTTCACAGAGCTGCAAGTGTTATGAATGTCTATGTCAGCTGAGCATGGGCTGTTCACACAGCCCTATTGTTTAATAATTTCGTTCATGATGAGATTTTGAAACATTTTTGTAGACTTGCATGTTGTCTGTTTCATGTTCAAATTTGCAAGTCTGGCACCCCAGAACATGGCAGTCAGTGGACTGCCGTGTTCTTGCAAGTAGTTTATTTAGCAATTATATTGTATAAACAATTATCCGATTTTAATCAAACAAAAAATAATTTGTGGAATGAACCCCTTACTTGAAGGCAATTTTTGTGTCACCCTTTTATTTTGAAAAAGGATATTTTTATGAAAAATCCCATGCCGTGTTTTTGTAGATAATGTACATATACTCAGATCAAAATAGCACAAAAGTGGTCACTTATCTTGTGTACTTTTAAAGATACATAAAATATTCAGAAGTTTACAAAAACTATATTTTATGTCAAATGCGTTTGTTTATACAGTGGTCCTTGTTGGGAATTGACTCTCCTTGTTAGATAAGCCAGCATAAGTAAACACAAGCGAGTAGAACAAAGATGTTATCTGCAACCTTACAGGCCTTGAAATATTTGGGATAACATTTGTACAATCTTTAAGCATGCTGGAATCATCATGAATATAGTTGACTTGAAGTGTTCAAGTTGTGTTGTGTCTTCCTAGTCCATCGTGGTCTTGCATTAACAGTGAACGAGGTATTCTCCCATAGTTACCCATGTGGAAACACAATCGTTCCCAACATAAGTGTGGAACGAGTTTACGACCGAAGTGAAATAAAAGAGAGAACCCTATTGGTTGTTGTTTTCTTTGTAAGCCAATCAGATTACATAAGATAGAAAAGAGTAATTGAAAGTTCTTTCTTTGAGTGACATACCTTAGCAACGCAATGTTGAAACTGAACAACCGCAGTGAACAGTTTTAAAACTGGTGCTGTCTAAATCCATTCCCCATGTCACGGCCATGTGGAATTCTATATGAGTAACATTTGACTCAACAGCTGGCACATTGTTGTAACACTGGTGCAGAGGTTCACATTAAGCATGCTTGATATTCCAGGACAAGTAAACTTTCAATTACGGCAAGTGAAAATACAGAGGTTCGTAGGAATATGAGCCCTTTGCTTCCCCAGATTTCTGTGAAAAAGTGCTTTTGGGCAGTCCTGAAAAAATGTTTTATATCAAGGTCTGTATTGATACAGGCTTATCATCAAGACAATGTCCTTCTGACATTTGCATGAGAGAGTTTTCTGGGAAAATGAAGGACAAAGCAATTGGTGATAATTGGCAATTGCTGTGAACAGGAAAATGTGAGCGATGTTTGCATGGAAAAGAGCTTCATTATGCTTTTAGCAGCTCACCCAATTCCTGTATCAATTATATATTGGACGGCAGATTGGCAACGTGGAAACACTATTTGCCTTACATAGACATCAACATGGTATTTGACAGAGGGAAGCTTGGTACTCCTGCAGAAGTACATGCCATGTGTGGTTTGTTACGGCAAAATGTCTTCTTGACACAACTGGCGTATTATCTCATTGAGTGTTCCCAAAGAATGTTGGGAGATCCACTCTCTTCCTAACAGCTCTGGCTGAATGCCCCACGCTCTCAATTTATTGAACTGGCTTAGCAGACACAGCCTTTGATCTTCCTGTAAAATATCTTGGCTGTGTAATCATAGGTGCTGGAATCACACGAACAAGCGTAGGTCTCTTATTAAAGAGGAAGAGGGGAAAGGCCAGAAGCAAATATTGAGGAGAAAAATTGGCTTTTCATTCTTGGCCTCAGGCTGGGTAAGACTGGGAAATTGGACCTGCGTTATACGTGAGGTCTTTGACCTTCGCTCTGTGGAAGAGACTTGGCATTTTGTAGTTTGTGTCTGGACATGTTTGAGTCTGAAACCGTTGTGTCAGTTCTCGGAAAATATTCTGCAAAAATTCTGTTGGGTTTCATGAGAACATGCTTTAGAATATTGCCTGCAGGGGACATTTCAGAGAAAAGAGAGCACAGAGAGGAGAAAATGTTGAAAATTCTATTGGGTTTCATGACAACTTGATCTAGACTATTGACAGCAGAGGACATGTCAGAGTAAGAGAGCACAGAGATGGGGAAATGTTAAAATGCTCTCAGACCTCTGTTTTGATGTTGCGTTGAACACTATTATCAGCACCCCCACACTCTGCAAGCTCAATCCACATGATGTAATTTTGTGGTGTGATGGTAGGTTGTTAAGTTCCTTGACGAGTTGTTACAAAGAATGGCATTGGGTGCGGTATTTCTCTTGAGGTACAAAGAAGAAGCAGGGCATCATGGGAAGATGTCAGTACACGATGCAGCAACTTTAATTTACAGATGGAGATACCATTGTGCAGTGCTTTCTGGTTCTTCAAGATTTGTCTGTGGTATGAATAAGGAATAGCTAACATTTAAAATGTGTTTCTAAGCCATTAACCTTCTGCATGGTCAACAGTCATTCACTTGTAAGATAATAGTGCCAGGTGGATACTCAAAGTTGCTTCATGTATCAGCTTTATTTGTGTGCATACAAACATTGGATGTTCAGTGTTGTTCTTCATCAAGGTCTGACAGCATATAAGCTTATTCAAGCACAATCATACAGTGTATAAGGGGGTGTGTCCAATCTTAATTTTATTATTGAGGAATACTTAAACCCGTGTTTTCATAGTCCTGTACTGATGGACTCTATTGATAGACTAACTGCCGAATGTGACCACTTTTTGGCCTGCCCTAGGGGTGGTCTCTCAAAACAGGTTTTATTGTGTATGTAGAGGTGCCATTCCAACTTCAATTTATATGTTTGTACTACAAGTGCTTACTGCAAACTGTAATGGAAAGTTGTGGCATTTTGAATTATTGTACTCGAAAAATGTTCAGTATTCCTTGTCTGCAGTGCCGACAGAAAGTCTTGCTCCAAAACTCTGGGGGGTCACCAGTGGAACCACTTGCAGGTACCACTTTTCAAAGTGTAGTAAACAGTATAATTCTGACACCATAACCAGTTTAGGGCCAATGAGGGCCACAGGTAGGTACAAGAGGCACACTGAGTGACTAACATTAAACTTCCTAACAGTGTTCCCTGCAAGAGTCCCTTGTACAAGTTGTACCTGAGGAGGACCATGTGAAGGGGCCACCAGAGCAGATACTGCAAAACTTTCTGGCGGCACTGTATGAAGTGGGGGAGAGAAGTGTATATAGTAATGGACTTTATCTTATGCCTTTCCATCCATCTGTCTTATATTCAATCCATCCATCCATCCGAAACAATTTTGTCTAGGCCATATCTCAGGTAAACTAGAACCAGCCCCTTGAAATATTTAAAGTTGGTACGTCTCACGTGATAGATGTGCTTTCTTACAAAGTTAGGCAAGGATGTCACATATTTGGGTGGCTTGGGCCTCTCAAATTATTATCCAGGTCATTTCAATATGGTTTGTTATGGCAGGGGATGTAGCAAGTGTAACCAACAACTTGTTTTCTGTAAATTTATTTTAAATAATGACAGCATTCCAAATACAACTCTCAAGTTATATTTCTCATAAAGGCACATCTAATGATTATTTCAAAGCAAAAGTTGCGTTTGCATATATATATATGCTACTAAGGGCAAATAGTTTGCCTTTGTAAGTGCATAGATGGATTTGCAGTGAACAAATTTTCTTTTTCAGTTTTTTAAGGTTTTCTATCCATGAGAAAGATATATTGAATCACTGAAGTAGAAGGCATTTGATATTGGGTCATTTTTGGCCATGTTAAGTGAAAAAAGATTAAAACGCTTTTTAAGTTTCAGATGTGTGGTGACTGCAATATACCAATTAAACAGAAGGAATTCCGTTGAAAGTAGGAGAGGGAGACAACAGTAATAAAAGCATTTTAAAGGTGTTATATCCGCCAAGCTTCTAAAAATCAAAGAATTTAAATTGCACCACCTGGGGTCTATGAAAATCAATTTTGGTAATGTTTTTATTGGTTCCTGTCACGTAATCTACTTAAAGGTGTGCAGTATAAAATGGCTCAGTTTTGAAAGGCGAGACGACGGCTTGCATCAATAAGTGTATAGCATCAGAAGGCATTGATTTCTTTTGGTCATATCCAGCAGAGATGCAGCCTCTGAGCCATGGTTTCACCTGGACCTGGTATTCTGTAGCACGCTATCACATTCACGGTGTCTGTGCAAATAAACAGGTGGTCATTAAGTGGAGAAGAGAGAAGCTATGCTAAGCGTGAAGAAGTGATGCGTTTGTGAGAAGAGGCAGGTTACATGATCTTATATCACTTGAAAACACTGACCAACACAGCCAGATTAGAAGGAAAATTAGTTCTCGGGGACACAGAGTTTATATCATATCACACCAAGTAGCCCTTCTAGGGCTGCTCTTGAAAACCATGTGTGCACTGATCACTCTCAGTGATTTGCCCGTAAATTTGGTTTGTGCTTCGGAAGTCTCTGTTGAGCTGTAGAAATGCCTTGTGTTCATACATTTTTGCAAGGCAACTGATGCACAAAGCCTCAAGAAATTCCAACTCATTCCATACCTGTTATAGGCTTTCCTGTGTAGTTTTTTTAGCTCAAATTTGATGAGACGTGTATCAAATTGGACATAAAACAGCTTTTAAGTTCCTTCAAGTACTAACATGCTTTCTGTGTTATACCTGTTCAGCTCCCAGAGCATTGAGAAAGTTTTTAAAAGTTGAGATGTAGGTTAAGACTCATGTTTAATATTCTAAAACTATTTTTGCATCATCAATTGTAAAAATTTTGAAAACTTGCATTCTTCTACAAGTTCTGAGTATAAAATTGAGACTGGTGTGTAAGTGCACAGGGAAGCCAAAGAGAGGTAACATGGTTGTTTAACCTATAAAAGGTTATATTAGGGGACTGAGCTGACAGCTTTGCTGGACACAATAAGCCTGTTATCCTGGTAAGTCTATCTTGAAATTTTCATTGAAAATATGGTGGGAAAGGACAGTATTATACTAAAAATGAAGATTTGCTTCACAGCAAATCTATCGTGAGTGCTTTCAAAATTTGAATGACTGAAATTTGGTATTCACCTAATTGGCATAAATTAAAATGCTATCATTTTGGTTCAGGGTTCATTAAATACAATAAGATTGCAAACCTGTAAAGTGAACTTGGAACAGCACCTCTAGCTCAGGCTTTAATAGTTTTGAAGATATTTAGGATTTTACTTGTGTGTATTCACCTAATTTTCATAAATTAAAAACAACTTTGCTTTACTGTTCAGTTGATTCACCACCGGCGTAAACGTATAAATTAATATTGGAATGGCATCTCTATCATAACCAATTTGAAGATATTCAGGATTTAAGTCTTTCAATGCCAACTGCGACTAAAGTCAAATAACTTTAAACAAATTGCTGTTAATTATAGTGAGGATGCTAGATTTATATTCTAAAGTTTGTGAAAAGACCTTTCATTCACGTACCAGCATGCCTCTAGTCCCAGAAATATATAATGGTCCAGGTCAACAGCTTTCCGCATTGCATCCAAAAAATTGGCACTGAAAGAGTTAAACTTGTCAAGTGCCCCTAATTAGCATAAATTTAAATGCCACAACTTAAACTATTTATTGGATTCACTACTGGCACAAACCATAAATTAAAATTGGAAGGGCACCTCTATCTATAATAGTTTTGAAATATTTAAGATTTAATTTTTTCAAGTGCCCCTAATTAGCATAAATTAAAATGCTATAACTTTGGTTAACAGTCAATTGGATTTGCCCTTGGCACAAACCTATGTATTGAAATTGGAATAGCACCTTTGGAACATTTTTTCATATTCAATTTGATTGGCAAGTGTCACAACCCCGTATGTGCAAGGTAGAATTTTGTGTCTCTCTGCAATAGTCTTCAGGATATGGAGCTTTTAAAATTTCAGTTGTCCCTAATTTGTATAATTTTAAACGTCATGACAATCCCAAACAATGTGCTCACTTTATTGCTAGGTCAGTCGCCTTGCTAAGTTTGGTGGTTTGGGGAACAATAGTGTCCAAGAAAAGCTCCAGACAAAATTTGGGTGTAAATGGGAAAAAAAAGGAAAAAGAGAAAAAATCTTGGAAAAACAAAGCCTCTGGGTTTGCATCCACACATAATAAAATGGATGAAAGCAGACGACCTTTGAAAGTACCATCCACTGAAGACCAGTTTGACCAGAAAAGTGTGAAAGTGAGTCGCTTTTTTATTGAATAACAATGTGCTGTAGATGGCGTAAACTATGTTGAACTGTCGTAACTTTTTGACAGTCATATGAATTATTACAATGATTCAACATTTTAATTCCTGTTAAAAATGGGTCGTATTCAAGTACAAAAGTGCCTGCACTCCAAGTAAAAAGAAGGTCCAGCCGCTTACATCGGTACACTTTGACTGCAGAAAATGTGCCCATGCAAGTTTGGCGACTCAGTCTCCAATTTAGCCTTAAAAGTGCTAAGGTCAAAATCTTTAACATGGCTGTCTTTAGCCTACTTAAAATTAGAAGCACATTTTTCAACCCAAAGTGATAAAAGAGCTAAACCTATTTGTTCTTATTAGGTTTTCTTATCCGATCAAATTCAATGTAACAAAATGAGCAGCCAGAACTACATTGACAGCTTGGTGTTTCCTAGCAGTGACAGTAATGTTGTACGATTGGTATAAAAGCAACGACCATGCTTTAAATGGCCATAGTAAAACGGCATCAAGGTCAAAACGATGAAGCAGCTGAAAAATGTAGGAAGGTTTTTTTTAATTTTAATTGTAATTTACCCATTTATGAGAGAAAAAACTGCACAGGAGAAAGACTTTCAGTGAACTGTTTCAAACTTGCAGTCTCAATTCATTCCGCAGGACAGCTCCATGTGGAATTACACACACACACACACACACACACACACACACACACACACACACACACACACACACACACACACACACACAAAATATGTATATACATATGTAGGTTAGACAGTGACAGGTTAGCGTATGGAGAGTAAAGAGTTCGGACTGCGGAGTAGGGTAATGACTACTAGGAAGTGGTTCTGGACAAAAAGACACAAATGCAATATATATACTCATGGGGAAAAAAGAGGCCACTCCCATTGGTTTAATATAGGCTCTTCTAAATGTTAAATTCTATAGAAAATGTTGGTGTCACAAAGATTGTTATGTAAAATGGACACAGTACCTTGGGGTATGCCTGAGCAGTCACACGAAAAGGAAATGTCTAAATTTACGTGAAATAATGGCCAGAAAGGGTGGCAAAGAGATCTGATATTGGGATGTGTGCGTGCTTTATAAGAAGCTATTGGCAATACAGAGGTCAAAGTGAAACCAGAACATCATGGCGTATGGGTCACTTGCAGCTCTCTGAATTTGACAGGGGCAGAATCATCAACATGTTGGGGGCTGGTCTTTCCCAGAATGAGGTTGCCTGAAGACTAGGTTGGCCTCATCTCCCCCCTCTCCCCCCCCCCCCCCCCCCCCCGAGTATGCGTACTGTACAGTGATATTTCAGTTCTAAAGCAAAGTTGGATTTGACACGTGGGAATACTAATGGAAGCAGATTAATATTTGGGAAATTAGGTATCATCATTGCAATCACAGCAGAAGTAAACATTATAACCATGATCAATGTCTTTTTAAGGACTTAACAACAGCTAAAGCATCCATTTGATGACCCATTGGTCCTGTCAGATTAGAGAATTAAGGTGTTGTTAGACTGATAGCACAGATCAAGTCTCTTATGTCTGTCTGGATTTGGTCCTTGATGGGTTATACGTGATTGGAGTGCTGAAGGGGAAAATTTGATTGGCTGCACTTTCCGCAAGTAAATATCACTCTGCGAGATGCATCCCTGAGACCGAAACAAAATCATTGCCTTCCGTTGAACTGTAAAGTGAGGTCCATGTGATCTCCAGAACTGGCTCGATGAGTGGTTTGACCAGACTGAATGTCATCCCCGTCAGGTTTGCCATATGTAAATGTTATTCCACTTGAAGGTTACAGAGTGATACTAGTTGACTCTTTCAGTCCCACATGACAGAGTCAACAGGTTGATGTGCGAGCATTATGTGTGAGCAATGCTCACAAGGCATACCCACAAAAGCTGTTGACCTGAATAATTCTTGTATGGTTTCTGCAGCTGTAGATTTGAATGAAAGAGTATATGAATCGAGTATGTCAGTTGAGAGCACATTGATTTGGTAAAGTTTGGCAATGGAAGAGCTGAATTATTTGCTGAATGCCAGAAATAAGGGATAACCATAAGAAAATATGGACCAAATGCCATACAGACCAAAGTAGAATGGATAGAAGTAGACAGGGCAAGTTTAAACACTTTATTGATGAAACACTTCAAGCAGTGATCTACTCAACATAAGTACATTGTTTATCTCTCCACTGTGTCACTGTAGCAAAGAGTTCATTTCTGTGCTGTGTAACCTTTTCCATTCAAAATTGCTCAAAAATGCTCACGTCAAAGTTTTCATTTGCTTTAATGTGTTTGCTTAAATTTCTCATCGATAGAAAACATTTTTTTTATGAGAATTGTAGATTAAATCAATTATATCATTTTTAAAATAATAGCATGCCCCAGGTCAACAGCTATCCTTGATGTAGATATGGCAAATTGCAGCCAGGCTGTGTCACAGAAAACTGTGCCCTCAGTCATACTCTAACCAGGAAGGAAAACTTTCAGTCAGATTTGTCTTCAAACCCTTTATCAATTGGAAGAAACTCAGTGCCACTAGTAACATTTCTATGATATGATGAAATAAAAACAAAACAAAGGCAAAAAAAAAGTTTTCCTTCATTTGGATGTTGCTCGGAAACATACTAAGAACATGGAATAATGTATTAAGATTGGCTAGCTTTAAAGGAAATGTATGCTGTCTCACCGCACTGTCTGCAAAATTACTTGTCTCATCTTTCTGTTTCTGCCACGGGCCTAGTGCTTTGATTATGAGGCCCAGATGAGCCATATTGTCAACAAGTTAAAGAAAACAAAAGATGTCTCCACAGTCTGTACCAAAAGTGACCGGGCCACAAGTTTTTGCTGTTAACCCTTTCAGTGCCAAATTTTGTACGGAGTCAACAACTTTTCTCAGCATACATTGGGCGCAATGTACCCAATGCATGCTGAGAAAAGCTGTTGACCTGAAGTATTCTCTCTGGAACTATAGGCATACTGGTAATTGAGCGAAAGGTCTATTTAGAAGGAATACGAAGCTGGGATCCTAATGATAATTCAGGCTATAGTTTGACTTATTATTGTAAGCAGATCGATGATATTTTCTGGAAGTGTAGGCTTGCTGGCACTTGAATGAAAAGTCTTTTCACAAGGAACATCAAACTAGCATCCTTAGTATAATTGAAGGAGTTTAGGGAACACAACTGCATCTTCAACTGATGATCCTTTTAAGGGAAGTTTAGTGAGGAAACCTTGAATTACATGATCCACTGCCCCAGGTTAAATAAGAAAGGATGATGAAAGCAGGCCTGTCTGTACATGTATGACTTCCTTCTTTTATGATAGTGAGGTTTTTTATTGGAAATGGAGAATTGCCCCAGGCAATAACCTGAAGATGTTAGGGAGGAACAATTATAGTCGATTGGGTTGCATGACTTCCATTACAAAACCAAAATGTCTGGATCTCTCTTTTGCTGGGTTTGCTGGGTAAAAACAAAATGCTGGGTATTGCTGGACATGGTTGGGTTTATGCTGGATTTGCTGGGAAATAATGTCAGAATTAAGTGCCAACATTTAATTAAAAAATTTTTCAAAGGGTCCATGTTACCAATTTTGCTGGACTCATTAATGTTGGGATCTTGCTGAAGCAATCTGGGCCTGAGCTCCCCAGACTGTGTGTGTAAGGATCGTACTGGAAACCACTGGGCCTTGAGCCAGCAGACTGTGTATATCAGGATCTCACTGGAATCTGCCAAGCCTCAATCCACCAGACTGTATGCTTTGATCTTATTGGAATCTGTTGGGACTCAAGACCTAGAAAATCACTTGCACCGAGTATCTGCTGGTAAATGATGGGACTATGCCAAATCTGTTGGGCTCTGACCATGGAGACTGTGCATGTCAGGATTTCACTGAAATCTGCTGGGTCAAAACCCAGCAAATAACTTTTGTCAGGTACCTGCTGGCAAATGTTAGGATTGTTGGGACCATAATGGGCTGTGATCCCACAGAATATGTATGTTAAAGATCTTGCATGAATCCACCATGCCTCAACCCTGCAGACCATAGACGTTGGGATCTTGCTGGAATCCACCATGCCTCAACTGGGCAGCACATGTATGTTGGGATCTTGCTGGAATCCACCATGCCTTAACCTGGCAGACCATGTATGTTGGGATCTTACTGGAATCCACCATGCCTCAACCCGGCAGACCATGTATGTTGGGATCTTGCTGGAGTCCACCATGCCTCAAACCGGCAGACTGTGTATGGTGGGATCTTGTTGGAAACTGCAGGGCCTTGACCCAGCAGACTCTTTGTTTGGATATTTGTGGAATCTGCCCGGCCTTGAACCAGCAGACTGTGTATGTTGGGATCTTACTGGAATCTGCTAGGCCTCAACCCAACAGACTGTGTATGTCAGCATGACAAGACTTGATGGAATCTGCCAGGAATTAAACCACGAGACTGTATATTGGGATCTTGCTGGAATCTTCCAGGCCTTGACCCAGCAGACTGCAAGTGTCAGAATCTTGCTGGGTTCCACTGGGCCTCTCCGCAGCAAACACTCTGAAAAATAGTTGACATTCATACTAGCCACCATTTTCTCTATACTCAGTCCAATGCTTTCTACAAAACAAAAACAAAAGTATATAATTGCCAATAAATGAGAATGTATGTGTATACAATAATATAATTAACACACTTACTTGCATAATTGCCAGCAAACTGCTTTGGCCTGGTTTGTCCTGAAAGTCTACCATGTATCTAAATTACTCTGAATGATTACAGACCTAAAATCATGCATTCACTTGTTGGAATATGGCTGCTTTAAACTTAAAAAGTCATGATGGGAAGGATTGCAAAGCATCATGGGTCAAATTCCCAACATTCACCAGGATTAACATTGTTTCATTGTTAAGATCCCATCATTTTCCTGCAAACTGCGCAACTGTTGTCTGTATGACCAGCATCAAATAAATTACTGAATTTTTTACCCAGTGAGAACCTGTCTGATCCGCACATGATTCGGCATCATCCAGTGAAAACCTGACATGTTTACCCAACAAAGTCCTGCATACCCAGCAGAAAAACCAACAAATAAAAGATACTTTTTAACCAGCAAAAAGCAACATGATCCCAATACAAATATGGCACAAACCAACATAATCCCAACATTTTTTATTTATAAGAGATGCAGATTCCCTTTGAGAACACTGACTAGTTTTGAGCCAGAAGGTAAAGTAGGGAACCTTTTGTACCCTGAACTTTTCTGAGGATATGCTTTTGCACTCTGAAATTCTTCATTCAGAGCACCTAAGATCAATTAGTTTGTTCTGGAAAAAGTTTGCTATAGCCCCTGTCGATAGTTATGATATGATTTAATTTTTTAACCTCTGAATACCCTTAAATGTATTTTGGATGGAAACCCTGGGTCAAGAGGGCATATGATATGGGGAGGGGGGGGGGGAGGTACAGTTGGTTGCAAGATATCAGTTTGAATTTAGCATAATCATGCATATTGAAATTTCATAAATATGGACATAACCAAAACTGGTTAAGGAGCACCAACAAGTGTTTTGCTACACAACCGGTCAAGTTCATTACAGAAAAAAAGAAATCGTACGCAGGCACTTGTTCTGGCACAGTAGGAGGTGTTAATGACACAGAACAAATTGAATGACATGGGTAGACCTTGCAGTGTGTGGCTTCATGCTGAAACTGAGTGCATAGAAACCCCATGCTGTTTGTGCAGGGATCCCAGGAAATACATTACATTGTGATCATCAACACTTCTCATACTGAACACAAGGTCAGTAAATGTAGCACTATGCATTGGGTAACTGATATATCATTATTGATTGGATCGCAAGGGTTACGTCCATATAAAATAGCATGATTTTTATACAGGGGCAAATTTATCATTGTTTCTGTTCAGTTATGTGGGAATCTTGCTTCCCAGTGGTTACCTTTGTTAATCCTGTTCTGCTCAAATTACCCAAAAGTGCCCAGATGTAAATCATTGTCTGCCTTGATGTTATCACTTGAATTTTTAGTGGCTAGAAAACATTTTTGCAGAGATTTGTAAAACAGTTCATGATGAGACACTCTAGGTCAATAGCTTTCCTTGGCATGGGTTGGGCATATTGTACCCAACCCACACCAAGGAAAGCTATTGACTCCGTTGTATTATGACAGGATATGGGTTAATTGTGTGTAAAACAAGACAAGGCTGAACAGTTTTACACTACATGTATATATTGTATATGATGAATTATGAACTAAAATTACATGCTTTTACTTCCTCCAGCAGCTCTCTAAAATTATATCAACAAGTACAAGTACTAGAGCTTAACATACTCCACTACAGTCAGCTCATGTTTGGCAAATAATGCATAGCAGGTGCCCAATTGACTGTGGATTTTTGCATTAAGCTTAATCATATTGCTTGAAGGCTTCACTTACAGGCAGCGGGTGAAAAGGCCAGGTATTTATTTTGCTGAATGTCTGGCAACTTCATTACAAGTTATTCGTTTACAATAGTTTTGCAGGACAAGACCTTTGTGTATCAGCTTGCAATTACAAAGTCAGAATAAGCACTGCCTTCATTTTTTTTATATAGGCCATATCCATTAGTGTCTGGTTACACTGTTTCCCATTTAGATGGGTCCTTGCCAGTAACCATGTCAAGGGTCAAGTACAGCATAGCGATTCTGTATTAACTCTTTATGCATTAACTCTCTCAAGTCCAATTTTGCCAACAGTTGATGTAGGGCCAATGATTTTGCGTTTAAAAAAAAAGAGGAATTCTGCTTCATCAGCAAAATTTTTTTTAAATTCCGTTTCACTGCTATATATTTATATATAATTCATATAAGAAAAAGTATCAAATTCCATTTCAAGGATGAAAAAAATGCACAATTCCGCTTCGGTTTCGGGGAAAAAAAACGAAAATCATTGGCCCTATTGATGTGCTTTGGATTGATTGACATTTAGATTCATTCAATGTTCCCAAAGCGCACCGAGGAAAGCTGTTGACCTGAACTAGTATATTCTGTGTAACTACACGCATGCCGGTACTTGCAGACTGTCTTGTTTATTATTTGTCAAAATCCACTTTACAAATCTAGGCTATTTAACTGATTTCAATATTTGGATAACGTATACCATACTATTTACACTGGAGTGTAGATTGTACACATCATCCTTAGTACTTGTCAAGATAGGACAGAATTAGAAGACAAGTAAAAGAAAATAAATAACGGTACATCTAACGATGTAAAGATATTATTATGAAAATATGAACATATGTACCAAATGTTTTTAGATTAGGTGTGTAATGTTTATATTTGATATTTATCATAATCCCTAAATTTCTGTTGTATCAGGATTTAAATTGTGTACTGCAAACACCAAAGATATGTAACCCTCTACGTACAAAATGTTGAAAAAATGGAGTTAAATACATGTTATAACAAAATACTTGGTTGCTTGGGTCAGTGGGGTATAAGATGTTTGCCCAGTAAAAGGGACTTAAATACACACTTATTACCGGCTACTATTAAGTCACTTTTAAAGAAACTGTGTAATATGGCAATAAAGCCACTTTTCATTTTAACTCTTTAAGTGCTAATTACAATGAAAGTGTCCCTCTTATGAATTACTGTGTTGATCCCATATTCAAATTCACCATTTAGCACCTTTCATTGAAGTACCGGCATGTTTGTAGTTATACAGACTATGGTGCAGGTTAACCACTTGCCTCTGCATACTAAGATGGTGCTGGTTAATAGATTGCCTCAGGACACTGAGATGGTGCAGGTTAACAGCTTGCCTCAGGACACTGAGATGGTGCAGGTTAACAGCTTGCCTCAGGACACTGAGATGGTTCAGGTTAACAACTTGCCTCAGGACACTGAGAACAGCTGTTGAGTGAGTACCTTATCACAAAAAAGCAAAAGGGTAATCGCTACAATGCCTCAAGACGCAACTTTAATGGCATGCCTTCAGCACCACAAGAATGTACAAAAGGAAGTTATAATTATATTGTGATGAGGCCAGTGTAAAGTAAAGGTGTTTTGGAAGTTACGTAGATGGAATAATCTCAGGAAAGTAATTAGGGCGGATTTTTTTTTTGGGG
This sequence comes from Hermodice carunculata, assembly GCA_964020975.1. Classification (NCBI taxonomy): domain Eukaryota; kingdom Metazoa; phylum Annelida; class Polychaeta; order Eunicida; family Amphinomidae; genus Hermodice; species Hermodice carunculata. The sequence goes on along the minus strand of CAXHWN010000937.1, from coordinate 525,224 downwards.
GGGGGGGGGCGATGTGTTTTGTGTGTGTGTGTGTGTGTGTGTGTGTGTGTGTGTGAGTTTCTCACACAGATCAGGTAACAGGGCTTGGATGTATATTGCACGTGATCTACTGTAATGTTTTGTATGAATAGAAAAACATCTCTTTCAAGAACTGTTGTTAGCATCTACCATGACAGCAAACCCAGGTCAGTAGCTTGCATTATAACCCACATGAAGAAAAGCTGTTGACTTAGCATTATTCTGACCAGGGAAAGGAAAGGACAGATAGATATTGCCAAAAAGTGTGTTGGGATTTACATAGGAGAAAAACATATGAATTAAAATGAACAGAAACAGACACTGAAAACAGATTATGTTATACCTTAAATTTTCTAAAGCTCATTGAAGCACTTCCCTTTGAAGGCTCTTGCTTAGTGAAATGCTTTGTTCAAAATGTTAAAGTTGAAATTCTTCCAGAGCCTTGAATTTATTCTATTTTGTCATTACTGAAAATGTGTTTGTAAATTAAATAACCAAAAATGCCATCAGATAAGCTTTTTAGATGTAAGGTATGGTAACCTTCCTATATCATATTTCTTCAGGCATGCCTGATAAAGCAAAGTGGTGACTTTTTCTTGCTCAATATTCTTGGTGTTTGCTCTAGAGTGTAATTTTAAACACTAGAATGGAATTTAAGTGCCACTTATGGAAATAAATCATTGTGTACATAACGCACCTTCAGGGGCCATATACTTCGAAAATGACAGCATGACAGAAAGAATTTAAAGTTCTGAGGCTTCGATCAGGGGATGAGGTTGTGGTTTGGGCTATTTTGAAAGGTGTGGTGGGGGCGAGGGTGAGGGTCCCGACATGTTGGCAGCTGAAAATTTTGCCCTAGTACAAGGTATAGAAAATAAAAAAGAATAAAGAATAATGGCAGGTACAATAACATACGTCATATACAAGCCATTATGATCGTCAGTTTGGTTTTCCACAATGCCTATTGATGTCCACCACATTTATACGTTAACCATTGATGTTTTCATGCCACTGATTTTTTCCTGTGCATGGAAAGAATAATAGGAGTCATATGATTATTCTAATTCCTCATAAAAGGAGCTCCAGTCCCTTTCCTGGCCTAGTCAAAGTTAGTGTTTTCCTTCAAGTAGACACATACAGGCCACAAATTTACTGAGTGCACCTTTTAGAAGGAAGCTACCAAATCATGCAGAGTACATACATGTATATCAGTGATTGCCCGATTTTACAGAGGAAAAATAAAGATGACGAAGGTCAGCAGCTTTCTTAGGCACTCTTTGGGTTTGTTGTGCACAAAAGCACATGCAGGAAAAATTAGTGATGCAGTCAAAAAACAAAGTGGTGAAAGGGTTAAAGCCAGAGCCATACAGTTGGTTTGTAGCCATTTTGAGCCGGGACAACGCAGCCAGGCAGCCATCAAGTCGTATGAAATATCAAATTTATAACAGAGAAATGCTTCGATTGATGTGTGAGCATGTGTTATCGGGATTTCCTGGCAACATCAGATATTTTGCTATGTGTCTGGGGACGTTAATTTCCTCTTCAAGCAGGGTTAATAACAAGGTGTTTCAGTATTGTTTCTCCCATCTGTCTGATGCTAGGGACACACAGTTAGAGGGTTTTACAGGCACAGCCCTGCACCACATAGGAAACTTCTCATTAAGGCTCAAATAACAAAGATGGGAATTATTTTGAAAATTCCTCTCTGTTGTATTTTTGCTTATGAGGCAAAAAAAAAAAAAAAGAAAAGAGGCAGTTCATCTTTTTATACATTTCAAGTTTTTTGAGTTGTAGTTTTTGTCAAGAAAACTCTGCACCTATTTCAAAGTGAACTTCTCGCAATACAAAGGATGTTAGCTGATTAATGCTATCACATGAATATTAGAAGCAGCAACTTTTGTCAAGGAACATAGTGGTATTTTCCTACCAGAAAAGGACTAGTGAACTGACAGGAGAGAAGCACCCCATAAACACCAACCTTTAGAATCAATATATAGGGAAAAACAAAATTGGAAGTTTCCTGTATCTCTCCTGTAGAGGGCACTTCTGGAGGGCTGAAGTTATGTATTCCCCTTGCTTTCCATTGAAATTTACAACTTAACAACTTAATTTCTACTACACATAGAGACACATAATTTTCACAGTAATTCTAGGTAAATCTATATGATTTTGAAAGTTTTATTTCACAAAACTCAGAAGTTCTGAATGTATTAAAGGCGCTTTAACAAGAATACAATGGGACAACAGACTTCCTAAATTAAACTTTATTGCTTGATAGTTGATGAGACAAGTATATTTAGAATACTACAGCATTGAGGTATGTGTCAAGCCTTTATTTTGTTTATGTTTATGCAGACTGAAAACAGTAGTTGTTTTGTTTTTGTACTCTGAAGACTTCAGATTCCTTACAGCAGACCTCCGATTCCAGTGGAGAATGAATTGTACTAAACTGCAGGCAGGTGTAGCTCTAACGTACCCATTGTCTGCTGTACTAGCTATCCACATATAGAGGCCAATTATTGGACAATGGCAATATTGCACCTGTAGGAGTGTGATCTATCCACTATAATTTCCATGCACTTCCTTTGGGGAATCCAGTATCAATTACAAAGGTGTTAGCATGACGACGATCAAACCAATTATACGGGAATTGTCTCCAGTTCTCCCAGACATGTGTAATGAAGGGGAAGCTTTACATGTGCCGACTGCTCACAGTGTACCAGAGTAGTTCATTTGGAAGGCTCGACAGAAATAATAAAAAGATTCCCAGGCACTCAGGCAGAAAACTGGAGAGAGAACAAGGCAATTTTCATCAACGCGGTTCTCGGGTGCCATATTGTGAGGGAAATACGCAATGAATTGTGCCCGATGACATGCTGTGGCACTTGACTGTCTCTTTGCATGTAAACAAGTAATCCAGAATTCCTTAGCAGCATGAATCTATCTTGTCATTTATGTATCCAAGACAGACCTGTCATGCCTAATCTCTGGTGCTCCTGCATGCAACATGCTTGGGTTAACATGCAAGAACAGACCTACAAGTCTGGGAGAAATTAGTATTAGAGTCATGCACCTGCATTGAAAATTACGTTTTCTGTAAGTGCTTAAAAGGCATCCTTGTCAGCAGTGAGTTTTATATATATATATATATATATATATATATATATATATATATATATATATATATATATATAATATATATATATATATATATATATATATATATATAAATATATATATATATATACATACATACATATATATATATACATACATATATATATATATATACATATATATATATATATATATATATATATATACATACATATATATGTGTGTGTGTGTCTTGTCTATTTTCTATTTTTTGTTTCACTTCACTTCATGGAAGGATTGTGGTTAAAAACCTAAAGTAAGTGTATACATGCATTGAAAATACATGAATTTGTTTGAGTCACAATCCATTGTGGCCATTATTGGAGTATTATACAGCTTATAAAACTGTTGGCTATAAGTATTCAAATTCATTACATGCAGAATGCTTCTAGTGTAATTATTAGGGCAGATAAAATTATTATTGTTTCTTGAGCACTTTAAATTAAATGAGGGAGAGACTTCTTATTTCCCACTGGATAATAGGTGTGCCTTTAGTAGCTTATTGATTCTTGTCAATCAAAGGACACTGACTTAAAACAAATTTCTTTCATCCATTATACCATTGTATGGTTCATTTCAACATGCCCAAAAAATAGATAGATAGATAAATAAATAAATAAATGAGATAAAATGAAATAAAACAAATGAAAATAATTTGGTTACAATTCAAATAATGATTTTGGAGGTGTGTTTAGAAACTGTCAATTTATTTCCTATGGCCTAACAATTCAAGTAATTTGCATTACAGACATGTAGTTGTGTTTTGGGGGCAGCTAGAAGAAATGTAGGTATACAGCATGGTGTAAAAAAACCTGGACAATAATAGCAGAAATAGAATTTCTCTTAATTTTGGTGTGCCCAGGGCAACTGTAAATGTTTAAAAGCCAGCAGCATTTGTCGTGAGTATATATGGTTGGAAAAGTGGTATAATAGATTAAGGTTGGTGATAAGAGTCCCGAAGTGACGCTCCAAGTCAAGCAGAAACATTTTAGTGTAAATTACACCCAAATAGCAGGAAGTAAAATCCCTGATAGCCACTGAGTGATGAGGTGTGTTGATGAAGGGTATTGTGTGGTACGTAAAGGGGGACTATGGTGGCCCTTAGGGGGCAGTCATTATTTACCAGAGGGGGGGGGGACTCAGGATATTGGGGGGGGTGTCATAAAATTGCCCCCCCCCCCCCCCCGCTGGGTGGGTGGGGGGTGTCATCAAATTGTGAATCAGTTAATCAGTTTATAACAAAGTCCTACAACAATACCCAGTATAAGGATTTGGGGGGGGGGGGGTCACAAAATTCTGCAGACTTGCTGGGGGGGGGGGGAGCAGCAAATTCTTGTCGTTTTTTTCTGGGTGGGTGGGTAGGGGGCACAAAAACTATGATGATACGCCATTGCAATATCCTGAGGAACCAAGGTGTTGACTCAGTCTTAAATAGTCTCTGTTCGAGAGGAAAGGGCTAGGCACTCTTCTTTCTCCCCCCCCCCCCCCGCCCCCCGCTGAATCAGAAAATGAAAGTGATATTTATTCTCTGAAAATGTCACCAATAAGTATGTCAAAATTATGTAATTTTCCAAACATACGTCTGAGCTTGAGATTCCTATTTTCTAGACATTTCTGGGACTGCCCTGGGCGTACAATATGAGAACGGTAATACATGTAAGATATCACATGCTCTAAATATTGAGATGTATAGAGTTGTATTTTATTGTTCTGTTGAACGTCTATGTATTTGATGTGACTGTGCTGTATAGAAGCTTGCCAAGGATAGATGCACCTTTCATATCATATTGTGGAAAGTGTCAAGCCATCACCTGCAGAATGACAAAAGCAGAAAGGTCAATCTTCTGTGTGGTAAGTCTGCTGCGTTATGGAGCAAAATGGGATAATGGAGAGTGGAGAAACCAGACCGCTTCCAAAATTGTTTCCAGTTTAGAGGCTGTAGAGGCTGCGAGCAGCTGTTGAGAGCAAAATCAGTCATTGTGAATGTGCAACTAGGCCCCTGAGTCGGAAACAAAGTGGCGGGGATCAGTTGGAATAATGCGGCCTAGGTGACCATCCATTTGATGGTGGTCAAGTGCTTAATGTGTCTATCCGATTATATGGCACGTATAAGATGACCATTTGCTGCAAAAGGGCAGAGCAATTGCCCTTGGTGGCTAACAGTGGTGTGCTGGTGCCTGAACTACGGGAGTAATGTGTTTCTTATTGCATTATAACAGAAATAAAATGCAGCTTATCAAATTATCACCACCAGATGGCTCTGTGTGAAGACACAGCAAGCCAAAGTGCACATGCAGTGAAATGTATGCTTGGGAGGGCAGTATTAACCTCTCTTTAATTTATTAGCTGAAGGGTGTCAGTTGCCCTCTGTAAGATAAACGACTTCAGTTTGCTCAATATACATGTGAACAGAGGTTTCAAACGTAGAAGATTTGCGACTTTACATTTCTACCAAGTCTTTAACCCCTACATAAAATGCCCTGCTAACCCTTTCAGTGCCAAATTTTGAACAGAGTTAACCGCTTTTCTCACTGCACATTGTGCCCAATGTGCAGTGAGAAAAGCTGTTGACCTGCGGTATTCTCTCAGGAACTATAGGCATACTGGTACTTGAATGAAAGGTCTTTTCACCAGGAATAGGAATCTGGGATCCTAATTATAATTTAGGCTTGTCTGACTTAAGTGGATCGACTTTAGACATGATTGGCACTGAAAGCGTGAAACGGTATAATGTCATCAGATTGTTCATGTGGGTATACCATATTCATCTAATTAACTGCACTGTGTGCTTAAAAACTATTTTGATCAAAAATCATCTTAAGTACCACACTATGTGAAAATTGAGACTGCAAGCAGAGCACGCCTTCGCGGCTGAAGCCCACCCATCCCAGTATGAAGCTGCACAAACTGGTCTACAGTGCCGATATGGTGGCAAGGTCAGGTCATCATTTAACTGGAATAAATCTTGTAATCTACCTGTTGCATCAAAGAAATATTATATGTTTCCCAATCATGTTTTCTTCACAGTTGCATGTTGTTATGTCTTGCTATTGTGCTAAAGTTTGAGAAAATTTTGCATTCATGCATATGGCCATTTTGCCAATGAGTCGTATCATGATTCAGTATGAATCAGTCTGTGCAAATACATGTACCAGGGACCAGTCATTGTAATGAAAGCCCAGTTTGTGACTTTAAACTAAGGCCACATAGATATTATCCTATCAAACAATGACTGATCCCTATCAGTGGTGCAAGATGCTTAAATTAACCTAGTTATTGCAACTGTTTCATGTAGCAACCAAATTGTTTTATTTGTCAGAGGTCATCAGATCTATATGTCCAAAGATGCATGGGTACCAGTTTTAAATGAAAGTTATCATGTGAAATGAAAAGTGACAATCAGCATGATAAACATGCATTGACAGTTGTGAAAACAGTGGGAAGAAGCAAGAAGATAGTTGGGCTTGTGCCATGGGAGTACTCTAAAGTTTTTGAGTTCTTTGTCAAACGCAGAGGCCAGATTACAGCATAAGTGACAGGCCCATTCATCAACAGGGGGGGACATGTACATGTACCAGACTGGGTCTAGAGGTACTATAGTGGATGTTTTAACAGGTTCATCAAAGGATCAACCACAACCTTGCCAGCTCTGCTAAGTAAGCAATATGTGGGATTCCTCACTGCAAGCTTTAGTCACCAATTTGACTGGTAAAAGATTGAGGCACCTGAAGTATTTGCGGATTTTTTTTTTTTTTTTTGTTTCTTCAGAAAATGGGGTGTGTGCATTTAGGGCATGTGCAGGTATACATATTGAGATGGTAATGTATGGTACATTGATTCCTTGTTATTGGTTTCTTTACAAATGTATCCCAAGATTGTCTTAATTGTAATTGATTTTGTGCAAATTTTACGCAAAGTACAGACCCTATCTCTGGTTATAGATTATATGCATTGTAGTGACATATTCAAACCTGAGCAAGTGTCCCTACATGTCTTTGAGTTGACATGCTGAACTCATTACCTGGTATTCTCTCCCTACCAGCCTTTGCTATTGGCCAGAATCGATGGTTGCTTCCTATGTGACCACCCATGAGCAAATTTGCTGATAATGACATTACCTTTCCACACTAATCAACTCCTTTCACTTCAATCAGCCAGATTTCCTCTCTGCTGTGGTATCATGCCAGTATCAAAGTGATGAGGCTTCCAGGAGAGAAAAGATTATCTTGAAATTAAGAGCTGAATTGCATATCAAAGGAAATATTTTGCTGTCACAATTGTCAAGGACACATTCTGATTGAAATTTCAATCTTCTTCAATATTTTTCATGGGAAATGAACGTCATGTTAAACAAACTAATCACACGTTGCACCATGTAATATCAGGATTTGAAATTAAAGCAGTGTGGAAAATACGAAGCTTTTTTTAAGCCACACAATATGTTTCGTGTGAAACCGATCCCCAATAACTATTTGATCAACTTGTTTCTTTCATAAGAGATTTAGACTTTTTTTTTCCATGCAGATCATTTAACTGGCACAAAACTACTGATGGAATTTTGTGTTTGATACGGTAATAATATGTAATGAATATTGTTCATTGTCAGATTCCTTTGGTGTTTAATTGTTTCCCCCTAGTACCAGCCAAAACTGGCTGATAAGTCAAATGTCGTCGGCTTCAGTGTTTTGAACTAACTGCAACAATAAAGAAAAAACTATTTGACTGAGAATCATAGACGATACCTAGCTATCAAGATCACATGATCCAGGTGAACAGCTTTCCTTGGCATGGGTTGACCACTAAGTGCCCAACCCATGCCAAGGAAAGCTGTTGATGCCATCTTGATTCAAGGGGGAAGGGTTAATCTTTTGTCCTGTATGGAAGGTAGAATGACTTTAATGCGTATTGCATGTCAGCCCTCAGGTAACCAGGTATTGTTATCATGGTGGTAGTGTATCTTGTGGAAGACACAAAGCACACCCTTGACCTTCGTTATCCTAGGGGATAGTCTTCAAAGTCTGATGAGAAGTGACCTTGAGATACAATACCACCAGGAAGCCTTGCACTTTGTACCCCTTTGTGGGGCCACGCGCGAGTACATGTGCCACTATATACCTACACTGCAATTGAAATAAATAATCTTACGTGGCTGAGAGTGAGCTTCTATTTTCCCCACCAACAAAGTTCCTGAGTGAGCGAAAAATAATAACTCACTTTTCCAGCCATGTAACATATTATTTATTCAATGTTTAACTAGATATTCATGGCAAAAAAATATGACTTAGGCCTACTTAAATTCATCGTAGTTATTCAACGTCACGTGTGATGGATCAAAAATTGCTCACACACATTTAATTTTGTCGATAGTAGTATGTTAATGCACTACATCGTTGAAGCAGGTGCATCGCAATTTAGTTGTAACAATATTTTGTTCGTGTGATCTATAGTGAGTTACTGCTTTTGAATTTCACCACACTAGAAAATGATAATTCAGCCTCAAATATAGAATATATAAAATTCTTCCACCATGCACTGGCAGGTTCCAGCAGTCTACAGTTCTTCTTTCAGGGATAAGCTCCTCAGGCAAAGGTACATACAGTCGTCCCTCCTTTGAGAGACCGCCCTTAGTGCCACCCAAAAGGCAGTCACATAAAGCAGGTGGTCCCTCAAAGGAGGTATAAATAACATGAAAAGTACTACAGTAAGACCTGACAACTGTGGTCTCTCAAAGGAGGTGGTCTCCCAAAGGAGTGGTCTTTCAAAGGAGGGACTACTGTATACACTTGTGTCATGACATTCGGCCCTTGTAGTACAATGCTAAACTACAGGGAACCATGCAACGTGAACTTGACTAGGCATGGCCACACTTACACGTACAGCATGACATATGTGCAATAACGTGTAAGGTTAGTAATGTACGTTACACCCTGATATATAGGCACGTTCGGGGAGCTGTTAACCTCAGTCTCTGATGAGCCACAAAGGTGATGAAACGGGTCAGACTTTGATTTTGTTTTGGACAGCAGTCGGGCTTCTCTCGCCAGTTCCGGCCTAGCCCAGTCTTATTTACATATACATCTAGCTCTATGAACCTACTCGTATGGGCCATCAGGGAATACTGGAGAATGGGTACAAGACTGTCCAGCTTTAAACTGTGTGTCTCAAGGTCTCGATGCTGTATACTCAGGAGATAGAGGACAGCTGTTGATAGGGATACCATATTCCTCCTAGTAGTAGCACATGCCCTAATAGAAGCATGCCCCCCACCTTCAATCCAAATGGTCTAGATTCAAAGTCAAGATTTTTCCTGTAATTTAGCAAAGATGATACTTCAAATGAAAAATTAAATGTCAATGCAGTATATTAATATTGTTTTAACACCTAAATGAACTGTATAGCCTTCAAAACCTTCAATCAAGAAAAGTACTTATTCCATAGTCCTGTGAAAACACTGCAAGATCTGGCAAATCTTTGCATTGGCACGGCGTGCTATTACTGGGATGAATACGGTACATGTATATCAATCCAAAAAGTATTGTGTAAAGTTTTTTACTGCAGATATCGCCATGTAGGACACCCATGCTCCAGCAAAGAGTACCCTGGTTACCTGTATGACCTACATGTACTTGTCTGTAGCAAACATACATGTTGTAGGTGCTTTATGGTGGAATACAAATATGTGCTCAACCGGAATTATTAAAACCAGATTATTGGTGATGTAGCGGTGGCCAAAAACATGCCAGCCTCAGCCTCAAGATGGGCTCAATCGCAGGTGACGGGGAAAATACTTGTGTCCATATTTGAGCATTTTTGGCATGTTATTTTAGAAGTTAAAATAAAAATGGCTTTATAAATATGAAGTGGAGGCCATATTTTGCATGGAACATGATGAATGTTTCAAAATCCCTGTAAAGAAAAAGGCAAAAAATTGAAGAGGAAGAGAGAGACTTTTAGTTTTGCTGTTATTTTTTGGTACATTTCAATAAATATAAGAATGTTGATCTGGATTAGAAAAAAATAGGTCATGAGCAAAATTTGATGCATATTAATTCTATCCCCCTTAACTCATTCCATACTATGGTCACAGGCCTTGCAGGTCAGTGCCGGTGCTAGAACCACTGACTTAAGACTATAGGCATGTTGGTACTTGAATGAAAGCGCTTTTCATGAAGAATTTAAATATGCAATTGTTATTTTAAATCTAGGCAAATATATGGAAAAATCAGGGACTGGTATGGAATGAGTTAAACTAGCTGGTTGTTAAATGTCATCAGCTTCAGTGTTTTTAGCTAATTTCAACAGTAATGAAAAACAATTTGACTGAGAATTGTAGATGATACCTATCAAGATAACATGACCCAACTCAACAACTTTCTTTGGCATTGTTGGAGCACTTAGAAAAACACTTAAAATTAATTAGTTGATTTAGTCAGAGAAAATTATAAATATGACATAATTATCAGGTGCATGAATGCGTATATGTTAAAAAATGTGCACACAAATTAGGCCTGTCTTCTGTCCTTCTCTCCTTTCTTCCCTTTTTATTATCCTAATTGTTACATTGGTGCGTCCTTAAGCAAGATTTTGGTTTTTAGGCAGTCTGTAAGCTTACGGAAAAGAAGGTCTCTCCATGTATATTATGTTTACACAGTAAATGGCATTTCACTTGCTGTAGAATGATGAGAATGATAAGCCGTCTTATGCATGTGTCTAAAGATCTTTCAATCATATGATAACATTTTCTCAGCTGTTGGAAGGAAGACTGATATTCATTGCTTGAATTGTAAAGACCATGTACATAATACATTTCTGTCTCACTTTTCCCAATGAACCAACAAAGCACAATGATTTTTCATTTGTATCCAATAAGATCACAATTCATCAACAAAGCTGCCTTGACAACATCAGCATGGCCTGCTGATTGAAAAAAAAAAAGCCTTCCATCTTCCATCTTCTGCTGTTTCTCGTAGTGCTTCATGGTTATCGTAAACTCCCTGGCTGGCTGCGCGCTGTACCTGTTTACGCGCAGAACGTTTTACCATACATCATTGGAGAGACTAATAACCATATGATAATGTCTTATGGAGCCTGATTATTGGCAGTTGACTTTTGTGTTTTTTATATGTAGAATGCAAACAAGATTCATAAGTGAAATGTGAATCTTACTATAATAGACTTTGGAATATAGGACAGACGTACCTTTACTTTGTGGGAAGTTGGTCTTGTTGTTGTAAAGTGTGCCTTTCTAGTTTATCAGATTATGTGTCCAAAATTATTTGTTGAAAATACCACACAGTCCTGTAATCATTGAAAGGTTTCATTAGTAATTTTGGAGTTTAACATTTTAAATATGTTACCATATTGTACAGTTTTTATCATGTGTACATGTACTGCAAATGTGCTTATTTTCACACATATACATTTTCTTGGTTTTTGCCTTTCAGACAGTTTATTGAAGTTCAAAGTATAATATTTTGGACATAGTTCCTATTAAACGTAAAATAAGCGTGCAATAATTCAGAATGAATATTTACCAGACTGCCCATAGTCAAAGGAATGGTATGATCCCCTATATACATGTCTTGGATGCGTGTCATTCGATTGTATAATAAAGCTGTCTGAGAACTATTCAAATATATGCCCAAACTTTCCAATGTTTAGATAACCATAGCTTGAGAAGTGCTAGAGGAATTTTGATATGATGAAAAGCTTTATACTTTTAAAAATATATTTTTTCTTTCGTTGTTTCTTCTTTTTGTGTGTGGGGGGGGGGGGGGGGCGGGTTTGTCACACATTGTTGGAACCCAGTATGAAAAGTGACTTGTACACAGTACAGAACCCTGACAGGCTGTTGCATTCCTTTGTATGGATTCAGATTCCAGCTCGCATTAAGTTATCCCAGACAACCTGTAGGTATGTACATAGATCTAGCAAATGTTCACACATGTCTTAATTACACAAGGCCATACAAGTGAGAATCTTTCTGTTGAATGAGAACAGCATGAAGCTTGATAATCCAGAGGGCAATTCACAAGCATGTATGTATATTGACAGACAGGAGCGCGTGCGTATACGGGGCTGAAGCAATCAATGGATTAGGTGCAAAGAATGTTTGGTGGAGTGTTCCCTGGCTAAACAGGCCAGTCCACTAGGAATTGAAAGATCATCTTGAGACTTTCCTTTCTGTTTGTCATGCACTTTATGTCTCAGTGTAATCAAGGTCACCTGTGTGAAGAGACCCAAGGTAACCCTGTTTGACCAAACGCCGCTGCATCATCTGCTTTCATTTTTTTTTATTAACTTTTTCCCATTTTTTATGGGTGCTTGGTTGCCTGGTGAAACGGTAACGCTTGCCATTCACTTCTGCAGTGTAGGTTAGATTGAGGGCCAAGCAAGCAAATGGAGAGAGTTCCTAGCACTCTGAGCTGTGCAAGTTATTTTTCTCTGAGACCTTAGGTTGCCTCCACCTAACAGTAACATAGGAAAGTATACGCCAAGATCTGTACCATGCAGGCTTGTCCTGTTTCACAATCCATGTAAAAGATATGGGTCTAAACTTTAAACTGTTTCCTGCTCAAATCACAAAGAGGCACCCAAGAAGCACCCAGATGTAAACAGTCATCTGCCTTAACAAAGGGGGGTAGGGGGGGGTCAGTACACTGGTACAGGTAATTATTTTTCTAGAGTACGTAGTACGGAAAATAAAAATCTTTCAAAATTTTGGATAGTACCAAGTACGTAAAATAAGAGGGCTTCCAGTAAGCCAGCACGGTAAATAAAAGGCCCCAGTACGCCAGTATGGGAAACCCCTTTCCCACCCTCTTAACACTTATACCAAAATTTCTCGTTACTGAGAAAACGTTTTTGCTGAGATGTATTTACAAGACCATTCATGTTGGCACGCCCTGGGTCAATAGCTTTCCTTGGTGTGGGTTGAGCTCATTGCACCATCTTACCCCAAGGAAAGCTATTGACTCAGTTGGAGTATGATCAGGAATGGGTTACAAATAATTTCCCGTCAGTCAAATTTATTCCTGGGTGCAATGTAAGCACATGTCAGGGATGGCTGTTGATTTAGTCTTCAAGAAGTTAACTCTTTCCCCCTTAACTCATTCCATACTATAGTCACAGGTCTTGGTCAGTGGTTCTGGCACTGCCTGGCAAGTCATGCTGCAGCTGCCAGCTGCAGCATGACTTACCAAGCAGTGCCAGAACCACTGACTTAAGACTATAGGCTTGTTGGTACTTGGATAAAAGCTCTTTTAATGAAGAATTTAAATATGCAATTGTTGTTTTAAATCTAGGCAAATATATGAAAAAATCATGGACTGGTATGGAATGAGTTAAATCAGCCAAATCTGCTGGTGGTCAGGTGTTGTCTGCTTCAATATTTTCAACTATTCTCAACAGTAATGAAAAACAATTTGACTGAGAATTGTATATGTGACCTATCAAGATAACATGCCCCAGGTCAACAGCTTTCCTTGGCATGCAAAGGAAAGCTGTTGACTCTCTTAATTGAAGGGGGGGAAGGGTTAAGGAACCCAAAGGCAGGTCTACGGAATTTACTGCACATAATACAATACCCCGTGGTAATGTCAACAAAACACAGGCAACAGGAGCCCAGAGTGAGGTCAGGCCAGAGACATGTAGCAAGTTGCTGAGGAAAACAACGGATGCTTGAGAGCAACAGCATACATGCAGGTGCTCTGTATTTATCAAAGTAATGGACAGGATGTCATATCTGTTCAACTCTACAGAACTGTAAACATTACAAGGCATGTTGAACAGGTTGTGTGTGAGTTGATATGATGGAAGAGCACAAGAGGAACAGTCTTCTCTTGATACCAAAATCTATATGTACAGGATAAAAGTGTTCCTGGTGCAGGGGAAATGTAAAATTCTGATATAGGACGATCTATTTCCATGGAAGACTTCAGATGACTCCTGAAGAAAGAACCACAATGCATGTATTTTATGGGTTTTAGTTGTGGCCTGTGTGCTGTCCGGTGTTGTACGTACAGAGCAGGTATGATGAATGTGGCGGGCATCAGATGCCAAGCCTTGATCCTGGTACAGGGGGCTGCCCTGAGTGATACCCATTCCTGACATATGACTTAAAATTTGAGGACCCAGAGACAGAAATATAATCAGCCCCCTTTCTGAACGTGTTCATTCTACTGTGATAAAGCTATCTTTAATGGAACACACAGGTCAAATGATACAGATTAATGGCACTAGGTTGTAAGGTGTGCAATATACAACCTCCAGGATATTGCTGATGGTGATAAAGTAGATGGTGAAACACAGGGGAATATATTGGGAGCTCTGTTCGGCAGGACAAGTGCAACTGATCCCCCTGGCCAATTGGATTTGTATTGAACAGGGCTAATACATTTTGGATGGTCATTTGTCATTTTTTATGTGTGTCCCTTTGTGGTAGGGTCACCCTCACTGGACAAGCCATGGCCACAAAGTGAGGGGGGTAAAAAGGGTATTCCACACTGATGCACAGGGCATAATTTATACCCCTTTTTTTCTCTGCTTCATACCATCCATTATTTGTAGATTAATGTATTAAGCTCCTGAGAATTAAAGGTTAGGGGTACATATATACTGTTCTTGGATTGTCCAAGTGTCTCGAGCACAATCCTTGTGCGCAAAATATGTCATGACTTACTGGCTAAATCAAACTCAAATTTAACTCAATTGTACCTAATGAGAGAATCTTTCTTAACCTGATCACATTTTGGTGACCTTGACCTTATTTTCAAGGTCACAGGACCCATGCATGTACAAAGCAGGGGGTAGGTATCCTGCCAGTCAGTGACTACTGTTTTGGTTTCACTTGTGCTGCGGCAAAATTATTACCTGTACCAGCATACTGGACTCTCGCCCCTAACCCCCCCCCTCCTTCAAACAAGTGACCACACAAATTCAGAAGGACAGGGGATTCAAGACAGAGTCCTGCTTGAACAGGGGCCATCAATGATAACTGTCTGGGTCCATCATACTTTGTCGGATTACCTGGGTGGCAGACCTATCATAATCCAATCATTCAGTTTGCTTGATCCACATGTTGTCTTGAATTAGATAAATTACTTCATCTTTTGTCTTATCCATTATCCATACTCTTATGTAGAAAAAATATCAGAGGAAAACCAATCACTTTCCATTCTAGCCTGGATGCTTCAGAACGTAATTCTTTCACCTTAAACCAGAAGCCCATCTAGCATATTGGTGAAGATTCATCATTGTATGAACTTATGCAGAAAGGAATAGCAGAAAACCAATCATTTCCCTTTCTATCCAGGATGCTTCAGGGCATGATTCATTCACCTTTAACCACAAACCCATCCAGCATGTTGATGAAGATTCAGCATTGTCGGAATTCTCTCTTTTCATTTTCAAATCATTGTTACTGTTTTGTATACTACAGTTTGTGACCCCATAAAAATTATCTTTAGAACAGTCACAAAAATACAATAGTAAATTTTGATGTTAAAGACATAATATGAGTAGTATGCCAGGCCAAATTGCTCTGCCTTTTGCATTGTGTGGCAATTCATCTCTCTCTCTCTCTCTCTCTCTCTCTCTCTCTCTCTCTCTCTCTCTCTCTCTCTCTCTCTCTCTCTCTCTCTCTCTCTCTCTCTCTCTCTCTCTCTCTCTCTCTCTCTCTCTCTCTCTCTCTCTCTCTCTCTCTCTCTCTCTCTCTCTCTCTCTCTCTCTCTCTCTCTCTCTCTCTCTCTCTCTGATATGAATTCATAATCATCTTGGATATTTTTGTTTTCACCGTTTGCATATTAGACTTCTACTCTTTATCTTTAGAAATGCAGATTGAGCAAAAACAATTGTATTGTGTGCTTACAGGGAAGACTACTGCAGAATATGTGATCGAAAATTCCTGGGGTCTTTTATCAGTCACAGACGAAGTCAAGAGCATAAGGTAAGGAACTTCATTCATCAACACTGTAGGTGAATACCCAATAATAGAAGTGGTGGCTAAATTTCAGTGAAAAAAAATGTTTATTGGGATTGTCCAAAAGGAACAGACTTGCTCTATTGTCAACGGTTTTGCCTCATTAGCATTTGCAAGGGACATGAATGTCAGAGGTTCATATGTGTGAGGAAAAAATACCTGTCAATGCCAATATAGCAGACCATTTGTTAAGTACATCATCTTAACAGATTTTTCCATTTTGAACATTGCATTGTGTTTTATTGTGCAAAGTTTTGCCTGAGGGCATCTAATGACTAGATCTACACGTACATATGGACAGCTAAATATCAGTGAGCCACAGACTTAGACTATTTTATGTAGATTCAACAGGAAGGGACACAGATCTCTGTGAATTTATTGCCATTTTTTATTAGAAAAGTTGGATATATGAATATATATTCATTTAAACTGTAACCATATAATGTCCATGTTATACACATGTTCCAATTCAATGTTTATAAGTTACATAAACCAAAGATTACTGAATGAGAATTTTTGTAAAAAAGCAGATTTGCAGCTCTGTTAAGTCATTCAAACAACTTAGTTTTGTGGAGCCATCTGGTGGGCAGATTTTTATATGTTCAACTCTATTTAATAATAACTGAGCAGAAAGCTTGACAGTGTACAGGTATATTGCGTACTTTGAAAAGAGGGCCATGTAATTTCATTCTGATTAATTTGAGTTATTTTGTAAAATGAGACTATGGAAAATGCCAAACTGCTATATGCAAATTAAATTCTTGATAATGTACAGTGGGTTTAATAAATTGCATTTACTTTATTTCTCCTGGTAGTAACTAACACTGGCATGTACTGTAACCATCAGTCTTTAATCAGTGATGTTTGTCAGCGTTAATGAGGTCTGCATTTTGGATGCAGATTATCTTGTGATAGGTCAGTAAATTTCCAATTACTCACCAAAAATATGGTGCTACTGTAATATCTCATTTGTTATATGGTAAAGTATATGAGACTTTTGGCATGACCCAGAAATTGATTATTGCTGCTCAGTATGACAGTTATGACAGAAGAGATTCATAATGTGAGTTGCTATAATATACGATTTGTCCATGTGGGTACCATACATCATGGAGAAGAGAGTGAAATTAGAATCATAAAGGCGGCACATAGTGGGAATGAAATTAATACCAAAACAACACATAGTTGTTGATGTGCAATATAGTAATACACCCTCTATTCCGAATTTTTTTTTTTTTTATTATTCCGAATTGTTATATGTGTGCACATTTTTAACTCCTGTAAAATAGTGGAGCACACCACTTATTATTTATTGAATTTGATGTAAAAATATGTAATTTGTACCCGAGTTCTCCGAGCTTCTCCTAACTTGCACAGTGTATCGATGTTTTTGTTTATACTGTCATTATGCTGTAAAACAGCTTGTGGGGTGGCTGTCATGATGGTGACAATTGTTTTGTCCCCTTTCCCCCTTGAATTAAGACTGAGTCAACAGCTTTCCTTGGCATGGGTTGGGCACTAATCAACAGCTTTCCTTGGCATAGGTTGGGCACTTAGTGCCCAACCCATGCCAAGGAAAGCTGTTGACTTGGGGCATGTGATCTTGATAAGTCTCATGTACATTTCTCAGTCAAACTGTTTTTTATAACTGTTGAAATTAATTGAAAACACTGAAGCAGACGACATTTGACCACCAGCCGGTTTTGGCCGGTTTGAGGGGGAAAGGGTTCATGAAAATCTTCCCAGCCAATATTAGAATTACAGGTTTGTTAAATCTGAAATGCACCTGCATACGTATTTTGGCCAAATAAATGTTTTAATATTCTGAGTCTGAATCTGAAACTGACATAAATAGTTAGTGACATTTTATAAGGGTGGATCTCATGTTTGCAGTTATTTATTCAACTACCAACAGTACAGTGTTTTCCCATTAACTTAGTTTCTGTAATGTTGTGTAGTTTTAAACATTTTATTGAACAAAATACTAATAGAGCACTGTGTGATGTCCTCCTAAACATCTTTTGCATGCACCTTTGTTGCTTCATATACATGTATATTTTATCTGCAGAAACTTGCTGGTGGCGTGGGTGTAACTGGTTCAGAATAATATGTCAATTAATTTAGAGGTGATGTGCTACATATGGTCTGCTATATACTGGCATGATATACATATATATATATATATATATATGTATAT
The DNA here is from genome assembly GCA_964020975.1 of Hermodice carunculata. Lineage (NCBI taxonomy): Eukaryota > Metazoa > Annelida > Polychaeta > Eunicida > Amphinomidae > Hermodice > Hermodice carunculata. Next base: position 506,874 of record CAXHWN010000937.1, on the reverse strand, counting down.
ATATATATATACATACATACATACATACATACATACATACATACATACATACATACATACATGTACATGCACATGTACATGTATGCAGAAACTTACTCAGATGGGTGTTACTGATTCAAAATAAAACTGGTGAATTTGGAGGTGATATTTTGTTTCCACAATTGTCTTTGGTCACAAATGCCTCAGTAATTAATTCTGCTGTGAGTGTCATTTCCTTCCACTCAGAAATTGCAGAAATGGTGCCATTAAAAAAAAAAAAGAAAAAAAATCTGCTTTGCTTTGTGCAGGACAGGCAGCAAGAAGAGAAAAGAAAATAGATGGCTGTCTCTGGTCCTCAGGGGTTACCCAGTCAATCTGTTACTTGTGCATCAATTATCACTCTAGCATGCAACTCGGAATCAATTTGCAATATAAGTGAAGAAAAAGCTTTTATGCACTTTTGGACACAAAAACATCTCTCGTAATCTGTGAAATAAGATCTAGAGAATGGATCTGAACTACCTTCCATTTCCTGTAGAAAAGCTGTCGAGATGCAGCCACAGCCGTCCATATGTTGTGAAGAGGGGAGCAAACATTTGAGTGGGCACAGAAACTTGTCAGTGCAAATAAGGCCTTTTCCCATCAATAAAGCACTTTTCATCTCGGGCTGAATTTGTGTCAAGAGTTGGACATGGAATTTTTGGGCTTCACTTAGCAAGAACTTTTAGGTTTGCCAGACTCTGCCTGTGCCGATACGGCGTGTGTTGCAACGGTCGATTTTTTCTCCAAACTGTCTTCTGATCTTGTACCTTTACATATCGCTGCAAGGTTTGTCTCTCCGTGTCATGTCAAGAAAAATATCCTAATTGTTATCAGTGCTGTCATCATTTTTGGCTCAGCTGACTTATAAGTCAGCTGAGCCAAATTGTATTTTAAGATATAAAATTCCATCTCAAAAACTCATTAGATTAGACTTGCCAAATTCATAAGATGTGTAGACCATGCCCAATGCTAGAATTTTATGTAATATCAGTGACCTTGATCTATTTTTGTGAGGTCACTGGGCCTGTAAAGTTGAAAGAGGTATTTTTGTAATGACAGCATGTAGCTTGGATATCAAAGGCAAAGAGAATTGAGCCTCCTGATCAAAATTGCACTTCAGTACATTTTACAAAACTGTACTTGGTGACCTACTCAATTATTGGGTCACCATGACCCAATGATTATGGAGTTTGGCACTTGTCAAATTTTATTGTTTTTCTTCAATAACTCAAAAAGTTATCATCCCAATCTGAACAAACAGACCATGTATGGAAAGCTGGATATGGGGGGGGGGGGGGGGCACACATTTTGAACATTAACAATTTTTTTAAAATCTGAGTTGAAGGTCGAAGTCAAATGGCCATTTGGAATGCAGGTGTCATCTTGTGATTGCTCTGCATCCTGGTTTTTGAGATAGACCCATATAACTTTTAGAACTTGTCAAGTATAGGAAAATTTATGTCGATATCAATGTTAGTGGTGCCACCTGTGGTTTTATGTAATATATGGGTCAAAATGTGAAAATGTCGTGACCAGTCTGGCATCCTTAGTTTTTTATGGATCTTCATGAAATTTAGTGAGATTGTAGTTCAGGCCACAATCTCGGTTGCTTGGGATACTAGTGGCACCAACTATAATTTGATGGAAACTTTGAGTTAAAATGTCTTGAAAGATACAAAATTCCATATCTTAAAAAATAATTGTTAGACAGGCTAAATTTATTGGTTGTATAGATCATGTCCAATGCTAACATACTGTATAAAATAAATGACTTTGACATATTTTTGTAAGGTCACCAGACCTTTAAGCTGCAAGAGGTGATTTTGTAATGGGAGGATGTAGTTTTGGCATCAATGACAAAGAGAATTGAGCCTCCAGATTAAAATTGTACTTGATTACACTGTATATAAAACTCTCCTTGGTCACATATTTTTTTGGTCACTATGACCCAATGATTGTATGACCTTGACCTATTTTTCAAGGTCATTAAACACTTAAGAAAAGGATATTTAATTCAATATTTTAATAAAGATAGTTAAGGCAAGTGATGCTAAATGTACCACAAATGTGTGTCGTGGAAGTTTGATATTGCATAATATGGCTAAGTTTGATTACTTTTTCAAAAGCCCTGGATTGAACACATTTCAAAGAAATGATTTTTTGATGATGATGGTCAGCAGATCATTAGTCCCATGGGCCTCTTGTTTAACAAATTATCATAATTCAGAAAATCAGTGAAGGGCAATGTTCATGTTAGTAATAGTAGTAGTGGTCTCAAACAAAGGTGGCATTAATATAATTCCAACGTTCACATGTCCAGGACTGCTTCAGTCTGTGCATGTAGGGTCAGCTGAGCACAGGACTGACACAGTCCTCTTGTTTTTTCTACAGTATCATTTTTTAAAGTCCATAGATATCTGGAAAAATGTTACTGAGAAAGCCCCAGGGTCTGGCAAAAATCATGTCATAAAAATTATTTTAAGCATGGTATGCTGCTCTTGTGGTAGCAGGTAAGTCATCTCCCTTCCTTCATCATTTTTTTATTTTTTGAAAACCACTGATGATAAAAAGGACTTTTTTTAGATGGCTTTAGGAAGCTGCAAAAGCTTTTGAGTCATGACTTGAAACAACCTTTGTCTTCCTTGATGAACAAGCTGTGGCTATGCGAGACGCCTCCTGACCAGAGTGACTGCTGATACAGCAAGGAGCACACTGTAACTTAACCCTTAAAGTACTAATCACGGCTATAGTCGTTTTCTCATTACCGTTTAACATAGAATGGTTAAAAGATTCAAATTCCTCATAAAGATACCTTTCATTCAAAAACTAGCAAGCCTGTTTAAAGCAAAAAGTAGTCTTAGTCAACAGCTTTCTTCTGGGCACTTTGCACGCACTCTGTGCAAAGTGTCCTGAGCAAAGCTGTTGACTCAGTCTTAAATCAACCCTGAAGAGTTAAACTATGTATCCCCTGAGGGAGGCCACCGTTTTGGTCTTCTCATTGACATGTTTTTGAAGTTACCAGTTTTATTCAGAATCAGTAATGTCTTTTCTAGGATAAATAGAAATCAATGATGTGTGGCAGTGAGCAAATGATTAATTTTGCCATCTTCAACTCAAAAAACTGACTGTCAAAGAACACTTGCAAAGTATTACTCTGACAAATATTGACAGATGTTACCAGTGTGGGAGTTGTTTATATGCATGCACAATATAACCTATATTGGTATTGTTCACAATATATATGGGAAACTGTTCAGGTTACCTTGTAATTATTCTCTGCAGGTGTCATTCTATGTTACGAAATGGATATGTGCAACCAGAAAGTGTCACACATTCTGTTCTATCCTTGCCAGGAAGCAGTGATAGGACAACAAGTAGAGGAGTCTACACCACTGAGTTTATGACAGGACAATATGTAGAGTAGTCTGGACCACTGAGTTGATGACAGGATGATAAATAGAGTGGTCTGGACCACTGAGTTGATGACAGGACAATAAGTAGAGTAGTCTGGACCACTGAGTTGATGACAGGATGATAAGTAGAGTAGTCTGGACCACTGAGTTGATGACAGGACAATAAGTAGAGTAGTCTGGACCACTGAGTTGATGACAGGATGATAAGTAGAGTGGTCTACACCACTGAGTTTATGACAGGACAGTAAGTAGAGTAGCCTGGACCACTGAGTTTATGATAGGATGAAAAGTAGAGTAGTCCAGACCACTGAGTTTATGACAGGACAATAAAAGACAAGACCACTGATTTTATGACAGGACAATAAGTGGAGTTGTCTACCACTGAGTTTATGACAGGACAATAAGTGGAGTTGTCTAGACCACTGAGTTTATGACAGGACAATAAGTGGAGTTGTCTAGACCACTGAGTTTATGACAGGACAATAAGTGGAGTTGTCTAGACCACTGAGTTTATGACAGGACAATAAGTGGAGTTGTCTAGACCACTGTGTTTATGACAGGACAATAAGTGGAGTTGTCTAGACCACTGTGTTTATGACAGGACAATAAGTGGAGTTGTCTAGACCACTGAGTTTATGACAGGACAATAAGTGGAGTTGTCTAGACCACTGTGTTTATGACAGGACAATAAGTGGAGTTGTCCAGACCACTGAGTTTATGACAGGACAATAAGTGGAGTTGTCTAGACCACTGTGTTTATGACAGGACAATAAGTGGAGTTGTCTAGACCACTGAGTTTATGACAGGACAATAAGTGGAGTTGTCTAGACCACTGAGTTTATGACAGGACAATAAGTGGAGTTGTCTAGACCACTGTGTTTATGACAGGACAATAAGTGGAGTTGTCCAGACCACTGAGTTTATGACAGGACAATAAGTGGAGTTGTCTAGACCACTGTGTTTATGACAGGACAATAAGTGGAGTTGTCTAGACCACTGTGTTTATGACAGGACAATAAGTGGAGTTGTCTAGACCACTGTGTTTATGAGGGCTGCTATGACGTACATATTTCTGGGTGCATGTATTCCATATTCATTATGTTTAATTGAGATAAATGGTTTTGAAGTGATGCCTAAATCGGTATTTTTCTCAAGAAGAAAAAAAAAATGTGTTTATGTATTGCTCAACCACACTATGTAAATCTCTGACTGTATTTATATATGCTCTTTTCTTCAGCGCAAGGAGCGATTAACAAAACGCGGTTGCAAACTCTGTGACACTGGGAGCTTTAATCAGTATCCTGAATATGTCAAACATATCGACTGTGAAAGTCATAAAAAGGTATTCGCTGGTTTGAATTGTGAGGAGTTGTGGGTGTTAGTAATATGTTGCCATGGTACAAAAGTCATTTGGGACCTAATTTGCTTTTTAAAAAAAAAAAAAGATTCAGCAGACAGTTTTATGCTATGTTTAGGATGAGAACTCATAAGTCTTGTATCAGTACATGAATCCTAATGTAAGTTGATACATGGTATGTAAAGCCATAAAAACCAAGTGTCACTATATTCTCCACAATATATGGACATTCTCTGAGCGATACATGGACCAGAAAGCCATCGCAGTCCCAAGGCTCCATTGTAAATTTGTCATGCAGACATTTTAGCAAGTGCTCAGAGGGTTTGTTGCTACTGTTGATTTTCTATTGGACTTTCCGCTTGTGGATAGGGCAAAATATGGATCTTGACTCTTTCAGTGCCAGATTTCAGCTGACTGAGCAAGTTTCCTTGGCATGCTGTGGGAGCTGTTCCCAAGGGTTCACTCAGAGTATGACATACAGGCATTTAGCCAGTGCTCACATTCTGTTGCTACTTCTGTTTGTCTATTGCAAGCTCTACATGTAGATCAGGAAGAATACCTATCTGAACTCTTTCAATGCCAGGTTTAGAGAGAGTCAACATCCTTCCTCGGCATATAAGGATGCAGAGGAAAGCTGCTGGCCTGAACCATTCTTGTGAGCCTCACCATTGTATGTACACTGGTACTTGAAGTACAGGCCTTCTATGCTCCTGTGGCCAGTGTTTGTGGCACATCAATGTTTGTGGTGGGCTTAGCTGTTTTAGTCAGTGCCTGGCTGTTCAATCTGTTTGCATTTTCTCATTCAATATTAGGCTATTTCGTGTTAAAACATTGATGGATGTTTTTTAAGTGCTGTTTTGCTTAAGCATTATTTATGACATCATGTTGTTTGGTCGCAAAATTGGCACCACCAAAACTGCAATGGCCTGAAGACTGGCAAAACCACCATATATGACAAATTGGAATCTTGACAGTACTTCAGATGAGCTAGCCTTTTTACCTCAGCTGACTTGTCAGTCAGCTGAGGTTTTGTGAGGGTCCGTCGTCCGTCTGTCGTCCGTCCGTCTATCCACAATTCACATTTTCGACTTCTTCTCAAAAACCGTCGGCCAGATCCACTTCAAAGTTGGGGGAGATGTGCCTTGGGTAGGTCTCTACCAAGTTTGTTCAAATGGTCACGGTCCAGTGATTTTTGGATTTTTAATGAATTTTTTTGTTCTTTTTTGGGCAAATCTTAAAAAGTCTTCTTCTGCAAAACCGCTCACCCAATTGCTTTGATATCACACAGGAACACTCCCTGGGACTCCTAGTTCTTAATTTGTTCACCAGGTGGCGCTGCAATTTTTTTCTAATTTTTTATGAATTTTTGTATGTTATAGCTATTTTCGACTTCTTCTCCAGAACTGTCACTCAGATTAAGCTGAAACATGGTGGATATGTTCCTTGTAGAAGGGTCAAACAAAATTGTTCACTATGTGGGAATGCTGCGGATTCCTGATTTTTAACGATTTTTTCAATTCTGGTACTTATCGGTCAATGCAGCTTTCCTATTGATTACTATGGAAGTCAATGGGCATTCTAATGCTAATTCACATTTTTGACTTCTTCTCCAAAAGTGTCATCCAGATTAACTTCGAACTTGATGGCAACGTACCTTGGGTGGGTGTCTACCAGGTTTGTTCCAGTGGTCATGTTCCAATGAGTTTTGGATTTTTTAATGATTTTTTTTTCAAAAATCTCTACAAAAGTTTTAATAGGAAAGTTTAACATGGGAATTTCTTGTAATGGTCATAACTTAAATAATATTGGCCAGATTAACTTCAAACTTGGTAGGGATGTGCCTTGGGTGGATCTCTACCAAGTTTCTTCAAATGGTCACGCTCTATTGATTTTTGGATTTTTTATGAATTTTTTTGTTCTTTTTTGGGGGCAAACCTTCAAAATTCTTCTCCTCTGAAACCGCTCACCCAATTGCTTTGATATCGTACATAGACACTCCCGGGGACACCTAGTTCCCAATTTGAACACCAGGTGGCACTGCAATTTTTTAATGAATGTTTTGTATGGTTTTGCTATTTTTCACTTGTTCTCAGAACCATCCCTCAGATTAAGCTGAAATGTGATGGATATGTTGTTGTGGGAGGGTCAAATAGTTGTTTACTAGGTGGCACTGCTTTGGATTCCTGATTTTTAAGGATTTTCAATTCGGGTACTTATCGTTCAATGCAGCTTTCCTATTGATTACTATGTAAGTCAATGGGCATTCTAATGCTAATTCACAGGACAACTGACACGAAATTTACTGTTTACTTGATAACTTGAGATCTGTTTTGAGTAAGCTGCACATGTTAATTATTCTGTATGAAGGTCATGCTGAGACAGTACATGAATGACCTTGACCTTGTTTGTTGGGTCACAGTGCAACAGACATGAATTTTACTCTTCATTATAACTTGAGAACTACTTGAACTTTGATGTTGCACATGTAAGTGTTCTTCTATAAAGGTCAGACTTACTCAGAACATGGTGTCCTTGATCCTTTCCCAAGTTCATAGAGCTGCAAGTGATGAATGTCAAGATCAGCTGAGGCACGGGCTGTTCACACAGCCCTCTTGTTATTTTATTAGCACCAAAAAAGTAGATCTTATTCGTGTTGAAGGATATACTGCAGGCCTACAAATTTTAGCATTTTATAATATTTGGCACTCTTAGCAGACCATTCCATGCACTCAATTAACCCTTAAAGTGCTAATCACTGCCATAGCTGCTTTCTCATTACCATTAATCATATAATGCTTGAAAGATTCAAATTCTTCATGAAGATAACTTTCATTCAAATACCAGCAAGCCTAGTCTTAAACAAAAAGTAGTCTTAGTCAACCGCTTTCCTTGGGACACTTTGTGCGCAAAGTGTGCCAAGGAAAGCTGTTGACTCAATCTTAAATCAGTACTTCAAGGGTTAAAATGATCCAAAATTTCAACGCAAGATTAAGTGTAGATTATCATATAGACCCTGGATGCCCACCTAATCCATAAAGTTAACCATACTAAGGTAACAGCCGATGGGACGGTATGTTACAAATTAGTGTTCTGTTTCTTTCTAAGAAATACAAGCCATATTTTTCCTTTCATACCCATGAAAGGGCTATATTTCAGGGTGATTTGACAAGCTGATAATCACTGGTTATTTGAGAAGAGCCACACTATTCCACCACACTGATGATCACTGCAAGGGGGAATTTCACAGTTTAGTTGCCTTTGCATGAGTGGTAAATTTGCTTTGTCACTCAAGCAAGTGACCAATAGGAACCAAGTTGTGCACTGCCAGTTGTGGATGGTGTGGCCTGAGACAAGGACTGATAATGTGAGAACAGGCATAGAAAAACTGGGGGATGGATTTCATGGCAAACAAACTCTATACACATCTCGCACTCAGCCTTAATCTTATGTTGTGGCACCAGATTGCATGACCCTCCAATCTTGCTACTGCATGGCATTACCTGTATGAGAACCAGTTGTAGGGCTTGCTCTGTGCAACCTTGTGCAGGTCTTATGACCTTTGACCGTCTGCTCTTGCCATTGCACAGCATCAGCCAGATGACCTTTGACCCTGTTTTCGTGTCACTACATGGCATCGTGCGAAATAGACGTAAGAGCTGAGTGGCCTTTGGCTGGCACAGAGTGGTCATTGTCTGCCAGCTTGGTGTAAGTGCCTTCACCAGATTGATGGTGTGGGTTTTTTTTCTTTTCACTAATTGATCAATTGGGAGCTCTTTCAAATTTGTGGCTACAAGGAAAGGTTCCTGTATGGTGCGTGAACATGCCCACATTATGTGCAGAGCTCAGTACACACAAAGCTGTTTCAAAGCAGTCTGCACAAGGTGCATTGTGGTTAAACAGCTCTTGCGCCGAGGACAGGTCACCTGCTAGCCAGCTTCGTATGTTTGCCTCGGGTCATAGACAGCACATCTTAGACCCAATGAACATCATGCTGCCTGGACCCATGTACCGGAGCAAGAATCGGTAATTGGCATTGGCTTATAACCTGCTACGCTGTTAAAAGACCATAGTTCATTTGCTGACTTTAAAAATATGTACCCTGCAAGCAGCTTTTGAAATGGATAAACTGGCTTCCAGCAAGGCAGATAGACCAATTTTCATGCTATAATCTGTCTTTGGAGTGATTATGGACCCCCTAAAGTGGCCCAGACACTTCATGTGCCACAGAATGTAGGCTTGTTTGACACTTGTGAGGCTGTTCCCTGTATCTGGAACAATTGTGTCATTGAGGTGGTATGCATGTACTAGACAGTTCTTCTGCCACTAAACTTTAGCCAAGTCTGCTGGCTTCATGTGGCAAAGCTAATGCCAGGAGAGCAGGATCGTAGGTGTGGAAAAGGCATTTAAGCAGAGTGACATTTAACAGTATAATTGGTGGCTGTTAGCCGATGTGGGCAGCAGCAGAGAGAGATAAAACATAAACGTAGTACATGTAATGGAAGATCACAATAGCATGAAGAAGTTCAAACTGCTGACACTTTTTATGTGTGTCACCTGTCAGCGTACTGCCATTGAAAATGAATGTTAGATGGTTGGTGTAGTGTGCTGGTTTTTGTGGGAGACCGTGTCACAAATGAAGTGGTACACACAGGTTATAAACCTTTCAACAATACCAGTAACTGTGCAGATAAACCACGCATGCATGCTTCGGGGTCTTTGCAGAAAGGAAAAAACCTCAAGACAGGCAACTTTGTTGAGTGCAGGGAGTTTATTTGCCGGTCTCAAGGCTTTTGGCTTTTTTTACAAAGACATTCTCAAGCATGGCTTATCTGTATACATGTATGTATGTATGTATGTATGTATGTGTGTATATATATATATATATATATATATATATATATATATACATATATATATATGTATATATATACATATATATATATATATATATATATATATATATATATATATATATATATATATATATATATATGTATATATATATATATATATGTATATATATATATATATATATATATATATGTATTACCAGCAAAATATACAAAGGGCTTGTATGGATGTGCTTGCTGTTTTTGAGTGAATTGCCAACAAGAGCTATTGACAAGCCTTTAGGACAGAGAAGATACACATTCCACCCATACCTGTGATAAGTCATAGGTGCTGACAATCGTTCCACTGTCTAAATTACCAAACCGATATGCCACTATAAAACATATCAGAATGACCAGTCAGACCTGGGCATTGAACCAATGCATGGGTGTTCACAGAGCCTCACACAATGCCTGGCCATACAGCATATACAGCTACAGTAGCCTATTGACCCTGGCCCAACCCAAGCTTCTGCCCTGTTCGAAATCCCCCCTCTCCCCCCCCCTCCCCACCAAACTTGGGCGGTCATCCCTGTTGTACATGACCTTTGGGAGGGGGGACCCTCATGTTGGAGATCATCAATAAGGGTTAAATGTCTGTAGGTATTTCTTTTTCTAAAGTATTTTATCCTGGGTCCCACGAGAGAGATAAGGAAGGTCATGTAATTGCCTATGGGGCTCAATTGGCCGTCAAATATCATTATGTAAGCTGCCTATATGTTCTGAAGACAAACTGCTCTCCATTCCAGTCTGGCCCATATATCACCATCATCCACCTCCTGAGTGGGGCAAAAAACATCCTGCGTCTCACACATTGGAACCCTGTAGCTATAGTCAGCATACTCAAAGCTGCCTTTGTTGCAAAGAGTCAAAGCTAGAAGCTGTTGATGTGTGATACCTTACATTTATATGGCTGTTCAGTGAAGAGGGTCAGTAAGGGGTTTCCCCTACTGAGGCTTTTTATTTACCGTACTTGAGTACTGGAAGCCCTCTTGTTTTACATACTTCGTACTATCCAAAATTTTGAAAGGTTTTTATTTTCCGTACTGCGTACTCTAAAAAAATAATTACCTGTACCAGCATACCAACCCCCCCCCTTACCCCCCTTCAGTGAACATGCTGGTCAGTTCAAATTTGTGTAAATGGAATGTCAATGCCATGCTGTCTTGCAGACAGAGACACCTGGCTTTAAGGCAGAATGGGAACCTTTTTTTTTGCAAAGTAGACCACCAATCTATTACACAGAGAGATTTTCCTCTCCTCGTCTATTGAGTATGCACATACAGTAGCAATGCAGAGCAAAATACAATCAATTTCATGCCAAAATAATAACTCCAAGCCTGAAGCAGAAATACAAATACTAATTGTTAATTAATAAAATCTTCTATGAAACCACCCGCAACAGTCAGTCATGGATAATGTATAAGCATCCTGTCTTGTGGTGGACAACTTAAAATCCAGGCAGGTTTCGTGCTGTTGGGCAGTTTATTTATCATAGCTCATGCCACAAGACTGAAGCCACATTGCAATGGAATCGGAAGGTATTTCAGGTAACGAACAAGGGGATTAGACCAACATTAGGCTCCACACCTTATACAAGATAATTTTGGCTGTATTAGATTGTATCCCTGTTTTAATTTTTTAGCTCAGCTGACTAGTCAGTCAGCTTGTCTTATGGTCATCTGTCTGTCATCACCCCTGGGAGGACTCCATGCTGTTAATCAACTATAAGAGTAATTCATTAACTTTACAAATCCATTATCAATGGTGCTGTGGGCTGTCAGTTCTTTTGACACACTGTTATAGTGGATAAAGAGTGCTTTTATAATGTTCCAGACTCACAAATATCACAAAAACAGTGTGGGCCAACGTCCTTCTTTTGCTGCCAACATAGCTGAGTCAGGACAACCAAAAAGTGGCTGGCCTATCACGTCTCTCTTAATCTCGGTTGCAATTTATGAATTTTGGGATTTAAGTGGTTATTTTTACCTTTTGGAAAAAGCAAAGTGTGTAGATAATAAAGAATGTATTTCAAGGTTGAGATTTTTTTTTGGTTTTTGGTTTTTTGTTTTTTTGTTTTTTTTTTTTTGTTTTTTTTGTTTTTGTTTTTTTGCTAAAATGTTAAAAAACCTTCTTCTCTAAAAGTACTTGGGCATTCCTTTGAAATTTTTTGGGGACACTTGGGTCGGTCTCTACCAATTTTGTTCAAATGACCATACTCCAATGATTTTTTTTCTTTCAGAGATAATTATGCTTGTTCATTTTTTAATAAAAAATTTCCAAAACTGCTCAGCCAATTGCTTTGCAATTTTGCTAAGGGACACTTCTGGGGATCTCTAGAGCTAAATTAGTTCAACAGATGCCTTAAAGATTTATGTGCATTTTTACTTTACATCACCTTTCTCCCAAATTTTTTCTCGTCAAACTTATTCGGAATGTGTGTGGACTTGATCTCCACCAAATTTATTGACCACATGGTGGTGCTGTCATTTTCTGATTTTTAACAAACCATTGAAAAATGTGGAAAAATCAGTAAGGGGATATGTACATGTTATCAAGGGTGATGACAATATTCTGTAGTTTCACAGGACAACTTCAGTCTTCGCACATCAGGTCAGCTGAGCACAGGACACTCACAGACCTCTTGTCACTTGTGTGCAGTGAATGGAGAGTTTTCTTTATGATATGCTTTTCTTTTATAAAGTAAATTACAGCGAGAGAAAGTCTGCAATGCCCAGTGAGAGTCACATACAAAGCACAGGATTAATTGTCAGCCACAGCTAATGAAATCACTAACACTACTAGCCTCCCAAGACAAAAGCCGAGTGCACAGAAGAAATCTCAATTACCCATCATGGCAGAGACGTGTATCACAAGACAAATTGTAAATGTGGAACAGGTGATTGGGTCATTCAGCTGTAAGACTCTACACCCATCACATTACACTCGTAATTTTGCCAGTTTTACTACAGCAACTCCATACCTGCCACAATGGACTTTTTATAACCAAATTGGATAGACATGTCCCATTTGTGTTTAGCTGCTTCCCAGAAAAACAGAAAAAAAGAATAGTGGGATATTACTATGATTGATGTGCGGGTGCAAGTCATGCAATCACGGGAGTCAATAGGGATGTTTTCTTGTTATAGCATTTCACCGATAGGTAATAGATCCACCACAATTTAATTCTGTCAGTGGTAAATGAAGCTTTGATTTTGACACTTCTGTTTTATTTGAGACTCATGCCCGATGGGCTTCTTACTTCTATCAGTTTTTATAAATACCTTTTGGCCTTTGCTGACAGAAGAGTGAACTTCATGTCTTCATTTCTTGCAGCGCTTGTCATCACAATATCTTTAAAATATTTTTGATGGATTTTTATCACTTTTAATAGTAAAAGGGGAAACTCATAGGCAAGAAACGCGAAGGGTTAGAATATTGAATTGTACACATACATTTATAAAAGACAAATGAATTTAAGGCAAAAGGACAATAGTATGGCATTGAAGATCCTTTCATGTGTGTCTTGAATTTCTTTCTTGAATTTCTTTCCAAATCTCAAGTGCCTGATCCTGTAAGTCTCTATAATATTACTAGTTCTTATCCATTTAGCCTCAAAACATTGTAAAACTCAAACTGACATCTTCTGCAATTGATTGCTGTTTGAATTGCTATTTTTTTTTTTTTTTTTTTTTTTTTTTGCTGAATGGGAATTTGTTTTCTTGATAAAAAGAAATTAAAAGTTGTAGAGGATTGAGCAGACAAGAAGACCTCAGGAGCAGCTGCTTCTGATACGACAGAAGAAAAAAAAAAAAAAAAACCCTGTGGCAAAACTTGTAATTAAAAGACAATTTTGCAGCCATTAGCAAGGTGGTAATGTAAAAATGAGAAGGTACATGTAGCCGTGTATTTCCTGCCCATATGCTGCTGTTATATACTGTGAATAATGTGAATGCCTGATGAAAGTGCTTATGCAGCCACTGACTGAGTAATCAACCACATTGTATATGTATTGGCTGACACCATCTCAGGGAGGATAGGGCATCAGAGAGATGGACGGTGAGCCACTGGAGTAGATCCTGCTTCAAATATGGGAACACCAGCTAAATAAAGACTTCCCAGTCGATAAATTGAACAATGAAGAAAAATATATGCTTGTTTTCTCAGGTGCATTTAATTGTTGAGAGTAATAGAAGTCACACATTTGGTATTGCCGAGTGGAATTCGTGGCAATTTAGCTGCACATGGTGAATAATGTATCTTCATGGAGTGTTAACATAAATAATTGCAAGTACGTGAATCAGAATTAGCCCCTTGGCAATCTAAGTGGAGGCTCCGTAGCGCAACATGAAGCATGTGCCTGTGTCCACAGGTTGCTTTAGGCCAAAACATTACCAAAGGTTACCGAGATGCCCTATTAGTTTCAGGTCATGCTCAATGTGCATAAAATGCAGCATGCAAGACACAGCATGGACTGCAACCAAGCAGACTGGGAGCATGTCTTTGTCCTTGGAACAGCCAATGAAAAATGTTCAATCAAGCTTGACTGTTCCGTAATGTGAACTGTTATTAATGCCACCATAATATTAAAAACAAAAACAAAAAACCAAAGAGAGAGAGAGAGAACAAGTTGTTGTTTTTTTAAATGCCACTTCTGCCAGTATGAATGGACAAAGTGTAATCACCTGCACTTTATGTAAGTTGGAATTTGACACTTGGACCTTGACAGCAATTGATTCTTGAGGACGTAGAGTGTTTGGGCGTTGGAGTAAAGTGCCTGATTACATGTGTGCCTTTAGTGAATGCTCACGAGTGTATCCATATTTTACAGCATATTGCACACAAGTTGTCATTACATAATAACCCCCTCCATAATGGTTCCTGTTTGTAAGGTGGCCTGAGTACTTCATCTCTTGACACTACACTATCAAATATATTGTTGTGACATTACCAGCAAAATACCATAATTTGCCGTTTTTCACTCATTTCTTTTTCATACCTGTCTGTAAATGCAGTGTTTTAGTCACCTTTAAGCTCAAAGTTGGCCAATCTTTCACATTTTCCTTACCAGCTTTCATTTTTACCACCTTTTGCCTTTTTTAGCTTATGTTATGAATAGTCATCCATCGTCCATCTGTCGTCCACAATTCACATTTTCCACTTCTCCAAAACCGTCAGCCGGATTCACTTCAAACTTGTTGGGTATGTGCCTTGTGTAGGTCTCTACCAAGTTTGTTCAAGTGGTCACACTCCAATGATTTTGGGGTTTTATGGATTTTTGGAAGTTTTTTTTGAGCAAATCTTAAAAAATCTTCTCCAGAACCGCTCGCCCAATTGCTTTGATATCGCACAGGAACACCGCTGGGAACTCCTAGTTCTGAATTTGTTCACCAGGTGGCACTGCCATTTTTTTCTATTTTTTTATGATTGTTTGTGTTTTTGCTATTTTCGACTTCTCCAGAAACCTCACTCAGATTAAACTGAAACTTGGAAGATATATTCCTTGTGGAAGGGTCAAACAGAGTTGTTCACTAGGTGGCACTGCTGAGGATTCCTGATTTTTTTTCTAATTTGGATACTTATCAGTCAATGCAATTTTCCTATTGATTACTATGTTAGTCAGTGGGCACTCTAATGGGAATTCACATTTTTGACTTCTCCAAAACCGTCATCCAGATTGACTTAAAACTTAGTGGTAGTGTATCTTGAATGGGTTTCTACCATTTTTTTTTCAAATGGTCAAGGTCCAGTGATTTTTAGGTTTTGGATAATTTTTTTGTCCATTTTTTGGACAAATCTTACCAAATCTTCTCCACAACCAGTAACCCAATTGCTTTGATATTACACACAAACACTCCTAGGGACTCCTAGTTCTTAATTTGCCAGGTGATGTTGCATTTTTTTTCATTATTTTTGGGGTTTTTTATGAATTTTTGTGTGTTTTCTTTACTGGTCACTTCTTCTTCAGAACTGTCTCTCAGAATAAGTTGAAACTTTGTGAATATGTACCTTGTGAAAGGATCAAGCAAAGATGTTCACTAGGTAGCACTGCTGTGGATTCCTGATTTTTTCATGATTTTTTTTTTTTTTTTTTTTTTTAGATTTGGGTACTTGTCGGTAAATGCACCTATTGTATTGCTACTATGTAAGTCAATGGGCATTCTAATGCATTCTTATGATAATTCACTTTTTGGACTTATCTGAAGAAACTGTCTATCAGATTTACTTTAAACTTGGTGGCAATGTACCTTGGGTGGATGTCTACCAAGTTTGTTCAAATGGTTATGTTCCAGTGATTTTTGGATTTTTTATGATCTTTTTCAAAAAACTTCAAAAAAGGTTTAATGGGAAAGTTTAACATGGGAATTTCTTGTAATGGTTATAACTTAAATAATTTTGACCAGATTTGTGCCAAACTTGGTACAGATGTACATGTACCTTTTATAAGTGTCTACCTAGTTTGTGCAAATGGTCATGCTCAAGTGATGTTTGGACCTTGAACTCATTCCCAAGGTCACAGGACAAGTGACACAAAATTTACTGCTTACTTGATAACTTAAGATCTGTTTTGAGTCAAAGGCCTTGATGTTGCTCGTGTTAAAGTTTCTCTGTGAAGGTCATGCTTAGACAGTACATGAGTGACCTTGACCTCGTTCTTGGGGTCACAGTGCAACATACATGAATTTTACTCTTCCCTATAACTTTTGAACTGGTGCACTGATGTTGCACATGTTAGTGTTCTTCTATAAAGGTCTGACTTACATTGATATCGTAGCTCACAGGGCCACTTCAGTCTGTGCATGTAGGATCAGCTGAGCACAGGACTGTCACAGTCCTCTTGTTTTAAAAAAAGCATGATACCTTTTGTATCATCTGATACAATTTTTGTCATTTGAAGGTAACATTACAGTTATCACCTTTCTGATTCAACTTTCAGGGGAAAACCTTGAAATGTTTCTAGTATCATGACAGGAACATGTTAAAATCATAGGAAATAGTTGTTTCTATAGCAGGCATACACCAGAAATATAAAATTCATGTCAGAAGTCCTCCAGTAATTCTGTCATTGACATAAAGTCTGGCAACCTACAGCAAAGTTTTAATGTAAAAATTGGAAGGTGTTGTTGAAGAATGGCCTGAAAGATTTGATGTAAATAAATCACATTCCATTGATGTGTGCCAGCTGCATGTAATATAAAGGGAGTACACAAAAGTGTATTTGTGTGGCCTGACCGTATAACTATCAAAATGCTATGGTCTCATTGACATTTATGATATTACGTATTTATGACAACATTGACAGCAGCCAAACACTGATAATGCAGAAGTAAAGCGTACATATCTTGAGGTAGCATCTGGAACAGGCACCAGGATGCTTGCTTAACGGCCCTTGCTGATGGCATTTAGTGCTGCAAATGTCATGAACAATAAGGAAACTGTCATTTTTATTGTGATAGCTAGGCCACATGTAGACATGGCTGGTATTTGTAGTGTAAAAAGGTATACAGGATCATTTATATGAGAAAGATTACGGGTCCAACCTCCAGTCTTAATCGAGTTGCTAAAAGTATTCATATATGTAGACATTTAGGTGTACATATCTTGCAAAAGAAGAAAAGGAGAAAACAAAAAACGCATGCTCTGCCTGTATTGAAAAATGACTTATGAGATACATGTAGTTCAATATTTTTAGATATTTTATTCAGAAATGTTTTTACATATGTTGTGTGTACCATGGCTCATGTTACAGATGCCTATGTTACTATTTCCTTTCAGGTCCAGCATGGATTACCTTGGCTGTGTGTTGCTGTTTAATGTTCATCAGAGTTACAGCAGTTGAATGTACATCAGAGTTATAGTTTCATAATTATCTGCATATGTCTTTATATTTTCTAAAATGCAAACTCTATTCTAAAGCTTTCCTGAAACTCAATGTTCAAGTACAAACCATGTATATAATGAATAAAGTTTGTACTTTGTTTTTTTTTTTTTTTTTTTTAAATGGGTGGAACAGCTTTGCTGGGTTTTCATATGGTTGCACTTTGAATGCATATACATGGGTCTGTACACTTGAACTATATGGCTGGGTACATAGAGGCTATTTCATTCAGCTTTAATAATCGGTTACTATGTGGCCTTTGGTATCTTGTCTGTCATCTTAGTTCTTGTCTTGATGTTTTCATTACTCACAATTACAAAGGTAATGAAGGGTGATTGTAATCACTGAGAGTTTGTTCATCAGCCATGACACTCGCTGCATGTGGTATGTAGATCACTTTATGATTCCTTTTAATCAACATACCAGCAGAATAAGTATTTATCAGGTACAAATTGATTATATATATATATATATATATATTTTTTTTCAATTTACGTTGGAAATGTGGCGTTACGTCCAATATAAATATAACGTCACAACACTCGTACCCAATTTACGTTGGAAACGTGTTGTTACGTCCAATATACATATAACGTGCGGTTGACCGTTACTTCAGTAGCTGATGAGCCTAGTCATAGGCGAAACCGGTCCTACTACTGATCCTCTTAGGATCCCAACTTGACTTTGCTTTTTAGCCTGGCCGAGTAAAACACAAATTGATTATAGCTGCATGTATGTTTTGAAATTGCCTCAAAGTTGACGAACAATGTCTTCAACAACAGTTGCAACTTGCAAAGGACTGTGCAAATCTGGGTATATTGTGCCTTGTGCAGCAGTTTAAAACTTTCCCCCCTTCAGCCAGCCAAAAACGGCTGGTGTTCAAATGTCGTGTGCTTCAGTGTTTTTGTCTAATATCATCAGTAAAGAAAATTGAAATTGGATGAAAATTGTAAATGACATGTATAAAGATAATGTGAACTGGGTCAATAGCTTTCCTAAGGGCTTATTATCCTGGCCAATGAAAGCTCTTCACTCAGTCTTAACTCATTCCACCCTGATGATGCTTTTTCCCGCTATTTTCTAAATGTCGTCTGCTAATTGTATTTTACTAATTTAGGGATTATTTTTCAATATTTTGGATGAAACTTGCATGGAAGATCATTCCAAATTATATGCCCATGGTCAACAGCTTTCCTTGGCGCGCTCTGGGCGCATTGCGCCCAGAGCGCGCCAAGGAAAGCTGTTGACTCAGTCTTCTATCAGGGTGGAATGAGTTAATTGAAGGAGAAAGGGTTAAAATGGAATTGGGTGATGCATGTGGACCATGTCGTAGTTTTGCACTAAAACAGTCTTCTGTCAGAGTACAGCTGTCTATTGAACTCCTTGAGGCTGTAAATGGCCCAAGACCTGTCCTGGCTGTGCCATGAATTGCAGGAATTACCTGGATTCAGCACCAGCTGTTGTGGCACGTAAAACTCACGATCTTCTCTCTATAATCAGTGCGTGAGCCAAACTGTCTGGAATTGTAATCAAGGGAACTGTGCTCTGCATTCTTTGATGTATTAGAAATCACTGCCATGTGATGAAAGATAAATGACAAGATCCTGGAAAAGTGAAACGAGCCTAGGCTACACAGTAAAGTAGGCAGTCATGTACAATGCATGTTGAGGGAGGACATGCAGAGGTTGGTATATATGGAAAGTACATACAATATTTTCCATCATGAAATGCCATTAGAGTTGAAAATTCTGGCTAACCTACAAATTTTAAAGCAGCCATCTTTGGCTCTTGGCCAGCAAATACATTTGCTTTGAGGCGATGCATTCATTGTTTAGTCACTTTACATTTGCTTTTTTGGTGTAAAGCTAACACAAATGGTGGCCATGAATACTTGCTGCTGGCTGACGGCTGCATGCTGACACTGGGCCAGCCTAATTGCCCAGAAGTGCCCAGGTGTAAACTGGTGTTTGCTGCAGTGTTTTACATAAATTTCACGTTAACGGAATTAATTCTTGTTATAGAATTGTGGAGAAGATGTGACAAGGAAAGCTGTTGACTCAGTCCTGTACTCTGCCAGGCATTCAGGATGTTCCCATTCAGGGAAGCCACAGTACTAATCTATGCCTATTTTAGGGATTATGCACATGGCTGGCTATGTTACAATGAGGATCCATATGGGACGTGACATCTATCACATGGAAAAAGCATTTGTCAAAACATTCAGGTATAATGACATTGAGTGGTGCAAGGAAAACCGTTGTGCATATAGTTCCATATACAGTGGCACCTGTCTTGAGAGACCCCTCCCATGAGAGACCGCATATCTTTTTAAGACTGCTCAGCTCTCTCAGAACACTGTGTTATCTTTTCCATGTTATTATACCTCTAATGAAAGACCACCTAGTTTGAGAGACCACATTCTGACCTGCCCTAGGGGTGGTCTCTCAAGACAGGGACCACTGTATAGCACATGAAAGTGTGGGTCGCGCGGCTCTACCTGTGTCAGGATGCTCAGTGCATTTCACACGGCAGGGATTTCCGCTGGTCTCAGCTGCTTGTCACAACTCTTGCATTTTCATCCTTGAGGTTGGGGCATGTACATTTAGCGTACAGAGTACAAAAACTGACTGAAGCTTCCCCAGGCAATTTGTTCCAAACATCACACACCAGATATCGTGCTGTGGTATCCGTGCACACACGTTTGCAAAGGCTGCTTTCTCGTAGTGGTGAGAAACATGGCATAAATCAATGGCACCTCTTGTCCATTAATGCACAAAGGTGACTTTTACAAATCGGAATGCTATGAACAAGTCAAGACATTCACCAGGCAATTAATTTGGCTGACACTATAATGTAGCTAAGACCATTTTATTACCACCCGGGACACAGCTCTTACATGAAAGTGCAATTTTCTAATGCTATATAGAAGCCCAAGACAACAAAGAACACATATATAGCCTTTTCTGGCATCACCTGGACAGATGTAAATTGTCAGACATGGCTTTAGCCTTTAAAGTCAATAATCAGTCAATGTTTGTGTCATGATATTTGTGAGAGACAGATCTTTTAATTAATGTCTTTCTTCCATGTAATGTTGCTTTCATGTACCCTTCCGTGTATTATATGGCGAAGATAGACGCCATGATTTGATCAAAGGAATTGGCCACAGACACATTGGATGTAGAGTGAAAGCCCAGTGGTGCCCGGATATGTAAATTTAGTCTGGCATTTTGATTCCCATGGCCTCCTGCTGGTTGTCACATTATATCTGTATGACAGGAGAAAAAGCTAGATTTGTCCTTCTCCACACTTAGTACGACATGTCTGTTGTGTCTGTTGTTCTCTCACTCTCTCTGTGTTCCTCTCCCTTGCTCCCTCCCTCCCTCCCTCCATGGCACAAAACATCACCAGAAATACGCCTTGTGCTGGAAGTATTTTGGTTCTGTGTAGTCAGAGGTAGAGATACAGTATGTTCTTTAAAAGCCTTCTCTGTCACGGACGCCCTCTTGGAAGTTTTTTGTGCCATTCACAGCTGCTTCTGACCACAAAACACAAGAAGCCAGCTGACCTGTGGTAAAAAGTGCAGCAGCTTTGTTATGGTGATGAAGTTTTGTCCATGCATTCTATTGCAATTGAACAGCAGTATAGTATGCTGGGATTCAACGAGAATTTGCCAGACCAGTCATACTCAGCTTGCTATGCTGGCTCTATTCACTGCAATGGCAGTTAAAATCCATTAGTGACAACTGACATTCAACATGAAACTGAAATCAGGCTGCAGGACAAAGCACAAGGCAGTTTTCATGTAGAAATTGTGGCCTGGAAGCCAGTGATTAACGAAAGCCTTTGAATGTACGATTTCAATATCATCTTGAATCCCTTCAGAGTGCATTGCATACCAATAAGCACACCATTCCATTGTGAATACCAGGCCTCCTTTTAATTTAGATTTAATCATAAGAACATCTACGTACGAAAGCATATCCTCTCAGTGGATGCAAACTCAATTCTGATTATACCTATCACCTTTTTAGTTTAACATTTGTAAATTAAGAAAATATGTGTAAGGTTGAATGAGGACACTCTAAGGCATTCTGTTGGAATAAATTAAATAAGAAACAAAAGGTGCTATGCCAATTGTACTCGTCTCAAGATTGCCTGCAAAATTTAATGTGATCTCGAAACTTCTAACAAATTTTACCATCTTTTTGGGTTGAATAGTCTCTTTCAATTAAAGTCAAACAGGTGATTGCCAGCATTTCAGAGAGCCTTCTAGGTGATGAGCGATTTTTGCCTAAGCCTACGAAATAATGACCAGTTTAACAAAAGACTGCCTTCATTTTGATTAATTTAGTTTGTCAAAAAACTTGCCAGGTAATGGCATATTCTTGTAAAAGTATACTATGTCATGACAAGTTTGTTTTAAAGCATAATATAATACGACAAGCTAGTCTGAAGGCTGTTGTGTAATGTCTGGTCTGTCTAAAAGCATACTAGGTAATGACTAGTTTGTCTAAAAGTTATTGTGTAAGGACTAGTTTGTCTATGAAGCCTACAGTATAATGCACAGCTTGTTTAAAAGCCTATTATGTGACTAGTTTGTCTAAAAGCCTATCATGTGACTAGTTTGTCTTAAAGCCTATCATGTAAGGACTAAATTGTCTGAAAGCCTACTGTGTAAGGACTAGTTTGTCTAAAAGCATACCATGTAATGACTGGTTTGTGTAAAAGTTATTGTGTGATGACTAGTTTGTCTCAAAGCCTACTGTGTAATGACAAGTTTGTCTAAAAGCCTACTTCATGTGGGTCACATCTGGTTTCCTTAAAGCCCACTTTGTACTGACAATGGAATGTACATACATGTGGCAGGTGATGTAGGGTTGAAAGTGCTGGACTGTTTCTACATACCCATCAAATCAATTGTATTTGTGTCTTTTTGTCCAGAACCACTTCCAGGTATTTGTTACCCTATTCTGCGGTCCGAACTCTTTACACTCCATAAACCAATGTTTCTACTCTTCCCCCCTTAACACAAGACAGAATATGTAGCCTATACTCTCAAATCTCATAGACACACACTGAAAAAAAAAAAAAAAAAAACCAGAACAAAAAAATAATGGTTCAAGGGACAAAACTGGAATGGCTTAATGTTTATCTGGTGGAAAGAAGAGACTTCCCTGGATGTTTTATCGTATACATACGGTGTAAGACAGAAGCATTCACCCAAGTGCCCACAAATTTGTCTAATTCTTTGTGCTGCAGTATTTGAGTAGTTTTGTTGCAGCTTTCAAAGATTTACTTGTCTGTGTTGCAAACTCAGGAGTTAGGATGTCAATGTATGAGAAACATGATACATTGTATGTCCACCCCAATTAGTATGATACAGGTCAAAATAAAGGCCACCATTGCTATTACTGTAGGCCCAGTGGCCTAACTGGATCATTCAGCAAAGCTGTATCACCCTGCAGGGGTAAAAACTGTATCTAACTAATCATGATCCTGTGCACGGGTATACTGAGGGTTACGTCCTGATTCACCTTACGTCAAGGAAGAGGACAACTTTCACATTATGATGCTCATGCAGTGCTACCTGTTTCGCCAAGTCTGAGTCCTGACTGCATAATCTGCACCTGTGCTAGCTCACTACTTGGCAACAATGGAAAAAAAATGAAAACTTTTCCACATGTCTGACCATCCCAATTGGTGATAAAGAGATTAAAAATCTTGATCTTTGTCACTATGTGTTTTAGGTCAAATGCCCTTTGTGTCAGGTCAAATGCCCTTTGTGTCAGCTCAG
The DNA here is from genome assembly GCA_964020975.1 of Hermodice carunculata. NCBI lineage: Eukaryota > Metazoa > Annelida > Polychaeta > Eunicida > Amphinomidae > Hermodice > Hermodice carunculata. The sequence continues at coordinate 483,518 of CAXHWN010000937.1, read as the reverse complement.
TCCAAAGGCCTGAGTGGGAGCAGGGGTTGCTTACCTGATGGAGAGACTGATACAGATCAAGCTGTATGACCACCTACAGTTATCAGATTATAGTATACACATGAGATTATAGTTTATATACGAGGGTTAATCCCTCAAGCCAAGATGGCAGACGCCATCCATCATGCTGTGGTACAAAGCTTGCCTGAGCTGCATAACGCCTGCCACTAAGTTGAATGCTGGGTATTTGAACAGTGTCATGTCACGTGTAGAGAGTGTACAAAGGCGCTAATGATGGTATTTGAGGATTTCAATAATGGAGAAACTCCATGCCCTCTGTGCACTCCATCACAGGCAAGCGCTGGCCCGGCTTTTGGTGGTCACTATTTCCCCCAGCTCTGCTCACGGTTGTTTGCCATTTTGTGCGAGACATTTCTGTGTACCATCACACCCTTTGATGCCCGAACCAGCCAACAGCAACCAATGATTTTGAAGGTCTGCTGCTTCGTTTCTTTATTGAAATTCTAACTTTTAAAGATTCTGGAAAGGCCTGGCAAGATACTGAGCCCACAGTCAAGAGCTTTATTTCACTACTGTTGGCAGAAGTGTGCTGTGAACAGTTACCAGCTCCACATTGTTATGGTCTATTCTTTGAGGGTTAAAGGTGCTTTACCTTAATTGCTCTCATTCCCAGTGGATACATGGTCTTTGTGGTACATGACAAGCACTTTGATACTGTCAATTGCTTTATTTTGGCATGTATAAGTTTTCACGGTTTTTGTATTTTTGACATTTCGCTGTAGTTTTAATCTCACTGTTTTGGACGTATTTCCGATTCAAACAATGTTAAAATACTATTTCACTGGTTTTTTTATTTTCATGGTTTTGTGCCATCAGTGAAATAAGGGATAATAATAATAATAATAATAATAATAATAATAATAATAATAATAATAATAATAATAATAATAATAATAATAATAATAATACAGTGAAATTAAAGCAATTTACAGTATCGCTGTGGTCCCCCCCCCCTTCTGAGAAAGAGTGAAGCAGTCTTGTGAAGGAGAAACGGGAATGGCCTCTCGTAAGAGGGAGAGTAAAGGTCAAAGGGCAGATTTAGAGTGTTGGATGATGTGCTGTGCTTTGGAGAGGGCAGCTGTCTGTAATGTGGGGGCAACATGTAAACACAAAGGGCATCTGAAGAGGACTACATTAGAACTTAGGCTGGTGCCTGAAGCCACCGGGGACATCATTGGTGCCATCTCCATAGCACTGCGAGGTGTCCTGCATGTCTGACGTACTCGACCGCGGTAAACATTAGCACTGTATGGTGCACCAATATTGACTGGACTAGGTGTCAAACAGGTAGAGGTAAAGCCTTCTAGACTGGGTGACAATTACAAATGTAAAACCCATCTGCAGAGTCAGCAAAAGACTGAACCTTCTGCAGACTAGGAGTCAAGAACTTACTCAGTGCTCTCATTGTACTAGAGAAAGCTGTTAACCGTTGGTGTACCTGGAGCCAGTTTTTCCAAATTGTTTGCTCAGTGAGTAATTACTCAGCATTTTGTGTCCTGAGAACTTACTTACCCGAGTAATTACTCAGTTGGAACCTCAAACCAGTTTCTCGAAATCTTTTACTTAGTCTCTCAGCGATAATGCAGGCATGCAGCATTCCTGAGACAGGTCGCGCGAGGTTCAGGAAACTGAGTAATTATTCTGACAATCTGAGTAATTACTCAGGCTGCCTTCTGAGTAAAATGTTTGGAACAAACGGTAAAAAGCGAATAATTACTCAGAACTGAGAAATTTCTCAGTTCTGAGTAATTACTCACTGAGTAAATGATTTGGAAAAGCCGGCCGCAGTATAATGTTACTGCAGGGATCAGCTGCACTCTAAATAACATGTTGCTGATCAGTGACAAATAGAAGCTGACAGCATTATGACACCAGAGCCAAGTTCAAGTTGACAAAATGCTCACGAACACTTGCTGTTAAAGAAAGAAAAGTGACAGAATGGTCGAAAAGATGTTTAATGTACAGTGCTTGCCCCAGATGCTTTCTGGCAGATTTTAATGGAAAAAACTTGCATAGCAATACATCAGGATTAAGCTCTTTGTGGTTAAAATGATGTCAGATTTTCCGAATTGTTTACATGTTGCTCTGAGGCTTAAGCATAGCAGACATTCTCCCAATATGCATGTGAGGTGCTTGAATTTCCCAATGCATCAGGAATTGATTATGATTTAACCGTATCTTGGCTATTAATCTTTGATGTTGATGTAGCTGTAAACAGACAAAGTGGAAATTTAAGCCGACACATTCAAATGTGCTGCTGGGGAGAAAATCCCAGTTTTCATTTGATGAACAATAGCAAATAACAATAACTTTCAGAAGACCATGATCAACTGGGTTTATGTCTGAATGTTGTATCCATACTGTAGACGTATGTACATGATTACAAATTGGCAGGCAAGGCCAATTACCTCTATTCTTTGTCCACTTAGTGCAGAGATTTTGTGCATTAACTCAGTTCCTTGTGTTGGCCATAATAAACAAGACAAAAGTCATCAATCATTCATGACAGTCCTTTATGATGGAATATCCCCGTTTCAAACCTACAAAACACAGTCTTTGTTGTATCTTTATAGGCTGATACACATTTGATTGCTGCTGCTCTGTATAATCTTGGCGTAAAGGATTCACACGATATGTTCTAAGCCTTGTAAGCAAGGGAAGATAAGAGACTTAAGGATTACTGTCAAATAAAGGCAACCAGTAGCTCATGAAAGTTTTGCACAATCATACATATGTATGCATTGTCTGTGGATGATTGGCGTCTTTGCATGCTACCACCACACGGTAAAGGCCTTGCTCAATAATTTTAAACCCTCCTCTCTTAGCTCATTCCATAATATGGTGACAGGCCTTGGTCAGTGGTTCGAGCACCGCCTGGCAAGTCGTGCTGCAACTGCCCTTGCGGCAGCTGCAGCACGACTTGCCAGGCAGTGCCAGAACCACTGACTTAAGACTATAGGCATGTTGGTACTTGAACGAAAGCTCTTTTCATGAAGAATTCAAATACGCAATTTTCGTCTTAAATGTAGGTAAATATACGGAAAAATCAGGGACTGGTATGGAATGAGTTAACTGTTTTAGTGCCACATTTTGGACCAAGTTGACAGCCTTCCTCCATGTACTTCAGGCACATTGCACCCAAATTTTATTTTCCAAAGGAAGGATATTTGGCACAAGGTAGAACTCGTGAAAAATTCAGAACTACAGAGTACAGCAGATTACACTGGACCAATTGGAGATCCTGGTAACATGTACTGCAGAACTACATGCATCATTGTGGGCAAAGAAGTGTGTGTTTCAGCCAAGTTGTTGCATACAGTAATGTATTGCATGTATGCTCATTGGTAAAAGTACATTAAATCATTGTCCATGCAAGCTGTTGGGAAACAAGTGTCAGGAAGCACATTACATACTGTGAACACTCTGCAAAGGATACCCATCCTAGAGCCATTCCGTAGGGTGGGTCTGCTACCCATTAGTCCTGCCAAGTCTTGGCCAAGGAGTGCAACACTGACCAAGACTTGAAAATGCCCATCTGTCCAGTTTAATGGCATATGCCAAGGGACAGAAAGTAGCTGATGACACCACTGATTAAGAGGCATCATGTGACCTATCCCAACCACAGTATTGGTCAGAAAAAGTCAGGTGACCTCTTTTTCTCACCAGTGCTGCTCTCTACCTCTTGTCTCTTGGCTTATCAGGACTGTCCAACTGGAGTATTGTAGCAAAATTTTGCTACAAAGCTCTTCAAAATTGCTACATATTTTCCCCAAAATAAGTGCTGCTTATGTAAAGAAGTGGAAAAAATGCTACAAGGAAAGAAAATTTTGCTACAGATGTTTTCAGCTGGACAGCACTGCTTATGCCATTAGCATTACATAATCATTGAGACCACACTTGGGTCAACTGATTACCATTGCTGTGTTACTTTGTTTGTGTAACTTCTGTCAATGTTAATTTTTGAGAAAAAAAAATCTCTTCATGTTCATTAAGTTGAGAATAAGCTTTATCAAATCAACACGTTAATCATCAATATTGGCATAAGCAAAATGTATTTATGCATGTCTCTTGCCTTGAGACCTGAGCACAGAGTGGACACAGACAGGTGTTGTGATAATCTAGTGTAAGAGAAAGTGACAAGAGATTGGAGAAGTCTGTACTCAGGGATTGAATTGCATGCTTCAATGTACAAGTGTACTACACACTGACTCTTTAATACTTTCAATTTGGGGTGAAAATGCAGAGTTGTTTGTAGCGGAGGCTATCACCTCATGCACACCAGGGGGCTCTGGGCATTGGAAATAAAAGCAGGAAAGCTGTGGTTACTGTATAGACCACAGCAATGAGGCATGCTGGCATGAGCAATAAATTGAAGAAAAAAAAAGAACGATTCTTGTGCTTGAAGGACAGACTGCAGTCAAACAGCAATTTATAACTACCCTCGTGTAAACTCTTACTTTCTTCGTTGTGTAAACTCTGGCTTTCTTTCTTCGAGCAGTTGCTCAAGCACACTCAACACTGTGTTTCTTTGTACGCTTTATTTAGTGGAGACTGCCAGGCAGCAGGCAACTTCAGTAGTAATTTGTACCGAAGTGTGCCATTAGATGGCAAAACTGAAGGATCACAGTACATGTACAGACAATATACAGCTGACGATGGCACAACGGACTGCCCACTTTCATTCATAGCATGTTCAACCCTTTCACTCTCAAATTGCCCAAAAGTGTCCGAATGTAAATTGTCATATGATTTGATGTTGTTTACATGAATTTCATGCCCCCCCCCCCCTCCAAAAAAAAAACAAGTTTCCACTGAAGATTGTCAATAAGACCCATCAGCATATCACACTCAACTCTATAGCTTTCCTTGGCATGGGTTTGGGCACATTGTACCCAACTCGCACCAAAGAAAGCAATTGCTGCAGTGTTAATCTTGTCAGGAAAGGGTTAGTACAGAGAGATACTGGTGTGTATGTGGAGGTTGTCAGGACATATAGTCCCAAGGCCTGGTAGTATTACTCAGCCATATAGTTCATTCTAGTTGTCAACAGGGGGCACTACAATGGGGGCAGATGCAAATACCTGGAACAACTCCGATGTCAACACAGAGCCATGGTACTAAGGGCAACAGCAACTTTTGCAGGCACAACCATGGTGACATCTTGTTCAACTCATTGCTTTGTGTTATGTGCTGATAAAAATGGAAAAAAAATTGCATCCATTATTTACATTTTCTCTTAGGTTAAAATGATGTCAACAAAATTACAAAAAAGCATATATACCTTGCTTTTGATTTAATATTTGTTTGTAAAATTGGATCTTTAATGTTATGGGTATGCAATAATATTCAACAATTATCTATTTATCAGGAGTTTGGCCATTTTAAAATAGCAGCATTTTTATTATGGACAGTAACTGCGAACATTGATACAACCATGGAGTGCTTCAAAAAGTATCTGTTGTACCAAACTGTGCCTCAGAATGTCTGAAGGGTAGCTTTAACATTTATCCCGCTGACCCAGCCAAAATGGACAACTTGTGATGACAGAAGCGCAGGATAAAAGTTAAAGCTGTGTTTCTGTTTTTGTCTTTGTGCAGCAAGAGAAAAAAGAACAGAGACCCAGCTGTAACAATTGCAACTTGACCTTTCGCTCCCCAAAGAATTTTGTTGCTCATTGTAAGACCGATAACCATAAAAAGGTTTGTGAAAAATATCTTCCCAAGTGGGATGTCTCATGCTCTTTGCTCTGTCTGTCACATGACTTTCACTTTCTATACTGTATCTTCCCTAATTAGAGCCCAGGCTGTGCTTATTTGGAAACTGAAACAAGGTGTTGCTGAAACTTTGTAAATGTATTGTTAGAATGTTGAATATTTGACAATATTTAAAGGGAGGTGCAAGTTTGAAAAAAAAAAAGTTGTTGCAGAGCAGGCGAGGGCACTAATTATGGATGACATAGTAGATATTTACTTGCTGGTGATAAAGGTGTTACTGTTTTGTGACAATTTGTGGATCTACATGTATATTAGAACTGTATGAACACTGTTGAATTAAAGTATCAAACTCTTTGTTTTGTGTCGTGTGGATCGATACAAGCATTTTAATTGTACACAAAGTGTAATCACTTGCCATTTATATACTGGAAGTAGAGACCATTCTTAATTAACACAAATTAATAGAAGATCAGTAACATGGTCTGCAAGTCTTGTTAGTTAATTATCTGTGCATGCATGCAGTTTTGTTGAGAAAATGAGAGAACTCTCAAGAAAGAGCAGTCATGCTTTAAGACGTCTGATTGTATTTTGGCGTGTTTGTGTCTAATGACTGTCACTCCAACTGTTGATGTTCTGACATGTCCACTCATTCTGTCACTCATGCTGTCATTCATTCATCGCCTCACTGTCAGTCACACTTTCACAACATTCAAAAACATATTATTAACCAGCACATATTTGGAACAAAAGATTCCGTAAACCTTTCTTTAAGAGTTATTATCATGGCTAAGTGCATCAATATTGATAGGCCCACTTTGCCAGCTGAAACGCAGTAAAAACTAATTTCCTGTTGCATGCAATGAAATAATAAATCTGCAGTGTAAAGTATATGCACAAAAGCAGTTGTAATTCGCAGATCATGTTCCAACTGTGCTGTACAGTTCATGTCCTGTCACTGCCAGGCTTCCACTAGTATGTTCACCTTCTGGTAATAGTTTTATGAGATGATGGGGCTGAAGTTTTGTCTATCCATTTTACGAAAATTGTTGCCAATACAGGAAATATTGTCATCTTTGACATGTTTGAGGCGTGTTAATATCCGCTGTTGAGTCCCACACCCTGGGTGTGAGGTACATGTGGGCAAACACTGAAACCTGATGCTCTATGGTATGCATATTACTTTCGTTTGCATCCATTTTGTCCTTGTACCAAACATGCATGTACCTTGCTGGCCGTGTGTACATAGATGGTGATTTGCGTAGCTTCCAATACCCACATAGCACGAGCAAAACAGTTTGACTGCGAGCTGTTAGGTGGGAAGCAGAGTTATGTGTTTAATGGGGGGAGCACTAATGAAGGTGAAAAGCAAATGGAATTCCCATGACAACAGACAGAATTTTCGTGATTAACATGCAGAAATTGGCTGACTGAGAAAGACAACATGCAAAGACAGTTATTAAGGGAGACATAGGTTGGGTTCAGAGGGTTAATAGTCAACTAGTCAAGGATGGGTTATGTTCGGAGGGTTAATAATCAAACAGGCAGGCAGTGGTAGGTTTCAAAGGATTAATGATCAACCAGGTAGACATTGGTTGTGTTTTTAGGGTTAATAATCAAACTTTCGGGCATGTGTTGTGTTCAGAGGGCTAATGGTCAACCAGACAGACCTTGGTTGTGTTCTTAGGGTTAATAATCAAACAGGCAGGCATGGGTTGTGCTCAGAGTGTTCATGCACTGGACCTGTTAAGGTGCATTCCATGAAATTAATTTATCAGCCTGGTCAAGTGAAGGAAATGCCTTCTCCATAGGCTAAGAATAGCACCAGGACTTTGACAGGTCGGAAATTGGACCGATTTTGTCAGATCAACTTACATTGACAACAGCTGTTTGGAGCAGATTGACAGTTCAAACGAAAAGAGGTGACACTAGGAACACGAGAGTTGGCATTGATGAACAGGTCAAGAAATGATCAGTGGAGAGCCATGAGAGGTATAGCCAAGGGATGTCATTATCACCACTTGAGCTGTTGTGCCGTGCATGAGGATGTCTGTGCACCTCCACTGTGTCAGAGGTCTTGACACGTGGACCTCAAGGCACCACCTGGTTTCATTTTGATGATCCCAACACGTGCAACAACCAGGATTTGGTTTCATTTTGCAGTAATTATCATAAACACTGTGAGCATCAGTGTGTTACTATAAACAGCTTTCCTTGATGTACTTTGGATGCAATAAAAGCTGTTGACCTTCACCATTGTAATATGGCCTCTGCAACTGTTGACATGCTGGTAGTTGATGAAAAGGTCCTCTTGTATTGTACATTGACTTTGGTCAAACTTGACAAAGAAAAAGTCAAGGTTATGGGTTTCCTCTGGCCAGTGTATCGTCTTCAACAAGAATGATTCCCAGCAGCAGAAATTTAAAAAAAAAAAAAAGAAAAAAATCACCATATGGTTGGAAGCCTCTGTTTTGGGGAGAGGTCGGGAGCATTGACTTTTGTTGCTCACATTGAGATGACAGGTGGTTTGTGGCAGAGCTGGGCCATCAAAGCGCCATGCCGTCAAGTCTACTCCAAGGAAATATTACCATACTCTTAATTTCATTCTATTTTCCACGTCTTTTTCATCTGGGTTGAGATGCAGTACTTATCAGGCTTGCTGACTGCACTTGTAATTGATGGAGGTACGGTCATACCTGAGAGATTAGGGTATGGACGAAGAACAGGGCATAAGATCAAAGTGGATCATATTTCCCTGTGCAGAGATTCTTAAGTGGGAGACATTAAATACAGATTCTGTTGCTCTGTGATATCAAGTAGAACCAGACACAGTTCTTAATCTTATTGTGAGATAGCTAATTTTTGCCGAGCTGGAGAACACATAACTTTGCCTACTTCGCAGACCAAAATGACTTTTTAACTCTTGTTTTCAACCACTTTTCATCATTGTGGCCAGAAACATATAATCTACATTTGACACATTTCACCACATTAAGCAGCATGTTCACAAGGCTGACCATATATGCATGGTAAATCCATGGCTTCACATGTCTGATCATTCGTCCTGCATAAGGCAAGCCTACACACAGCATCTCATTCTACCATGCTTTGATGCAAAGGATCTGTGCTTTTAGCTGTAAAATACCATAATTTACTGCCAAATTACAATGTATTGACACAATCTCAGAAGCTGCAGTAAGACTACCTGGATAAATTATTGGTAATAACTTTACATTGATGATATTGTCTTATTTCACCCTGAAAGTGTACCAGACTGCAAAATTTGGCTGGTTTTTTGTTTTTGTTTTTTTTTTTTTGGTGTGTTTTTTGTTTTGTTTTTTTGTTTTTTTTTGTTTTGAAAATGTTTTTGTGCATCTGCTGCAAGACTATGTTGTTCTGGAAGACTTGATTGCTTTTTTGGTCATCAGTGGAGATGTCACTTCATTATACGCATCAGCATTTAGATCCCTGAGTATCTACATTCACATCAAAGTCTTCGTAGAATTAAAGCAGACGCTAAAATGATGATGATTTTCATGAGGTCCAACAGGGGTGTCAAGGCAGGGTTAGGTAACAGCGTACCACCGAACAAAGATACAGATACATGGAAGTGCCCACTGCAAAATAGACCAATACAGCATATAGGTGTAAGTTCTATTACAAAAGTAATGATTGTTACGGGGCATGGCCTCCACAGAAATGAATTTCATTTAGATTGCAGTTATGAGGATATGTCATCCAGGTGTTGAGAGTCACTTCTTGTGAAGCATGTTAGTGTCAATACCAGAATGGAAAATCCTCGAAACTGAAATCCAAATCATGAAATGCATTGCTTTTATTTGTATTTCACCTGTTTTTCTAACTCATTAACAGTAAAAGATTGACATTTTAAAATACAAAAAAAAAATCCATAGAATTATTAGTGTCATAAAATGCCCCCCCCCCCCCCCAAGGGGCCCATTCTTTTGCTGAATGTTGGGCAGTCATTACAAACCTTGCCGCCCTCCCCCAATAATTCATAGCAAAGTCAAATTATGTTCCATATGTATATTATTTCTTATATATCATCTGTTCCCTGAATCGTCGCTTTTATATTTTCCAGTGCTAATTCATAGTAACAGCTATGTATATGGTTTCATATGACATGTGTAGAATAAATGACTATGAACTAAAAACTTCTGTGACCTTAAAACTAATTCCTCATAAAGTTTTCATGCGTGAAATGCTTGCACTTCCCGGTAGTGAGATCATCTGTATTAAGGCTAAAGAAAAACTGAACATTGTAGGCATAACAGGATACCCTAGTGGGGTGTTTCCTGTAGATCCCAGAAATGGAAATGATAGATAGATGGATGGATGGATAGATAGATAGAATGAATCAATGAATCAAACAAACAAACAAACAAACAGATAAATAAATAAATAAATAAATAAATAAATGAAAGACATGTTCATTGTATGTCCGTATAATGGTTTTTCATGCTCATTTATCTCGCCTTCATTTTCAAACTCTCCATTCACAATTTTCTCTGCTTTTGTTGCTATCTTCTTGTGGTTGGTACCTCTTGTGTATCCTCGCGTCTTCTTCTAGCTTTTATTAACTGTTTTGCTTGTTTTAACCAAATGAGTAGTGTTACCTTATATTTATTTGAATTTTAAGTGAATGAGAAACCATTCATCATTTTCATCACTCTTTAGAAAAAAGAAGAACTTCCGAAGCAGACTCCAAACTCACATAGGGATGATGAAGATGAGGATGGCTTCCCAGAGTTTGACGAGATGGTTACGGTAGATGCCACTGGTATCTTTGAAGAAGAGGTAGACGATGAGGTATGACTCCAAATTGCTGCAATATTAATAAAATAATGTTTCTGATTCAAACTTTATCCTGCTTCAACCAAAAACCACATTTCATTGACGTTTTTGGTCTTGCAGAACAGGTGAAGAAAAAAACTTGGGGATCTGACCAGTGAGGTCGTTTGATTTCTCTACTTGACAAATGAAATTGGGACAGACATACATTTGTTTTATTTATTTTGATCAGTGACACCACAGAGAACTAACTTTTCATTGGTCAAAGAAATTGGTCAGTATTATCTTTTCTATCTTAACATGCACGGTGATTATATACAATTGGTCAGACTGCAACAAAACTGTCACCGGATAAATCACAGCTGGACATCCTGAAAGGAAATGCATTTGTGGATCCTGTGCAGCATGGAATGCCATCCTATTGTCTGTTTGACTAAATGTCTATCTGTGAGGGTCAGGTAGATGTTGTGCTCATGGTGGAGTTTGAAATATGGGCATCCAACTCAATGCTCTGAGGAGATGGCTTCAAGTCTTGGGAGGTTCGGCCCATGAAGCCTACAGGGATGCTTGGCAGACAAAACACTCAGTCTTTTTCTGTTGTTGTGATGTGATTTTGTCTGATTGTGTTAACTGTGACAGTTTTATTGTGAATCTTTACGTGTATGAGTCAGTTTTATTGGCCCTTTTTTCTTCATAATGGGCAAAGTCACCTATGAGGGGTCTTAATAACTCCTTGACTGGTCTTCATGACTCCTGTTGTCAGTGTATTTCCTAATCGCTACATTCATTCTGCCCAAGGACTTTTGTATTTTATGGATGCTGGATGGCAACTGTTTTGGCTGTGAGTTTCAACAACAACCAGAGTGAAAGTTCTAGTTTATAATGCTAAATGACATGTTTATTCTTTTTTTGGTACACTTTAGCCTTTCTTATTGCAGTTTAAAGGGCAACCAAATTGAAAGTTCCAGTTGATTATCCTCATGGACTTGTTTATTATTTGTGTGGTGCACTTAAGCTTCTTATAGCACCAGTTTTGAGGACATCCAAATTGAAAGGTTCCAGCTTATTATCCACAGTGACTTGTGTATAGTTTGGTTGGTGGACCTGGGCTTTACTTGGCACCTGTTTCAAGCCCCTCAAGCTTGATATGACATAAGGCTCATACAGTAGTCCCTCCTTTGGGAGACCACCTCCTTTGTGAGACCACAATTGTCAGGTCTCTTTGTAGTACTTTTGGTTTAAACATATTTATTCCCCCCAAAAAAAGACAATTGGGAAGAAGGGCAGAGCCCTATATGAATCCCTCTTTGTAGTACTTTTCATGCTATTTATACCTCCTTTGAGGGACCACCTGCTTTATGTGACTGCCTTTTGGGTGACACTAGGGGCGGTCTTTCAAAGGAAGGACTACTGTATACATGTATGTATCATAACCAGGGAGTACCAGCTGGGGGTATTGATATATGTGCCTGAAATATGCAGTTTATACTTTTTCATGTGTTGTTTCAAAAAGTCGTAAGCAATTTCAGGAAAAAAAATGTGTGTGATTTTTTGAGACTGTAGTGGAAGCTCTTGCTATTGGCCTATAGCCACAAGTTCCAGTGCGTCAAAAGTCATAACTGCTTCAATGTTCAATTCCATGTCCGTGGAGTTTTTTCGGTTAACATGGTTAGTGGGAAACATTTTGAATGGGCATGGTAAGTGAGACCAGCAGCTAGATCTCCGAGCTCTGTGCTTTTGGTTCCAAAGAAGGGTCTTGATCTAGTTAGTCGTGTTCATAGAGAGAGGTTTGAGATTTAGTTTTCTTCTGTGGTTAAGTTTTGATGGGGTTTCAATGATCTAGATAAGAGTTCAGCTTTCCCATGTTGAAATGTGGAGGAGCCTAGACACTGTTAGTTAATTCACTCTGTTGTTTCCATGGCTGCACTGTCAGAAGAAACTTGCACCTGTTGACTTGATGCCTTCCTCAAAGCATGGATCTGAGATTTTAAAAACAAGACTGCAGGTTTGATAACTGCTTTAACCCTTTCCCCCTCAAACCGGCCAAAACCGGCTGATGGTCAAATGTCGTCTACTTCAGTGTTTTCAACTAATTTCAACAGTTATGAAAAACAATTTGACTGAGAAATGTACATGAGACTTATCAAGATCACATGCCCCAGGTCAACAGCTTTCCTTGGCATGGGTTGGGCACTAATGCCCAACCCATGCCAAGGAAAGCTGTTGACTCAGTCTTAATTCAAGGGGGAAAGGGTTGATTTACATGGAAGCCAAATGTGTCTTGACATGTATCAAATAAATATCTGAAAGCTTAATATGAGAACCTGTAAGTCAAAATATCATACTGTGGTTTGGAATTTAACTTGGAATTACCCCAAAAAGAGGTGAATTGTGATTATTCAAGAATAATATACACATGTATCAGTATCGTGCAATGACACCATATGTCACGATAATGACACCATCTGTTCCCTAAGAAATGTGTCAGATAACTGAATATGTCAGATAAATGAATCAAATAACAAAGAAAATAAACTTTTTCTTGTGAAAATTTGTGTCATTATATTGAATATGTCCAATATCTGAGTGTCGCTATAATGAGGTTTCACTGTATATTGATATCATTGATAAACCATGGTTTTGCCACTTGGTTATCATATCTGTTGATGCATTTTAAACAGCCAGGAGTCACTGGATACATATGCACCTCTGTATGTATTATCAGTCACATGTACCTGACACTGTATTGATTAGGCCTGTGTTATTAGATACCTTGGTGTCGTCTTTTCTGTTTGACCAAGTCATACATGTATGATACAGTGTTGACCTTAGCAGTCTGAATAGGTACAGCTGCACCACATCCTCCCTGTATAGGTAGTTCTTATCCAATATATAAATGTATATATGTATGAACCATAATATGATTGGCTTTAGTGAGTGTGCAGCTGTGTATAATATGCTGGTATGATTTTGGTCAGTCAAGGCTGGGAAAATGTATATGCCTGTATATAACACATAGGTCAAATACACACACAAGCAAGGGTTCCAAGAGGCCAAAGTGCATGCAAAAGCGTCAACCACACATAGGCGAGAAGTGCCCTGAAACCAGCCATTTGAAAAAAGTCTGGTTCCTTTAATCAATAAAATCATTGTTTTCCCCATTTAAGATCAACTCTTTATTAGACAACTGCAAAGTTATACAAGGGAAACTGAATGGTGTTGTGTGGAGGTGGTCATTCATTGACATTGCACGTTCACCCCACCACACAGGTACTTTCCTTCATGTTTACCAGATTTGTTCAATCATGCATTATTATTTCATGCTATTAAGACACAATGCATCACTGTAAATCTATCAATATAAACCACAAAACCGACAAAATTGCAACTTTGCCAGACGTAAACTTACATAAATTGCACACATTTTTAGCTCAGCTGACTTGTCAGTCAGCTGAGCTGATGTTATGACTAGCCATCCATCATCCATCTGTTATTTATGAATATGGGTCGTGTTTCTCTACATAAGTGTATCATACTAGAGATGTCCGTCTGTAGAACTTCAATTGTTTTATAGTGAGGAACTTGTAGAAGTCTGCTCCTTGCATTTGATACTCTATAACAGTGATTCAATCACTTATTCATTAGATAATATTCCCAATTCATTGATATCTCAAAAACGATACAGGCCTACCTTCTACTTTGGCTATAAACTCAGCTGACGAACTGGTCAGAAGAACCAAAATAGTGATAGGCCTACCAATTCTCTTCTTATTTTTTGCAGAAGTAATAAAATTTGGATTTGGAGTGGTTGGGCTTGTACATATTGGAAACACTATAGTCTGTATTTTATGAAGACTATTTCAAAGGTTTAGTGGACTGGTTTAAAACCACCAGTTACCTTTTGTGGGTGACTACCTGTCTCAAGTCAGGAATGAAATTTGTTTCTTCACATTGTTATTGGAAGATGAATGTTGATGCTTTGGTAACTCTGGAATCTCTTTGCTGTCATTGTTGGGTTTGATATTTATGAATATGGGTCATGTTTTTCTACATATTAAGTGTATCATGCTAGTGATGTCCGTCGTCTGGAATGCACATTTTCAACTTCTTCTCCAAAACCGTCAACCAGATTCGCTTCAAACTTGGTGAGAATGTGCCTTGGGTGGGTGTCTACCAAGTTTGTTCCAATGGTCACGCTCCAGTGATTTTGGGATTTTTTATGATTTTTTTTTGTTCTTTTTGGGGACAAATCTTAAAAAATCGTTTTTCCGAAACAGCACACCCATTGCTTTGATATTGCACAGGGACATTTCCCAGGACTCCTAGTTCTAAATTTGTTCACCAGGTGGCACCGCGTTTTTTTTTTTTTTCTTCAAATTTTTAATGATTTTCGTGTGTTTTTGCTATTTTTGACTTCTTCTTCAGAACCATCACTCGGATTAAGCTGAAACTTGGTGGATATGTTCCTTGTGGAAGGGTCAAACAAAGTTGTTCACTAATGAATTTTTTGGTTCTTCTTTCAGACAAATCTTACAAAAATCTTCTCCACATCAGCTCCTCCAATTGCTTTGATATTACATAAGCATACTCCTAGGGACTCTTAGTTTTTAATTTGTTCACCAGGTGATGCTGCAAATTTTCAAATTTTTTATGAATTTTTGTGTGTTTTCATTACTTGTCACGTCTTCTCTAGAACCATCCATCAGATTAAGTTGAAACTTTGTGGATATGTTCCTTGTGAAAAGGTCAAGCAAAATGTTCACTACGTAGCACTGCTGTGGATTCCTGATTTTTAAAGATTTTTTCAATTCAGGTACTTACCCGTAAATGCACCTTTTCTATTGCTTACTGTTCAAGTAAATGGGCATTCTAATGCATTCTAATGGTAATTCACATTTTGAACTTCTCGGAAGAAACTGTCTATCAGATTAATTCAAAGTTGGTGGGAATGTAACTTTGGTGGGTCTCTACGAAGTTTGTTCAAATTGTCACGCTCCAGTAATTTTTGGATTTTTCATGATTTTTTTCAGAAATCTTTAAACAAGTTTTGATAGGAAAGTTGAACATGGGGATTTCTTGTTTTGGTTATAACTTAAATAACTTTGGCCAGATTTGTCCCAAACTTAGTAGGGATGTACCGTTTACAGGTGTCTACATATTTTGTGCAAATGGTCGTGCTCCAGTTATGTTTGGACCTTGATCTCATTCCCAAGGTCACAGGACAAGTGACACAAAATTTACTGCTTACTTGATAACTTGAGATCTGTTTTGAGTTAGGACCTTGATGTTACACATGTTAAAGTTTCTCTGTGAAGGTCATGCTTAGACAGTACATGAGTGACCTTGAGAACTACTTGAACTGGGACCTTGATGTTGAATTTTGACAGATGAGCAATTCGCAAACTTGTTTCAGATTAGGATTTACTTAGTACATGGGTGACCTTGATCTTATCCCAAGTTCACATAACTGAAAGTGTGATGAATGTCTAGGTCAGCTGAGCATGGGCTATTCACACAGCCCTCTTGTTTGGTTTTGTTTATTTGCTGGAAGTTTCGATATGTCACGATATTGCCACCGGATGAGCAGATTCCAAAACTGCCACTCAGGTCACAATGGAGACCTGATAAGCTACCCGACTTGGAAGATTTAAAACAAAGAAACAATCCAAGTAAAGTTGTTTATAAAGCATAAATGTTCAAAATGATTAGCAGAAAGAAAGGATGTAGCCCATCTTTTGACAAAATATGCTAGTTTTGAGTACACTTGAAGACTGCTTCTATGAGTTCTTGTATTACCACCCAAGTAACATTCACTGCAAATGGTGACCATTAAAAACCAGCAATCTGGAAGCTGGAAAAAATGTCTCAAGTTCTGAATAAGACTTTTAAGAAAACAAGTTTTGTTTAAAAAGTATATATATATATATATATATATATATATATACACATAAATACACACATACATATGTTGTTGAAGTAAAGTATATTTTTAAGTGACATGAGGAACTGTGCGACTAATATTTGCATAGAATGATGCAACTGAAGACACCAGCCTTGCATCCAGTAGACAAAACGTTTGCAAACATTCTGCAATGTCCTGTAACTTTTATTTGTTTAAAGGCAAGCACTCGCAAGTGTCCTGGTACACTGAACATACCCCAGGACTGGTTTTGTTTTCAGAAGAGTGTGAGAAAAAAATTGACAACTTGTCAAGTGACATAGCAAGCAGTAACCTTACACTGGTGTATTGATATCCTACTGTTTCACATAACAATTGCTGTGAATGATCCAATGCTGTAAATGTTGCCTACATTTTTTGCTGGAAAATGGTATATGGAATTAGTCAACTGCTTTCCTGGGCACACTCTGACCACTTGCTGCTAAGTATACACAGGAAAGCTGTTAACACAGGCCCCACATATTACATAGGTGTATGATCCATTTAAACAAATATATATATATTTCACATATACATGTACTGTGTTGAAAGTATAGACTTCAGCTTATGCCCTACCATTCATGGTTTTGTCAGGTGCACACCAGGTGTCAGCACAAATAGCAATGGCTTCTTCCAGGCAGTTGTCTCTCCATTACATGCACATAATGGCATAAAGAATCTGGTATTCACCTTAGCCAACACAAATTCTCAAACCCATGAGTGAATTCAGCGAAGGATGTTGCGTGTTGGTTGTTTACTGGGCTGGAGTCATAAGTTCAGCTTGAACTTATGCAAGCTTCTACATGTACATGTATATTTGGACTTGTGGGATAAGCCATATACATTTATTTTCACGTGTTTTAATTTTCATGGTTTCCATATTTGTGACATTTCACTGTAGTTGTAATTTCACTATTTGGACATGATTCCTATTTCCCTGTGTATTTTTGTTCCATCAGCAAAAGGAGCAAAAATGAAAATACGGTGAAATTAAAGCAGTTTACAGTACATATATTAGCCCCATCTTGCTAAAATACATAGCAAACACATTCAAGTTCATCTGCTTAATACCTGTTAAAATTTTTATTTATCTGTTTCTTTTTTCTTTTTTTTTTTTGTTTTTGTTTTTTGTTTTTTTTGTTTTTGTTTTTGTTTTTAGGACTCTATACATGCAGCCAGAATGAGGCAGTCATCAGTGTCCAGCATAAGCAAGTCGTCCTTGGTCAGTTCATCACAGCCTGCCACAAACAGTACCAGTAGAGGCAGAAGTCCTTCCAATGAACACCCTTCTCCGTCAGTGCCAACATCTCAGCGAAACTGGAGTCCCGCTCCAGAGCAACAGGAAGAAACAGAAGCTCGCCACCAACAGAAGCCACTGGTAGAAGAACAGAAGAGTTACCCTAAAGTGGACGATAAATATAGTGCGGATGATAGAAGCCAGAAAGTGGCCTTAAACTGTAAGGAGGTGTGTATTGTAGGTGAATGTTGAAACCAGATCAGTACTTCAATATGGGTTAGAGAATCCTCAGGCAAATTATCTTCTCATAAAACTTTCATTGGGATAAGCCTAGAGGGTTTTAAAGCCATTTGATGGCACCATTCTCTGGATGTTCCTGTCCACACTGCCAAGCTTAACGTTACTGTATGTAATACTAGAATAAGTAGGTAGTACCACTCAACTGAGGTTTCCTTTTGTATGTATGTGCTGCTATAATTACCAGGCCATATAATCATCCAAGTGCCATGTCACTTATGGATATTTTACAATGTATTTGGTTGCACCATTGTGTTTTAGGACTTTTGTTTTGCTTTTCATTTAACTGGTTCTGTGCCACATTTTGGACTGAGTCAACAGCTTTCCTCACCATGCTTGTGTGCGTTGCACCTGAGGCATGCTAAGGAAAGCTACTGACCTGGACTGTTGTATTCCATGTAATTTTAAGCATGTTGCTACTTGAATGAAAGGTCTTTTTACAAGGAGTATGAATCTAGCACCCTTATTATGATTCAGAGCAGTTTGTTTAAAGTAGTTGCACTTAAGTCACAGGTGGCACTGAAAGAGCTACACTTTTAAACCTTAAAGTGCTGATTTAAGATTGAGTCAACAGCTTTCATCGGGGCACTTTGCGTGCAATGCACGCAAAGTGCCCCGAGGAAAGCTGTTGACAAAGACTACTTTTTGTATTAGACTGTACTTGCTGGTATTTGAATGAAAGGTATCTTCATGAGGAATTTTAATCTTTTAACTATTATATGTTTGACCTAATGAGAGAACGGCTATAGCAGTGATTAGCACTTTAAGGGTTAATTAATACTTTGAGTGCAGGTCACCTTTTTCCTGTCATTTTTTTTCATCTCCACAGCTAATCATTCTGTATTAGGAACTGAAATCAATTGAAGAAGGATACATAGTATAAGAACCTGGTGCTGGCATACAGGAATTATGAAAAACGATACAGAAAGCTTCATGTTCTGACAGCTCTCTGCAGGCACTTTGTCTTGAACTGATTTGACTGTTTTATTTCAGCCAGGAATAACAGTACTTAACATTTACATATTTATTTAGGAGGTCACAGTGAAGAAGGAATCCAACAGGAGCAGTTATGCAGAAAAGGCCAGTGTGCCTGACAATACTCAGAAACCCAACAAGACATTGAAGGTGACACAGGCCACCAAACCACTGGAGTCACAGCCAGTCATAAACTGTGAGACCAGCTCCGAACTCCCAGCCCCAATTGGTAAGCATCTATGCTTTTCCTGTTCCGTGGTCATAAAACAAATTTAGTGGCCCTTTACATAAATTTAATTGGCCAACTTTATTTAGCTTAATATTCGATACCTGTGACATACACATAATTTCCCAAGTGATAGTTGCATTAAATTGGATTTTGAAATTCTTTATAACAGCTTTGATTCAAGCACCAGCATGCTTCGTCAGACTTCATGGCTACTCAGACAGCTACTAGGACATTAGCTGTCACATTGATTACCACAAGGACATTGGTTGTTGCACTGACTGGCAAGTCGGACTGCCACAAGGACATAGGGTAATTTGTGCACAGTAGGGAAAGAAGTTTTGTAGGCCCATTATAGAAGGAATTGGTTTTTATAATTCATGTATTTTAAATAGAACTAGGTACATGTACATGTAGGCCAAGAAACATGTGTAGCATTTGCATAGTTATTTCACCAATAAGTGTGAATTGATTGTGCATTGAGAGCTGTTCTGTAGAGCCGACAGGCATGCCAGCAGAAACCTTGCACCATTATAATTCTGAACATGGCCATAAGGTGGCGCCAATTATTTGATGCCTACAAAGTTTCCAGGTAGTGTCAGACATTTTGATTTCAATTTCAATTTTACCCAAGCAAGAGATTTTGCTCAAAACTGGACAAAAATGTAGCTCATAAAGGCAAAGATGAATGCATTGGTTAGGGTAAGCTGTAGTGCATCCATCGCTTTGACCTTTTCAGAATATCTTGCCACAGTATTGCCTCCTGAACAGATGGAGCGCCATGCAGAATAGGTAGAACTGGGTCTGTACAGTAGGGGAAGAATAGTAAGATGTTAATTCCTAATATACAAACAGGTGCAAGAGTGTTACATCCCCTGGGTGGTTTGTGAAGAGAATAAAACAGAAAAAAAAAATCAATCTCTCTGTGATCCGTATCCAGGGCAAGTATGGTGTACGTTTAAGCCTACACTTCAATTAATCAACATTATCATGTTTGATGCAAAAATTAAGAAAAATCAAGGCTTCAACAGCCAAATGAACTAATGAACAAGTCACCAGCAGCTTTTGTAAGCAGCTTTTACAAGTGTGGAAAGATTTCAAATCTTGCTTTATACCAACAGAAGCCAAAGAGGTTTGAAAAGAAGTTGTATGGTTTAATGATTATATTACCAGGGACAAAAAAATCTGTATTTTACAACAACAACAACAAGAAAAATGGTATGAAAAAGGCATCATGTTCATACAAGATATTGTACACGCAGATGGAACATTTTAGACAGAAGAACTGAAAGATAGATATGACTTAACAGTTACCTTTTTAGATTATTTATCAATAAGAATTGCAATTCCAAGATCATGGAAACAACACCTGAGTTCTAGTAATTCTAGACATGATGCCACAAAAGTACCTAGTTTCAAGATATCAAGTAAAACCAAAAACATATGTGAAATGAGATGTAAAGACTTCTATTGGGTTTTTGTGGAAGAGAGAAAACAAGAATTACCAACAAGTGTAATACAATGACAAGTACTTTTTCCAACAATAACAGAAGACATATGGTCAAAAATATTCTTTAATCCATATCTATGTACAACAGAGACCAAATTACAGGCATTCCAATTTTCAATATTAAATTGCTTTGTACTAACCAAAGACAGACTCCATAAAATGAATATAGTCCAATCGAATATATGGCACTTTTGTGAAATACCAAATTCAATTGCTCATAGATACTGGGAATGCAACTATGTCCAACTGTTTTGGAAACGTTTAGAAGAATGGTGGAATCAACAAGTGATTAATGGCAAAATAAGCTTGTGCTATGAACAGGTCATTTTTGGTTGTTATCAAAATGTTGATAAAAAACACTATTATGTTTTGAATAATGCAATATTGCAAGGCAAATACTTTATTCACAGAGAACTGTGTAACACCAAAGAGGTAACCTTTGATGGTTTTATGCATTTCATGAAATTTAAAATACAAGTAGAAAACACATAATGTATTCACAAGGGAAAGAAGATATCTTTAATTATCATTGGGGTAATCTGCCTTACCTACTGACAATGTTGTAAATTTGTAAATGAAAATGAAAAGCCAATAAAGATATATAAAAAAAAAACAAACAAACAACAACAACAACAAAAAATCAAAGCAAAGAAAGCTTAAAAATAGTACTTATGTTGACATGAGCATGTTGGTGTTCACATTTTCTCAAGAAGTTTCTTTAGAAATTTGGCATCAGGAATGATCCAGAAATGTATTGAGATTGTTGCAAAGACTGTCAAAGATATTGAATCTGTCATCTGGTTAAATGCAGTGTAGTGAAACCTGAACATAATGACTCAATTTGTTCCCTGCAGAATGTGTCAGATATGTGAATATGTATTGGTTGGCTTACATGAGATTTTGTTAAAACAATCAAGAAATGGCCTCATCCACCTGCAATATTATTTCTGTTTGACATTGTGACATGGTGTTGTTATTTATAGTAAAAGTGTTGTCATCAACAAAATTGGTTTCCAGAGTTTTATTGGTAAAAGCCAAAAATTTCATCAGTGAAGAGGTTGAAAAGACTAGTCCCAAGTACAATGTGATGATCCCTGGGGAACACCTTTGGTGACAGGCTTCCAACTGCGAAAAACTGAGACAATTTTTACTCATTGTTCCTGACCGAAAAGATAACTGGCAAAGAGTTCAACAGCATTTCTGTCAAAGCCATAAGAATCTAATTTGGCAGTCAACAGTGGGTGGTAAACACAGCCAAAAGCTCTGGGCAGGACTATCAAGACTATTTCCACTTTCTTTTTGTTGTCCAAAGCCTGATGCCATGTTTCCAGAGCATTGATTAACATTGATTGGCAGCTATATATTGCTTGTAAGCTGAAACACCATCATATAATACCTTAAGATTTAACCAATAAGAAACCTCTGTCAAGTATACAGGATGCTAATTAAGTGGTCTTTTATTGGTTTTATTGAGGGGATCACTTGACTTGTAGATTAATTTTGGTTGACATTTGCCTTTTTAAAATGTGTGGGAAAGTGCCGAAAAGGGTGCTATAGTAGTAAGAAATTGACAACGAAGGAGCAATAACATTCCTGAAATATATTCAGCATCTTGACAGAGATATTATCACAACCAGTTTTTTTTTTTTTTTTTTTTTTGTATCCATACTTTCAGGGTTGTGAAAAATGTTGCCAGCCTGGGTATGTGAAAATTCATCCATGACCCATGACCATCACTGATGTTGCTGTGAATGGAACCAGAATTTAACAATGTTCTGTCCCAAATTGTCAGTAATATATCAATCAGTGGGTCTACACCCTTTCTTGTGAGGGAAGGTTCAGTTATTACTTTGGTTAATCACATCAATTTCTGATTAACATTACTTTAGTCATGTACTGAAGACTGCAGTTAAAATCATTATAAATGATACTTTGATAGTCTGGCTTGCTTTGTCTGGGAGAAATTGCATGTAGCTTTGACATTTTTGATCCACAAGGTTGAGTGATTTTACGAGAGGGTCAGCCATTTTGTTGGGGTTTCAGTTTTTTTTTTACAAAAATTTCAACAGTAATAATTCATCTTTTTGTGCTTTTGCAGGTCAACAGTTTGTCATTCCAGTAACTGGATTCTTCTGCAAACTCTGCCATAAGTTTTACAACAAGGAAAAAGCTGCCAAACTAGAGCACTGCAGGACACCACAACATGTTAATAAAGTGCAGGTTAGTTTTGAGCCTTAACTCTTGTCAGTGCCATTACTGGTAAGACCAAAGCTGATCTGCTCTGATGTGACATAACAATGCTATGTGTAGACTCATTTTCACTGCAGACTGACCTTTCATTCAACTACCAGCATGGCTACAGTAGTGAAGTTCATAATAGACTGTCCATGTCAACAGCTTTCCTTAGTGTTGTACTTTGGGTGCAGTGCACTCAAAGTGCATCAAGTAAATCTGTTGACTCAGAATTTGGCATTGAAAGAGTTAACTTATTCCGTACTATGGTCACAGGCCTTGGTCAATGATTCTGGCACTGCCTGGCAAGTCATGCTGCACCTGCCTTTGCGGCAGCTGCAGCAGGACTTGACAGGAAGTGCCAGAACCACTGACTTACAACTATAGGCATGTTGGTACTTGAACAAAAGCTCTCTTCATGAAGCATTCAAATATGTAATTGTTGTCTTACATTTAGGTAAATATACGAAAAAAATAGGGACTGGTATGGAATGAGTTAATGAAGTAAAAAGCTATGTGAGGGTTAAGTGGGGCATCTTTGAAAATGTAGGCTTCTCAACTTTAGATGTTTGAAGTGTTTTTTGAAAAAATTATTTCTGCGGTAAAATATGAATCTTATACATAGAAAACAATTTCAGATGGTTCAGACACCTAGTTTCATATGATATTACCATAAATTGTTAGTTTATTCTGTTTATTGAAAATGTTGCATGTAATCTTTAAAATTGTGCTTGTATGTGCAATTAATATTGCAAATACAAGTACAATTTTAGTAACATTGGTGAAATGTTAACCTTTGCTCCATAACTTGCCAAAACCAGTTGCTGGTCAAGTGTTGTCAGCTTCAATGTTTTTGATAAATTTGAGCGCTAATAAATACATTTTGAATTGGAATTGTACATGAGATGGATAAACTGGTTAAATGTTGTCAGCTCTATGTTTTTGAATAATTCAAGCGGCAACAAAAAACATTTTGAATGAGAATTATAGATGAGACAGATCAAGATGATATGCTGTAAATCAACATCTGTCTCTGGCATGGGCTTGGGCTTGGCTCTTAGCTTGGTCTTAATGTAAGCAGGGGAGGATGTTAAGTTTTATATATTTAACTTAGGCTACTTTCAGTTTTTATTTTGAAACATGGTTTGACATTAAAGACTGGGCCAAGTAAAATTCAGATTTGGGCAAGCGAAAATTGAGAACCATAAATAGACAATAACAGCGGACTTGCCCCCCAGATTACGTCGAATCTTGGCAAGGAGCAAGTCATTAAAAAACTTACTGTCGAGCCTTGTGAATGAAAATGGGTAATACGGTAGAGCATATTTGTCAGCAAAAATTTCTTTGACAGAACTATATGTTGTTAGAGTGAAACATCGATGCTTGAACAATGTGTACAATGATGTGCTAACTGTATTCTATTAACTTTTTCAGTACCACATTTTGGACTGAGTCAACAGCTTCCTCAGCACACTTTGGGAACATTGCACCCAAAGCATGCCAACGAAAGCTCTTGACCTGATTATTATATTCTGTGTAATTGTGGGCATAATGGTATTTGAATGAAAGGTCTTTTTTACCAAGAACGGGAATCTGGCATCCTTAGTATAATTCAGAGAAGTTTGTGTTAAATAGTTCAACTTTTGTTGCAGTTGGCACTGAAAAGATGTAAAATGTTGTTCTTGTATCACAAGTTATAATTTTTAAAACGCTCTCTGTTATTCACTTGGCAATATGCAGGTGATACCCCTTGACTAGCATCTCTTTTTTTTTTTTTTTTTTTTCGGAATGGCATATTCAATGAAATAATTAGGAACCAAAATCTGTAGTGCTTGTGGTGTCTGTATAAACTTTAAAAAACAGACATAAAGCTATACTTGTAAATGATGTTATGTTATGAAGCAAAAAGCATCAGTCCAGGAAATGACTAAGGCCAGGTGAAGGGCAAGCAAGCACTTGCAGAGCAAGAACTGTATGAAGCCTCTTCAAGAAAAGCCATTTTTAAAAGTGAAAATCAAAAAGTCAGTTTTTCCTTTCTTTGTTTTCTCATATTTTGGGGGATTTTTTCCAGATGCTTGAGGCTGGAAAGATCTCTCTGAACACAGCGACCAATAACAGAGCCCAACTGCAACAAGGAAACAAAAAGATGCAGACTTGTCACCCTATGAACTTGTCACAAATTAAAGTTAATAACAACGATTGCAGCAAACAGGAAGTACATTCTGAGGCTTTGGGTTCCCAGCTGACAGATGTCAGGACAAACAATTCCCTGACAAATCACAAGAGCAGTGATAGCATTATGCTTCACATAGACAGTGTGGTGGACTTCCATGAGGACCTGAAAAGCCGCGGAAATAATAACATGGACAATGTGATGGATTTAAGCTCAACTGGTACCCATGCAATGGATGATTGCAGTTTAGACATTTTGTCAGATTTGCCTTCAAAAGTAGCATCCCCTAAAAACAGGAGGGGGCGCTCATCAAGACGTGGGCGGGCAAAATAGGTGCCAGGGCGGTTGAGGGGGGGCATTTAACAGCCCTGTTTACCACCATGCCGCGGTAAAATTATTCCTGGTTACTTGCTCCAATATCAGCCAGCCACAAAGATTTGAGCAGCCCAGAGTACTGGTGACATAGTTATTGCATTTCCACAATGTCCGTGATCTAGCTGTGTTTCCACAGGGATAATGGGGGGGGGGGGGGGTGCATGAGAGGCAGCACAAGGAGGTGGTCCCCTGTGTTGAAAGTAATGTGGTGTCCTAAGCAGACAAAACTCTGTATCATATCGACAATGCTTGCTATGGCCCAGGCCTATAAGAATGGATCCATAGGAAGGGTGAAAAGCTGCTCTGTCACCGTTCTCAAGGGCTGACAAGACCACTCAAGAATTTAATCATTACCATGGTGGCCATTGGTATTATGATTACCCTGTGGTTGCTCACTATGGTAACCAAAGTAGACCAGACCGATCAGCACTTTCAGTGCTAAAACTGGGATAACATGGTCAAAGGGTGGGCAAAGTGGAGTGCACAGAAACACAAATATTGGCATGTTTTGCCCTCAAAAATGTGTGTGACACTACATGGTGATGCATATGCATCCTGCCATATGATGGAGGCACAAAAGTGACAGCTACATGTTGGTGACAGACGCACAGAGGACTGGACCCAGGGGATGTACGGATTTTCCTTTTGGTGCTCATGGTTAAGCTGTGTGGTCAAAATTAGGAAAGGAATATTTTGCTATTCAAAACCTGGATCAAGATTAAGGAGGATTTGAGGATCTAACAGCGGTAACAGACAGAAGCATTAACCTGTGTGAAGTGATTGATGCAGTACCTTTGTTTTAAACTTTAAGTATCTACAACGCAGTGTATGCATTCCCGTGCTGTGAACTGTCATATTGATTTCAACTGTAGCTCTACATGTGGGAGAAGCCTAGCATGGGGATTAGTGACGAACAGGGTCCATTAACGTGTCTTTTTGTGATCTCCTGTCAGTACTGTTGCCCAGTGATTTCACTGGGATAAGACCACGTGTAGAACACATGAGTCATTTGTGAGCATTACTGACATCTATTGACCAATGCCCTATGGAGAGAGGTGCCAGCTGATGCTTCTGACCTGGTAGCGCCCCCGAGTGATCCAAAGCTTTCAGGTTTATGCCATTAGGACTGCAACCATTTTGATCTTGTATGACATCAATAAAGTCAATAAAGAACGGCCCTGACAATTTCTTTCACTTGGTGAGGTTGACAATGCTTGCATTCACTTTGTAATAACATATTTTGTATTTATTAAACCTTGTCCCTTTAAACCGACTAAACCAGCTGATCAAATGTCATCTGCATCAATGGTTTTGACAAATTTTGACTGTGTTAGAAAAAAAAACAAAAACAAAAAAACAAGTTGAGTGAGCATTGTAGATGAGACCTATCAAGATAACATGACCAGGTCAACAGCTTTCAAGAGGGAAAGGTCAATTTATTTTCCATTGGTGAAGGAAAGCCACCAGTAGGCGTGAATGCTGGGGGCATTGAAGTTTAAGAACTTTCAACTTGACTGTCAGCCAGTCATTATTGTCCCATGGGTGAAAGTCTTCAGTTTAAAAGGAAATTCTGTTTCGGGCCAAACTTTTGCAAAAATATTTAATCAGGATATGTTCTGAAACATGCAATCTGGCAAGCAATGAAGCCAGAAAATTTTAAAGGAGTTGTGTTTCATTTTGCAAAAATTGCTGGCTTTCACCCATGTTGTCCAGTAGTACTTAAAATTTGGATATTTGTTCTCAATCAAGGAATTGATCCAAATTGTAAAGAAAATTAAGAATCACTGTCTATGACTTTTGTTAACAGAAAATGAGTTATCAAACCTCAAAACCCACATATGCAGAAATCATGGAAGGAAACTCGTGTTTTTTTTCCAGTGCAAAATTGATTTTGCAGTAGAGTAATAAAAATGTAACAGAAAATTCCTATCATCTGTCAAAACATAACATTCTTCAGGTGTGTGGTAAATCCTGGGTTGACAATCTCTTCCTGGCTTGATCAGCTAACATGAATACATGTAGTGTGTTCTTGATATTAATATCTGTTAACTCATTCCATACCAGGTTCAGTTTTTTCTGTATGTTTACCTAGATTTAAGATTACAAATGCATATATAAATTCTTCATGAAAAGAGCTTTGTTCAAGTACCAACATGCCTATAGTCTCAGGTCAGTGGTTCTGGCACTGACCAAGGCCTGTGACCATAATATGGAATGAGTTAATGGTATAACCCATTCTCCTGCTTGATTGCCTCCTGAACCAGGATATTAATAATATGTAAAATGGAACAGTTATGGTTTTGGGATTTTTATTAGGTGCCTGATACTGACGTATGATTTTTTAAACAAATGTGTCCAGTTATAATTTAGTGGAAGGCGATGGCTATGTGACTGATGCTAATCTGGTTCTAGATGTATCTCTGTTGGTTTGCCGGTTTGGATAACAAGAGTCAAGGAGCAAATCCAATCTATGACAATATCTACCACAGTTTGACATCCTGATGCAGGTTTATTTTTACTTGATTTAAGTGATTGCCTTTATGGGCAGTTTCAGAAGTTCTGATACATCGAATCAAGAAGCATGCCATTAATATGCTCCTCATCAGTATATGACTGCCAAAGTACGTGTACACTCTGTGAAACCTGAACTATGCAAACGTGTGCTTCTCGTGTTTCTGTGCTTTTAATTTTGTTTTCTTTTATATGTGTATCAAGGTCACGTTTATTATTGGTATTTGTACCAATGTGTAGAAGAAAATGTGTTTTTGGAATGATGTGTGGTGAAGGATTTCTGTCACTGCCAGGTGTATGGACTGAGTAACACTTTCACTGCCTACTTTTGACATAGTCAACAGCTTCCTTTGGTGATCTTTCAAGCTGCACCCAGAGCATGCCAAGGAAAGCTGTTGACCTAGGCCATTCTAAAGTAGGCATGCTGGTACTTGAGTGAAAGGTTGATTTATATAAAATATGAATCTAGTATCGTGTTGTCAATTCACTGTACACTGACTTTTGTCAAAATCCTGGCAATGAAACAGTTAACTGAAAGCCTTCAGGTGGAGTAGGAATTTTATCATTGTAGATTCCACATCTGCAGGAGGCTTGGCTGGGTGTATCCCTTTGAGCAGAACTTAAGTTATTATTTTGTGGTCTTTGTAGGCATTTGAGTGTTTCTCTTATAAAGCCACTCAGGCTGTCATGATAGCAATACCCATGTACTCTCACCACATGGCTGTGTTTTGAGTGCGGTGTTGGATCTCAGTCTTGCAGAGTAAAACTGGCCAAGTTGAGTCATTTGATGAGATTTTGACATGTTGTCATTCAGTCTGACTTTGTTTACTAGAAAACATGTTCTACATGTGGGAAACTGGAGGTTTTTTAAAAAAAATATTTTTATGGTTCCGACAGGTACTTTTTTATGCTCCTGACAGGTAATATTTATGCTTTTAGCGTGAGAAAAAATAGATGTCAGGTATCTGAATTCATGTAACAGGTCACCCAAATGGTTCGTACTTTGCATATCAAAAGTTGAAGGTTTAAAGTTCTTCCATAAAAAATTTCTTTACCCTTCCTTCTGCCACTGGTACAGATAAATATATGTTAAATGAAAAAAGGACAAAGTTAGCATTGGTTCTATGGTGAAGGGTCATTGTAATATATTTAATGGGGGAAAGGACAAGGGGCCATTATTTTTTTTCTATGTGCAATTTTCAGAAGCAAAACTTTTCCAAAAAGAACAGAAAGATCACTAGAAGTTGGTTTGGGAAGGATGTTGCATTGTTTACAGCAAGTCAAGATTCAAAACTGAGACTGTAGACAATAACCCTCTAGGAATTGAGGGAGCAGCTTTCTGTGATGCATGGTTAGTGCATTGCACCCAAGGAGTGCTAAGAAAAGCCATTGACTAGTCAACTGTATCATTCTCAGTTAAAAATAAAGATGACATTTGTGACACTGGGCCGACACAGGACATTTTGTAACAATTTTCAATGAGAAAAAATTTCATGCCGCAACATCAGTGTTCGGGTCCTGAAGCAAAATTTGTGCAACAATTTGCAGAAAGTAATACTGCATAGATTAACGAAGAGTGAAGGAATGTGGTTTTGGGTTTTGAAAGACTCTTATATTTGTAAAGAAAAGAAAGGTTTGTTTGAACTACTTCCAACAAAACAAAATGGTCTTTCAGTTACGTTGTGAAGTTACTGGTTTCAGATGTAAAATTTCATGAAACTTGCAAATTGTTTTGCAAAGTAAATAATAAACTAGCTTTGACAACTGAAACCAGTTTAAGATAGTGAAGGTAGTCCTGGGAGGCTGCTCCAACTCTGGGGCCACCCTGATAAGGGTTTTTTTTTTTATTTATTAATTCTTTTTTTATTATTGAGTTTTAATTTACAAAGGCATTCTGATGATTTGTTCACATGAACAATTTACACAAATTAAATGCATCATATTCCATATTTGTGGCAGAAAATACAAATTTGTTATTGTTTATATTTAATTTGCTGCATATTTTACTTGTCTGTATATGTTTACAGGCAGGAATGATTTTGTACATCACTTTGTGCAGGCAAATTTGAATGACATATTTTTCCTTCGTTTTAATTACAGACGCCATGTCAACAAGCTTTATGGCTATGAGAAGAAGTGGAAACTAATAAAACAGTTTTTTTTTGCTACCTGGGTAAAGCTTTTATATATGTTGCAAAAAAATGCAACCTTAATTTTGATGTCAGGATTTTTGAAGGTATATCTGGTATTGTATCCATTGCAATTTTTAATTAAATGATGACAGCCAGGGCTTTTGCCTAAGGATAAAATGGATAACACTTGGTAACCGGAAACTGTTTTGGGGTATGCTTGTGTACCCTAAAATCGTTGTTTGAGAGCTTCTCAAAATAAGAAAACAAAGGTTTTCTGGTGGTCTCCCTGGATCCTTGTTTCAACAGGTTCTAACTTTTGTGTTATTTATTTGTAAAAAATTTTTATACCCTACAGTTTATTTTTGGCAAAATCCCTGGCAGTGTGCTGAGAGGAATACCATGCCAAGACTACCGTGTGGTGAAAACAATCCCAAATATATTTCAACTGTTGAGTGTGCTTTAACATTTTAACCTTTTTTTTTTTTTTTACATTAATGTTTGCTGTTGATGTCCATTTCGCAAGCAGTTGGCTTTTTTTTTTTAAATGGACATGACGTGTGGTGTTTAAAGTAAGGACACATAAGTTAACTTTGTGGCAGCCCAGGCATTGGGTCATTTGCACATGTGGATAGTATGCTGTGGCAGATGTCATGAGCTGAACACACTGGAATCTAGCATGGATTTATATTAATGTCAGAAAGGGCCTTAGTCCAGGGATTTGGAGGAATGAGTGAAATGGTCTCTTCCTCAGCTCAACATTCCCAAGGACACTGTCCTGGCCTTCAATTGGATTAAGCCCTGTTTCTTAAGAGTTTACAATACTGTTCTCCATTTGTAAAGAAACTGACTTTCAGATTACTGTATAGGGGGTTCATGGTCTTTCACATTTGTTTGGGAAAGGTTTACTTATTCAAGAGTATTGACAGTTTGATACCTTGTTATGTCATGAGAGAGACAAAACACCAATAAAGGATGTTCTTGCACTTCTGCAGCTTTGTGTTTTATTTAGCCCATTTCACTTACCTAAACAATTTTAACAAATATTTAGCTTGAATTGCACATACACATTTCCCATTAAATACTGTGAAGTACTTACAAATTCTCCATAAATGTTCGCATTTCAAGTGCTTACAAATTCTCAACAAAAGAGGTCTTTCATTTCAAGTGCTTACAAGTTCCTGTTAAAAATGCTCTCGATTGCTTACAAATTTTCCATAAAACATACCTTCATTTGAGGTGCTTGCAAATTGTCCAGACAAAATATATTTTCATTTTAAGCGCTTTCAACCCTCCCCCCCTCCCCCGCCAAGGGCTTGCATTTCACATGCTTACAAATGCCCCCATCATAAGTGCTTTTGTTGCACTGCGTACAAATGTGTGAAAGATTCATTCATTTCATGTGCCCAGAAATTCTTAAATAGTGCTTTTCACTTGAAATTTACAGATTCGCTATAAAAATGTTTTCATTCAAGTACTTCCAAACGCCCCATAAGAAGGGCTTTCATTTCGAGCAACAATGAGTTCCCTGTAAAAAGCGCCTTTGTTTTAGTAGCAACAAGTTATCAGCTGGTTGTACCACTTTCCGGTGGGCCCAGTTACAATTACTACAGAGAGTTCACTGACTGTGAGTTAGTCGTGTTATACGGTAATACATAACAATAGTCTGCATGAATTGACAAAATCGAGTGTTCTATGAAATTAGAAAGCCTAAAATTTGATTCATGCGCTGACCAAAAATTGACTGTCTTGTCAAGTTACAAAGCCCCTGCACAGTTTCATGTTGGATGACTTTCCAAGAGTCAACTTTGGTATGCTATACTGGTAACATCCCTTTATACTTAGGAAAAAGACTTGCCTATTTTATGTTCATTGTCAATTTACCTGTGGGTTCCTCACACCACCGGTAAACAGGTAAACTTATCAGGCATATGATGATCAGTATCTTGATAAACACGGCATTTTCATTGCGGACTAGATCTGTCACTGGCAACGGAGAAGTCCATACCTGGTAACGTGACTCTCCTGGTCTGATAAATTAGCATAAGTATAAAACACAAGGGAATTGAGAAAGAATGTCATCAGCTTGCCTTTGGAGTTCTCAGGACAAGAATTCTGCAACTTTAAACGTCTTGTAAGCATCGGAGTACTATTAAGTGGGTCAGGATTTCCCCTTAAGATCAATGGCCAATATTCTATGTATGTATTCATTTTGCATATTTCATCATGTGATAACTAAATAATACCTCCACAAAAAAGTAGTAATGTGTTAGACCTCTACATGTAGACACACTCCTAAATGTAAATTTACATTTAGTGTTACGTGTCAGACTGCCAAGTGTAAACAGTACCACTAAATGTAAACGCAAATTTGACAAAAAAGGGAACTTCAACCACTAACTGTAAACATACCACTAAATGTAACTAGAGGTATAACCTACACGCACATATATAATGTTTATTACATATGCATGTTCACCATCCATATTTATAAAACATTTATTAGATCCTTGGAGGGGGGGGGGCATACCAGAAAAGATCGAGTTGGGGGGGGGGATGTCTAAATCGGTAATTCCTAAGTGGTGTAAATCATACCAAAATTCTTGTATACCAATTTTTCTTAAAATTCCTTTTTAAGAGCCTGTAGATAATTTACACATAATTACCCCTCACTAATGAAAAAAACCCGCAAAATATCAACTTTTCTGTCTCAGTACTAAATGTCACCATTTAATTGCATTTGAACTATTTAAAAATATTTTTTGTGAAGATAACAGAAATATTAGGCAGTGGGTCTGG
Source organism: Hermodice carunculata (assembly GCA_964020975.1). Lineage (NCBI taxonomy): Eukaryota > Metazoa > Annelida > Polychaeta > Eunicida > Amphinomidae > Hermodice > Hermodice carunculata. The sequence continues at coordinate 450,533 of CAXHWN010000937.1, read as the reverse complement.
TGGCAGGCGAGGCCCCAAGAAGCTCAGGAGTTCTTGATGATTTGAAGGCAATTTCCTGCTTATTCTGATATTAAATTTATCGACTTTGTTCACACAAGATTTTTTTTTTTTTTCAAGTTTTACAGTGGCTGTCGTCCATAGTGATGATGATGATGATTTTATTTACTGTGATACTGGGGAAATAATCACATACAAACACATAAAGATTAGAAATCAAAGTCCAGATAAATGAAATAACCAAAAATAGAATATAACATAAAATCAAATTAAAGTAAGCAGAGTACTTCTGAAGGCCTGGTGCTGTGTACTGCTACTACTACTAATTTTGTTTACCCTGATATCAGGGAAATAATTACATACCAATACATCGAGATTAGAAAATGAAGTACAGATAAATGAATGAACTGAAAGTGGAATATAGTTTAAAGTCAAAGTAAGCATAATACATGTACCTCTGAAGGCCTGGTATTGTCCCCAAGTCTGGGGGTTTTAATGAAATTATCATCATCATCATCATCATCATCATCATCATCATCATCATCATCATCATCATCATCATCATTATTATTATTTTTAATGCATAGGAGTTGGACAGTGACCGATAACCAAACCTAAACCTACAAGTATAAATATAAGCAAATAAACAAAAGATAAATGGAACAACCTAAAATGAGTGACATTAGTACAAATTTTATTATCATCTCAACATCTAAAACTCAAATATTGTGTTCTGTTTATCCTATTTGCTTCTGCATTGATATGCTCTTTTGAACATTATCAAATCTGATGGCTAAATTTGATTTATCAAACCAGAAAAGAGGTGCCTAAATGACAACACATACTCTTGATGCTTCGCGAACAATCAGTGACCTCTTAGGTAATGTCACCCCATCAAAAGCCTTTATGTGATGATTTTATTGAACCGCAAGCATAGAGGAAAGAGAGATTTTAATCTCACAATTGGTTCACCGCTCTTATTTTGGTATAGTAATGGATAGACTGGCATGTGCATGCCCATATCAGATTGTAACATAGGTAGTTAGAGCTACTAACCTAGTGTACTTTTTTTTCTTTTTCTTTCTTAAAAAATCTATATAACGAAATTGAATGTATACTAAACATTTATGATTTGTTTGGAAGGGTGGGGTGTCTGTTCCGGGCAATGTGGAAACCCCCTGAGTACTCCTCTGATCTTTACCTATTTTGTCCAGATTCTTAACAGGCAAAACGGGTCACATGATGGGTATAGAGCATCCGTCCCCTATTTTATTACAATCTGTATGTTTCTGTCTGTAAACTTTTTATATGCATAATGGTACAATACTGATTAAGGGGCTGTCCATAATAGTCAACACTTTCATTTATGTCCAAAAATAGCGATAGAGGGGGAGGGGGTCAAAGCCAGATGACTATAACTTTCAACCCTAAAAATGTTGACTTTCTGCATCCAACATTTTCAGTTCAAAAGTGAAATTTCAACGTGCCTGTCACTTTGCATTTTAACCCTTTCTTCCCATCAACCCCTTGACGTTATCCTTATTCAGCCAGCTGGAAAATATACGTGCAGATGCAACCATGGAACTCAGTGACACCGAATTAGCACTGCTAAATATAATCGACTAAAATCCCAGATGCATAATAAAAAATCCTAAATCATTGTATGATCATGTAGGAAATGCATATACCTTTGTATGCCAGCATACATCAAGACAGGTTATGCAAAGAACATTTCCAGACATGTATCATCAATTTCCCTGATCAAACATTATAATCTGCAAAAATAGTTTGTAATAGGCCTCTATATAGACTATAGTTGTCACTACAACCAATCAATTCTTCAAAGCAGGAGAGTTTGTAGAATACTGGTATCGTTTTTTTAAATAATAAATATATATCAAAGTAAAGTTCACTTTGTTTGTGTCCTTTATTTGCTAATATTTATACAAGAATAAATTCACTTTAATAATCTTAGACAAGGAAAATTGTATGCACTCATTGTCGAAGCATTTTTGGTTATATGATATGAGGTTGGGTATCCGTATTTGCAAGAAGTGTAAAAAAAAATATTGATGATGGCCATAAACGGGGGGTAACAAATGTATGGTCATTTTGTACATAAATGAAAATGTTGACAATTAAGGACGGCCTCTATAACACACAGCAGATATAAACATTAAATGACCTGTGACCTTGAGTGGCATTATTTTGGTTTATTATAATGGTTTTAAAGACTCTCCCTAAAAATAAGCCTATAACGTGAAGTTTTTAGCAATTCTGGTATTAATGAATATACTTATCTCTCAATTACCATTGCTTTATGCCTCGCTCATAGCAGCTGGAACTGTTCCTGACAGATAGATTTAGATCCAACCAGTTTTTGTCTTACAGGCAAAAGTCCATTGGTGTGACAGCACCACCTGTTGAGTGGTTGAGGAATGACTCAGCCAACATGCTTTCGCATGTGTGCTCCTTAATCATTCCTTCTCGAGAGGGGTAAGTGAACATTAGTAAATTGGCGTGAGAGAGTGGGGAGGTCAGTTGGGCTTCACTGGTAATTGAGAGGCAAGTGTTATCAATACTGAAATTACTAAAAATTTCACATATCAATTGTAGAATGTTACTGCTCAACTACCATTGCCCATATACAAATGTTTTGGTAGGAGAGTAAGGCTTCAAGTGAGAATACTGTCCCAATACTAGACTTATGGTCTTGTGTGACCTAATCAGTCCTTGTGTGCAGGCGACATCTGCTGTGGAATCCCTGGGGTCAGTGTACATGGGACCATCTGCAGCATGATCCTGAGCTGTTAGGCAGGATCTACTCCTTACTGACCTGCTGTCAAACCAAGTAGGCTTCCCAGTGGTACACCAAGACTGGAACTGGCTTCTAGCTTGAGGAGCTATATTAGATTCGGTATCTAGTAGTCAAGCTCCCAGGCATAGGCAGAAGCTGTTTGGCTCTGAGACAAAATAGCAATAACACTGGGGGATGCTCAGGTAAGTTCAATGGCAATAATGTTCTGGTTATTTGCGATCTAAAACCTGTTAAGAAACAGGGATTCAATGGACTTAAACCACAGCTGTGTAGCTGCTAGAACCGCAGACAGAGGCTGTCCACAGAGAAAAGATGGTAAAAGGGCCGTACTAAAAGGCCAGAGCCTAAGTGAAAGAGCTTTCCATGCCAGCAAAGGCATAAATGCCTTCCTCCAAGATGAGCATGTCGTAAAGGTAGTACTTAGCAAAGGTGATTGGAGACCTCAAGTGAGAATGTGAACTACTGTGACATTCTGAAGGGCCTGCTAGGGGGCATTGAAGCCCCATACCTCGTGAGCTCTAAGCGTAAGTTTCTTGAGAACTGGAGGGTGGTTCTGCACTGTCTTATAGGCTTCAAGCATGGTCTGTTTGATCCACAATGAAATATATCTGCTGACTGTATGTTCTCATTTGAACTCGTCAATGGGGAGAAACAAAAGTGTTCCCTCTCCACAAAACCCCTCAGTACACTGGAGATACCAGTGTAGGGTTCTCAAAGGGCACAAAGCTCTTTCCAGCAGGGGAAGAGATATATCCATAGCACAAAGGGTGAATCCTTTAAAGGAGTGGTCAGGTAACCATTGGATTTGGTCATGCATTAAGGCATGGATATCACTTCATTTAGCCCCAGATGCAAGAGTTAATGAGAAAAATGTTGTCTACATCCAGAGTTGAGGTCCACCTTAGTAGGGTCAAGGTGGTCAAATAGTATGAGACCATTACATGTGAACATCGTTGTCCAAAAAAACCAGTCCAAGTCAAAAAACGTCCAAACATTGACAAGCTATCAACATGAAAATAACCAGATATATAGCAAGAATTGAATATTTATCAAGCAATACATTGTCAACCAACATCCAAATGCAACACGATGTAACAGTGATAACATAATTCAATAGCTTTCATAGAAAATAGAAGTGGACAACGGTTTTCAATGCTGCCAGATAAACTGCACCAAAATTCTGAGCAAGCATGAACCATGCATATTCAATTTGTTAGCCATCATACAAGCAAGGTCAGAATCCAGAAAGTCCAAGGTAGACATACCAATCCTACATTGTATATACCATCAGCAACCATAATGAAAGTGTCTTCATGTAGGGTCACCTCTTAAGCATGGGCAAAACCAGTGGGAGGTCCCACTTAGGGAGAACCAGCGTAGCTGCTGGTCTGTCTGTGTAGAAAGGGGCAATGAGTGCTGCCAGGTAAGGGTCTTCCCCAATCTGACTGTCCAGGACAAGGGTGAGGATGGAGGACATAGCAGTAGGGAACCCTTCAACTGTTCTTGAGGTCTTCCCAAGGACCTCCCACTGAAGCAGGAAGTCTATGATGTGGGTATCCTGAGGTGATCTTGGATTGATGTCTTGCTCTGCACACCAGCATGCAAAGACATGCCAGTGGACTAAATAGACAATTATTCTTGGAAACCTCCATTTGCAATCCTACCTGTGACCAATTTCAAGAAACCACAGTCATGGACAGGCTGTGCGATAACCACCAAACTTGAAGATTTGGCACCTGAGTGTTCTTGTGGAACCTTTATGTCCACGGTTGCATGAGCAATTTTTGCCATGGAAGGAGTCTCAGTGGTGGCTTGCCCCGTAGCTCCAGTAGGTCTATTGACTACTCTCTTCGAGTCCACCAGGGGTGAACAGGATGAGGTTATAGTCATGAGACCTTATCTTCTGCAGGACCCTAGGAAAGATCTGCAGGGGAGGAATAGCCCTTAGGTTGCTCCAGGCCATCACCAGAGTATCCACTGCTAGGGCCTGAGAACGCCCATACTAGCTGAACTTTTCAAAAGGGTTGATTGGCAAGGACATTTTGGAGTCCTGGGACATGTCAGGCATGTGTGTGGATGCCATTTACAGAGCATCATAATATTAGCTATCCTGCCACTAGGACAGTCAGACTGTGTGACACTCGGCTTGTTGATGTATACAACTACAATCTTACTGTCACACATGACAAGCATGTGTTTGTACTCCACTAGACGGTGAAAATGGAGCAGGTATCTCACCTCCAATTCCAACCAGTTTATGTGGAGAGTCTTGTCCTCACAAATGGAGTCCATTGAGGAGAGGGAACCCATTCAGGTCTACCATTGTCTGGCCAATAGAAACTGATGAGTCATAAATAGAGCTATGATCATCTGAAGATTGTTCCAACTGTCTTTCGAGGGGCGACAGATGAAGGAGCTCGGGTTGAACTGAATCCCCAGGAAGACAAGGATATGCTCAGATTCTAGACTCGATTTAGGTAAGTTCACAATCAGGCCTAATTGGGGGTATAAATCCAGTATAGATTGAGTGTGGTGAATGAGATCCAAGTGCCGCAGCACCCAGATCAGCTAGGTACACATGAATGTCAATGGCTCATTTGTGGCAATAGGCCACCACAACCTGTGCTATCCCAGTGAAGACCAGGTAAGATGTCACTTGTCTGAATGGAAGAGCCTTGGACTGGTAAGAATTGCCCTTTAAGGCAAATTGCAGAAACTCGCAAGAACTCTCTGTGATTAGCACATGGGAAAATGCTTCCTTGAAATTGAGGGATGTTGTCAATTCCCAAGGATGGAGGGTCCGGAACAATGTAACTGGTGTCTCCATGTAGACTGAGGGGACCTTTGTGTGAAGGTTGACAGATCTATGACCAGGCACCATCCTCTGTCATGTTTGGGAACGAGAAAGAGGAGATGGTAGGAGGTCGGAGATTGTGATCATGATCTACAACCAACTCTATGGCATTTTTGGCCAATGGCATCTAGACTGCCTCTAAGAATGCAGAATGTTTGGATTTTTTTGGTGGAATGTGTGAACCTGTGTGGGTTCTGGAGCAAGGTAAGCCAGTAGTGGCCCAAAGGCAGGAGGTACCCATGTCTTAGATTACTTATGATGAATGTATCATCTGTGATAAACTCCTACCAAGAGATTTAAGCAGAAAGGTATCTGCTGACTGGGTGTTCAGAGAGGGGAGAGTCTGAAGAACAAGGCAACTCTGAGAGAAGTCCTCTGGTAGGCACAGTAGAGTCAGGAGCCCTGAGAGTTCTTGCAGATTTCTTGGCCTTCTGAGGGGCAAATGTGGCCTTGGAAGGCTGGCCTTTCCTACCAGAGGGCTTCAAATATCCAAACTTTTGAGCCTTAGGAGTCACTGCAGCCAGAGGCTGAAGTGACTTGGTGAAGTCACCTAGTGCTTTATCTCAGCACAGGGACTCCAAACGGGCTCGTTGCTCTGGCAGACAATTGACAGCTTTACCTATCTCACCACCAAACAAAGTTGGTGAGAAGAGAGAGCCAGTGTGGGCAAGCCTGAAGATCAAAGTTGGGAGCTTCTGATCCACTAGGAAGGTATACCTGTGCAACAAGCACAGGCTGGCTTCTAAGGGAAACCTGGTGATCCTTTGCTCATCAGTAATCACTAACATGTGCTATTTTTCTGCACCATGCACATGGTGTAGGGATACAAGAGACATGTTTGGTGTTTCCAGCATTGACATTTAAAGGCTACTTTATAATGTAGACCCAACAGAAAGGAATAATTGTTTGCCTGTGAACAATGGATGGAACTGGCTATACTATAAATACCTCAGCATGATCTTCAGAACTGAATGAACTGTCAGTGGTGTACTAAAAGTTCATTTCAAGCTACAATTGAATTGGTACCTTTCTGCTAGTTTATATGATATCTGGACTTTTTTAAATAAGAACCAAATTATGGATAAGGTATGTTCTTTTCCCAATTTCTGAAAGATATTGTGTGCATTTTTAATTAATAGCCTGTGCATTTTATCATGATATTGAAACCACTCTGTACTTGCTTAGTCCAGTTGATACATGGGATGACCAACCTTAAATTGCAACAGTAATATTTTGTTCATTTTTGTGTTTAATATGACCACCAATAGCTTATATAAGAAGACTAAAAAATCAATGGGCGTCAGTTTATTTTTTGCATAAAATAAAAGTGGCTGTCCTGGGAAGCTGAGGTTGCAAATTGTATTACACTAATGTATATGTTCAATGTATATCAATGATCAAAATACTTTTTTTTTGTTTTATTGTCATAATTTTTCAAAATCAGGCAGATATCAAGTGGATATCTTCGACATGCTTGAGCATTCTGAGAAATTCAATTTAGCTACCAAGATGGCAGCTGGTGCCCCAAACAAAACTTTTTAACCAGTTGGCCTAGAATTGCAAACAAGCTAAATTTTTTTATGGGAAATCAATTTTTATAACCTCTGCAGGCAAAGTGCGGGAAATATACTGTTATTGGCTTGTTTCTCCATCTGTATGCATGTCTGTATGTGTAGGTGAGTGTGTCTCTCTCCATCCATCTGCCCTACATCACCTAAACAAGATGTCTCATGAACCATTGAGCTGATTAGATCTTGGTGATCTTGAGCCAATTTCTAAGGTCAAAGTGTAAAATGTTGTCTTGCTTGTGAACAAAATATCACCTGAAACATCACATTTAACACTTCGATGACACAAAAAAAGTCACACCACATACACCGGTTGGCATGGTGGCAATACATTTATTGGTGTTCTAATCCTGCCACCTAGCAAAGCATAAACACATACTCATTATGTGCGACAACAGGACAGGTAGTGCCTACCTCAGCAAGCAGGGAAGAACCCTGTTGGAAGGACTGAACACTCATGTGGGACATATACTACTATACCACTCTGCAAATGGTGTTCTTGCATACGCAAAACATGTACTGGCACGCCGGAATGTCTTGGCCAGTCAACTTTCTCAAAAGGATCAGCCAGAAAGAGACGGAAACTAAAGGGAAGAAAGAAAGGAGAACAGAGAAAAGAAGGGGGGATTACATCGGAGAATGGACTACTTGAAACTGAATGAGTGTTGAAAGAAAGCAGAGAAACCAGAGGGATGGAGAACACTCTAAGTACACAAAGCCCCAACTACCTTGTGTGGTATTACGTTCTCAAGCTTTAATGGGAGGTAGAACAAATGCACAATAAGGCATTTTTGCATGACTACAATGTCATGTTTGGTAATGTTTTTTTCCAGTTTAATAAAATAATTTGTTGTACCTCCCATTCCCCCAGTATCGGGATACCCGACAGAGCCCTACTGTTGAGCCAGTCTGAACCCTAGATACGAGGCTCATGACATGTATGAGGTCATTTACATTTAACGTACATTTATATTTAGTGGTCCAGTGTACACCTATGCAAATAATTACATTTAAGGGTGTGTTTATAGCTAGTAGTTGAAGTTCCCTTTTTTCTGCCAAATTTGCATTTACATTTACTGTTTACAGTTAGCGGTCTGACACCTAACACTAAATGTAAATTTACATTTAGGGGTGTGTTTACATTTAAGGGTCTAACAAGCGTACTTTTTTTACTCATGTTAACTGCTACGAGACATGCCTTCCTCAAGCAAATATTCTCCCTGTCCTGGTCTTGAACCCCAAAATGTAGTCAAGTGTCGACATGGTCCCGGCATGAAGGTGCGATAAAATCATAATGATTCTTTGTAAAATAATAGTGGTAGGTCGGAATATTTCTTGTCTTGGTTTTCAAGGCTGTAAAAAGACATCTTTTTCTCTGAAATAAGCATTTTCTGATTTATTCTTTTGATTTCTCTGCTGTGCTGTAACAAATAATAAAGGCATGTGGTTACATCAAAGTTTAATTATGGCTTCAATAAAGTTTCTTCTGTGAGTAGCTTAATTTTGTTGTATCTTGGTGATAAATCTTTAAGCGACTGATCGCCAGCCCCTACAGAATACAGGAAGAGAAGATGTATTTTCTGCATTTCTTACCATGCCCCTCAGTCAGCTGATATAATCAGGTTAACATATCTAGCGCCCTGAAAATTGAATTAAGATTTTATTTTCAACATTAACCAAAATCCAGTCATGTTAAAAGACCGAGCCAGCAGCTTCAAATTATACAGTGTACTGTGCATGGGCACTTTTGCACTGAAAAAGTACCATAGTAATTACGTTGTTGATTTGATGGCACTTCTTTTCATGTTGAACAATTAGATGAATTCAGTGTAAATTTACAAAAAAGGACAAAGGGGATGACACTTATGATCATTCCCGTCGACCAATTTGTCTTTCGTAATGTATATAATATCAAATACTCCAGAGGACGATTGTAGCTATCCCTGAATTAGGTCTCCCCTTGCAACATATTGTTTTTGTGCCTGTTTCTTCCGCTTCGTCTTGTTCTTCTTCAACACATTTGCGAACGCGATAGCTCAAGAAAGATTTAACTTCTGAAGTTGAATTTTTTTGTGAATATGTTCCTGTATAATACCTTACAAGGGATTGCAAATTGGTGACCTTGACCCATTTTTCATGGTTACGTGGGTGTTTTGAAAGCGACGCGACCGCGATAACTGATAAGTGTTTCCTTGAAATTGCTTCAGATGCCATAAGTCCTAAAGCATTCAAGTTAGGAGGTTGAGAGCGACAACTGGTAAGGGTGCATGGGGAGACATTTGATTTTCTGTTGGAAAATCAGCCTGTTCTTGTTATATGATATAATAACAAGCTGGCAAATCACAAACATGTTGAGCTAAACATGGGGACATCACTTTATGTATTAACGCAATCATGAAGTGCATTTGATTATATAGTTTGTGTTCACTCCAGCAAGCATATGGAATTAAAATTCCATGTCCCTGTCTCCACAAAATTGGAGTCAGGGGTAGATCCAGAATCTCTGGAATGGGAGCCAAAGACCGGGGTCTAAAGGCCTCCAGTGGGGTCAAACGGGAGCTTCTTGGTTTTCAGCAGTAGTATAGGTCAAAAGGTGCTTTTCCTGGCAGTAAGATTATATATTTAGGGCCATTTGTAAAGCTTGCTCTTATCTTTCACATACGAGGGGGGGGGGAATGGCCCCCTTGCCTCTTCTCACTGGTAACGCCGCAACTAGAAGGGTTTCTCTTACAGCATGGCCATTGGGTTTCATTGCAAAATTTCCGAAACAAGCAATGGTGGTCTTTGACACGCGTGTTCTTGGGATAACTAAACTTAGAAAGCATTTTGATCCATATTGTTGAATGGAATGGAATTTAACAGTTCTGAGAACTACATATGGTGGCAGACCAAGAAGGATCTTTTGGATTCGAGTGAAATGCGGTGTTTCCTGTCACTCTCGAGAACGTGTTTGTAAGCAACTTTATCTGTTACTGACAAATGTGTCTTCCCATGGCAAAAACACCGTATTTCACTCTACCCATGGGGGATCCTGTATTTGTGACAAAGTAAGTCTAATCATACAGCAATTCAAAAATTCAAATCGACAAAGCCCACCAGTGGCCTTTTGGTTTATAACATGCACCATTTGTAACGTGATTTATTCAGTATATTATATCAAATGAAAATTCCGCAAGTAAACTAACCTAAAGTAAAGGTTAAGTCAGGACAGCTCTTGTATACGGTACAAACGACATGGAATGAATCAGAATGGGGCAGAATAGAATGAAACGGACTAGAATAGAACAGAACAAAAACAAAAATCATTTTGTGCAATCATTTATTAGCGTTAAAAATTATAAACCATAGGTTATGTGGAACATTCTTTCATTTAAGATATGGTAACTATTGCACGTAAGTTAAGAGAATTGGAAGATTTTTGGATTAAAACAGTGCAATCAGCTTTCCCTTATGATCTTAATAACAGGATGCTTAGTTTTGGAGATAACATAAAATAAGCATTTGGTGCCTTTGATTGCAAGAAAACACCTATCCACAATACTCAAGGAGGTATTCTAATTTTGAAAAGGAGTCACGGGGAAACGTCTCGGAGAATAGGCAAATTAGGAACACTATTGAAAAAGACTAAATTGAAAATCTATTTCTAAAAATATCAAATACTTACATACTCAATTAACAGTTTCAAGTCGTGGCAACACACAGGGCTTATGTACCCCGTGACTCTCTTCCTCTGTCCGGTGATTTTTGGCAAAATTCAGAGCCCCAATTGATTTCTGGCTACACGATAACCCCTTGTTAAAACTATATATCTACATTTTTAATTGGACCTAGTTATCTCGTTTTTAAAGAGTTTTATCTAAGCCCGAAAGGCATTTTCGCAGTTTATCGCAGTTTCTGACACAGAAAGGTGAGCCCCTTTCTCAGCAAGGACTCCTACTGTAAAGTAATTTCGCGTGAGTCCATTCTCAGAAGGACTCCGACTACAAAGTGTTTAAAGCATTCTCTATGAAACACTTAGTCAACATTAACGCTCAGTTGGGTCACGTTTGTACAGAACTAGCTATTCCAACTTACTTAAGAGAATTATTATTGTTACGGTACGTCTTTTAGTAAACCAACCACCAACTTAATGTTTTTACGAAATGGAGGACTTCCAAAATTATTTGTTTTAGGTAGTATTGCTAAATCTGATTTTAATAATTTTAGATTAGTTTGCGCACAGATATGGTGATATTTGGAAGAAAGAATGCGGAATAATCATTTCTGATATAACTGTAAATCAAGTAATCAGCAAAATTTCCATTCACATTAAAATAGAGCTGTTTTAACATTTAATCATTTCTATAGATATCCATAAAGATTATTCTTTATATCAATAAAAAGTTGTTTTTTATATCAAAACTAATTTTTGAAATTCAAAACGAATGTTTGATATCAAAGAATAACTCAAATAAAGATACCCTTTGTTGACATCAATAAATGATTTTTTTGACATAAATAAATGGCTTGGGGATACCAAAAATCATTTATTGTTATCCAAAATTGCATTTTAGATATCCAAAATTGATTTATTGATATAAAAGTCCCTTTTTCAGATTAAAAAATAAATGGCCATTAAGGGCAATTTTTGATATCCAAAACGTATTTTTGAAATAAAAAACAAACAAAAACAAACAAAACACGTTAGTTTGTCTCTCTCTGAATTCTTTATATCCATAATTGATGTATGGATATCCAAGAATTATTTTGTACGTCAATGAATGAATTCTTGTTATCAAAATTCATAGCTAAATATTGTTCTTTGAAATAAATGATGCTCCTTTTACAATTGAGAAAGGTGATTGGTTTCATTAGTTTGAAAAATTAAAATTTGCTAAAGAAAAAAGAAAAAGAGAGAGAAAGTAAGAAAGAAAAGGAAATAAGAAAATACAGTCAGCAATTTTATGATAAAGAAACATATTTGACGGAGCAAGGAGTGGAAGCGCACCAACTGGAAGTGTAAGCAAGACCCACTGTCATCAGGAACCTCTTCCGCATTATAGTGCCAGCCATCCCCTCGATGACTCGACCAGGAACATGATTATCATCCAAACCAGGCATGGTTCATCAGCGTTAATGAACACTAACACCGCACAATTGGGGCTCACCTCCTTATTTTGGATATTTAAGATTGATTTTTTTATTTTTGGATATCCAAAACACATATTCTAACCTTCTCTTTTTGGATATCAAAATTGATTTGGATATCCAAAATAAACTTTAAATCACTTTGGGTATCATCGACTGAATTTTAAATATCAAAAAGTAATTGTTGTATCACTAAAATTGAATTTTTGATGCCAAGCATTCATCAAATCATGCCCAAAGTTGGGATATCAATAATTTGTTCCATAACCAAAACTGAATTCCTGACACCCGAAATTGAATTTTGGATATTCAAAATTGATTTTCTGAACCCAAAACATATGTTTGGGTATCCCAAACAACGATTAAATGTGAAAATGGCTTGTCGTTCATTCAGATAAAATACATAAAATATTTTATTTCAATATATTTGAAGATGATTTTTCTATTCCGCTGCTGTTTTGAATTCATACATTGCATAAAAACCTATTCAAACAAAGAAGTTTTGCCCATATTTTAAAATGCTCAACTAAACAACTGTCCGGTAAGGCTAGACAATGCCTGACTCCTGTTAGGGACCATTTTATTAGCTTTGATGGCTGAAGAGCCCCAAAGTTGATCAAATGGTGGGAGCAGAGGGCTGATTTTGAGAACGCTTGGTAGCACTATGCA